>CP126896.1:96397500-97597500 GCA_030440675.1 Furcifer pardalis | reverse complement strand
CCCATCTGGGATATTTTCCCACTCTGGGTGGTTTACAACAGTTAAAACCAGAAATATACACAGAATAACCAATCACAAAATGAAGCTAGTTCACTTGTAAGTGTAAGTAGCTCCTCCTGTGATCCTTGGATGCTTTCTGTGGCTAAAGAATTGCCTCTCTTAATGACAAGCTATCTGTAAAGTCTATTTTGGCCCCAATGTTGCATACAGGATTGTGGTGGCAATGCAGAGGTCCTGTTAAAGAAGAGTATGTATTGTGTTGTGTGTATTTCATTTGATGTTACCACGACACACAGCTGGTTATTAAATGTAGAGGTTTCTTTGTAGAACAATGTACCATTGGCAGGCCATAAGCTTTCTCCTTAGCAAAATGGATGCCCAGGAGAAGGACAAGTATTCATCAAAATTCCTCATTTTCAACCCCATTCCTAATCCTACTATGCCAGAATTCCTCACTGAGACTTCACCCTGAGACTCCAATTTCATTTTCCCAATTTTTAAAATTTCTTACCTATTGTTCTGTGCCATTTAGTGACTTGGGCAGCTTCCTTTTTCTTCCAACCTTTCCAGATGAATCCTATGCATACTATGCTGTGGATGTTTTTACAATTCCTGTGTAGGATTTGTAGCTTCCTGCAAGGATTGGCATTCCCCCCACTCCCAAGAAAAAAATGACTACAGAACTTCAAAAATAACTCCACAAGATTTTCCATGAGGTTTTGAAAAATCCCTTGCACATAGCAGTCTTGCGGTGAGGAGAAAATAACGATTCTTTTCTCTATCTCTTTGCCAAAGTGAAAGGTCGCAAGACGAAGTAGTTCTAGATCAGGAGTTCTCAACCTTTTAAAACTGGGGATCAGGTCACACTCCCTCAGACAGCTTCGGGGAGCCAGACAGCCATTTTGCCCTTCTTTCTCTACATAGCTCTTCCAGGTGTGGTGGCGACATTCAGGGGCCACATGAAATGGTGCTGCGGGCCATAGGTTAAGAATCCCTGTTCTAGATGTTGCAAATTTCATGTAAACAAAAATGTAGAACAGAAGACAAGTACAGAAGTTTTCTTCTATATATGCTAGCTTGTGATGGAGTTGCTGACTAGGCATCCATGGGTAGAATCTCTTCTCTGGGGCCTATTTTTCCACGTCATACTACCCTGTTCTGCTTGATACATGCCTTCTTTCCATGCCCTTTTAAAAAGTAGTTCAGAACTACCTCAAAGTGAGTGGGTAGATATTATTGGCAGTTCTTTTCTTTCTATTGCTTTGTTCCTCACACTTAACAATGACTAAATGCTCCCTCTGAATCCTATAGTAATTATAAAAGCCTATCAAATACTCCCCTGTGTGTACACCTCTGTCTTTTATGTTCAGGAGTAATGCACAGTAACTGAGAAAGGGCATGTGAGCAGGCTGGCACATGTGGGCGTTGCATTGAAAAGTATAATATGCTACCAGAATGAAGTAGTTAATGGTAGCAAATCCTTTTTGCTATAACACAGAACTCTGACTTTTTAGAGGTCTGTTTAGAAGAGTGGCAGACCTCTAAAAGGGAGAGGGTTGGGGGAATGATTACAGGTACAGTACTACAATTAGTCCCAGGAGCAGTTTGAAGGTATTGATGCCACCGGATATGTTAAGCAAAATACAGCCAGCCAAAGAATAGTCAGTGGACAAGCAGAGACCATGGCAAACCTATTGAATGTAACATTGGTCATCTGCTACACAGTGAAGGGTTCTCTCCAAAGAGTTGAGTTCTAGGTAATTTCTAGCAAATAATGTGCCTTTATTTGCAGAAAATGAAATTTAAGCCAAAGCATCCAGACCAGGTACTGTATCTCCTAAATAAGTTTGTTTAGTGCAGTGGAAATTTGGTTAATGTAATTAATGCATTTTCCGGAACATTTCTTACAAGTGAAAATTACTTTAACTGAATTTCTCATAGGAATGCATTGGGTGCAATTTCCCATAGGAATGGATAGAAAACCAAAATACATTAACTGAAACATGATTTCCCATAGGAATGCATTGAAAACCAACTAATCCATTCCATAAAAAAATCTGTAAACTGAGCCACTATTTTCTATGGATTTCCTTTTCTTATGTGATTTTTATGTTAACTGAGCCATTTGTTAACCGAGATTCCACTGTATCTCAGTGTTACCTTAAATTTCTTCAGGAACAAGCTGACAAGCCTTGTCAATGTTTTAGAAAATCAATATATTTGCTGCCTTTTCATGATACCTCCAAACTGAGGCCTTATTGTGCCTAATGACAGGGTCAGCCCTGCTACTGGCATTCCTCTATAAAGGTGTTACAGTAATTTCAGTCCAAACAACTTGGCAGGTAATGCCAATAATCTGTCTTTGTTTAGCAAAGTAAAAATAGAATTCATTGCTACCACCCTATTGAACAACAGCTCCCAAATACTTTAGCAAGATGTCATTACTCTTTAGTTTGTGTAGAAATGACATCTGAAGTGCCACAGGGTACCAGACACTATTGTATGTGACCTTCTGGATCATGAAGAACTGGACTTAGCAAGAAATAAAGCCCAGCTTGGCCTTGGGTTTTGGCCTTTAAAAAAAATAACAATGTTATATACAAACCTGAAAGAAGCAACCATCTTTCAATTTTTTTTCTTGGTCTTTTAAAAAGATCTAATAAGGAAAAAAATAGGTCAGGAATACAACAAGGGAATAAAAAAGGCAATCATCTCTAGATGTGATTGCTCTCGGTTTCCTAATTAGACTGAGGCTTCAGTCATTACTTGTCTGACATGAACTGAAACAAACAAAGAAACAAACAAAAATGATACACGGTGTAATTTGCATGCACATTAGAAGGAAACATTGGTTGTTCTAGAGCTGTATCATACCTCCTGGAACAGAAGCATCTGTGAGTATGCATGTATATCTGTTCTGAAAGCATGTATAAACAGTGAGCAAACATAGAAACATAAAATAGTAAATAACAATAGCTATAGCAATTCAACTTATATACTGCCCATAGTATTCCATACTGGTTAGAGCACTCTCCACCTGTTTCGCAAGATAATTAGGATTTTGTCACAAAGAAGTGGGGTACTTGTTTAATCAACCTTGAGAGAAAGAAAGTTGAGTCAACCTTGATCCCCATCATGATCCCCATCAAGATCAAACTCACAACATCATCAGCAGTTTGGGCTGCATTACTTAGTGATTAAGACGCTAAGGTTGACAACTGGAAAGTCAGCAGTTCGAGACTGAAGTGCTGTGACGGAGTGAACTCCTGTTGTCTGCCTCAACTCCTGCCGACCTAGCAGTTTGAAAGCAAGAAATTGAAAGAAGATAAATAGGTACCACTTCAGTGGGAAAGGTAACAGCATTCCATGTGCTCTGGTATCTAGTCATGACTGCCACATGTCCACGGAAATGTCTGCAGACACAGACAGTCCTGGATCTTTGGCTGTAAATGAAGATGAGCACTGTACCCTAGAGTCAGACATGACTCCCTTTTGAACAAGAGAGACCTTACAGCAGTTTAACCAAAGGACCACAAGGGCTCCTGTAGCCTTAGAAACAAGAAACAACCCAAAAGAAAAAAGGCAGGAAAAAAGAAAACCCTCAGAAGTTCTCAGTCTTACTGAGGTTTCTCAGCCTGAAGGGATGGAAACTTGCTGATACCTGGGAAGACACCAAGTCTGATGCAACTGAAATGGACTCTAAGGAAGGCTAGTTGCAAAATTCTTTCCTTCTCCCCCTTTCCTTCACCCTCGGGAAATGGCTGCTGAATAATAGATAGGGCCTGCTCTACATTGTCTCCTTTTGGGATGCCCTACTCCTGAAAATGTGCCTGAGTCCAGTACCACTAATATTTCAGCATCAACATAAGACCCAACATGGTCCAGCTCTGGGAGCAGTTCATTGCCATCCTAACGTAATATGAATGACTGTACTACAGACAATTGATTTCTTCTGCTGCCTGTTGAATTCTGGGAATGTCAGTCCCAATAAGTAACTTTCTCCATCTCTGAAAGGCCACATATGAGGAACAGAGCCTCTTTTCCCCATGCAATGATAAAGCCTGAAGCAACCTTTGCCCTGTCGTGTTAATTCTATGTACTGAAGCAAGGCCCTGAATGTAAAACAGGCAGTCCTATGCCTAAGGTATTTAAGGGGGAGGAATGATTGCATGCCTTTCTGCAGATTGCCATAAGCAGCCTTTAGGACAGAGAACATTTGCAACACTAATCAAAACCAGAGAGCACCCAAGAAACCAGAGAATGGGGGCTGTAAAGGCATGGAGCTTGAAGGAAATCTACCCAGCGAAGGTAAATGGGCCTTGGTCAGCTAGCAATAATCAAGGTCATTATAGAACATGCCTTGAGTGTCAAGTGGATCCAATAATATTTATGATTGTACAAGCAAGGCAAGGATAAGGCAGCAATTGCCTTCCTACTTTATGAGGGCTATATAGTGCTGACATGTAGTAGAAAAGAGGGCAAGGCAAAAATAATTTCAAAATTACACTAAACTAGAACAAAGTGTTATAAAAGAGGAAACCGTTCTTGGCCAGACATGCTTGGACAGTGTTTCAAAACCATTTTTTTCTTAAGGCTTGATTCTACATTACAGAAAGAAGAAGATTGTTATATGCCTAAGATTCAGAAAGCATTTCACATACACGTTTACTGTTGCTATCTTTAGGTAAAGGTAAAGGTTACCCTTGCTTGAAAGCCAGTCATAGCCAACTCTAGGGTTCAGTGCTCATCTCTGTTTATAGCCAAAAAACCAGCTCTGTCTGCATCTGCAGACATTTCCATGGACATGTAGCAGTCGTGACTAGACACTGGAGTGCACAGAATGCTGTTTCCTTTCCCACTGAAGTGGTATCTATTTATCTACCTGAAATTTATTGCTTTTAAACGGCTAGTTGGCAGAAGCTGGGAAATAGATAGAAGTCCACTCCATTGTGTAGCACTTGGGTCTTAAACTGCTGACCTGCCAATCTACCAGTTGTCAAGCTCAGCATCTTAATCACTAAGCCACCACAGTCCTGTTGCTGTCCTTACGCACCCTATAAAGTAGACAAGAATGACTGCTGCCATATTGCTGATGGGGAGAGGTTTACCCAAGATCATGTAGTAAATTCCACAGTAGATGTGGGATTATCCAAACTAGTCTTTTCCTAGCCTGTAAATCTTAACTGTTGTACCAAATCAGCGGCTGCCAGTTTTGAGACTGTTCTTGCTACTAGTAAACTCTGAATCATCACATGGCAAATTGGGCACTTAGATCTATTTTAAAGAAGTCATCTGACCTTGCCTTCAAGAGTTCTCTATACAAGAATATAGGGAACTGCCTCGTAGCAAAGTGGTTGTGGGAACCTAAGAACTAGCAGCACAAAAATGGGATATTTTCTATTCCTGGGCTTACTAGGAAGGAAGGAGGCATTAGAGTCAAGGGTTGCAAAACCTCAGCTTTCCAGATGTTTTGGCCAACATCCCTGCCTGTAATGGCCATGGCAAAGATGTGGGGGAGTTGTGGGTAAACACATCTGGAAGGCCAAGGCTTCAACACCTTTATCTCAGCTGATAGTAACTTGAATCCTGTTGGTTAGCACAGTAATTTGTATAGGCAATAGCAATTACACTTATATACCACCTTATAGCACTCTTTGGACAGTTCACAAGGTAATTAGCATTTCTGCCCCCAACCCGCTGGGTATTCATTTTACTGACCTTGGAAGGATGGAAGGATGAGTCAGCTTTGATTCCCATCAGGATCTAACTCACAATGCTTAGGCTGCAGTACTACAGTTTAACCACTGCACCATGAGAGCTCATAATATTGCAAGAGTTGTTCAGTCACACAGTAGATTCTGACCCTTGCAAGAGTAGGTGCATTGAATCAATAAAACGTCAATCCTTTGTAAGATCCATTCATTCAAATAAGCCTACTGTAGATGCGACTTTAAAAAAGTCACAATTGAAGATTCAATGGATATACTATAGTGTGACTTACAGTGCTAAGCAATAGAATTTTAGCTGAAATGTATTATTTCTCTTTCTTTGAAGCAGAAACTAAAAGGCATTGCAAGCTGAGGCATCTTGGCTTCCCACAAAAGCAAGAATGCAGTCTTGATTCCTGCTGTCCCTTTTATCCCCACCCCCACCCCGTTTCCCCCATATTGGCCTTTCTTGCCTTGGTTTAAGTAACAGAATTTCAATATGTTTGTGCAAAAGAGGATACTAGAAAGGTAAATCTCTGTAATGATATTAAGCATTTCTCTAAAAATTTGTACTTCATTTTAGGGACTTAAAATTTGTTCACCCAGAGGTGTTTTCTTTCTGGTGTAGATCTGGTAATTACCTTTAAAGCCCTACATGGTAGTGGGCCAGGATACTTAAGAGCCCGCCTCACCCCAAGAACATCTGTCTGTCCCACCAGAGCGGACCGGAGAGGATCTCTAATTGTTCCATCGGCCAGATAGATGCATCTCTCTGGCACCAGAAGGAGGGCCTTCTCTGTGTCCGCTCCAGCCCTATGGAACCTCTTGCCAATGGAGCTACGTCTCCAGACAGAGCTGCTGCCCTTTAGGGAGAATCTAAAAACATGGCTGGTGGGACAGGTATGGGGTATGGGTTGCACAGTGACCCCAGCCTGCTGGCTGGTTTGAGTTCCTCTCTCCCTCAACTCTTTTAATTGGTGGGCTGTAGAAACTTTGAAATGTTTAAGATTTTAATCTTTAACCTTTTATAGTTTTAGATTTCAGGCTTTTATGGAATGTTTTATGTCTTTGCTGTTGTTTTCTATGATGTGTAAACTGCCCTGAGTCACCTCAGTGAGGAGGGCAGTGGATAAATAAATAAATAAATAAATAAATACATGATATTCTGCCTTCAGCAATAAGGCCTTTTGGGACTTTGGCCCATGATCTGTTTTGCATTAAAATGAACTTTGTGTAGCTTCATTTTCCCTAGACTAGAGCCATTCATGCTCTGGCATAGTGTTGGTGGATGGAAACAGTAGCAACCAGTTGAGGTTGTTCTTCTATTACTGTCATTGCTGTGCTGTTTGATTTGGTTTCATCATGTTTGCAATGCTGTGTAAAGAAGATAACCCTAGAAAATCCAGCCAATAGTGCCTGAGGGAAAAAGAAGGATTTTTCCCCTCTCAGGTTTTTTTCTCTGAGAATTGGTGGTTGTAAGATTCATGTCCCCAGTCCTCACGTGTACAGATGTACAGATGCATCTGCTAGAGTCCAAGCATGCTTCTCCCTAGCCAGCTGAACATGTCATAATTCCTGAAACTTGAATACATCGTTTTCATAAAGAACGGGGACATAGGTCAGCAGAAACCAGGTACAGTAAAACCTCGCAAAAAGGGCACCTCGCTTAAAGAGTAACTCGCTTAAAAAGCAGAATTTTCTCTGAATGTTCACTTCACTTAACAAATAAAGCCAACCAAAAACTCTCTTAACAAATAAATCGGGGTTCGCAATCCACCACCACCACCAAAAGCCACAATTGGTCACTTACAATGGTGTTTCACTTAAAGAGCAAACTCGCTTAAAGAACAATCATGTGGAACACGTTATGCTCTTTAAGCGAGGTACAACTCAATGGTGTTTCACTTAAAGAGCAAACTCGCTTAAAGAGCAATCCCATGGAACGCATTATGCTCTTTAAGCGAGGTACCACTGTATATTTCTTCTTCTTTTGTGACTGCCAAAATGAAGTCACTTTCTTGACTTTGTTATTGGCCAAACTTAAGTTTTCATTGGTGCATGTTTCTGGCAGTAATCGGCAGACCAGTAAATGAGCTGGATTCTGTATCTCTCCACATCACACAGCATATTTTTATTCACCATCAGCCCCCACTTGAGCATGTTGGTCTTACATTTAGGCACTCCAACCCTCCGCCTATTCAGGGTCCTCCAAGTGACATAGGGGAGGTCGAGTTCCTCAGCTATATCCACCTTTGATGTTATTCCTTGTCCAGTGAGCTCCTTCTTCCATCCTCTAATTTGGTTTTCCTCAAAAATGTTTGTTCTTGCTATAAAGCTCTTCCTGGATCTGAGTCAGTGGACTTGAGGCTCATATCCATTCAGAGGGTGTCAAGGGTCATTCTCTTCCTTAGTTCTCTCAGCATCCACTGCTACTTATCTCCTGATCTTAGGTGGAGTGATATCAACAAGAGGGTATATTTTCTCAACTGGTGTAGGTTTGAGGCATCATGTGACTATACACATGGTTTCATTAACAGCAATGTCAACTTATTTTGTATGTGTGGCTGCACTCCATACCGGAGAAGCATACTCTGCTGCGGAAATGCTCCGGGGCAAAGCTGATGTATGCAGCATGGATGGTTGAGTTCCCCATTTATAGTTTGTGAGTTTCCTGATGATGTTGTTCCTTGTACTAATGTTGGCTTTGGTATTCAGGCAGTGCTGCTTAAAAGAGAGTGTCCAGTCAAGCATCACACAGAGGTATTTTGGTGCTGAACAATGCTGTTATCAGGGTACACATAAAGAGCCTCCTCAAAAATTGTAAATACAATCTGGCGTACCCTGGGCAGCAACCTTGCTGGCTAATCTTTCTAACAGCAGATCAAACCAACGGAATTGAAGAATGAATCCACAAGAAAGGTCTTTGTCAAGACCAACTATAACAATGATCTCAATAAATATTAAATATATGATTATAGATGTCATGTGCTATGTATCATTCTCGAAATGAAGGTAAGAAAATGTTCCCTTTTTTCTTTGCAGATGATCACCCTCTGCTCATAATTTTACATAAAAACAGGAGGAAGTGCCCCTTCACTGTTTTAAAAAGTCTTTTTGGCTCCATGTGTGGTACTTACACATCAGAAATCTAATTACTTGAAAGGTTTCAGCAAGAATGAATATTTTATCGTTTTCCTCTTTTACGGTTTTCCCCATCAGGTTATTTATATGATTTCTTGCTGGTTAAATGAAGGAAGGGGGTTGGGGGAGAAGAGAAGAAGAGGAAGACTTTGACCCGCAGTGGTTAGGCTAATTGCCAAATTGTCTTGCTGTCCTCTGGCTTCTGTGTTGTCTGGTTAATTGGATGGACGTGAGCCTTGGCTGCAAGGCAGGTTTGCAATAAGGCAGGGCACTGCTGATACGAAGCTTTGGTCATAAATAATTTGAAGGGCCATCCTCCCATCTCTCTTGCTTTCTCTCCCTCTCTCTGAATATGCCAGAGGGAAACCTGTCCCAATGGTTTTGCTAGTGAAGAAGACAGTATTCCCTGTGTTTAGCGACAAGGCAGATGCAGGGACAATTCAAAAGCAGGGCTAAAAAGGTCCCAAATGCCAGATCTAGTCCTCTCTAGGAAAAATCTAACAGTCAAACCTCGCATAGTGTTTTGCTTAAAGAGTAACTCACTTAAAGAGCAGAATTTTCTCTGAATGGTCGCTTCGCTTAACAAATAAAACCAATCAAAAACTCACTTAGCAAATAAATCGGGGTTTGCAATCCCCCCACAATTGGTTATTTACAAAGGTGCTTCGCTTAAAGAGCAAACTCGCTTAAAGAGCAATCCTGTGGAACACATTATGCTCTTTAAGCGAGGTACCACTGTACTGTGGTGGCTTAGTGATTAAGATGCTGAACATGACAACTGGAAGGTCGGCAGGTCAGCAGTTCAAGACCTGAGTACTGTCTGACGGAGTGAGCTCCCATCTCTGTCCCAGCTCCTGCCAACCTGGCAGTTCAAAAGCAAGAAAATGCAAGTAGATAAATAGGTACTCCTCTGGCAGGAAAGGTAACAGTGTTACGTCCACTAGTCATGCCTGCCATATGACCATGGAAGCATCTGCAGATGCAGACAGTGGTGGCATTTGGCTGTAAATGGAGATGAGCACTGTGCCCTAGAGTCAGATATGACCTTGCTCATTATTCTGGCCTGTAACAAGAACTATGCATCATTATCATCATCATCATCTCTCCCCTACATTCACAGTTATTATTCACAGTTATATATTATTTTCCCTTTTCTCTGATCAGTTCAAAGCAGCAGGCATGGCTCTAATCCATCTAAGCTTCACAACAGACCTGTGAGTAGGTCAGACTACATTGCAGCATGGAAGAGTGGGCTGCATATGTTTGTGTTTTGTTCTATTCTGTCCAAATCCGAAAACTCCCCAGTAAGCATTTCCCACCCAGATGTAAAAATAAAATTCATTAGTTTCTGAGGGTTTTTTTAAAAAAAAAATCAGTGTTTTGTGAAGGTTCATAAAACTCTTTCATTCACTTGTAAAAGATTCAATGGTGGCCTCTTCAGCTTGGATAGCTGTACAAAAGAATTAGATATATTCATGAAGGATATGAAGGAAAGCAAAACAATCACACTTCTATGCTGCCCCATAGTGCCATCGTGTACTCTCTGGGCAGTTCACAAGTTAATTAACATTTTGCTCCCAAGATGCTGGGTACTCATTTTACTGACCTCGGAAGGATGGAATGCTGAGTCAACCTTGACCCCTGGTCAGGATCAAACTTACAACCTTTTGGTTGCAGTACAGCAGTTTAACCACTGCAGCTCCGGGGCTCCTATGATAAATATCGCCTCTGAATAGCAATTGCTGAAGATCATTACAAAGTCTTTTTGCGTTCCTAGCCTGTGCCTTGGCTTCCCAGCGGCTCCTGGTTAGCCACTGTAGGAACATAATGGTGGACTAGATAAGTCCTTAGGCTGAGACAGCATGGTTCTTCTTGCCTTCTTCTTATTCTCCATTCAGAAGTGCTTGAACAGAAACTTTTTCTAACACTCATCCTGATAGATTGGGAATGGTTGTGTGTGGGTTTGTGCGTATGTGTGTACTTTCTTCCCTATGGCCAATAAAGCTCCTTAAATGAAAGAAATCAGCGATGGAAAGAAACTTGTTAGACCATCTAGTATTATAGTTCACACTCACTTCCAGATCATTAACACTGGATCTAGCCCAAATTCCCCACGGTACCTGGCCAGACAGTTTCCCCACAACTTGATACATGGCTAATAATAATTATCGACTGTTTACAGTGTTTCAACCACTTTCTCTGCTTCATGACAGTTCTCATGCCCAAGCCAATTTGAAATATTTTCCCCCACTAAGATTTCATGATCCACAGCTATTCTACAGCAATCTGTTTTCAGATAATAAAGGGTGCTGAACCCCCCATTGGAAATGACCCTGCTTCCTTTTCATATTTCTAAAGATGTTTACAAGAAAAGAAGAAAAGAAAAATGAGAAATAATCACAATTGCCACAGAGTTTATGGCACACTTTTTCAAATTGCTGTATATGAATGATCTCACTAATTCTTCCTATTGTCCGTGTGCAGTGGGAGCATATAATTACACCCATAGCACAGACATGGGGTTGATGAATTCTGAATGAAAGTGCTACGCCTAAGATAATTGCCCCTTGAGCAAAACACAGAGCTGAGATTTGATCCAGGAATGCTCTTACTTGTGTTTTTATTCTATGTCACTCAGAAAGCAGAAACACAGACAAAAAACAAAACATTAACAGAGATTTTATTCTGGTGAGTTTCTATACGGGGTGTGTGTGGGTGATGTGCACATACACATTTCTGCCAGCCTTCCCTAATCGAACATACCCATAGGGTGTCACTATAAGGATGGTCAAGAAGGTAGAGAAGTTAACATCTTTCCCCAGGCTCCTTGTCTTCCTCTCTTTGATTGTCTTCATTTACTTTGTTACAAAGATCAGAGTAGGCAAGTGTCAAGGATTTTTAGACTGTTGTCATCATGCATCGACTAGTAAATTTCAATAATTAGATGTATGAAACGGTGGCCTCTGGTGCCCATGATGTGTTGTCTGCTCCTATGCCCTCTGGAAAGCCCATAAGAATTGTCTTCTATTGGTTTTTGGCTGGATGTTGAGGCTAGTTGGCTGGCTAAGGGCCAGAAGAAAAGCCAGGTTATGAAAGCCATCTATGTGACGGAGTGAGGATAGAGCTCTGCCCCTAGCTGGTGGGGATAAAGTTAGAGGGGGAGTAACAGGAGGGAGTCAACAGAGGGAAATTAGATAAAAGTAAAGGTCACCCTTGCTCAAAAGCCAGATGTATCTGACTCTAGGGTTCGGTGCTCATCTCCATTTATAGCCAAAGAGTCAGCACTGTCTGTATCTGCAGATGTTTCCATGGATATGTGGCAGGCATGGCTAGACACTGGAGTGCACAAAATGCTGTTTACCTTCCCACTGAAGTGGTCCCTATCCATCTATTTGCAATTTTTTGATTTCAAACTGCTAGGTTGGCAGGAGCTGGGACAGAGATGGGAGCTCACTCCATCATGCAGCACTTGGGTCTCAAATTGCTGCCCTGCCAACCTTCCAGTTGTCAAGTTCAGCATCTTAACCACTAAGCCACTGCAGAAGTAGTTAAAGATGAAGAGTCAAAGAGCAGGACCAGTTGGGTCAGACGACTACATGAGGAGGAACAGGAATAGGCTCTATCAACCTTTGCCAATAGGAACTTGGTCGCTGGACATGGTTGAACCTTTGGATCCATTATGCTCAGTCTCCTCTAGTCCTTGTTGGGCTGGCATCCTTCTAGTGCTGCTGCCTCCTTGAGCTGTTGCCTCTTGGTGTTACTTTCACACAGCCAGAGGTAGAAGGCTGGGGTGGTTCTTTTTTCCTTGAAGAAGATGCCGGGAATAAAGAGGGAGCCTGCTAATAATAATTTTGTGTCAGTACTCAGTTATGCAGTACCCAGGTCTCGAACTGCCAACTTGCCAGCCTTCCAGCTAACAAGGCAAGCTTCTAAACTACTGAGCCACCACAGCCCCTTGGAAGTCTGCTGAATCATCCCCAACCACAAATGGTGTAAACTACAATGGAAGGGGGGAAACACATATTGCCTCAGTCTTGTGCTGAAAATGAAACCTCTCAAGTTCTCATGGGGACTTGAAAATCATTCCCCATGCAGATTGAAGACAGCCCTCTCTATCATAAATGAGACATTGGCAAAACTCCTTCACACCCCTCAGAATCAGGATATACAGAAAAGGAGCCAAACACGGTCAGACTCTTACAGGCCACTATGGCAACCTAACGTAACCCACAGTTAATCTCTTTTCTCCTCAAGTCTTGTTTCTCTTCCAGCCAATAGATTACATTTCTTTTTTAAAAAAAATCTGACAAACTTGCAAAAAGACTGGCCGGTTGGCAACTCTTCCTTTTGTGAAGATGGGAAATCCAGATCCAGCTTGTGGGCGGCTTCTTGCTGACCATTGCTCTAGAGAATACAGAAATGTCTGGAAGAACAGAGAGGCAAATTCTTAATTAGTGCTATTTACAAGGTTCCAATTTTTCTCCCCATTTGAAGGAAATTGTTTCCAGGCTTTCATTAATTCCTTTGCTTGTTTCACATTTCCTGGTGATGCAGATTGCAAGCACAGGCAGATGCCATTCTGTATGTGTTAGAACTGCTATTAAGAAACAGAAATAGCCCACAGCACAAGGATCATATGCCAAGGTGTTCATTCTCCCTTCCCACCCATTTCCCCATTCAGATTGTTGCAGAGACATAAAACCCAGCTTATCATCATGCACAGCACATCTTTGAAAGCAAGTTTGTAAGGAAATTGGGAGTTCTATTTCCCAATGGAAAGAAAAGAGTTTTCATGATAGGGGTTTTTGGAGGTTGTGAATGTAATAAACTGTCACGTATTTTTCAAAGGGGGGGGGGATGATACTTCATCTCTCTAATGACAGAAAGTTCAGGGATGGTTTACAGTAATATATGCCTTTTTTAATACACAGCTCATAGTCCTAGCCCAATGGCTGAATGAAGAATGGAGTAGCAGGCAAAAGGTTAATAGAGCACTGGTCCTTTTTTAATTGAAAAAATGACGGAGGGACCATGTAGCAAGCTGAGCAGTAATATTATTACAGGCAGTAAGTATTGTTCTAGAGATGTAGTGTTCATTTAGGAGTGCAATAATGAACATCAAGAGATGTCTTTGAGCCCCAGCAAGGAAGTGAACTTATTCTCAAATAGGTTAATAACCTTCTGCTTGCATTCTGCTTTTAAAGCTCCCAATTATTCCAACCCTGTAAAATAATATTTATCTCTCTTTTCACAATTTTATTTGCAGACTGAACTTTTTAATTGGCATTACTAGCAGCATGAGGAAGGAGCCATTGGCTGAAGGAAGGAAGCATTATAGTGTCCTAAACAAGACTTCTACACTGATCCTGGGTGTGTTAACTCCAAAGTAAGAGAAACATCTAATGGCTGGCAAAAATAAGTAATAGGATTGTAGATTGAACCTTGTTTTAGTGCTGAAATCTAGACTGTGGTAAGCATGCAGTATCAAGTGTACCTGTAAAACATGTATGAATGGCATTTCTTCCATGTGAAACAGAAGTTTAAACGAGGCAACCTCATTCTTTCAAATGTGTTGGACTACAACTGCCATCATTCCTACCCAGGTTGGGGAGGTAGCATTAAAGAGACAGTGTCTTTGTCATAATAAAAAATATCAAGACTTTAACACACTACAGCCAGAACACAAAGAGAAGAGATTGCTTCTATTTTAGGAAAAGAATCCAAGGTGCCTTTAAAACAAAAACCAAGGAGTGGGGTGGGGGTGGGGTGGTGTCCTGCTATTGCTGTTTTCTAAAACAGAATAAAGGCAATCTGTGAGCATTATTTTTAGGGAGAACAAAATCCTGCATGAAGCAAAAGAAAATATGGAACAGGAAATGCATTTGGATGCATTCCAAAGAAGCTCAATTGAAAAAGGAAAGATTCTACCCTTGACAAGTACATCAAAAATGGAAAATTAAACAGGCTAAAAAGATAAATCCTAATCCCTGATCCATTGGCTGTCTGAGGTTAGGATAGGCACAGAAGGTCTCCTCTGCTAGTAGAAAATAGCTTAACTGCCCTGGCAGGTGCTGGTAAATGATCCTTCAAAAGAGAAGTGCATCTAAAGTGCCTACGTTCTTCCAAAAGAACATCCAAAACTATGTCCACTATATTACCTTCTCCTCTGAATATCAGCAAGGGAGAACAAGAATCACAGAAGAACTCTCCAGGGGAAAAACCTATTGCAATATCTCCTCCCATGATCATTGTCAGTTAGCAAAATGTCATACCACCCCCATACCACCTCCATACTATGATCCCCAACTTGAAGTCTCATTCTGTGGCTACTTGAAGCTCTGAAGGAAAGCCAGTGATATTTGAGAAGGTCTTCTCTAAGCAGAGAAAAGTCAAGACTCAGTAAAACACTGATGTGTTGGCTAGCAAGGTTGTATTATGTAGGTCTGATATGAGGAACTGGTCATTCTCTGGACATTGTCAGACTAAATCCCTCCATTCCTCACCTGTACTAGCAAGTACAGTACTGATGAAAGTTGCAGTACAACGATGTCAGGAAGATATATTTTTAAAAGGTTTCCCTTGCTCGAAAGCCAGTCGTATCTGACTCTAGGAGTCAGTGCTCATCTCTGTTTCTAAGTCGAAGAGCCAGCACTGTCTGCTTCTCCAGACATTTCCATGGTCATGTGGCAGGCATGACTAGACACCGGAGCGCATGGAACGCTGTTACCTTCCCACCGAAATGGTCCCTATTTATCTATTTGCAATTTCTTGCTTTCAAACTGCTAGGTTGGCAGGAGCTAGGACAGAGACGGGAGCTCATTCCGTCCTGCAGTACTCAAGAATCAAACTGCTGACCTTCCACCTCCCAGTCAGCGTCTTAGTGACTTGAGCCACTGCAGTCCCTAGTCTGATGAAAATGAGCAGAGCAGGTTCAGAGCACTAGGACAGAACAATCTTCTATAAAAAAAAGGGTTAGGTGCATCAGTACCATGGATAGCTCCATGTTTGCTTTACTTGTTAAAGCTCTTTCCTGCCAGAACTCTGAGCATCTGAAGCCTCCACAGCAGGAAAAAGCCAGCTGAAGGTTTTATATAGACAACCACAGCATGGCACCTGTCAAGAATGTGGAAGTTGAAAGAGTCCTGCAGTGAGCTAGAGGTTAGATTAGACAAGATCTCTTCCAACTAAATTTATATGTGCAGAATCCAAATAGGTGTTTCCATGGATGGAACAGGAAGGGGAAAATGTGCCTCCCACTGCACTATCTGACACAACCCAAAACTTGCTCCAAAGGGCTGAAAAACCATACAGAGCATATTTTTGACTACTGTGAAAGAGAACCTGATATTATACCAGAAATAGCACCTCTTTGTGACTTTAGTATTAGGATAAAAATTCAGCTCGGGATACTGTTGCTATTTAGAAGAATATCCATTTTGTTATTTCTGGTCAAACTTTTCCTCCACTTTCAGAGAGAAACAGCCTTTTCTAACTGTAATATAAGAATAATGAATGAAGGCAATAAGATGTAGAACGCCTGCAAAGGAAGAAAAAAGGAAGAAGAATACAAAGACTCAATGTACCCTGAAAACCTAAAGTGAGGATGAATTGGATCAGTTTCCATAATAAATAAAAGATACATTAACAAATTACAGCTCTTAGCTATATTGGAAGGAAGAGAAGCTTCATTTACAACAGCTGCCTCCAAGCGGCCACCTCCAAGCTGACTGTAGGTTCTTGGAACTGTAGTCCAGCACATCTGGAGTTCACTAGCTTGAGAGAAAGGCTGGCTTAGAAGGATACTGAGTGAAGTACCCTGAAGTATTTTCAAAGTATATTAAAAATAGAAGCAAGTAGAAAAGAGTGGGAATCAAAAGTGTGTGGGTGGAAGAGACATGCTATTGCAGTCTCAGTTAAAGTAGCCTCATATTCCAAACAAAAGAAGAAATTCCTTGGTTAAATGATAAAACATAGAGATTGTGATCAACTGGTCAATTAATAAGCCAAAGTCTTCCCCATCTCTTTATGACAGACCCAAATTGATTAGCATACTTGAATGAGTACACTCACATCTTTGATGGAGAAAAACTACAGTGAGTTATTAGTCAGTTCAGGATCTTTTGTCCCTTTCATATGAAGGCAAAGTTTCACACCTCAGAAGGAACAATTTGATCTTTTTCATGACTTTTACAATGCTATTCCAGGGAACACAAGAATGTATTGTTTCTCTTATTGAATTTATACACAGAATGTGGGAAGAGAAAGAATGATTTTTTTTGGCTATTCCAATAAGATAAGACCATTCAACAACAAAAAAAAAATTAGGGCTCTGAAAGATTTAAATCTTCAGAGGAGTGAGAGACAAAGCGCGCTCTCTCTGCTCTGCTAAGTTCCCTGTAACTTGCCCAAAATGTCTCTATCATCCTTTTTCATTGAAAAACATAGAGGCCCAGACAGGGCAAACCCAAAAGCACTGGCTGACATTTTAAAAAGATACAAACAATTCATCCAGTGCTTCAGATTCTTAAACAAAGCAGAAGTCAATTACTTTTAGGGTAATTTGTGCAATTGCGTGAATTGCACATTACTATATAAAAACATGCAGTGTTACACAAGAAAATGACCAATTGTGCACAACGCATCATTGTTACCAGTGCAACAACTGTACTGTGAATCCAGGAAATTCCTCACCATTGGTGGCTAAGAACCACTGATTTAGGACAAACATCCTGCCTATTTTTCTACACCTTAGTCTTGCATCTGCTTGGTACAAATGATAATCTACCTCTCCTCATACATCCTTGAGTAGATAGGAAGGAGGGGAGGGATCTAATCTTCTTTTCTCAGGAAAATCCTACACCTCTGGGATACTTGCAGTGCTATCTGGCAAGCTAATGCAACATATCTTGGCTCTGATTGACAGTTTTCACTGTGCACTTCTCACATGGAACATTCAGCCTCCTGGGAGACCATGTTAAGCGATCACTGGGGAACTGGCTCTTAGGCAGGGGTAAGGGATCGTACAGGTTCCCACTGACAAATCACAGCCTCAAATCTGCTGCAAAATAAGGCTGCACTTCTATCAAAGCCACTTTTCCATTCTGAGGGCTTAAGAGGTAGACACATATTAGGAATGGGAGTAGGTGCATCTCCAGGGTTAATTACAGTAGTTGATGTTTCAACCACAATTACATGGAATCCTGATGAAATGGAAGACTGTAAAGGAATCTTGGGGATGGGAGCTTTGAGCTCTTCCAGCGTCCAATAAAGCTGCATGACCCCGAAGAGATTGTCTTCCCCAGAGGTCAGAAATATGAATAAATTATACCTCTGAAATCTTGCCGCTGAATAAGGGAGGATGAAAAATATCTCTGCTTCTGTGAAGAAATCCGATGTTTCTACATGAGAGGGAAAGGGTTTAAATTAGAAAGAACAAAAGTGGAGAGTGGGATTAAAACAGAGAGAAGAAGAGAAGAAAGGGAGGAGGAGAAAGGAAGAATCTGTATTCTGATTTCATTTTACCCACAGCTGATCACATAAAGATTCGTGTAATCCTTGGAAGTAAGCTGCATACAACGATCGCTTTTGGATGTCAATATTACCATGTACCTCTTGCAAACACTATATATAGTAGGTTACTAGGAATGTAATATAAGAGAGCAAGGTCAGGCATGTGATTTCTTGGTGACATGGGAGTACTACCTGAAGCCATAGATTAAGAACTAGGAGACTCACCCCACAATTTAAGAAAGAAAGCAAGAAAAAGCTGCTATGGTTTAGTGATTGTAGTACTCTGAACGTAATCAGGTTTTTAAAACACATATATTCCTTTCTCTGGAGTCTTTCGTATTTCTTCTTGTCATTTAAATGATCTTATTGCACTTATAGTCCTTTCTTATTTGATAAAATTCAAGAAAGCATCTCCCTTTCAGTATCACTAGATACATTTAATCAATTCATTGCAATAGCAATTAGACTTATATACTGCCACATACTGATTACAGAATTCTCTGAGCAGTCCACAAAGTAATTAGTATTTGGCCCCCAAACTCTGGGTACTCATTTTAACAACATCTAAACAGTGGAAGACCGAGTCAACTTTGAGATCACTGGAATCTAACTCAGATCATGTGCAGAGTTTTGGCTGCTGCACCTTAATCCTTGTGCCAGAAGGGCTTCCTATGATTAATATTTTTTAAAAAATAGACCTAAATCCTGTTGCCAGTCCCAGCTGAAATAGAGCTATTGAATTTTTGCTGCATGGTATACTAACATATTTATGGACGCTGCTGGGTCAATGGGTCTACTTTCATTGGGTCTAGACTAGGCTGTAGTTGGATGATCAATGTTACATTTTAAGATTTCTTGAACAATTCCATCCCTGCTGCCACTGGGAGGGAAGAATATCAACTGAACAAAAAGTCTGAAATCAGCCAAAGGTCCTAACAATTCCCATTTTTGTGTGACACTATGTTTAGGCAACAAAGGAATCCCAAGCTAATGCTTAACTGAACAAATATTTTGTTGTTCAGTCGCACAGTCGATTCCAACCCTTTGTAATTTGCTAAAATCTGAAAAATTGATTATTTATTTATTTATTTATTTATTTAAATTTATATTCCACCCTGCTCACACATGCAACTCAGGGCGGATTACAACCAATATACAATACATAGTTAAAATGGATCATGTCCAAGTACCAAGAAGTATTACAGCATATTCACAAAAATTGAATATTGCTAGAAATCATTTGAAAAAAGAAACATGTTGGTGCTTATGTGAATTAATCCAGAGATTTCTCAGGAAATTCTACCTCAGAGTTTGAAAATGTTGTCTTTTGATGTGAATGCTATAAACATCTTACGTTTTGGTTGGCTGGTCTGACAGCTTTTGCAGTGTAACAAAAATCATGTACTTTTGAGAAGCTGCAACACCAAAACTAAGGCACCCACGAAAATAAGGGTTATGTCATTTGAAAGACTGTCTCAATGACTTTAAGAATTGGTAGAACACAAAAGCTGAAAATGCAAAGTGATGATTTCATCACTTTCGGTAGGAGCATCGGAAAAGTGACAGTTTTGCTAAGGGGGGTCAGTGTTGGGGGGCAGTGAGAAAACTACCTAACCAATTCAGATGATCCAAAGTGCATTTGAAAGAGGAAAGATTAACCTTTGTGGGGTCACTTTCAGATTTGGAATTGGACTTCAGAAACATAATCTATGAAGCATTTTACAAAAAAAAACACTAAAACGAGGTCACAAAAACGCAATAAATGAAGAGAAAACCAATTTAGTAATTGAATATGACAACTTCCTGAGGTGGATACAGTTACCATACAACATGTGGAGAAAAATGATGCCATAGCAGGAATCCACAAAAAAGATATTGAGGAAAAACATGACTTGTAAAAATGACATTTCCACAGGAGGGGGGGTTGGCAGTGATCCAGCAAAAAAACCTGAAGGAGCGATAGAAGTGATCCAAAGTGCTCTTGAAAGAGGACAGAATAACCTTTCTTTTGGCACTATACAATTTGGATCAGACTGCAGAACCATTTTCTATGAAGGTTTAAAACAAAACAAAAAACCCTTCTTTCTAACCTTATTTCCTTCAAAAAAAAGCATCTCTCCACAACAGAATAGATACATTGGTGTGAGAATGGATACATTGTAGGAAGGTTCTCCTTTGAAGTCATAACCACTTTCACATATGGCTTTCCCTCTTATTGAAAAACTACTTTCAAGGAATCGTGAAGGAAAAACTCTTTTTCTTTTCAGTTTGACTATTGAAATATTTATTAAAAATAGATCCTTTGCAGTTATTCACCTGTGGTGAATTGTTGTGTGTACAGTGGGCTGCTTATGGACATGTGTGCATAGTGGGTAGAGTCAGAGAGAATGGAAAATAAAGGCTAAAAGCATCTTTATTGAAAAATAAATACTGTATAAAAAATAAGAAACACAAATGAAATTGGGATTTATGGCTTTGGGTTAACACAACACAGCAGTTCAAAAGCAAGAAAATGCAAGAAGATAAATAGGGACCACTTTGATGGGAAGGTAAACAGCGTCCCATGCCTGCCACATGTCCATGGAAATGTCTGAAGACACAGACAGTGCTGGCTCTTTGGCTATAAACAGGGATGAGCACTGAAACCTACAGTCGGATATAACTGGCTTTCGATCAAGGGTGACCTTTACCTTAGCTCAGAAAACCTTAGATTTTATGAACATTTTATGAAAACTTTAATTTTATGAACATAATGTCTTCATTTTCCCCCATTTGAAACATCACCCTTAACTAATGAATGAAATAAAAGAAATTAATGAACTAAAGAGCATAATTCAACACATCGAATTCACGCACTAAATCCCTGACTGTAGTGTCCTTAGACTCTACCTACCACTTTTTTGGGACTAGGTAAAGGTAAAGGCCACCCTTGCTTGAAAGCCAGTCATATCCAACTCTAGGGTTCAGTGCTCATCTTTGTTTATATCTGAAGAGCCAACACTGTCTGCATTTGCAGATATTTCCATGGACATGTGGCAGGCATGCCTAGAGATCGAAGTGCACAGAACACTGTTTACCTTCCCACTGAAATGATCTCTATTTATCTACTTGCAATTTCTTGCTTCCGAACTGCTAGGTTGGCAGGAACTGGCACAGAGATGGGAGCTCATTCCATCATGCAGTACTCGGGTTTTGAACTTCTGACCCTCCGCCTCCTAGTCAGCATCTTAACCCCTTAAGCCACTGCAACTACAACTCCCTTAATCCTCCAGCTGTTGGGGATGAGGGTAGTTGTGGTCCAAAAAGCCAACACTTCCAAGCTCTGACCTCACTGTAGCTTGTAAGCATTGATGCCAAACATCACATAGGAAGATTTGAGACCTAGCAGCAATCCTAATTCATTAAAAATGATAAGTGAGGGGACAATGTCATCCAAACGAGTTGAACTTTTGCTTGGCTGGGAAGCAAAATTGTTAAATAGTTTGCGGCAGGGACTCAGGAGTTAGTTTGAAGATTTATGTTTTGAGAGAGCGGCACTATTTGTCATCTGTGAAAAGCCTCATTTACAGAGAGACAACATGAGAAAAGGCAATCAGCTCGAAATCTGCTAAGCTGTGAATTTATAACTGTGCTGCAAAGGGGGGGGGGGAGTTGTCTCTTGTTTCAGGCCCTGTCAGCCAGGGTGGTGGAGAGACTCAAATCAAGGCGAGAGAGAGAGTAAAAATGAATTACATTGCTGGCCTTGAGAGGGCAGGCTCTTGGATGAAGGCTCGGGAGTCAATGCAATGAAGGCTAAGACCCATCCATTCCTCAGCTGGAACACACAGCGTCTCCTTCGTTTCTAAATTCAAAGAGCTAGCATCACCCGGCGTACCTAGCAAATTTGTAATATAAGTTGCAGGGTAGCTGGTCTCGAGCAAAATCTCTATGTCGACAAAAAATAGGAGAGCAAGATTAATGGCAGCAAGAGAGAAAGAATTTCCTGCTTTCCACTTACGGTGACCTTGAGCATTCCTGATCATGAGTTGCCCTCCGAATGAAAGGGTCACTCTCTGAACAATTAACCATACAAAGAAATATTACATTGTAGCTTCCCATCATGGAGTATCTTGAATGGAGCCGATTGGAAAAAATAGGTTTCTGACTAATATTCATTGATGTTTTGTCACATCTTTAAAATGTTCAGATCACTTCATGTCATATAAACCTCAAGCACAGCCCTTTAAGGTAGGTCAACACTGTTACCTGCAGGTAGTCAATTGACACTATTCTGACTTCTGTTACACTATCTCGGACTAGGAATGTAAATCTTTGCTTGTCTTGCCTCCACATGTGAGAACAAAGAACTGTACAATTGTTCTCTACACATTGTCAAAGAGAGTTATACCTCTCTAAGGGTCTTGAGAAGAAATTAAAAGCGGATTTTTACACAAGTCGGGGTAACATGTGAAGCACATTTTAACACAGATAAATGCAAATTGTGCAAAACGACAGAGTCTGTTGCTTTGTTTTAAGGATTCGAAGGATTAAAGGCAAGTGTTTGCATTCTCCTCAGAACTCGCAAGTACTGTGTTTGTGTACCCTGCTTTTAAAAGGGAAAGGATCTAAAGGGGGGGCAGTTTGTACAAATTCCAGGAAACCTGAGGAGAAAACAACTAATGTTTGTTGTCTCACTCTCACCAGAAGGTGAGGAATTTTTTTGGGAGATGGACATCCCATGTCAATGGGTCTTTTCTAGTTGTTCTTTTGTGTCTAGGTCAACTTCAAACTGCCAAAATGAACCCACCTTCTTTGCTTTGTCATTGGCCAAACTCAAATCCTCATCAGTACATGTTTCTGGTAGTAATTGGTAGCAGACCAATTAATGAGCTGGATTCTGTCTCTCCACATTCACACAGCATGTTGTTGTCTTCCAGCAACCCCAACTTGTGCATGTTGGTCTTACATTTATGGACTCTGACCCTCAGCCTATTCAGGGTCCTCCAAGTGACATAGGGGAGGTTGAGCTCCTCCACCATATCCTTCTTTAATGTTATTCCTTGTCAAGTGAGCTCCTTCCTCCATCTTCTTATTTGATTTTGCTCTTGCGCATCCTCAAGAGTGTTTGTTCTTACAACAACCTAAATGGATGACCATTAAAAGAATTGGGGTTCCAATCAGATGCTTTTTTTTAATCGGGTGAAGGTTTCATGGTGCTTGTCCTGGTTTCTGAATCCTTTGAGAAACCTTATCTGAATGGTTTTTCTTTCCTTTCCTTTCCTTTTTTAGCAGGCAGCACTGCAAAGAATCCTACTGATTTCCCCTTTTCCTCCAAATCCCTCATAAGGATTTTCTTTTCTTTTTTAAATGCCAGCTTCCTTTCCAAAGAGGTGGAAGAATTGGTTCCCACCGCAATCACCACCTCTTCTTCTGACATTTTTGGATGCAACCCCTGTTGCAAGTGCTCTGTGCCCTGCACATGAAACCATTTTACAATTATTATTATACTGTATTTTACTGTTACAGTGTTTCAACAGTTGTTTGCCATGACAGCTGACCCCAGAACTACCATTGTACCTTAACAGCAAGGTGAGGGGGAAACATTTTCAGATTGCAAGAGATCCTGTGAACCAAGGATTCTCAACCTTTTTAAGCTGGGGGCTGGATCATGCCCCCTCAGACTGTTGGTGGGTCAGACTGGTATCCTCCCTGCCACTGCCTTCAGTGGCATTGACAGCATGGGAGGACACCAGCCCAGCCCACCAACACTCCCCCACAAACACCACTGCTGCCAACATTCCCACACACACCACCAGTCTGGCCTGAAAACACATTCCCCCATGCCACTCCCACAAACACTCCCACATATACCACCACGACCACAGACACACATCCCCCACAACACCTGTCTGGCTCGTAAGCACACACACACACACCACTAACACTGCTGCTTCCCTGCTTCTTGGCCTGCAGTGGGTGAAGGAGAGGTATTGTCTGTCCTTGCCTGCGTTCAGCCAAAGCGGCCCCCAGGAAAGATGCTGGCGTCCATGTGCATCTGCCACTTCTGCCACCACCTCCGTCCATTTCCCCTCTGCCTAGCTTGGTGTGTCCCTAATACTGATCTGTACCAGGGTGGTTGTTGTAAGCCTTCTTACAACATCCATCCTGCTATGGAACAGCATTAGGGACAGCCAAGCCAGGCAGAGGGGGGAAAGTATGGCGGAGGTGGGGGCAGCAGGGGCAGGGGGCAGGAGGCAGTGGTGGAGGCAAGAGGCAGTGGGGGGCAGCGGGGGAGGGCATAAGTGAGGGCATGGGCCAGATGGAATGACACTACAGGTGGGATCAAGCCCAAGGGGCAAAGGTTGAGAGCCCCTGCTATAAACTTTACAAGGGCACAAGACCCAAAATATGATGACACACACAAGCTCACAGAAGAATACAACAATTTAGGAATCAGTGCAAAACAAATGATTCCTGCTGGGTAGTTCAAAATAAATCACATTTTGGCAAGATAATGCATGCCCTATCTGTGGGTTGTGCATTCCTTGGTACTTAAATCAATTTCAAACCTGGCAAAACTGACACAAATGTAGGACTTTTTGCTAATCAAGATGTACCCAGTGAGGAATTTAGAAAGCACTGCTTACATCACTATCCAAAGCAGAAGTTTTGTTGTTGTTCAGTCGCACAGTCGATTCCGACCCTCTGCGACCCCATGGACCATTGCCCGCCAGGCACTCCTGTTCTCCACCATCCCCCTCAACTTGCTGAGCTCTGTGCCCATTGTCTCCACAATACCATCTAACCATCTCATTCTTGGCCGCCCCCTTTTTCTTTTGCCCTCCACCTTTCCCAGCATCAAGGCCTTCTCAAGCGAATCCTCTCTTCTCATTTGATGTCCAAAGTACCTTAGCTTCATCTTTACAATTTGACTTTCTAAGGAGCATTCTGGGTTGATTTCTTCTAAGATTGACCTATTTGTTCTCCTTGCTGTCCAGGAGACTCTCAAAACTCTCCTCCAACACCACATCTCAAAGGCATCTAATAATATCTAATAATATCTCAATATTTTTGCACTACAATTTCCATTCCACACGAGTAACAGTATCCTGGATGGTCTGAGAGAGGGCATAGCCCAAAACGAGAAATAGTTTTACCTTTTACTTAGACAATCACTAGCCAAAACAAGACTTTTTCACCCTTTCCTTTCATTGTATATTTGTTACACAGAATCATCACCAAAACAAACAGATAATAATAATCTTTACACCAAGGCAAACACAGCAAAACAAGACAAAAACAAGCGGCACATAAAATAGCACTCTAATTATTGACAGAGGGTTCAGGATTTAATTTACATTACAATTGCAGATATGAAAGGAAGGACTTAAATTACACGTTTCCTAGTATACAGCTTGGTCCAATAATTCACACCTTTCACAGCAAGAAAGGTACCCGTGGTTTGCATGTCTGTCCAGATACAAGCAACTATTCAAACTGTGAACATTTATCAGGATGCTAATATAGGTACGTGCTGTGCTTTGCGGCTCACCACTGCTCTTTGCTGGAAAAGATGTTTTGGTATCCAGTTACAGGAATACCAGATATAGAATTTCTGGGAATGCTGAGAATAAAATAGTAGCTGAGCCGATGAAAGACTGGTTGTTGGTCTGAGCAAAAATGGTAACATTTTGACACATTTAACACTGCATAGCACTTCTAAGTGTTCAAAGCACTTCACTCATGCAAGGTGTCCTCACAAGATCCCTGTCAGTTCAGTCAGTATTACTGACCCCATCCTGCATAGTATTACTGTAGTATATTGCAACATGTTGTTGTTGCTGCTGCTGCTGCTGCTGTTGCTGTTGTTGCTGTTGTTGTCTTCATCCCATATTGTAGCTATAAGAATGGTGGCTTAGTGGTTAAGATGCTGATCTTGAAGACTGGAAGGTTGGGTTTCGGTACCCAAGTGCTACACAAGGATCTTGGGGACATGAAAGGAGCCTCATTCGGGTGTCCCCTGAGTGGAGTTTCTCCAGCAAAAATCCTTTCAACCCAGAGTAATTTCTGACTCAAAATTTATTTCTTTATCTATAGGAATTGAGGCAGCTGAGAAATGGTTTGGCTAAGGTCATTGCTTAAGGTCATCTTGCGAGTTCATGTCAGAAATGAAATTCCAAACAATGATGTCCTGAACTATAACTTAGGATATATCCACAGTATGGTATAAAACGGGGGCAAAAAAAATTTAACATGGAATTCATGAAATTTAAGGTCACCATTGTTTGAAAGCCAGTCGTATCTGACTCTAGGGTACAGTGCTTATCTCCGTTTTCAGCCAAAAAGCCAATGCTGTTGAAATCTGCAGATGTTTCTATGGTCTTGTGGCCAGCGTGACTAGACACCAGAGCTCATGGAATGCTGTTACCTTTCCACCAAAGCAGGACCTATTTATCTACTTGCAATTTCTTGCTTTTGAACTGCTAGGTTGGCAGGAGCTGGGACATTTGATGGGAGCTCACTCCATCACGCAGCACTCAGGTCTCAAACTGCTGACCTGTTGACCTTCCAGTCTCCAATTTCAGCATCTTAACCACTAAGCCACCAGAACTGGTGAGGTCTGCCTCCCCTTTTTTTAAGAAGAAGGAAGCAAAATGTTTTGAATGCAAGAGGAGGAATTTGATTGCTGATTTTCCAGTTGCAAAGTGCAAGGAAAGAACGATATGGCCTGGACCAGCAAGAAATGCTTACTTCTATTTTTATAACGTTCCTTTCCCCCCCCCCTTTCCCTCTCCCTCCCTCTCTCTCTTTCTCATGTTGTCGTATCCCTCTGCCACTCAAGTGAATTCTTTCTCTGTTAGAGGGGTGTGAATGCTGCTCGTCATGGATGTATTGATTTCTTTCACAAAATCATGGTATAGCTAGCCGAGTTTACACTCTGACCTTCAGTTTACCCTTTCCAAGGGTGTGCACACAACAACCCAAGAATTTAGGTGTTGTTTTTTCCTCACACAGAAAATCAAGCAAAAGAAAGACAAGCCCAAAGAGAGGCAGCCATTTTATTGGAAACCACTACGACACCGAAGGTTAGGGTAGGAAATTTTGTTTCCATTCATTCTGGACCTGGATTGACCCAAATTCACATGTTCTGTCAACTAACCTGTAATTCCTTCCTATTCTTGAGTTCTCTGTGCTTTATAGTAGGCCAACATCTTTGCATACATATTTATTCAGGCTTTCCTGTTGTCGTCGTCCCCATATTGCAGCTGTAGGAATTGAGGCAGTTGGGAAATGGTTTGGCTAAGGAAAGAGTTGTCAGTTGATGACTGGCAAGAAAGAGAAAATGGGGGGGAGGGAAGGTGGGGTGTGATATTGACAGCCAAGGAGAAAAATTCAATTTTCCAGCAACATAACTGAAATAGAATTGCAAACAGTATCTGCTCCTTTATCCAAATTCACTGCTGAAATGCCTCTGAGAAGTCTTGGAATAGTAGTACTTTAAAGTGATTACAATAATGGATTTTTGCATTCTGCAACACAATAGAATTAGGGGAAGGATTTAGTAAATGTATTAAATCTGTTAAGAGAAGTATGGGAGCAGGCAGTGTCTCCAATTAATCGCATTTGATTCTAACTACTTGCTACAGCTTTACTGCAAAGTGGTCCCTTCATAATCCAGTCATTGTTTGCCTTGGCATAAAGTGCGACATCCATGGCATGAAATGTTCTGCAAAGGAGAAGCCCAAAGGTAGGGCTCAGATGAAAAAATATATGGGTTGCTGTGCCGAGATATCTGTGGCATATAACCTGAGCCACACCATACATCACTTATTACACACAGTGTCATACCTGACGACTCGTATGATTTTAAATGTCATGCAGCATGCATTTAATTATTGGAGACATGGGGTTCTCATCCTATGGCCTGTGGGCTGGATCTGGCTCATGGCACCAAATAATCCAGCCACCGCCATCAAGGATTCATTTACAGCTATCGTAAACATGCTTACAACAGCCGTAAATGAGTCTGCGGCCACCATAAATGTGTTTACTACAGCTGTGGATGCATTGTATGGCAGCGTTTATGGCGGGGGGACCACAAGTCCGGTCTGCTCAGCTGTTCAAGGGGCATGGTCTGTCCTGCAGCTGATGTAAGAGCATTTGTGTCACAGTACAAAAGTTACAGGCTCCCTGCTTCTCTCATCACAAACACCAAGAAGAGTGCAGTGGAGTTTATTTTCACTGTAAGAAAAAGCACTGGAAACTTGTGATGTCTTTACCATGATACTGTATAAGTATTCCAATATACAAGCAGAGAGTTTGTTGCAAGCAACCCTGGATTCTGCCTCAGAGATACAAAGCTGTTTGCATTCTCTTTAGCCTTTACTTGTCCTGCCCAGCTGTCTTTTTCCAAGTCGCAGTTCAAACTGCAGAAAGGTCTCACCTTTCAAAGTCAGAGGATTGAGACTCCCAGTCATTAAGGACCATTAATATTATTTGATCACGTTACTTATTATTCAGCTACAAACAGTCAAGTTTATAATCGTATTTCACTTAACTAGAGGAAGGTAAAGGTCTCCCTTGCTCGAAAGCCAATCATGCCTGACTCTACAGGGTGGTGCTTATCTCTGTTTTCAGGGTAAAAATATGCACAGAGCTCTATGTGAACTGAAGGGACATCAGTAACATATATTTTATCAGACTCACTGTAAACATGACTACTTCACCTTTAATCTACGTGAGGCATCAGCTGTTATCAAAACATCAGGAGGGGAGTGAGATTTCTTGTCCAGGTACTAAGGCTCTGCATATAATAGATTACATATGAAATACATTTATAATAATTACCCAAGAACAAATGACAGTTGAAACAATAAGGAGACTTAGTTCCAAAGTTCCTTGAATGTTTGCGTTGACTCACTGTCATTAACACTTTAATCTCACCATAGCACTAACTGGCATATTAATAATTCATTGTTTTAAAAAACTTGGCTGAAATATTAATACAAAAGATATACAGAGTGCTTTTAACCTCCCCCACTCCCCCCCACACACACAAAAGTGGTTTTTGCTCCACTTTGTAAATCCTTTGCCTGGATTAATTCAGGATTTTCCACCACTCCAGGTACTGAGGGAACACTGTTCCCTTCCCTGTATCATCTCATCTCACCTCAGCTCTTGTCATATCTTATCAAATGGGCCATGCGTGGGTGTCCCAGTTTGTTTAAGAGGCCAGTTGAGGCCTTCCAAATGGATCCTGACTTACTCCAGCGTCATTCGTACCATAGATCCAAAGAAGTTACATCTGTATTTTACATCCAAATAATCTGTAATTTCCATCGGCTTGCTATTCTTTCTTTCTTTCTTTCTTTCTTTCTTTCTTTCTTTCTTTCTTTCTTTCTTTCTTTCTTTCTTTCTTTCTTTCTTTCTTTCTTTCTCATTGATTTGCAAGGGAATTGGTTAGTCAACACATATGTAAGCTCCACTTATTTAAATGGACATACTGTACTGTAGTTGTGATTTACACCAGGATTTCAATGTTTATCTTACAAGTACATGACCTGAAGTCTGTCCCCTTCAAGATGTACCAGGATTTCCTTTAAGTGTGTGGGTCATTTTTTGCAGTGTTAATTGACACGCAATGCCAATAGGCTACAATTATGAATACAAACAGGTCAATCTTAGAAGAAATCAACCCTGACTGTTCCTTAGAAGGGCAAATAGTAAAGATGAAGTTAAAGTACTTTGGACATCAAATGAGAAGAGAAGACTCACTTGAGAAAGCCTTGATGCTGGGAAGGGTAGAGGGCAAAAGGGGGTGGCCAAAGATGAGATGGCTAGATGGCATTGTGGACACAATGGGCACAGAGCTGAGCGAGTTGAGGGGGATGGTGGAGGACAGGAGTGCCTGGCGGACAGTGGTCCATGGGGTCGCAAAGGGTCGGAATTGACTGTGAGACTGAACAACAAAAAAATGAATACATAACTGGGGATGTATATATCTCAGAATAAAGTTTATGTCACTCAACTGATGTAACTATGGAAAAATAAGTATTTGCAGCCCAACACTTTTTCAACTACAACTAGGCTGGTCCCATGCTGATGGTTGTATGAATGAATAAAGAACTAGAGTGTTTGATCCAAACAATCTATATTTGAGCTACCCCAAATGACAAATCTACAGTATCAAAGCACAGTCCAATGCAAGGCACTCTACTATTGAGTCCAGGCCAATGATTCATTGTGATACCTGTAAGCATGCTGCCTTTTCCCATCCACCATTTTGGGGGTGGTCATTGGGAAATCTCGGTATCTGGGAGTCAGAAATATTGGTGGAATGCAAATTTCCCACCATGTTTTAGAACAGGGGTTCCCAACCTTTTCAAACAGGGGGCCAGGTTTCTCAGTCAGCTTTGCAGGCTGGATGGGCATTTTGCCCTGCCTGTATGATGGGGGTGGTCATTTTATCCCAACAGCTTCAAAGAGGTGACCATTTTGTTTCTTAAATGCCCTTGGAGGGGTGGGGGGCTGGATCTGGCACCGGGGGCCAGATCAAGCCCACAGGCCTTAAGTTAGGAACACCTGTTCTAGAACATTGTCTTATCAATGTGACAACCTACATTAGAGCAAAGCATTGCTATGCATCTGTAGGCCAATCTATCACTTGGGTCAAGATAGCACTCCTACAGAAAAGAAATGTCCCTTTTCTTCCACCTCATGCTGCTTATTCCATCTCTAGTTTCTCTTGTCTCCTCCTCCTTTGCAATATCAGCTTATTCCCTGTCCTGGCCATTCTGCAAAGAGCAAAATGCAGCATTTGCAAAATGGTTGAGTTTAGCATCTTTGGACATCTAACTCTTATCACCTACAGCAACAGAGAAGCTTATACAGCAGCAGTTTCACCAAAATATCTCACCTTTGACTTCATTCCTGAACTGTAAAAGACAAATTGCTGGCAGAGTCAGACTAGTGTACAGCTTTTTGTAGCTTAGCTTCTAAATTCATTTATGCTTATGTTGCAAGAACATTGGTAAGTATGCAACTGGAACACGATGACACTGGGAACAAGAGTGTGCTGATTGTGTTTCCTGCATGCCAGAAACAATGTCAGGAAGACTGGATATATTAGAGCAGTGGTGGGCTCCAAAAAACTTTACTACCACACTGTGGATGTGGTATGGTGGGCTGGCCAGGGGGAAAGCCCTGCGTTGCACCGGAATTAGGACTACTTTATTTCAAAACTTGGATGGGCAGGGCCAGCCAGAATTTCTGCTACTGGTTTTGGAAAACTGGTGCGAACGTACTGATGCCCACCACTGCTTAGCAGTCATTTGGGTCTAGATTCAGGAGGGCTACTGAAAGTTCTCTCTCATAAGGACAGACTTTGGTTGTATACATGCAGAAGGTCTCATCTTACAACAGCAGAATGTCTTGTAAAACTTTTTAATCCTTAGCAGATCTGCTAGTAAAACTCTACCTCGATATAATTTTGCAAAGCATAGGGAGAAATCAAATTATCCATAGCTTGATGACCAGAAGGTCAGCAGGTCAGCAGTTGAAAACCTGAGTACTTTCTTTATTCATGTTAGAGGCACCATCAGCACATAATAACATACACAGCTAAAATTAACACATAAAAAAAACCAAAATAGAATTAAAAAGGACTAGATGACATCTGCCCAATATCAACAGAATTTTCTCTTGCCAACATAAGGTCCTCCTCAGTGCACGTTGGAGGGTAATATGTGCATTGTGTCATATGGGGATAGTTTGTACTTCTCCACATTCACACAGGCTGTCATCTACAGGGAAACCGCACTTTCTCAGATTAGCCCTTGATCTTCCTAGCCCTTCACACAATCTATTTAAAGCTTTCCACACAGGCCATGGTTGTTGTTGGCCAGGCAATAGAGAATCATGTGGTTCTGCCCAGTTATCTGGTAGTTCCTTGCTCTCCTTCCATAGTTCTAAGGTGGTATGTGGGGGCTGGTTGTTCGGAGGGGCAGAAGTTGTGAGGGAGCTATGCCTTGATTTCAGACTCTCCTTTGGTAGTTGGTGATCAAATAGCAGGTGTTTTTCCAAGGAACTTGCTTTGACCCACTCTTTCTGAGCAGCACTTTCTCTACGTAATTTTGGAGGAGGGATGCCAGCTAAGTAATGCACTTTTTGTATTGGGATTGGTTTTAAACAACATGGTTTTAAACATCTTGTGAACCTGAGTAGTGCATGACAGAGGTACCCAGCAATCTGCCTATTTGTACTCTCTACATTAGGGGCTGCAATGGCTTAGAGGTTAAGACATTGAGCTTGATGTTCTGGCATCTAGTCATGCCTGCCACATGACCACGGAAACATCTGTAGATGCAGACAGTGCTGGCTCTTTGGCTTTAAGTGCAGATAAGCATTGCTCTCTAGAGTTGAACATGACCGGCTTTAGAGCAAGGATGACCTTTACCTTACCTTACCTTACTCTCTACTTAGGGTAGAGTGAGTGTAGGGGCTGTTATGGTGAGCCTTCTGTATTATTAGATTTACCACTTCACCACTGGATGGCCATTGTTCAAGCTTACACAATATGATATTTCACCCTGAACCCCATTTTTGTTTTCATATGACAAAAAGGCTTTTGTTGCTAATAATTGACACCCGACAAACAGACACCACACCTGTCAGATGAACCATTTAGTTTCACTGTGAATCTCTTCTTAAATAGTATCTAAAGCTGTTGCTGCCCACCCCTTCTCACGCTACTGAAAAACTGGAAAAGTGTGTTTGTGAAAGGGAGACAGGTCGAGAAGGATTGTGAGAGACAGAGGATATATTTCGTATTGGAAGACCCTTCTGAGAATATTTGGTGCACCTCTAAAAGATCCTCCCATTTCAAAGGTGGGATATAATAATTGCCAAGGTTGAAGCCTCGGTGGTTTCAGCCCAGATTCCCAACCCACCCTCCATTCCTCCCTCCCCACACACACACACACTGCAGCAAACATTTCATGTGAGGATGCAGAGGGGATTGGAGGAATTGATCACAGGTTCCAGCCATGTGAAAAGAAGAGAAAGGGGAAAGAGAGGAAAAATGAACTCTCCAGCTGACTTGTTGCTAAGCAACCGTGTGGGGGGGGGGCTCTTTCTCCTGACAGAAGCCTTGCTACCTTTTCCAATAGCTGACGTCTTCCTCCTCCATCCATAAAACCTAGCAGAATATTTATCCTGGTGTAAATACCTACTGTATGAAAGCGATAATGGGCCTTAGTAAAGCAATCTTACATTCAAAATGCTTCTGTCCTTGCGCTCGGTATGATTGACAAGCCAAATCCCTTGGGCTTCTCTTTTGTGCATCTCTCTCTCTTCCTTCCACTCCCGTGTCGCTCTTTTGTGTGAAAAGAGAGGGGGGGAGAGAAGGAAGGAGAGGGTGGAAAAACTACAGAAGGAGCTCTTAAAATGCATTATTAAATCCTGCATTTAGCACCCGGCTGAAGGGCTGCCTTTTTCCTGTTGTTCTAAGTGCCCTCCCTCCCCCCCTTCCATTATTTTAAATATCTCCCCCATCAAAAATTAGGTGCTTTGCCCTGACTTCATAAGGCCTTGAGCCATTGAAAGTTTTCGGGCTGTTTGTAATTATCTGGATGCGAAGAGGGGGAAAAGCAATTTGTTCTTGAGAAGGAGGGGAATTGCTGGTTTTGTGCCACCACAGGGATAAACCAGTGCCTTCCTCGTGTATCTGTTCCCTGCCATGAAGGACAGTGATTTTATTGGCAGAGTGGGATGGAGGTCAAAGCGCTCCTGGCCCAATTAGAGGCTTGGTGGATGAAATTGACTGAAACTTCGCCAGCAAAAGACACTGCCTTTGTGTATGTGTGTCCTCCTCCCCTCCCACAGCAGCACAGATCCTCTGCCACATATTGTAGCATTAAATGCTTCACAGTGAGAGAGCAAATCTATTCCCTCCCCCCGTCACCCCCACCCCAGCAAAGGTAAAATGAAGACTCTGTTTTAGCAAGCACATAAGACACATAGAAGGAAAAGGCAACAGTGGGGAGAGGTGGGGAGGGAGAGAGCCCAGGTGCAAAGGTCTACTTGGTGGGGATTTTGTGGGAAGGGGTGTTATTTTGTGTGACCCAGAGTGTGATGACAGGGGGCATTCTGGATTATGTTGTCTGAAAAGTTAACTTTTCCAAACTCTGTTCTTTTTCTTTTTCTTCTTCTTCTTCTTCTTCTGCATCTAGGTCACACCTTAAACTGCCAAAATGAAGCCACCTTCTTGGTTTTGTTGTTGGCCAAACTTAATAATAATTGGTACATGTTTCTGGTAGTAGTTGACAGACAGCAGGTGAGTCAGACTCTGTATCACTCCACATTCACACAGTGTGTTGTTGTCCACCAGCGGCCCACACTTGAGCATGTTGGTCTTACATTTAGGCACTCCAACCCTCAACCTATTCAGGGTCCCCTAAGTGACATAAGGATGGTTGAGTTCCTGAGCCATATCCTCCTTCAATGTTATCCCTTGTTCACTGAGCTCCTTCCTCCATCTTCTAATTGGAGTTTGCTCTTATGTATCCTCAAATGTGTTTGTTCTTGCCTTAAACCTCTTTCTGGATCTAAGTCACAAACTCTGTTGTGTTCTGTGGTTACATGGGGAGAGATAAACACAATATGTGGCTCTAAAGTCTATACTATTAGCAGGAGCCTTTGTGAAGTTGAAAATTTCCTATCTAGCACTTCCCCATTTGGCAGATTGGGGAATGCCTCCCAGAGATGGTTGGTACCAAAGAAACAAAATGCTCAGGATAGACTAAAACTAGGACCTCCACAGTTGCAGGTTGGTGAAGGGCTGTGAACCCATTCTGGGAAACTTAAATGTAAGAGTGTCACATACTAAGACAGGGGTCAGCAACCTTTTTAAGTTGTGGACTGGGTCATGCTCTCTCAGACAGTTAAGGGGGTCAGACTGGTACCCTCCCTTGTAAATGCTGCCATAAACGGATCTACAGCCACTGTAAATTCTCCCATAAACATGTCCATGGCTGCCATAAGCACATCTGCAGCCACCATAAATGCACCCGTGGCCACTTCTGATGGTGGCAGTGGTAGTTGGAGTTAGGGTGGGGGCTGGATGATTTGGCACCATGGGCTGGATTCAGCCCATGGGCCGTAGGTTGCCACCCCCTGCTCTAAAACCTTTAACAGGACTGATCTCAAAAAAATGACCAATGCAAGAAGCTTATTTGTGAGACTGCATGACCCATTGGGCCTGATTGCCTGCTGTTGCTGCTGATCATCATCATCATCATCTGAGTAGGAAGTGAAATTAACATTTGGTTCTTTTTTTATCAGAATTAATCAAAGTTTGTGAATTTTTCCTCAAACATAATGAAAAGAGCATAAATTGTTGTTTTTCAATTCATGTGTGTGAGAAAAAGTACTTGATAAATTCAACCAGGGCTTTGAGCACTTTGCATAATGGGTGAAATGTTCAATTTTAAAAAAAATTGCACATTTCCTCATAAATGTGTTGCAAAGAACATGAGATTTTTCAAAAATCTGAAAAAGGATGGAAGCAAAATGGACAGCTTCGTGCATCCATAATGAAGAGGAAAAGATTGGCTAAGCACTTACTTATACACACAATCCTGGATGTTGTAATGTAAGTCATTGCTTTCACAGCTGCTAACCAGTCCAAGTAGTACTTGCAGCCTTACTATTAGACCAGATGAGGTGACCGACTTAGACAAAAGCTGAAAAATGGTGAGTCCCCATCACCAGTGTTCACATAAGACTTCACTGTCATTCATTCATTGGCTTTTGTACAAAGAATGAGTAGCAGTAGGATGTTGCCTTGGCCTCTGTATTAGGGAGCAAAAGCTTAGTGATAGCCCTGACACATAGGAACATGTCTTAAGATTTGACCTGTGCATACTTCTTCTTATGCAGATTTGTGACCATGCTACCTGGGAATTTTTGAATTTATAATCCAGAAACAAACATTTGCACACCTCTACTTCTGTGTCTTCCAGTTGTCTTCCCTATGTCTGCTTCAGTTTCTGATAGCATACCTAAAAGTCAAAGAAGCTGGCTAAAATCAAGCATAGCTGCCAATGTGTCTGGCAGCTGCAATGTCTAACCTCTAAGCAAGGGGGAATATTGAGGTTTTAAGACTGGAAGGTCTTAGAGTACTGACTGGTATATCGGGAACTTCTACTTTTCTGTGTCACTCTTAGTAGAGAGGTCCCTAAATGACCAGTGTTTAGCGAATTATTATTTTTTATTTTCTTAGTTTTGTGTGTGAGGTGGCATGAAAGTCTGGGGCCCCATCTCTTTCTCACTTGGTGTCAAAACTCAGTAGCTCAGCATGAAGGTGATAGCATGTGTACTGAACCTGGATAACTTTCACATCCCTTGAAGAAAGGAACATGGGGGTAGATAGGGAAAGATCTGGTGTGTTTATGCTCTTCAGCCTACCATACCATTTGAAGTGAGGAAGTGAGTGTAGTACCACTCATGAATGACAAGACACCTTGTTCCCCAATATGTGGGAGCAACGGCTTGAAGCTTGGAGTAAAACTCCTCATGAATGGGTAATGAGCTTCCACAAGTCCCAGCTGTTTGGATATGACAATTCAGCATGCAAAGGGTTAATATATAATCTTTGGAAGGAGGGAGCTTCTGTTACCAGGGTTTACTAGCAGCAACATAGGATTCTTTCAGATGGAGTTTGCCCAGTTTCATGTCTCTACTGAACTTTTAAAAGCCACATTTCCAGGTAGGGTTCTATTTGAGGAATTGTTGACAATCTCCTTTGAAATCCACATTTTTCTGGCAGCTTCTTTTCTATCTGGAGCTGTTTTCTTATTTAAAAAAACTGTGTTAATTAAATGTTTCTAACCAGTTGGGGGACTTTTGCTATGATAAACTTTGTTGGAAGCATCAGACACTAAACTCCACTTCGAGAAAAAACCCAAAACAATATGAACCATGAAGGCAGCTAAGACAAAAAAATTTGACTTGCCTAACAAATGTTGACAATTGTCAGTCAACAGAGACTACCGTATATACTCGAGTATAAGCCAACCCAAATATAAGACAAGGTATCTAATTTTGACCTGAAAACTCAAGAAAATAGATTGACCCGAGTATAAGCTAAGGGTGGGAAAGGCAACAGCTGCTAGTGAGTTTTAATAATCAAAATACATGAAAATATGGTAAAATTAATTAAATTGTTGGCACATCTCAATCCGTCACAGTCTTGGGACCCTTGTGGTCATTGACCCAAGTATAAGCTGAGTCCCCTTTTTGGAGCTCATTTTAGGGCTAAAAAACTCGGCTTATACACGAGTATATACGGTAGTTGTGATGGGGAGGATCTGTCTGGCTGTTGTGGCTTGAGGGCAGATGAAGCAAGAGCAGGGCACTATGCGAGACTAAAGAGTCAGAAGTGGATGAGTCACAACTAGAGGGTAAGGTGGAGATTGGGATGACTTGATGGGACCAAGACTTAAAGATTTGTCACCTTCATAGGACTTGGAGGGGGAGGACTTGGATGATATTTTGAAGGTGTTCCCACCCATCTTCTGCACACTGAGGAACAGACATTGCTGCTGCAAGACCCATTAGTGAGCAAATGGGTCCACTCCTTTGTGGATAGAATACAATGGGAGAATGTTCCAGCAGTCGCCCAACTTGGCTCCTCGCAATGATGGTGCATGTGCCCAGCCAAGAAAAAATCCACTGTCCTCACCCCAACCCAAAAGCAATGCTTGGACAGCAAGCATTTGCAGCAGCTCTTCTAAAAGCAAGACAAGAAAATGTGTCTCAGAAATCTTCATTCGCCCACCACTACTGATCCACCTTAGATGGCTCCTGGTGGACAGAATCAGTGAATGAGATCCCAGCCCCAACTAAGCCTCCCTGTAGTTTGTGTGAAGGAAACACCCATCTTTGTACACCATCCCCCCCCCACAAGAAAGATCATTAGTAGCAGCAACAAGTCTCTGAAGTTCATGGAAGCGATGGTCGAGAAGATCCTCCCTGACACCCCCACTCCAGGCAGGGGTGTCGTCAATCACATAAATTCTTTAGGATGCAGATGGCAGGAAAAATACTGAAAGAATGCATGGCCTGGGTGTAGAATTCTTCTTTGGGGATGCTGTGAAAAGAGAAGCTGGGATTTCTGCCTCCACAGTTCTTTCTTTTGCCTCACTTCACCTAGTGCCAAAACCAGCAGATCTGTCTCTTTATTGCATTTAAGCAAAGCAGTTAGGGACACCACCACCCAAAAAAAATAGTAGCAGGGGCAGCTGCACAAAGAGCCCAAAACAAAACAGCTCTGAAAGGGCTTGGTTTGACCAGGGTCTCCAAATCCTTGCCGACCACCTCCCCTCTTTTCCAAATTGATCTCATCCCCAGAGATTAATTTCTACACAATTATCCTAGAGTCTGTGATAATCACTCCATTAAAAAATGAAGAGATTTGGGTTTCTGAATGCAGAGGATTAAGCTTTAATACAAGTAATCTGTGGAAGGCCTGGCTGTGTATATGGTACTAATCACCCCTGCACCGGTTCCAGCATCAGCCCTTCATCAATATATATATTAATATATATTTTTCATCCTAGAATATACATGCTCTCTAAGAGCTGACACTGATTCAGGGTGACAGATTGTATCTAAACATAGAAGGACACTTCCAGACAAATACAACATATCATGCCATACAGAAGAAGCTGGGGAAGGAAGGTTAATATTGTTCAGCACACCCACTTAAGATGTGCCAGTTTATGGTTTCTTTGCTTGCACTAAGTGCATACGAGCGCCATAAGACACTGTTTCTGTATCTGGGTTTATTTACCCATATTGTGTATATAACAAGAAGAGACAAGTTGGCAGAGCAGGTCTCTTCCAACAAGATAGGTTTCCTAAAAGTAGAAGAATTATCTTGCTGCCAGCTGCATGAACTGTGAACGGTTTATTATCTATTGGTTATGGCTGGGTGGCTCAGTGGTTTATTCAGTATTCAGCTGGAGAGCCAGTGACTGGAAGTTTGAGATCAAATGTGCCTCCAGAGAGAAGAACAGGCCTATGTGGCCATGGGCAAGCTGCACAGTCTCAGGATGCCCTCAGAAGAAGGGAACAGCCAGACACTTCTGTGTATGCTCTACCTAGAAAACCCTGGGAAGGGACACCATAAGTCAAAATTGACTAGATGGCACACAATTCTTGTCATTCAAATGTCAAAACTGTTTTCCTTTGACTTTTACCTGATTAGAAGTGAAAATAACCAATCACCGGTAGGTATCAGCTGTCTTTTCCCACCTGCTTATTTTTCATAGAGCCCCCTTAGATGGAGTGATGGTCCCCTCAGTGGAGGAAATGCCACTAGAAACCATCCTATTGGGCCCAATGGCAAAATGAGCAGAGGAGGAACTCTGATTCCTAATGATCATGGAGGTGGAAGAGGCCATCTCAGATGGACTGGCTGTGAAGGTGCACCTTGATAATATCCTCAAGGCTGTGGCAGTCCATTGCAGTCCCGGTGTTAAATCCTGCATGTCTCACTTCATATGTGCTGCAGGAGATGGCTCCGTGATCATAGTGTGTGGGTCACTTTATGGGAAGCTGGGATTCACCTTAAACAAATTCACGCCAACAGCATTTTTCCTGCTTCATGGAGAAAAATTTATTCTCGGATACAAGTTACAGCCAATGAGTCTTCATAGTGCAGCTGGGAAATTCCTGGCTGAAATCTCCTGACAACTATTCCTCATTCACTGGTCCAGAATAAGCCATTTTTCTCTCAGCCTGAATGTGCTATCTGCAAAATGGGGATAATAATACTGGTTCAGTTTTGCAGGAATTCCTGAGTTAACATAAGTGAATTACTAGAAAGTAAACTTGCCTTGCTTTCAAGATTTAGGTGTGGTCACTGAGTTGGAGATGTTTGTTCAGTGTGTATTGTGAATAGGCTGCTTTAGGCAACAGTTTTTAAATAATGCAAAAGAGCAGTGAATTGTTGGTTAATGTTATTTCTCTCCTTTGCTATGGAATAATCCAGATCTTGAAATTTGTACAGCCCCCTATCACCAAGCAGTGAAAACAGAGTTTTTCAAGAATGATTTTAAAACTTACTTACTGCCAATAGGCTGCCTAATATGAATTTTAATTAGCTTTGACCTTTGCTTTGTTTGTTGTCATTCTACTGTTAATGCTGTGGGTTGGGGATGGTTCTTTTTATATTTGGGTGGTGTTAGGATGTTGGGGTTGCATCTCTACATGTAGACAGGCAAGCAGGCAAGCAGGCAGGCAGGCAGGCAGGCAGGCAGACAGACATATAGATAGATAGATAGATAGATAGATAGATAGATATAGATATAGATATAGATATAGATATAGATATAGATATAGATATAGATATAGATATAGATAGATATATAGATAGATAGATAGAAATGGTGAAAGTCAATGGTGTAAGTCACCCATCTTTCAAATTTTGAATGGGGAAACATTTATTGGCCTTCTCTCTTTGGCAGATGGTCATCATTTTATTTTGATACTAACCTTCCAGAAAAGGTGGCCATGTGTCCTCTTTTAAAGCAGGCAGTTCTCTCTTTGAAGGGCCATCAAAGGGCAGTCCTCCTTTGAAGCTGAACTATCAAGGTCAGATTTCTGACACCTGAACTCTCCCCTTAGAGTCATACATAATTTATAGACCTCCAGAGGAATCTCAGAAGCTTGTTATCATCACAACTGACATTTATCCCAATAAAGGGTTAAATCCGGAATGAAACCAATTTTTCCCAGTTGTATCAAAATTTGTCTGAGTATTATGAAGAGTTATTTTCAATGTTGCAACTATTCCAGTCAATGTCAGCTTGTCTATTTTTTGCATGCTTCTATAGACATAGAAGTCTTCAAAACATCCCAAAGACTTTAAATTTCATTTTAAAGTTATAGAACTTTAGTTACAAGTACTGTATCTCAAAAAATTAAGACCAAGTTTAAGTTACAGGTAAATAGTTAACAATATGAAAACTGAATACAAGAGTAATGCAAGAATTCTTTGGGTATAGATCCATTCTTGCAACATATGAGAAGTTACTGACTTGTCATAAAAGGTCAAGATCAGAAACTTACATGCAATAAAATTCTAAAAAGAGTGTTTAACTTATATTTTAAGATAATGGAGTTTTTAGCATAAAAATATAAAAATACTTAAAATGTACATACAATACATCAAATGCTTGGAAGACTGCCCCAGCTGCATCTTAAAATGCAACTGTTTACAGCCTGAAAGGGCATTTTGGAGAAGATACATCTCTTAAAATATTTAAGCAACAAAGTCCTTAAAAGTAAAATACAGTGGTACTTTGCTTAAAGAGCATAATGCATTCCACGGGATTGCTCTTTAAGTGAGTTTGCTCTTTGAACGGAACACCATTGTAAGTGAACAATTGTGACTTCTGGTGGAGGGGTTGCAAACCCCGATTTAGTTGTTAAGCGAGTTTTTGGTTGGTTTTAGTTGTTAAGTGAAGCGACCATTCGGAGAAAATCCAGCTCTTTAAGTGAGTTAGTCTCTAAGCAAGGCACTCTTTATGCAAGGTTTTACTGCATATAAAGAACAAAGATATCTTACACTATTGAAGTTCTTAAAAGTAAAAAATTATTAAAAGTTTAAAAAAAAAAGGATTATACCACTTAAACATATTTATCAAAGAGAATTATTGTAAAAGCTCACCCAAGCCATCCCCACTGAGCAGCAAATTCCATTTTGAGTTTCTGATTGCTGGCTTCTGGAGAAGCCGGGTGCCTTGCTGCTACATGTTGCCTGATGACATGCCATGTGTTGTTGTGATGATGTACTGGAATCCATCTTTGTGTCCCTGGTTATCTGCCTGGCCATTACTTATACCCTTTAATTGGCCTTACCACAATAAAAATATTTACTCAGTCCACTCAAGTAGCTGCCAGCTAAGTAATAATAATTTCATGTCAGAGATTACTCTGGGTTGAAATGATTTTTTTTAGGGGACGCCCGAATGAGGCTCCTTTCATGTCCCCAAGTGCAGCTCTTGGGTATCGAAACTTATCCTTCCAGTCTCCAGCTCAGTGCCTTAAGCACTGCAACTAAGTTAGCAGCTATGTATACAGATTCCCAATAGGCTTGGATACCTTAGCTGACTTCAACCTAACAAATCGTTACATATGTTACTTTGTCTAATTTGGCTGCCCTAAATGGGATCTAACCCAGCTGATCTCTGGACATGTCTATAGCAAACCTAGTGAATCTTTGCCCCTGACACCAGTATAACTGGATGATGCTACTAGATAAAATATGCCTTTCCCCATTTATTCACATTCATTAATTGTTTACATTTTGCAAAGTCCAATACATTCCTATTTACATAGCAAGAGAAAAACATGTTTGTTTGTCAAAATGTTTTTTAAATATTTTTATTTTGATTTTAACACATAAAATAAAAAAACATATAACAAAGATAAAAATTTTTTACCTATAACATATAAGTATAAATACAGTGTATACCCATCACTCTGGGAACATTAGTTCTTATGTAAAACAATTACAGTTGAACCTCATATAACGAATGCATAAAACAACAACAACACAAACGTACAGTGAAGATAATTTGAAAAAAAATGTTGCATTGTACAACGAAAATCTCTATGGGATACATCATACAATGAATATTTTTCCCATAGGGATTTTCATTGTACGATGCATGCACTGCACACAAAAAAATCATATAACAAAGTGCCTTGTGGAACCAATTACTTTCGTTATACGAAGTTCCACTGTAGTTAAACCAATTGTACATGTTGCATATACTGTATGACATTTTGGAGATAGGAGTAAGAACATAAGTTTGTCAAAATGTTTGACTTTGGCTTTGGTCTTGATTAACCAAAACAAATTCCAAGCCACATCTTAAAACTATATTCATTTTCAAGGCTAACTTTTTTCTATTTCCCCTTTAATTATTTTAGCTCTCTGTACATGCTTTAGGAATTCAGGAACACAAAGAGATGGTCTTGATTACTTTTCCTTAACTTAGGACTTCTCTTCTACCAGAGAGTTCCCGAATCCCAAGCTTCTATATCTTCTGACAGTAAATTTAGATTTGTGATATTTTTGAACCACAATCAGGCATACCCTGGGCAATGGCAACTTGTGCTGGCTAATCGTTCTCACACTAGGTCAGATGAAAAGAACTACAAAATGAATTCACCAAAAAGTGGCTTAATTTAGGTCGTTTCACATCTAGCCTAGACTCAGAAGAAGGTGTGTGTGCACGCGTGTGCGTGTGCGTGTGTGTGTGTGTGTGGGTGTGTGTGTGTGTGTGTCCATCCGTCCAACCAGAGCATGATGTCCTTGAAGTCCAAATAAAATAGAATACAACACACTTTATTGAAGTACTGTACCTGATCTGAATCTTTTTTGTCAAAACAAAAATGCTTTATTGCCTTCTTGTCATATCTCTCTCTCTCTCAAACACACACACACACACACACACACACACACACACACACACACACACACACACACACACACACACACACTTTTTTCTTTACCTCCTCCAAGTCTGCAAGGCAACGATTCTTTTGGAGGGTCCATGCTGCAACTTGCAGAATCAACAATATTCTGTTAAGGCACCAAAACTCGGTGTAACTAAAGATGGTCTTAGAATATTGCTACATATGACCATTCACCTAACAACTATGTCTCAGCTTTTCATTTTCTTAGAACAAAAGAATCAGAAAATCCTTCTTCAGATCTTGCTCTGTCCCTGGAGGGCCCTCTTTGACAGCATTGTGGCCCTGGGGGTTGTGCTGTCACAGACAAACTAGGAAATGTCTGCCCCTAGCCCTCAGCAAGGGTCATGGAAAATATGCTTCCACTTCTGTAAATTGTATCTATGGTTTAAGTTGCATTTACTGCAAACTGGATGAATCTTGAGAAATGCCAAGGAAAGATTTAGCCTTTCTCAGTCACTCTACATCTTGCTCTGAGATTTCTATTCTTTCTGAACTGTGTTCAAAGCAAAAATCATAAATTCAGATCCTGTGTTCTAAGTCATATAAAGACTGAAATCACATCCTGTAAAGGTGTGTTCAAAGCAACAATATTAAGATATTTCATATTTAGCATAGTTAGTTTATTTATTATTGATTTATTGATTTACATTATTTGTCAGCTGCCTTTCAGAGGAAGGCTTCTCAAGGAAGCATGCAGGACAAATGGTAAAGCAAGCCAAATGTAACATTAAATCAGTGAAACCATAGAATACATTACTAAAAAGAACCAGCAACATGAAAAACATAAAAGTCAATGACATGTTGTGTGTATATTTAGCGATATTGGCTCAAATCTAGTTGGCAATTTATGTGTGCTTAAGTTAAATTGTGACTAACTAATGATATCCTGCTCAAGACCTTAAATTGCATTTCATACTTTAATTTGCCAAGCAAAAAAACACTGAATGTGTTATGAGATCGCTCTAATTAGGGTTAATTTATGGTACTAAATTATGAAGCCAATAATGCCATTTGAGGTGCCCAAACAAGCAAACCAAGTGAACTGTTACACTTCTTCTTCGGTGTCTAGGTTAGATGTGAAACTGTTGAACTGAAGGCACCTTTTGGTGAATTCTTTCTGCAGTTCCTTTCACCTGATCTAGTGTGAGAATGATTAGCTGGTGCAAGGTGGCCATTGCCCGGGGTAGGACAGATTGTGGTATTTTTAAAAATGCAACAATCTTTGAGGAGGCTCTTTCTGTGTACCCCAACTATTATATTAAGGAAGGCTTTCACTAAAGAGGCAACTTTGGATATGCTGTAACTTCAGCCACTGTTTATTTAGGCTGTGGAAAAAATTGGCAGATTGAATTACTCCAATCTGACTGTACTGGGCTTGATTCACAGCCTATTTTATGCTTCTACTCAGATTTGTACACAGTGGCCCCTCAGTACAATGTGGTTCAATCCACATCCCACAACCCCCCTGAGAGTGTAATCTTGATAGTACCAGGAGTACACAGCACTATGCAATGTTCTCAACCTGCGTCTTTGGATTATGACTCCCAAATCTGTGCCACGCAGCCTTCAGTGAACTCTGTGCACTGGGAGCTGCAGTTAAAAAAAGTAACTTTTCCCAGCTATCCTTAACTATCTAAAATACAGACTGGTAATATGTAGCAGGACTGGTGCTCAGCAGTGATGGCCAACCTTGGCATTCCAAGAGTTCTTGGACTTCAATTCCCAGAAGCCCAAGTCAGTACACCTGCTGATCAGGACTTATGGGGATTGAAGTTCAAGAACATCTGGAGTGCCAAGGTTGTCCATCACTATGCTAGATGTTAGTGTTTTGCTGACCTGGCACTGCTGCCTTGCTAGCTTGAATCTTCACACCATTACAGGGTGCACAGACAGATGTTTGTGGCTGCCAATAGTCACACGCTTCATCTCTCAGTCCTACACAAAACTTGGGAAATATCTAGGCCCCTGGCTTCCTACCTTTGGATTAAAAAAGATACACCTTGCTGTCTTTCTACCATTCAACATCTAAGCTAACTAGCATGGCTTTTACACTATGCCATGCACATTTGCCTGGAGAAGTGACCTGTGAGTTATGGAAGTTTGTCTGTCTGTCTGTCTGTCTGTCTGTTTGTTTGTTTGTTTGTTTTGTTTGTTTATTCAGATTTATATTGCCACCCACTCGCCGAGGCCACTCAGCTTGCATTGTTTTATTTTTTTAGGTATCACCTCCATTCTGCAGTTGTTTGGGAATATCTAGTTACATGTAATGTAGTTTCATGTAACCATTGACTTCTTTAGTTGTGCAATGAATATAATTTCACTTACTTTCAGAAATTATTATAAAGGACATTTTAACATGCATTTTGAGATGAATTTTTCAAGTTTTATGTGAACAATGTACAGTATCAACATTGACAAGGGATGTGCTATTTTTATTTCTTCTTTTGTATTTTTGTACTTTTAGGATGCTATATCAGGATTGGCCAGAGAAGGCACCAAAGAGTACCTCTCTGAATTTTGCTGGCTTGCTGTTAACAACACAGCATATTAATAACACAAAACAACAAATCACTTTCTGTGAGTACAGCAATGATAACATAATGACCAACTGATTGGCTCAAAGTAATGTGTAATGAACTGAATAATGAGGAACGCAACAAGTTCCTCAAGCATTCATCAGCTCCCTGATGTGTTTCTTTGAGCATTACATGACAACAAGTTGGAAATGAGTTATAGCATCCTAGTAGGGCTTTCAAGAAAAGTGAGTTATTTAAGGAATGATTTTAGTCCTCCTAAAATAACATTTCATGGTCAACTGGAGATTCTTGTGAATCCTAGTCCATCATTCTATCTGCTACACCTATCTACTACACCAGTGATGGCGAAGCTTTTAGAGACTGAGTGCCCAAACTCACCTTCGCCACAGACTCAACAGGCTGCCATCCATGCCACACCCTCACGCTGCATGTGAGCCACCCACCTTACCCCAGACCAGGGAGGGAGGAAGTGCAAACTCTATGCTGAGGTGACAGTGCACATACCCACAGAGAGGGCTCTGAGTGCCCCTTCTGGTACATGTACCATAGGTTCGGCACCACTGTACTACACCATATTGAACACCCCAGTCAAAAATTTATTGTAGATAGAGCAGTTCACATGGTAGCTTACTCTCTTGCTGTAGAACTAAATGGTAGCTCTATTCCCACAATAATTGCCAGAATAAAGGGAAACAAGGAGGAGAAGTTGTGAGTTGTGGTGGTGCCAGAAGCAACAGGGGACATCATTCCTAGTGGAGGATAAATTAACAAGGACTGTGACTCAGGAAGATACACAGAGACACCAGATGGGCATATAGTAGCACAGATAGCAAATTTGGCAACGGATCTTTCTGAATCCCTGGGCTTTTCCGAGATGCCCAGCCATACCAGTCTTCTATGCCAGTTCTTCTAGTTCAAGTATTGAGCAAGGATGGGCCACTCAAATGTGCATCTTCCCAGGTAACCATGGTCCAGCCACTATTTCCCAGTCTAGGCTGCACCACAAATTTGTCGAGAGGATAATATTGGAGGTAGAGAGATATAGGTTTTGGTAACCTAGGTAACCTGGCCACCTGCACTCATACATAGGTACATGCACAAACCAGGAGAAGTGGTTGTGTTTCTCTTTTTCAACAAAAACAACTGTGGTACCTTAAACTGAGGCAACTTAAAACCAGCTTTGTTCAGCATGGGCTATCATGGACTGCATCTGAAAAATTAAGCTAGCGCCCACAAAGACCTTACACCAAATCTGAACTATATGCTATAATAATAATTTCATGTCAGAAATTATTCTGTGTTGAAAGGATTTTTGCGTAAGAAACTCTGCTCAGGGAACACCCAAATGAGGCTCCTTTCATGTCCCCATGAGCTGGGGCAGAGACAGGCACTCAATCCGTCATGCAATACCCAGGTCTTGAACTGCCGACTTGCTAGCCTTCCAGCTAACAGTGCAAGCTTCTTAACCACTGAGCCACTGCAGCCCCTAAACTCTATGCTAATTCAGGGGTTCTCAACCTTTTCAAGTCAAGGGCCAGGTCATGCTCCCTCAAACAGTTGAAGGGGCCAGACTGGTTGTTCCCCTGCCTTTTACAGCTGTTGTAAACACATTCGTGGTGGTGGTGGTGGCTGGAGCAATGGCAGAGGCCTTATTATTTGGCACCATGGGCCGGATCCAACCCACAGGCCATAGGTTGAGAACCCCTGTGCTAATTATATGAAAAAAAATAGACATGGCTAAAAAACCAAAAGCAAAGCAAAAAGCAAAGCAATCACACTTCTATACCGTTCCATAGCGCTTAGTGCACTCTCTGGGCAGTTCACAAGTTATTACTCTGGGTACTCATTTTACTGACTTCATAAGGATGGAAGGCTGATTCAACTTTGAGTCCTAGTCAGGACTGAAACCACAACCTTTTGGTTGCAGGACAGCAGTTTAACCACAGAGCCACCAGGGCTCTGGAAAAAAAAATATACAGTAGAACCCTGTATAACGAATGCTTCATACAGCAAAAAAAATAATAACCATGCAATGAAGGAATTTGGAAAAAACAAATGTTGCATTGTACAATGAAAAATTTCATTCTACGATGCAATCCATCACTATGGGAATCGTGCAATGAAAAACTTTTCATTGTACAATGCATGCCATAGAGATTTTCGTTGTAAGATTTTTTCCCCATAGAGATTTTCATTGTACGATGCATGCATCGTATAACAAAAAAAATGTATAACTAAGTGCCTAGTGGAACCAATTATTTTCGTTAAAAGGGGAAATTTTAACGAAGAAATAGATGTATACTCAACAGTGGATTATAGCCTTTAGAACCCTGCAGTTGGTTAAACCGGCTGGGATTTTCTAGGTTTTCATCCAAAGAAGGAATTTTCCTGAGCTCTGCATTTGTAATCACAACTCTGTGTTTACTGTATAAGCTTCCAGAGTTTGTAAAACCAAATGACACGAAGATTTATAAGAGAAGACAATTATTTGAGTACAAGCTGGTTTTTTATCACATATTTCCCAGAGGAAGGTTTATTTGCTAAGTTATACAGAATTAGTCCCACTGATAGTCACAACAATAGAAGCCATAGTATTAATAAAATGACTTTGATAATAAATGTATATAGTTTCATACACCAGCTAAGACTAATAAGAATCTGTTTTTATGGCGGGGTGTTTTTTTAAAAAAAGAAAAATCATACCACCCCTCATTTTACGCATGGCTTCTTTAAGGCTCTTTCACCAGCATCAAAGGAAAGTCTAGCCCTAAAAGGGTTCACTTTGGATGGTGCAAATCTTCAAAGCTCAACTTTCCTCTGGAGTGAGAGAGGTTATCTTTTTTTCTTCATATGAATAAGTCAAAACACATGAACTTTTCTTAAGTGCACAGGTGATTCAGTGGATTTTATTCTATTTTTATATTTTGGTCAGCTTCAAAGAGAAAGAGTGGTTGGCTTCTTTTATGTAGCAACCTGCATTTTCTTCTCTGTGGAAAGATTATTTATTTATTTATTGGCTTACTCCTCTATGATGATCTAAAACCTTGCCCTTATTGGTAGGTAGCAGAAATCCTTTGTTCTGACCTCCTGTTCAATCTTGCTACACACAGGCTAAGACCTCCCTTGGAGTTGCATTTCTGTGCTTCAACTTAGAAGACACCTGTGTTGTCCTGATATGAGGCTACTGAGATCATTTTATATATTGCCAAGGATTACTGTGTCAACATATCTCATCTTATAGATACAATATTCTGTTGGAAGGACTCCCAGATCAGGCCTCTATTCTCTCAAGGAAATTTCAGCAAAGCTGGGTGGCTTTGTTGCTGATAAAAAGTCTTGAGCCACTTTGAGGACTAACAGATTTTATATCCAAAATGGAGAAAATTTGACCTTCCAGATATTGTTGGATTGCAACTCCCATCAGTCCTGGCCAGCAGAGCCAAAGGTGAAGAATTCTGGGAGGCGTAGTCCATGAATCTGGAAAGTAGCACTTTGCTTTAGGTAAAGGTCACCCTTGCTCAAAAGCCAGTTGTATATGACTCTAGGATATGGTGCTCCTCACCATTTACAGCCAAAGAGCCAGCACTGACCACATCTGCAGACATTTGCATGGTCATGTGGCAGGCATGACTAGACCCTGGAGCACACAGAATGCTGTTACCTTCCAGCTGAAATGGTACATGTTGTGGTGGTGGCTGTTGTCTTTGATCTTTCCAAGCCTCAGGGCCTTCTCCAGTGAGTCATCTCTTCTCATTTGGTGGCCAAAGTACTTGACCTTCAGATTCAGTATTTCTCTTTCCAAGGGAGAGGGTTGATTTCCTTGGTACCTATTTATCTACAGTGGTACCTCACTTAAAGAGCATAATGCATTCCACAGGATTACTCTTTAAGCGAGTTTGCTCTTTAAGCGAAACACCATTGTAAATGACCAATTGTGACTTCTGGCAGGGGGATTGTGAACCTCAATTTATATGTTAAGTGAGTTTTTGGCTGGTTTTACTTGTTAAGCGAAGCAACCATTGAGAGAAAATTCTGCTCTTTAAGCGAGTTACTCTTTAAGCAAGGCGCTCTTTATGTGATGTTTTACTGTACTAGAAATTTCTTGCTTTCAAACTGCTAGGTTGGCAGGAGCTGGGACAGAGGTGGGAGCTCACTCCATCTTGCAGTGCTCAGGTCTTGAACTACTGACATGCCAACCTTCCAGTTATCAAGTTCAGTATCTTAACCACCAAGCCACCACAGTCCCTTGTGGCACTTTGCTTTAGGAAGTGGCAAATTACAAAACGACTGCTGGAATTAGGAAGTTTGAAAGTGGTGGAACACCAAGGTATGAGACAGGTTGACTTCACCACCATCCTACGAGTCTTGCTTCAGTGATGCATCTATTTATATAACCCTGACAGGGAAGAGGAAGGTTATCTGTGATAGTGGCAATTGCTACCAGACTCCATTTCCCTCTGGCGTAAATTCTAAAACATGAGCTGACTTCTCTGGTACAGATCATATTTGGAAGCAGCTTCCTGGAGCAGGGCTTTTTCATTAAAATAAATTGCAGCAGCACTCGGTGTCTGCACAGATCATATCAGATCTTCTTGCACCTAGGAAGGCCCCAGGTGGCACAAATATTGTCTGCCTCACCAGGTTAATGAAGAACAAAGCAAAGTCATATCGGAATTGTGGGGTTTTTTCCTATTTGGGCCAGGGTGGTTTTAAATATATATATATATATATCTCCTACCCCCATCCTATTGGTTCAAATTGTTTTCAAGAGCATTGGAACTACAATTTCATTTGGAAATACAAATCTGACCTCTTGAATAGCCAATAGTAAAACCTACATTTGAATTTGATGGTCAAACAGCCTTCCATGGAACAGAATAAAATACCAGTAAGAACCATTTTTGTGTCTTGATCAGGGTCTAGGAACAAAGATGGGTGGATGGGTGACACAAAATGCAACTAACTCCCTGATCAGTCTAAAATTCACAGCACTCTGCAAGTACTCTGTAGTAAATAGAACAGTCAGAGTTCTTAAGGCAGCCAATTTGTGTTCAATGCACAGTACATAATAATTGTCAGAGTAATATACATCTTTCCAAAATATATACAGCTGCCTGGAGTCTTATCCAGATATTATTTATACCAGTTTAAAACACACTGACAGCCACTCCTAACTCCAGTTTTAAATATGCAGTGAATCCACTCCAGGTTTTAGTCTGCCCTCTATAGCGATTATCCAAGGTATCTATCTACTTTGGGGATAGAATTCAGCTCTGTCAATGGTTCTTGTCAACTGTAGAATAAAACCCAGAGTGGATTTACTCTACCTTTGAAACTGGGGTACCTGGCAGCCACCAGTCTTTAGAGAGGACTACCTAGCCTTGCCCTATACACAATTATGTTATTCTCAGTTACAGTACCAGTTCTGAAGAGGATAATAGTCCTGCCCATAGGTTCTACATGTGAACAAGCACCCATATTTTCCAGGGTTCTTACTTGCACATGGGGCTTTCTTGTGAGTAGGAAATCTCTCTGCTTCAGACTTGGAACCACAACAGAAAGAGTACAACAGTGGGCGATGGAGCTAGGTGCTATAGTCTAAAATGTGTTTGCAGCACCAGGTTGAATGATGCATGAATTACTAGTGCAGAAAATATTTTTGTTTTTGTTCAGTCGCACAGTCGATTCCAACGCTTTGCGACCCCATGGACCACTGTCTGCCAGGCACTCCTGTCCTCCACCATCCCCCTCAACTCGTTCAGCTCTGTGCCCATTGTGTCCACAATACCATCTAGCCATCTCATTTTTGATCACCCCCTTCTTCTTTTGCCCTCAACCTTTCCAAGCATCAAGGCTTTCTCAAGTGAGTCTTCTCTTCTCATTTGATGTCCAAAGTACTTTAGCTTCATCTTTACTATTTCCCCTTCAAAGGAGCAGTCAGGGCTGATTTCTTCTAAGATTGACCTATTTGTTCTCCTTGCTGTCCAGGGGACTCTCAAAACTCTCCTCCAACACCACATCTCAAAGGCATCTATTCTTCTGCACTCAGCTTTCCTAATGGTCCAGCTCTCACAACCATACATTGCCACAGAGAATACCATTGCTTTGACTATATGATTTTTCGTTTGCAATTTGATGTCTCTGCTTTTCACTATGCTCCCCAGGTTTCTCATAGCTTGTCTCCCAAGTATCAGTCACCTTTTTATTTCATGGCTGCAATCACCATCTGCAGTGAGCTTTGATCCTAAGAAAGTGAAATCTGTCACTGCTTCTACTTCTTCTCCATCTATTTTCCAGGGACTGATGGGGCCTGTTGCGATGAACTTCGTTTTCTTTATATTGAGTCTCAAACCAGCTTTTTTACTTTCTTCTTTCAACCTAATCAGGAGTTTCTTTAGGCCCTCCTTACTTTCTGCCATCAGGGTGGTATCATCTGCATATCTCAAATTATTGATGTTTCTCCCAGCAATTTTGATCCCAAATTGTAATTCCTCCATCCCTGCATTGTCCATTATGTGCTCTGTGTATAAGTTGAATAAGCAGGGTGACAAAATGCAGCCTTGTCTTACTCCTTTTCCTATTCCTAACTACTCCGTCATTCCATATTCTTTCCTAACTGTTGCTTCTTGATTCATGTACAGATTTCTCATGAGGCATATAAGGTGTTCTGGTATTCCCATATCTTTAATTACTTGCCACATTTTGTTGTGGTCCACACAGTCAAAGGCCTTAGTGTAATCAATGAAACAGAAGTAGACTTGTTTCTGATATTCCTTTGTTTTTTCCATGATCCAACGTATGTTGGCAGAAAATATACTTTTAAAAAATCCAGCCATGTTCCAAAAATGGTTAACTATTCCAGAAAGCTAGAATCCGGGTGAGATCTGCTAGGAGGTCAGTCGCAAGAATTCTTCATTCACACAGTCACCTGAAGCCCTGCCAACTAAAAACATACTCCCCTTTTCAAATCTTCTTTCTGGTGGAGGGGAGAAGGTATTCATCCATAGGCACAGCTTGGTCTCCAATTCACAATGCCTGTCTAGGCATGTTCGAATAATTGACACTGGTCCCAGCTAATGGAAGCCAGGGACAACCACTTGGGGATGCAGCTATTGCTTGACTTAGGTAGTTCCACTGAGGATACGGTGCTGTCCAGTTTGAGGAAGAGACAGAAGGGGATAGGGTCCTTCCCTGACCCCAGTTGGTGTTGAGCATTCCCTGCTGACAGTCAGCATCATTGCTGCTGCCATCCTCAGTGGTGTGTATGACATGCCTGTGGGAAGGGGTACAAAATAATGTGATGGAGGAATCTGAGAAGAAGGAACCCATGACTGCCAAGGTCAACTAGGATATTTAAATTGTGAGTTAAGTTGAGCTAGCAGGACCACAAGCATGCCCGGTGTGGTGCAAGCTCACCTGGCTGTCCAGCGACCACCGTCAGTGTGGATGCAATCATGTTGTCTATGCTTGTGGACCCTTTTGCCACAACATTGGTGGATCTGCCCTGCCTTTGAACCTCTGGAGTTCCTTGCAACAACGTTCCTTAAACAAATTAGATTTGCTGGCAGTTCAATGCCAAGAATTCTTCATTTACGGAGCCACCTGAAGCCATACTCCTGATACGTGGGTCTTGTTAGACTCCAAAACAAGATGTACTGTTAAATCTTTAGTAAGTAACATCAGCCAAGTAGCTTTGTGGACCTGTGACTCCATTTGTGATGTATGTGGTTGAGGAGGGGCTGGATTGGGGCTTTGTTCCCCATTCTGCTCCTCTAGAACCCATATTCTAGCCTCTAACTTGGTAATGGTGGGGTGATCCACATCAGATGAAGATTGACAGTTAGGGGTGGAGCCTTGTGCTTTTCTGGCTGCTTGCCTTTACTATAACTCTTGTCTTTTCTCTCCTTCATTGCTGGGTCTGTGAGAGGCCAGAGTGAGGGCTAAAATGCCTGTCCCACCTTCACACCATGTAGATAGCTCCCAAGATGGTCCATCTCCATCTCAGGGCATGAGGGGCAACAAGCCACTGCCCACAGCTCCAAATTTGTGTGTGGAGGCCTGTCTTCTTTTATTTCCAAGCAAAAACAGAAAGGATGCAGGGAAAGCCAAACATTTTATGCCTTTTTAACCACCATGATTCTGAGTGTGAAATGGAGTTCAAAGTTACCTGAAAGGATAACCAATCCAAGTCAACTAAATTTGAATACATGCCCTTTTAGTCCTTCAACTAGCCAAGCTCGAATTCTTTAGGAGATGTTTAAGGCATCACCCTTTTATTTTATATTAAACTACCTCTGTTCAAGCTCTCTTCTTAGACATTAAAACAAATTGGAGTTGCAGCTTTCCCTGCTCTAAAGTGCAAAATGCACACTGGATCACCAAGCAGAATTTAGCTACTACTTAATGTTACTTAGATGCTTTCGCAAACTCATAGTCAAGGTGGCAAAAGAATTGTAAAATGGTAGATCTGTTCTAGATTTTCAATGGACACTCTCACAATCACTAATTGGTGACTGTGATTTTCTAAGGAGATTTTCTTACTGTATTATAATAAAAAAGGTGGTGTGTGTGGAAAAGAAACACAGAGAGAGGGGACTGTAGAGATGTAGTGGTGACACAACAAGAACTGGATCAAGACATGGGAGGAGAAGACCAAGACTGGCTGACTCAGGGCCCCTTTTATTCCTTAGTTCCTAAGCCTACGTGTGCCTTTGCAATCACGTGGCTTTTACGCGCTATGAGGAAGTATGTATAGCAATCAATGATGAGGAAGTATGTTTAGCAATTAATGATTCTTGCATAAGCTTAGATACAGAATTTTATGGGGGAAAGCATACACAACACCTGCTTTGAGCTTGTTGACAGTTTGAAGCTTAACCACAAGAGGGACAATTCCTAGATCTGTTGTGCATTAAAGAGGAACAATTCCTGGAATTGTTGGCTAACTTCTGCCAGGAGATGCCCTGAGGTCAGAAGACGGGGGGGGGGGGGGGGCACTGAGCCTGTTGTCTAAGTTGCCACCTTTTGGAAGCTTAGCCATATAAATCATCTCTTTAGGGGACAGAAAGACAGAGATGTCTTGCATGTTCATAGTAACATCCAATGCTATGTCATTAACCAATATTCCACTGTATGCTCCATATATTCACCTACCACAGTATCAACATTATTAAATGGAGATTTGCTCTCTGAAAGGAACAGGTGATGATTTCAGATCAAAAGTGATACAAATTAGTTGGAAAGTACTGCAGCCTTAGAAAACTCTCCAGGGTGAGGGAATGTGACTCTGTCCATCCAACTCAGGTCTGTAGAACCTGCACCATTAAGAGACAGGCTTTGAACACCTATGTGTTCTGCCACACTGGTGCTGAATTTTGAGTTGCCATCCCCCCCCCCCAATGATGGACATCTCTTTAGCAAGTAAATGGAAAACTGTACATGATGACACTCTTCATACCTGTCCTTTTTTAATTGGGCCAAATCAAGTACTGAATAATTCAATCACTTCTATAAGAAAGTGAAAGTGGAAAGTTCTATTCCCTACCTTCTAGTTTTTCAAATGGCCATGTGGAAAACTTTCTGGGGTTTCAACGGTAGCATGAACACACACACACACTTAACAGCCATGTTTGTCAATGAGAAGAAAACAAAATCCAAATTGAACAGGTAGATAATTCCCTTTTTTACAGGTATGGACAATACTTGACTGATAAACTGCACACAGTACCTTGGAACATTTTTTGCAGCACACAAATCCACCCCAGAAGTCTCCCTTTAAAAAAACAAAACCCTCCCTTTCTCCAACCCCCCAACTCCCAAGGTATATTCTTGGAGGCCTTTTGGAACAATAGTTTTCAGTTAAGAGACTTTGTGAAGTCCCAGAAAACTACTTCATTTCAGAAAAACTCAAACACTAGAAGTGCCTCTCCAGGAAACCCCTGTCTGTTATACTAAAAAATCACATCCAGAAGGGAGTGACCAACCTGGCAAAAGGTCTGAAAAACAAGCCTTGTGAGGAACTGGGTAAGTTTACTCTGAAGAAGAAAATACTGAGAGTTGGTTTGATAGCCATTTTAGATATCTACAGTGGTATTACTGTAATTCAAAGTTTGAATTCAAAGTTTGATGATGATGATGATGATGATGATGATGATGATGATGATGATGATGATGATTATGATGATGATGATGAAGAAGAAGAAGAAGAAGAAGAAGAAGAAGAAGAAGAAGAAGAAGAAGAAGAAGAAGAAGAAGAAGAAGAAGAAGAAGAAGAAGTCAATTCTTGTTTATGGAAATTCTTTTCATGAGTACTCAGAAATCGTTTATTATTATTCTTTTCTTTTTTAGGTACCCTGGAACTATGAATCTTCCTCATGATTGGTTCTTCAGTGTTAATAAAAAGTGCATAAAAAGTTACAGTTACTTGAAAGAAATTACTGACAATATGAACTATTTGACAATGGAATATATTAAAGTGGAAGACATCCATTTAAGCAGAGATTAGATGACCATCTGTCAAATATGCTTTAGCTGCAGATTTCTTGTAGTGGCACAGGGTTAGACAAAATGGCCTTCAGGCCCTTCTAACTCTACAGTCATATTATTCTGTTATTGAACATATTCTATTCATATCAATTGGTGCTGTTGTCACCCTTCCCCACACCTCAAAATGACTATTAGCAATGTGCTAATAATTTTGCCTAATTAAACAATTAGACTGTCTAATTATCTAGAGCACTGAAAGCACATGGGACCACTAGGAAACTGAGAAAGACTGTAACTTCCTAGAGGAATAAAAATGTGTGAGCTCACTTGTAAAAATTATTAGAGTATGTATCCAGATATAATAACTAAAGTTTATTTGGTTCATAAAAGCTAACGTACCAAGTTTTTATTTCAGTTATTCAGGCACATATTTTGTAAGGAATACTACAAAATATCGTTTTATAACTGAAAAGTCCAAAGAGACCCTATGGATCATTAAGCCCAGGGCCTGTCAAAGGGGCACTGTGATGAATCAAACTCCTAACTTATAATACACCACTGAGCTATCCAGCAGCTATGTGTAAAGTGTGAGGTAAAATGTTTGCACTTCTATCTGAAAATTATGTTAACTGCTTCTTCTTCCATGTCTAGGCCATACATGAAACTGCCAAAATGAAGGCCTCTTTTGTTGAGTTCATTCTGCAGTTCCTTTTCAACTGACCTAGTGTTAGCTGGCAACACAAGATTGCCATTAGCAGGGTATGCCAGATTCTCATTCAAAACTACTCAGTCTTCGAGGAGACTCTTTCTGTGTACCCCATGTTAACTGCTGTTAAACTCATCAAAATATTATTTTATTTCATGAAAATATGAGAAAATTGTGGCACTTGACATTTGGCTTAACCATAGTAAGATCTGGATGCATACAACTTTTAAGTAATGTTTGTAACCCTGGCTTACTTCTCTAGCATCATCCTTAGGCCATGAAGATCTTTGACATTTCAGCAATTTACCAACAGAGCATAGTAACGGAAAAGGTGGCAGAACAAATAACAAATACAGTACTATTTTATACAAACATCTCCTGGAAAAAAAAGGGTTTTTTCCCTTTGCAGATCAGGTTGTTAAGGTATCTGTCCTTGAACCATGAAACCTACTGGAGGACCTTGGAACAGTTATAGCTTTTTATCTCACCTATTTCATAGTTCTGTTGGTTTGTTGAATTTATATACTGCCCATCTGGAATATTGTCCTACTCCAGGCAGTTTACATCTTTAAAAACAACAGCAAACAAACAATGTTTCACAATCCTGGAGGCCACATATAAGTAAGATGAAAACCATATAAATTAAGAAAAACAGCACTGGCAACATGAAGAAATAAGCAGGATTTAAATTCTAATAAATTAACCTAAACATTGTCTCAATTGGCTGGGGGTGGGTGGGGGTGGGAGAGAAGGTCAAGCGTGTTTACAAAGATTGAGTGAGAAAGGGAGGAAATGTGTTCACTGCTTTATTCTCATATAGGAAGAGAGGCGGGACACAAATTTGCCTACTATGTAAGCAATAAATAATTCCATAAAGTGAATGATATCTGATACGTGCTAGCAACCATTAGTATTTCTTTTATTTGTGTGAGCACATTGACTATGAAAGTGTTTGCAAATGGGTCCTTCATTGGTTGTGAGGTTCTCCACCCTGCTGTGTCACAAGGATTGCTTAAATTTCTTGAATGAACCATGGAAATGACAGGTTTATCAAGCCAGGCATTTGTCTAGACTCAATTTTTAAAAAGAGAGAGAGAGACAACTAATTGAGGTGCTATTTTGCACCATTGTAGCAAAAAGCAGCTTCCTGTACATGAGGCCTCACCACATCTTTAGTTCAGAAGCCCTAAGGCGAACCAAGCTTCTGTGTCAATTATAGAAAAATCAATGAAGAAACTATTCGGGATTCCTTTTTACCATTCAGCACGGATTATATCCTTCAGTTTCTAGCAATGATTCATTTGCTTCCACCCTCTCCTGGGGGCTAGTGACATCCTGCTTTCTCTGAAGAATGGGGAGCAAAAATATCCTTCTTTTTGTTTTCTCTTGGAATATCGTGCAATGCACAGGGCCTTTTCTGGACTTAACTAGTTCTGGATTTAAATGGTTCTTTTCATGCATTACAGTTCTTAAGAGCAAACTTTAGTTTACAATTTAAAAAAAATCACATACACCTCAGACCTAATCAGAGACAGGAAACAATTATTATTTGCAATGCAGTTCTTTGGGATTGTAAACTAAAGAAGGAATGTTTCCAAACTCTGGGCCTAAATTCACACAACATTAGATGAAGTGGGGAAATAGATTATTGTTGGACCTACACGAATCCACTCACAACGTGTGGAGTCTTGGAAGAATATGTACAACACCTCACAATGTTGTACAAATGTGTGTGTTTTTTAAAACTGTCCTTTAAACAACAACCCTGGAAGGCTTTCTCCTCTCCATATTGTAGGCAGAGAACTGAAGTTAAAAGATTGTGGCTAATCAAACATCTCCTATGGAATTCACAGTGGGGAGAAACTAGGGATTGCTTAGTTCTTCTTCTTCTTCTTCTTCTTCTTCTTCTTCTTCTTCTTCTTCTTCTTCTTCTTCTTCTTCTTCTTCTTCTTCTTCTGCTTCTGCTTCTGCTTCTGCTTCTGCTTCTGGCGATACCAAATTTGTCTCTTCTCGCTGGCTTTTGCTACTTCCTGGTGAGCTAGTTTCCTTCCCAGCCAGTGCTAGGCTGGGATACACAGGACGAGTGTCCTCGAGGTTGGTGGTATTTTTGAACCAAAGTCAGGCATGCCCTGGGGTAAATCTTTCTCCCACTGGGTTAGGTGAAAGGACTACTACAATGCTGTAGCCAGTGGTGGGATGTCAAAAATTTTACTACCCCACCATAACGTCATCACAGCATGGGCGGAGCTAACATCATGATGTCATGATGTCATGGGTGGGACCAAAGAAAAATAAATAAATAATAAAATAATAAAATAAAAATAAGCATGCACACACGCACACACCTCAACCCACCCACCCACAACACAAACCCATAAATAAATTAAATAATTAAATAAATAAAATAACATAAATCCACCCGCCCACCCACCCCAAACACAAACCCATCACTTACCTGTTAGTATAAGCGCCTGGGCAGCACCATGTTGCAAGATGGATATGGTCATCATACCGGTTCTCTAGGATAATATGCCTTAATGTAAATGTCAAACAGCTGTATCTCCCTAAGGGTTCTCCAATTGGAACTGGAATTAGAACAGCACAGGTGTAGCTTATTGATGAGGTAACTCCAAGACTTTGCTTAAAAACCCCAAGACAGGCTGCTAGGCCTGCCGGCTGCCAGGCCTTTTTAGGAACTGTGGTAGTACGTTAATATTGGTAAAGGTATTAAACACACATTAAAATACACACAGACACACCACATCCAAAGGTGAGTCACTTACCCTGGGGAGCAGGCAATAGGGAGCTTCAGGCTAGCAGCTTCTCTTCCTCCTCCCCACTTGGGAGGACACCAAGGAGGCCGTGCAGACGCACCAAGCATTGTAGGCGTGCATGCACACTAAATGCTTGGCGCACATGCACAGTGGGGGAACCAGTGAAAAGGTAAGCTCCAAAGGTGGTTCTCCCCAAAAGCTGCTACCGGTTCTCCAGGACACTGGGGAAAGTTACTACCGCTTCTAGCGAACTGGTGCAAACTTGTTACATCCAATCACTGGTTGTAGCCAATTCCAAATATTGGCTATCATCATGGTGATCAGTCATGAAGATTTTCTTGGGAACAATATAATGCTGTGATCTTCCATTTTCCTTCTCCATTGCAGTGTGACACCTATATCACCAGTTCCAAGAGTCACTTTCTGGTCCTGAGCCCTTTTGGCACACAAAGTCCTCCTCAGCCCCAGACCAATATTGATGAAGCTGCTGCCCTCCATCAAGATGGATTCAAGTGGGATTTAATCCATGTGAGGACCATCACCCTTCCCTGTGGGCTTCAGCACCCAAGGCCATTATTCCTCAGGGTTGTCAGGATAGTTAACTGCCACCTGATGATAAGCACTGAGTCACTGGCAATATGATCTACTCCAGTGTTTCCCAACCTTTGTTTTTGGACTTCAATTCTCAGAAGCCTAAATAAATTCCTCAAAACACTGATCAATCAATGTACTGACTTAGGCTTCTGGAAATTGAAGTCCACCAGTGTTTCATGGAACATAGTTTGGTAAGTGCTGGTCTGCTCTATTACCATAGCAGGATAACCTGTCCAGACCTTTATTCCCTTTTAATCATTGAGCCTGGCCCTCATTGAGGACGTTCAAGCAACAAGGACTTTTTGTTAGTTAACTATTATAAATACTAAAGCAGTACAATATCATATAGCAATTAAATAAATTGCTATATGATATTGTACTGCTTTAGTGTGTCTTATGATATTTTTATTGTATTGATGGCTATTATGCTGACTGAATGTTTTTATATTGTATTGATATTGTATTGACATTGTATTGATGTGTCTGTAAGCCGCCCAGAGTTGCTTTTCGTGATTGGGGCGGGATATAAATCAAATATAGAATAGAATAGAATAGAATAGAATAGAATAGAATAGAATAATCAGGGTTTTCTTACAGCTACTCTGCTGGACTCAGCAGTCAGGAGCATACATTAGACAGTTTGCAGTAATCATAGGCCAGAAGCTAACATGAACCATGCCATTCCTCTGGTGTCTCTAAACTGAGAAGAAACAAAATGAACAAGGCCAAATAAGCCATTTTTTTTAATGAATGGTTTATTCAGTCTACAGAATTCATCTTGTTTTGGTACAGAATTTTGATGAGTCATTTTGTTTTCAGATGAAGACAACTCTGCTTATGGATGCCAACAAGGGACTTCTAGTGTCATTTCTTAAAATATGTCAAAATTATTGACCAGTGATTTGCAACACATGTGGATTAGGTGGTTTTGAACTTGAGGATGCTGCTGAATAAAAGGAAATTGTTCCTTGAGCTTCCAAATCTGACTGATGCCTCACCCACCCATTGCAACTCACTGGGGCCATCTCTGAAAAGCTGTTCCTGATAGAGAAAATGTGTTCCACTGTGCCCAGAGGCAGTGAAGGGAACCAAGGGTGCACAGCCCCTTCCACTGGGCTCAAAGTCTAGTGAAAGTGTTGTAGACTAAGCGTTGTAGAATAAGACACAGAATTGTACATAGGAAGTGTTGTAGACTAAGACCCTTAAATATCTTTCTTTTGTTACCTGCAATTTACTGATGTTGAAATTGGTATTTCTTTTAAAAATGCCTTCCACGTCAACTCAATTCAGATCTAAAAGAACATGGAAGACATCAAGGAAAACATTAGAATGAGACACTATAACATCTACCATGCCCTGTGGATTTCTCTTAAAATCTGAACAAAACAAAGGACAACCGTTTCAAGGGAAAGGACTAGTGTGGAACGAAATGAACTTGTGTCTGCTGTTGTATGTCCTTGAGAAGGTTGTCCTGTGATGTTCAGCCCATCGCCGCATATTTGAGCATTGTGACAATGTCTTGCTCTTAGTTGGCTCTACAACAAGACAATTCATATAACATCAGAAGTCACTTACAGAAAATTTTATCTGGGAAACTGGTTTACAGATTGTCAAGGAAGGGCATATGAGAGCAATATGATTGCCAATGCACCAGAAGGCAATGAAACAGACAATTTTGCTGCTTCCTCAGCTGGAGACTCTCCTTCTTCCTTGCCTTCTAATCTGAACATGGGAAGAAACATGCACCATCCATGTTTTAGCCCCCATTCTTTCACTGGGTCTTCAGTTCGAAGGGACAGCCTGAGCAGGGGAGGGCTATGGTGTACAAAGAAGCACTGTAGGCCAGGCAGCAGACAAGGGCCAGATCAATTAAAGCCACTTTGGCAGAACCACGAGGACTATGTCAAGTCTTTTCCTGTTTTCTACTTGACTTGTGATAAGCCACATCGGATTCATTCATAACTTTCACTTGAACTCCAAGAACTGTTCAGATGAAGAGGGTTGCTGGGAGGGGGAAAGTAGTCTTTCCAGAAGTACTTGAAGGCTTTCTGTGTGTGTGATTCTAGTTGTAAAATGGGCTATCTTGTTCCTATTCATGGGGTGGGGGGTGGGGATGGGAATTCATTATATAAAAATCAAAGTAGCTATTATCAATCAATAAATTGACAAAGTTTATTGTCTTACCCAGGGGGCATTAAAAACAGTCAAATACATCAATAACTACATGGAGATAATAAATACATGGAGATAATAAAATAATGTTCCTCCTAACGTCTTCCAACTTTGTCTTTAACAAATGTTTCCTGAAGCTTCCACAAACAGAATGTCCTAAAGAACAGCCTCCTGCCTTTCTTGAAACAAACAAAGACACAGAGTGAAGTGGACCATTGCAAAATTCAGCATGTACTGCAAAATGCTGGGTAATCTCTTTTCTCACAGGCTTATACACAGTACTTTAAAGGACAAACTTCACCATTACACCATACATAGTAGAAAGATAACCCATATATAGTTCTAATGTTTCTACATAAATCCTTTAGAACAAGTATTCTTAATATTTCAGAAATCCAAACAGCCATTTTAGCATTCAGATCTAGATAAAGGTCGCCCTTGCTCGAAAGCCAGTCTTATCCAACTCTAGGGTTCAGTGCTCATCTCTATTTATAGACCAAGAGTCAGTGTTGTCTGTGTCTGCAGATGTTTCTGTGGACATATGTCAGGCATGACTAAACACCAAAGTGCATGGAACCCTCCTTACCTTCCCACCAAAGTGGTCCCTATTTATCTACTTGCAATTTCTTGCTTTCAAACTGCTAGGTTGGCAGGAGCTGGGACAGAGACAGGAGTTCACTCCTGTCTCAGGCCTTGAACTGCTGACCTGCCTACATTCCAGTCATCAAGTTCAACATCTTAACCATTCAGATCTAGAAGATGCTTTTATTTAGGAATTAACATTTTAGCTTCTGCTGCAAGTGAGGTTCATTGTTTCCTTGTTTGACAGAAAACAACCTTAGGTATGGCTATGGCTAAGGCAATAGCCTTGTTGGTTAATGAAGAATACTTTGATAGCTACATAAAAACTTCTTCCATGTGAATAGAAGTCACACAATCTAGTTTATAGTAACCATCCAAAAAATTAACACAAAGACAAGAACAGTACTTAAAAAGAAATAAGAAAAACACACACACACACACCATTTTTAAGAACAATGACCACAAAGAATTTCATGTATTTATTTCACACTAGATTTATGCTATTTTCCTTGTAGAGCTAAAGAACTAATACATAAAGCTCTCATTTGGCGCCCATCCTAGTAAGCTGGGCCCATTAAGCTTCAGCTCAGTTCTTCCACCATGATATCTTGGAACCATTGGTGAATAGCATTGGTAAATTGTAAAGTGTAGGCACTCAGTCATGACCATCCCCTTAATGATGTCCCCAAGGATATCCCAGCAGTAGTATTCAGCCCTTTCAATGAACTGGTTTTAGCAACTTTCATTTCCAGCAGCAGCAGGTCTTTTATAAAGCAAATGGATCTTACAGGCAAAAAAAAAAAAAAAACCATTCACTGAATCCTTTGCAAAATAACAAAAATTGTTCACTACTACTACTACTACTACTACTACTACTACTACTACTACTACTTCTTCTTCTTCTTCTTCTTCTTCTTCTTCTTCTTGAATGAAGGTTTTCCCTCTCCCTAGGGCAGTGGCGTACCGCTCAGTAAAAGAAGGTGGGTTAGGGTTGCTGGTTCTCGGCCCTCTTTTCCTAGGTGCCTTTTTGGCCAATAACTTGAAACAGAAGACTAACGTGGAAGAATCCTGACTGATCAGTGTGCAAGGCGACCTATGGCAAAGCAGAGGATGGGGGAAACAGTGGTGGGAGGAGGAACTCCGTTCTCCCAGATTGACCAGTGCTTCGACAATGGGAATGAGGCCGTACGTTAGAGATATGGCGGAGGGAGTCAATCGTTGGCCGGTGAGGGCAAACACACTTAAGATTGCCGATACAGTGAGGGAGTCAAAGCGAGTTATTTACACTGAGGCCGTAGAGGAAAAAATCGCTAGGCCATTCAGAGAGAAGCGAGCTTCGAAAACTAATCTGCCGGAATATCTGCAGCCAGGGGAGGAGGACTTGTCTGTGTTTAAAGATGGGAATATACCCCTCTGTCTGTGGGAAATGAGGTGGAGGGCATATCATTAGGTACTTAATGTAGGAGCGACCTACCCATGGAAAAAGGAAGAAGAACAGCAGTGCAGGAGGATAAGATGCCAGAATGTTAGAGGTGGGATAACAGGCCAGAGACCCCCGAGAGAAACCTGTTCGCATTTTGCAAAAGAATGTCCTTCATCGCAAGAAATTTGGGAAGCTCTGGCAAGTAAATTGGACTGGCCTTATTTAAAGGAATAGAGAGCAGAGACGATTCTATTGGGGACAGAGCAGGAAAGGGGTTGAAGGGGCTGAGAAAGAAAGGGAAGCTGGAGAACTGGAAAGTGCCCTGGTCCTTGGTTCGATTAATCAATCTGTTTGCCTTAAGCGCTCTGATGTTCTAAAGGGGACAGGAAGGGAAGACGGGAAAGCTGGCAGATCCCAAACAAGCGGTGGGCAGTTTGGTGGCAAGGCTCAGAGTATATGCTAAAAGAATGATGGTGAGACAGAAGGAACCCGACAGATACAAATGGTGGCAGTGGTTGACAGAAAGAAATTTGGGAATAACTTAGAATATTAAAAGTTAAGTTTCATGTAAATGAGAATATAATTGTAAATATTATTGTTCTTTTGGTATTGTATATACTGTATATTTCCCTCCACAATCACTATATATGTAACTATGTTTACTGAGCTATGTAACTATATTTTTTCAAGTTTTTGAAAGTGATAACAAGTTTATGTAGTTCACCTCGACAGATGGTACTGTAGTAAGAATTTTATCAATAAAAAATTTCCTTCTTAAAAAAAATTTCTTCTTCTTCTTCTTCTTCTTCTTCTTCTTCTTCTTCTTCTTCTTCTTCTTCTTCTTCTTCTTCTTCTTCTTCTTCTTCTTCTTCTTCTTCTTCTTCTTCTTCTTCTTCTTCGGTATTGTATATAATGTATATTTCCTTCCACAATCACTATACTGTATATGTAACTATGTTTACTGAGCTAAGTATTTGAAAGTGATGACAAGTTTATGTAGTTCACCTCGACAGATGGTTCTGTAGTAAGAATTTTATCAATAAAAAATTTCCTTCTAAAAAATTTCCTTCTTCTTCTTCTTCTTCTTCTTCTTCTTCTTCTTCTTCTTCTTCTTCTTCTTCTTCTTCTTCTGCTTCTGCTTCTGCTTCTGCTTCTGCTTCTGCTTCTGCTTCTGCTTCTGCTTCTGCTTCTGCTTCTGCTTCTTTTGTGTCCCAATCAAACCTTGGACTGCTAAAATGAAGCCACTTTCTTCACTTCGTCATTGTTCAAACCCAAATCTTCATCGGTGCAAGTCTCTGGCAGCAATTGACAGACCTGTAAATGAGCTGGATTCTGTGTCTCTCCACATTCACACCATGTGTTGTTGTGTTTTTGTCCATTAGTAGCCCCTACTTGAGCATGTTGGTCTTGCATTTAGGGGCTCCAACCCTTTGTCTAATCAGGGTCCTCCAAGTGATATAGGGGAGGTTGACATCTTCAGCTACATCAGTCTTTAATGTTGTTCCCTGTTCAGCAAGCTCCTTCCTCCATCTTCTAATTTGGTTTTGCTCTTATGTATCCTAAAGAATGTTTGTTCTTTCCATAAAGCTCTTCCTGGATTTGAGACGACAGACTTGAGCTTCATATCCATTCAGAGGGTGTCAAGGGTCATTCTCTTGCTTAGCTCTCTCAGCATCTGCTGCTACTTCTCTCCTGATCTTAGGTGGAGCGATACCAACAAGAGGGTATATTTTCTCAACTGGTGTAGGTTTGAGGCATCCTGTCACTATATGCATGGCTGCACTACACATTATTGCAAGGAAACCATTTCCTCCATATCCAGCTGCTGTGAAAAACTGCAGCCCAAGGCATCATGAAGACAGGAGATGGAAGAAAAGCTCTTGTCTTTGCTAATCCATAAACCCCAGAGTTTTCTCCACATGTCCCACATCTGATTTTGAGCTATATAAAGGATATAATGAGAACTTTGCCTTCAAAACAACATCTGGTTTTCATCTTCTTGAAAATTGTAAAACCTGGGTTGGAACTTCAATACACAGAATCCCCTCTGATTAACCTTGTTAGCTTTAGCTCGTTATAATCTTTTTGCTGGGCTCTGCCATCCAGGACTTGCAAAGGGTATGGAACCCCACACAGTACATAAAATGTCTTTAACCCATCTTACAAAGTGTGTACCCCTCTCAGTAGCTTGTTCTTTTCCGGGTTTTTATTCAATGAATAAAGCCATGGCAATGATTGACAGACCAGCTATCTGAGTCCTAATTTATATTTTGAGGTTTTAACCAGGTGGAGAATAGGGGAGAGGGGATTTGAAATCCTCAGAAATGCATAATTTTAGCATTACTTGTGTTATAAGGTGTCCTGTCCAGGCATATTGATAAATACACACATGTTATAAAAAAAGAACAATTCTATATAAAATTTTTGAAACTTGGCACTATCATTTTTAGATAGATTGTTCCCAGTAGTTCATACTCACACAAAGCTGTTTCTTAAGGGATTTCTAAATTGAATATAAAATAATCAAACTGTACATAATAATTGCAATGGGGAAAAGGAAATATTATGGGGAATCAATTTGCTAGATGACAAGCACATAAAACAAATTACATAATGAATAAGATACCACCACCACCCTAAAAAAAGTTGTATGAATCTGTGAAGAAGACATTTGTGGAAAAGAAGGCTTCTGAGAATAGGTTGTGGTTGTAGGACATCTGCAGGCTTCAGCAAGCTACCCTTCAGTTCCATGAGGTACAGAGGGCAAAAAAAGTAAATTGGGGGATAGAACAGTTCTGGCATGAAAGGTTAAAGAGAAGGAAGCTTGAAAGAATGGTCCAGAGATTGGCCACAAGTTGAAAGTGTTGCTAAGTAAAATTCTGCAGTTTGTTGAAAGGCAAAATTAATCTTTCCCTAAAGACACAGAGAGAGATTTAGAAAGTGAACAAACAGGAAAATGGAACAAACAGGATCAAGAGGTTAGGAGGGGAACCACTTCTAGGAAACAGATGAAGGCTTCAATAATAGCTTTCTTGGGATTTTGTTTAATTCTTTCCTTAGGAACCTATTGAATTCCCCATTACCACTACAAACAAACCATGGGAATCATAGCACAGATATCTGCCTTCACAGCCTGTAGTTCTGCAATTCAATACTGTGCTTGGAAGGAAGGAAGGAAGGAAGGAAGGAAGGAAGGAAGGAAGGAAGGAAGGAAGGAAGGACGGACGGAGGGAGGGATGGAGGGAGGGACGGAGGGACGGAGGGACGGAGGGGGAGAGAGAGAAAGAAAGAAAGAATGAACAAACAAACAAACAAACAAACCCAGACAGACTTCCATGGTCTTTCTAATTCAGAATTTATTTCATAAAGAAGGTGATATTTTTCTTTGAGAGTTAATGGAACATGTTTTTAAAAATTCCCAGGAACTCCCAATTAAAAAGTTTACTGAGAATTACAAAAATAAAATGCCCCCTACGATGTCCCATGGGGATACCCTAAGAATGAAACAAAATAAATAACAATAAATTTAAAATGTGAATTACCAAATGTGGCCATTCACCTTTCAAATGCATCACCATTCAACAAACCTGGATGCCCATTTCCCAAAACCTGAATGGAATGTCCATCCACTTCTGGATTCAATTTTGCTTCAGTGGTCTATGTGTCCCCTGGTTGATTTTGATGTCAAAAAAGAGGCCCAAGGCCCATCTAATATTGCTCACCCAAGCATCATCCTGAAGCCAGGGGTCCTTCTAAGCTATATCAGCACAGTGGCTGCCTCCCACAGTGGTTTCTCCTGTGCATTTGTCTTCCTCTCTCATTCTCTGTTTTTCTCTTTTACTAAATGAATCTTCTTCAAGTGTCATATCCAATTCTGAATATTGGCTATCATCATGGCCATCAGGCATGAAGATTGTTCTGGGAACAATATAATGGCAGTGGTCTTCTATTTGCTTCCACATCGCAGTGTGACACTGTTACCACTGATCCAGTTCAGTGAGTCACTTTCTGGTCCTAGGCCCTTTTGGCACACAAAGTCCTCCTCTGCCCCAGGCCAGTATTGATGAAGCTGCTGCCCTCCATCAAGATGGATCCAAGTGAGATTTAATCACCCTGTCCTGTGGACTTCGTCACCCAAAGGCCATTACTCCTCAGGGTTGTCCGTTTAGTTAAACACTGCCTGATGATTGGCGTTGAGTGGCTGGCAGTATGGTCTACTCTATTACCATAGCAGAATAGGCCAGATTATTATTATTGTTTTTGAGGGGTAGCAATCAGTAAACATACAGGTTTTGTTCGTTTGAACCAAAAACAGGGAGTTCCATAATATGTGTATCCAGGACATTCTGCTCCTATGTTGGACTACAGCATGGAGTTGGAAGGCCAAGCCTTCTCCAGTGCAGGTCTCTGGCCACAAATTGCCTACCCCAGGCAGCTTTTAGGTCAGGGGTGCCTAAACTTTTCCAGCCATAGGCCGGTCACATGGTTCAGCAGGCAGGTCACGTGGTCCTCCCACCAGAAGTAAAATGCACCTTGCAATCTGTTTTGCAACAGGATGAGATAGATTTTAAGCTGCCATTTTCTCTGCTTAAACCAGGGGTTACCAAACTATGGCCCACAGGCCAGATCCGGCCCCCAATGCCAATTCATCCATCCCGTGCCACCCTCATCATTCCATATGAGCATGTTTGCTTCTGCTTCCAGGAGCGATGAGGGTGGCGAGGGCAGCGTGAGCCAGATGAATTGGTTTTGGGGGCCGGATCTGGCCTGTGGGCTGTAGTTTGGGCACCCCTGTTTTAGGTGATAGCATTTTAAGGACTGGACTGGAGGGATTCCATGAGGTCCATTTCTTCACAAACCAGGTGGCATTTGGATTAGTAAAATGGGCACCACCCTCTCAGGGCTAGATTCAGGCCTGGCTGACCTGGATTATCATCTGTTATCTTCCTCAGCACCTGCTTTTCCAAAAGAGAGCCACGTAGGGCATATGCTAGAATCCGGAGCTCCCTCCACACAGGAAGCAGGAAGGATCTGGCAGCCTTGTATAATTTCCGGCAGATTCCACCTTCTTGCTTTCTCCCCCACCCCCACCCACCCACCCACTGCCATTTCATCACTGCTGCTCCATCCATTTTTAAATCTACATATACAGGATGGCCCTTCTTTTAATTCCTCCTGGTCCCAGCGCTTAGCTCTGTCGCGCGTATGTGTATGGGGGGGGGGGTGAGTTAATCCTTTGGGAGGTGTGTGTGTTTGTGTGTTCCCCTCCCTGTCTTCAGCTCCATCGCCACACACACACACAGGCAAAGAGCTTCTTTGCCTTTGCTTTCCGGGTGTGTTAACTCCAATGTAGCTCTCACAACCCACTGTTGTTGTTTTTTCTTTTCTTTTCTCCTCTCTCTCTCTCTCTCTCTCTCTTTCTCCTGCTCATCCCCTCCCCGTCCCGCCCCCCAGGCATGAGAAGCTGCAAGATGGTCCGGGTGGTGAGCGTGTTGGGTCTGGTGATGCTAAGCGTGGCTCTCTTGATTTTGTCCTTCATCAGCTACGTGTCCCTTAAAAAAGACAACATCTTCACCACCCCCAAATATGCCAACACCGGGGTGCCAAGAATGTACATGTTCCACGCTGGATTCAGGTGAGTCCTCCGGCTGTCACGGAGCATCATCATCATCCCCATCGATGAGATGGTGCTGATCCTGATTAGTATGATGATTTCCCTTTCCCGGGGGTGGGGTTGATCTGGGCTGGGCAGAAGGGGGAAAAGAGAAAGAAATGGGATTGAAGGCACGCTCATGGGCATTGAATTTTTTTGTGCACATCCTAAAAAGCCACCTCTCCCTCCACCCCCACCCCATTTTAAAAGGCTTTGTAAGGGTATCGAACAGATCCACCCAGGCTAAAGCGTCGGCCTGGCCAGATCAGGAGGAGGGGGAGGAAGGGAGTCGGTGGCCAAAGGAGAGAAACTCCCCACTCTTTGGAGGGACAGATGATGGGTATTATATGCTAAATAGGATGCGGGTCTTGGTGACAAGGATCATGGTGGCCGTTCCCCCGCTTCCCGTGTGTTTCAGTGGGTGAAGGGGGCGGCGGCGCAGGCGCCCTGTTCCCTTCGCCTGGATGGAAAAGCTTGGGCTCATCTACCTGAAGCCGCCCCCGCCCCCCCAAGAAAAACCTGAACCGGCAATCCTTCTGCGCGCAAAGATGTAGAAGGGAAAGCCATGGGGGGGGGGGGGGGGAGGATCCTGGGATGCTTCCTTTCTACTCATTACTTCCTCGCCCCCCCCTTCCTTCTGTCCACCTCCCCCCGTCCCCTACTGTTGCTTTGTACTGTGACTGTCCATACCCTGCAGGGCTGGGAGAGGCGGGGGGGGAGGGGGACAGTTCCTTTTGTCTCCTAGGTTGTTGCTGTTGTTCTTTTCGAGGTGGGGGTCTCCGGATTCCCCCGGCTCACTCTCTCCCCCGCCCCCACATCATTTTTTTTCTAAACCCAAGTTTCCCAGATAAAATTACAGGGAAGAGGGAGAGATCGCCGGGCAGAGATCAATTTGGGGAGGGGGAGGAAATGAGGGGAGGGAGGAGCTCAGGCCAGGCTGGAGGCGGAAGTCCCTGACAGGAGTCACGCTTCTTTAGTTCAACCAACCAACCCCCACAGCTTTCTGGACAAGTCTACAGGCCGGAAAACTGAAGACAACCCACCCACCCCCTCTTTGAGGTGAAATTTGTTGGAAACGCCCCCCCCCCCTTTTTTTTTTTTTTTTTTTGAAATAAAGGCAGAGTTTGTTGAAAGTGCTGGAGATGGATGGAGAGAGGTGGCTGCTGTCCGTGGTGCTGATGTTGCTTTCACTTTCCCTGGTCTTGCCTGCCTTTTGAGTACCCAACCCCGTGAAGCTTAAAGGAGGCCCTTTCGGGTTGCCCCACATTAGTTTTAAAGCAGCCTCTCATTCTCCCGGGGCCTCCCAGATGTATTGAACTATAAATCCGTTAATTCCCAGTATGTTGGGAACCGTGAGCCAACATCTCTGAAGACTGAGCAGAAGAAGGAATAGAGAGGAAGGGACATGAAAAGCTGCCTTGTGCTGAGCTTTCTTCTTCTTTACTTCCTCTATTACCCCAATGACACCGAGTGAAGGAGTGAGCAGTGGCAATTAAGTCAGGTCTTACTCCAGACTTTTCTGAAGCTATCCAAAAGGTGTTCAGCCCATTTAGAGGAAAGGGCTCAACACTTTGAATAGAATCCTGTAAAGTTGAGATGTGGTGTTGGAGGAGAGTTTTGAGAGTCCCCTGGACAGCGAGGAGAACAAATAGGTCAATCTTAGAAGAAATCAACCCTGACTGCTCCTTAGAAGGTCAAATAATAAAGATGAAGCTAAAGTACTTTGGACATCAAATGAGAAGAGAGGATTCACTTGAGAAATCCTTTGATGCTTGGAAAGGTCGATGGCAAAAGAAGAAGGGGCCGGCCAAAAATGAGATGGCTAGATGGTATTGTGGAGACAATGGGCACAGAGCTGAGTGAGTTGAGGGGGATGGTGGAGGACAGGAGTGCCTGGCGGACAGTGGTCCATGGGGTCGCAGAGGGTTGGAATCGACTGTGACTGAACAACAAAAAAGTTCAAACTAAGAGCCAGAGCAGATTTGCCATTGCCGCAGAATTGGAGTAGCTTGCCTCTATTAACATTGATGGCCCATTTCCCTTGCTCCATCTAACCTGGTACAGTACTTTGTTAGCTGGCTGGCTGTAGCTCTCCTGGGTTTCAGGCAGGAGTTTATTCAGCTCTCTTGGGAAATGTCAAGACTTAAAGCTGGTAGTATTTGCATACAAACCATGTGGTCCACTCCTGAGCTACAGACCTATAGGCTGAAGATGACAACAGTGGTAGTTCATCATATATGGAAGGTGCCAAACTGGGGGGAAGTGGTTTGAGGTATTTACACTGGAGATCAAATGGATTCACAGAGTTAACTATTCTATTAATTTTCAAGCTTGCTACATCCTGCCAGCAAAAAATGTACTAGACTAGATGAACCAAAGTTCTGACAGATTGTAATGTGTGTGTGCCTACATGTGTGTGTGTGTGTGTGTGTGTGTGTGTGTGTGTGTGTGTGTGTGTGTGTGTGTGTGTGTGTGTGTGTGTGTGTAAATAATTATTTTCTTTATGTTGTTGTCCTATTATATTGGGTGGCTTGCAGCATGTTTTCATTATTGGCATTGGTAATTTATTTTTAAAGGCTGAAATATCATAGGCAATATTTTTATGTATTCCTTGCAGAGGATCATCATATGTGTATGATAAATTTGCCACATGTTCATAGAACTGCATAAGCTGCAAAGGACCCTAAAATCCTCTTACCCAAACTGCTGTCTGCTGTGAAAAGATGGTTGTTAGGAGGCCTTCCAGCCTCTGCTTAAACTCTTCTTACACAGGAGACCCTACCAAATTCCAAAGTAGACAGATCCAATGTTTAGCAGCTTATACCCTCTAGTTCTTTGTTGAAAGGCTTTATCTTCTAATAATGAAGCCATTTGTTCAGATCCTGTCCTTTAAAACAACAGAATTTGAATCAATAATGTGCTAGCAAGGTTATGGAGAAGACACTAGGTTTCTAAGTGTTACAGGTGTCATCTATTGAGTAAGCTAGTCTACTGCTTGCCTCTTAAGCCTGCCAGATGATGGGTGGTCAAACAGACAGACAAGAGAGAGGGAGGGAGAGCAATTAATGCAAAAATATATATTCTGGAGGATGCTTTGTACATTATAGGGTTTTCATTTATTTCTTTAAATCAAAGCTTTCTGTGGGGAATCTAGCAACTGGCTCTTCTGTGATAGCATGAGTTTTCATGGACTTGAATCTACTGCTATTTGCTTCTGAGCAAAGCTCATGCATTTTTTAAAAAAAATTAAAATGTTGCAAATCAGACATTATGACTGCATACATATGGGCATGTAGCAAAATAAGAGTGCTCCTAATAATTTGTACACAGATTGTAAGGTGGAAATGCTATCTGTGCAAAAACGACATTAAGACAATTATATGTTATATCTACAGACATTATAGATACTCCTTCATGAGAAGTATTTTAAAATCTGCCTTTTAAAAAGTCCTATTTCCTACTGAAATGAGATAGGGATCCATGACACATTGCTAGCTATTGGGATGCCACGGTTATTAAACTTCATACCCAAAGACCTACTACAGTCCAAAATCTCCTTTGGAAAGGGGAAAAAAACAAATGCTCAATTAATTTAATTGGAATTGGATTTTGTCAAAAAAAATTCTATCCAAAGAATCTGTACTGTTTTGTTTAATTATACTGTTAGGTTTTTATTTCTTATACTGTTAGGATTTAGTGTTGCCAGTTTCTCCTAAGGAAAAAAAAGTAGGAGAGAAATAGGAAAATGTTCTTATTCCTGTTATGCACATAATAAAGTAGGCTGTTGCTTGTAAACATTCCGTGGTTTATGTTTAAACTTAGATAGCTTGTTTAAACTTGGATAGTTCGTTGGAAGTCAAGGATTCCTGCAGGAACATCAAAATCTATTTCTATACATTTGCATGAGTTTTCGTAAGTTTGAATGTACCTCTGTATTGTTTCAAGCAACACACATCCCATAACAGGCTGGCCCATTCCATTCCAAAGATGAAGTTAAAATTCCCATCATCACTGTCTGCTAGTTGAGTATTGTGGAAGTTGTAGCAGGACTACACACTTTTCTGTAGATGGCTAGCCTAATTTGGAATGACTGAGGGCTGGCATGGTGATTGTTGATGGGCTGGGCAGATTACCACAAGGACCTACTATAAGATGGTGCCATTTAGCTATTCATGGCTTCCAATACTTTGGCAGGTCTTCTGATGTTTCCTCTTGGGCATAAATAGTGCTGTTTTAGAAATCACATGTCACATATATGATCTCTAACCAAGTAGAATAATAGATATCCAGTATTGTCTGCTTGGAAACAGCTTCCTAAAAGATTAAGACAATTTTTTCAAAACCCTATCTGGGGTTTGGAAAAGAGAAAACAGGCCAGTACTTATATTTAGGGGGATCTAGGAGTATAAGATATCTACAATATTTTTTCTGCAAGATTTTGAATGTTCACCCAGTGATATAGGTTGGAGATTTCCCCATACTGTATAGAAATATTGCATGTGTCTAAGAATGTATTCAGACAGCTATTCATTTGGACTAGAAGTCAACAAGGTGCATTTAAAGCTTTAATTCTGTACTGTGCCACATACATTTTTTAAATTTGAAAATGAAGATAAATTTGATTTGTACATAATTTTGGGCTGGTATAACAGGTTAGTTGGACCCTTAAAGCTTGGGGTGCATCTATTGATGGTATGGGTGTGTGATCCTTTTCAGGTCCCAATTTGCACTGAAGTTCCTGGATCCTTCTTTTGTACCCAATACCAATTCCTTGAACCATGGGCTGCAGAATAAAGCTCCAAAATGGAAATTCAACAGAACAGCATTCTCGCAGCAAAGGTGAGAGAGATGGAGGAAAACTCAGTAAAACAGTCTAAGTACTTAAGGTTTTTAAGCACATTTACTGCAATAGTTATTAGCCTCCATGATTAGCCTAAATTATTTGGCAAACACTTGTATGTGCTCTTGGGAGTTCTATAAACTATCAAGCTGCATTCAAATTCAACCAGGAACAAATTACCAAAGCTTGAAGAAAGTTTTTGCCTTGCAATTCTGCATTTCTAAAGTTTCTAAATGCTTCAATTGCCTCATAAGCCATTCCAGAAAGAGAGAGAGAGAGCCTGTAATAGGACACTGAAACAAAGTTTGTGCTATTTTGAGAAAACATTATTCCTGCAGATCTATGGCCAAAAAAACACTCAACCTGCTTGTTTCACTTCTGATTCTGTTTCAACATTTATTTCACAATTGGTTTATACATTCCATTCCAAACTTTCTGTGATACTGATTTCCTTCTTATGCTCTCAGTTATACTGAACCAACTAGATCAGCCAGCCAGAGGTGTTAAGGTATGCCTTTCCAAAACTTTCAGCCTTCCAACTTGCTGGGGAGCTGTAGAGGTTGCAGTCCAATGTCTTTTAAAGTCATCCATTGAGGGAACTTTGGTTTACATAGAACTCTCCACAATTCCCAATTTAGCCACTAATTTTTGTTTGTAGTTGGAAATTTTCCATTTTTCTTTGACTCTTCTAATTGGTGGAGAGGATTTAAGAAACCTGAAAAGACAGTCTTTATATCATGTAACAACCCTTTTTTGTGGGTCAGTATAAAGACAAATTCTTAATCCATTCCCTCCCTACCAAGAGCACATAAATTTTAATTCTAAGCATTGTGTGGAAAACAAGAGAGTGGAAATGCTTGATTTTTCTCTTCTGATTTTATTATTTTCTTCCTAGTACATTTGAAAAGGTCATTTTTGAAATGTCACTGCTTTTGGGTGATAGCTGCCTGTTCTATCCAAGATACAGACCTTGGATGATATTATCTATCCCACAATATTATGAAAAACAGATGTTTTGGATTAACTGAATGAACTATATGGGCATCATGCTGATTTATTCTTAGTTAATTGTGATACAATTTCAAGATTAATGTATAATTAATGTATCATTTGTGTTTGCTGATTAATGTGTTTTTGCTTGTAAAATGTCTTGCAAATGACTGGAGCATAGTATAAAAATAGCTATAATAAATTTACAAAATTTCAGGCGTTCCCCCATCATCCTTAGTTCCTTGGGCAAATTCTCCTATCCCACACAACCACAGCTAAAGGTTACATCAGCCCAGAATTTAGTCACAGTCTAACCAAGATCCAATTTAGCCAAACTTTCTAAGTTTCTGGTTTAAAAGAAAGCTAGTTGGCTTTAACCATGGTTATCATGATTGTGGCCATTTTGTGTTACTATGATTTGAAGCAATGAGATTAGAAAGTAATGAGGCTATGGGAAATATACATATTCTCAGAGCTTATTCTTCACCTTAACCTTGACAACGAGAGAGCAAAACCCTTTTCAGTCATTCCCATGCCCCCATGCTTCAAGTTCCAGAAGCCTAAGTCAGTACAGTAATATACTTTTCAACGGACAAAATGTTCTGCTATATTGCAGACTTCCAAACACTATATATTTCTTCTTTGGGAGAAGACGTTTAGAGTCAGGGAAAATAAACTTCAGTGGAATAATCCATAAAGCTCTGGGATCAAAGTGGAACTAGGGATGTTCAGAGGAAGCATTTAGTTTTGCATTTGGGGTCAAAGTGGGTGTGTCACCTGATTCAGTTTTAATTGTCTTGGTTTAGCACAGGGAAGAGAGTAGATGGTGGGTTACATGACTTTTAAAATTGGAAGGGCAAAAGGAAACACAATAGCATGGGGTTTAGGCATGTCATCAGCTCAGATTCCATTGTGATGTACTTTTGTAAGGTAAACAACAGCACGATATGAAATTTCATTCAGCAGCCAAGAGCCTATTCCATTACAATTCAGTAGTTGCATCTTGCTGTCAAAGAGGTGCAAGGCCGACTTGTTTTCATAGAAGCTTCCTGCAGTCTTTTATACGTTGCAAAGCTAGCTACTCCAAGATGAATTTCTGTCAGAAAAGAAAATTCCCACCAGGAGTAATTGTTAAGAAACTGGAGTGTTTGTTAAGAGACCTGTCGCTTTGTTCTGCTAACAAAGGCTATTAGAAGAAAAACCTTGGATGTGTCATAATTATAGTATATAATAACAGACCTTTAAAATGAAGCTAGTTAGCCATTGTTGTGCCTGAAGTCATTTGCAAACATACTTCTTTATGATCATGAAGAGAGCCAGGAAAGTTATTTTTAGAGAGCAGTTAATTACAATTATGGTAGCAGGGTTCCAAAAATGTTATTAGTGGCTGATATAGTTGCAGTATTAGAAGTCAGGTATTCCTTCCTCATTTTGCAAAAGTAACTGCAGTGGTTAGATTTCCAGTTGCTTTAAAAATAGTCTGAATGTAACAAAACAGGCACAGAACAACTTCATTGTTGCCTCAGTACCGATATCATAATACAAAGCAGCAACACAACCCATTTGATATTCTCCCCCCCCCCCCGGTGCTATTTAGTGAGTTCATGCCCCATAACCACAAGAGCGACTGAAGAGTTACAACTGCAGCACAAAAGGGGTGAAGCAATCCCCCTCATCAAGGTACAACAGCAACCCAACCCAGTTATAATTTAGTTACTGCAGAATGAATTAATTACAACTGTTTGTAACTCCTTCTTCCAAGATCTGATACTTAATGTTCATTTAACTATTTCAAACATATTCCAAGGGCTTTGTATATATCATTCCAGTGGATGAGCCCATGGGTTTTGTCACTATTGCTAGCCTCTTATAATAGACAAAGCTTAGAGACAGCATGGAGTGGATCTCTAGAACAGATTTATATCTGCCTTATAACAGGTTAACTGTCATAGTTTTCCACAAAGGATCCTGGGAATATTAGTTTGGAAACAGTACTGAGTGTAACTGCTCTTAGAGGACTTTACAATCCTCCTTATAAAAATACATCTCCTAGAATTCTTTGGAAGAACTACCTATTAACTATTAAGTATTATTGATCTCATTTAGATATCATATGTAGCTATATCCATGCATTAAGGACAGTCCCATGGGGATTTTTGAAAGGGAAAACAACCAATTGTTGTTGGCTCACACAGTTGAGTCTGACCCTTTGTGACCCCATGGAACACAGCACAACACGAAAACAACCAATAGGCAGGAAGAAGTCTGCATTTCTCCCACTCTGCTGTGCAATTGCAGCCTTCTAAACATGATTAGTTTTTTCACATTTAGAAAGCCATAGATCTCACTCACACCTTTGAACATAACAGTTTGTTATTTTGCTAATGTTTCTTTATTAATAGCCTGCCTTTCTGCTATTCCCGGGACCCAAGGCAGCTTAAAAAAAGGTGGGGATACCTTACAAAAAGGTGGGGATGGGATCAGTAAACATATAAATTAAGATGTTAAAGTTCTGTAAAACTTATGATAATACTATAAAGCTATTAAAATTCAAACAACTCTAAACAAAAATAGGGGAAAGAAAGACTTGCACGAATCAAAAAGAGTGTTGAAGAAGAAAAGAGAAGCATCCTTCCTTTAAAGAAACCACTTTTCTCTGCAACTTGATTAGTGGCCAAAAGTCTACTGGCAAAAGAACAGCAGGGATAGGACTGACCAAGACTCCCATGGAAGGGAATTACACAACCACTGAAAAGACCTTCTCCTGTATCTACAACTTGCATGCTTGTGAAGGCAGTGTGAATGAGAATAGCGCCTCCTCCATTACCTTAACCAGAGGAAGTTGAGATGAGGTGATCTGGTCTTCAAATAGCCTGGTTTCCAGCCATATAGTTGAAGCTAGGCTCCACTGAAAAAGTGAGCATTCAGCTCAATCCTCTCCTTTCAAAACACAAGTGCTTTGGTCAATAACCAACATGGTGAACTGGGCCTGAAAATAGATCAATGTCCAGCAGCACTGATGTCAAAGGGGAAAGGCCTCTCTCTGAAGCCATTTCATGGCTGTGCTTATGATTGGGAAAATAGTTCCTATTCAGATTTGCGAAAGGCCACTTTTGGATACAACTGAGAGGGGAAATGTGCTTGTTGGCTATGGAATTCTAGTAACTGACCAAGAGACTTCAGAAGAAAACAGTGGAAAGGGGCTACATAAATAAATTCCAGTGCATCTCTAAAGGCCTAAGTAAAGATCAAAGCTTTTCAGCTCATTACCTATATCAGTGGTGGTAAACCTATGATTTGTTCCACCCTTCTGCCCAGCAGCCCAATGGGAGAGCTTCCTCCTTCCCCCCAGCACAAAGTTCATCCTGACCCTTTGCCCAGCATCCCAATGGGAGTATTTCCTCCCTCACCTGTTGATGTGTTGGCACTTTGTGATAAAGAAGTGGGTTTGGGGTAGCAGTTTGGAGACTCGGTCTCTAAGAGGTTTGCCTTCAGTAACCTATTTGAACTACCAAACTTTCTTTAATACCTCATGGTTATAAAACAGTTGTCTTCACAGAAATACTCTGATTTCAGTCCCAAAAGCAACAGATAGGATTTGTCTGCTAGTCAGACCTGCCTAGAATATAACTTATTGCCTGGCTGTGACATTATTTCCAATAATCAACATCTTGATAGTCATTTTGCATTAACAATACATTGTAATTTTTCCTATTGATTGGCTATATCCTCACTGGTTATGATTGCTACCACCATGGGAGTACATATAGCAAAGCAAAGCAATCACACTTATATACCATCCCATAGTGCTTAGTGCACTCTCTGAGTGATTCACAAGTTAATTAGCATTTTCCCCAATATGCTGGGTACTCATTTTACTGACCTCAGAAGGATGGGAGGCTAAGTCAACCTTGATCCATGGTCAGGATTGAACTCACAACATTTTAGTTGCAGTACAGTAGTTTAACCACTACACTGCCAGGGCTCATATAAATATAGAAGATATAGTATTTGCACATATTGTGTCTGAAGAAGTGGATTTTGATCCATAAAAGCTCTTCTTCTTCCTCAAGTGCTGTACAGTATCTGATTCTGAATATTGGCTATCATCATGGCAATCAGCCATGAAGATTGTTCTGGAAACAATATAATGAAAGGGCTAAAGACATGGCTGGCAGGGCAGGTGTGGGGCACCAGTGATGTGGTGACCCCAGCCTGCTGAGTAACTTGGTAGAACACTCCCTCTCTCTTTTAATTTTAATTTTTAATCTTTTAATTATTTGCCAGTAGTTTTAATGGGTTTTATTGCTTTTAAACTTGACTGTTTTCTGTTTTTTGTTTCTGTGAGCCGCCCAGAGTCTTCGGAATTGGGCAGTGATACATATTAGAAAAAATAATAAATAAATAAATAATGCAGGGTTCTTCCACTTGCCTTCTGCATTGCAATGTGACACACATACCACTGATCTAGTCACTTTCTGGTCCTTACCCTTACACAAAGTCCTTCTCAGCCCCGGGCTAGTATTGATGAAGCCGCTACCCTCCTTAAAGAAAGATTCAAGTGGGATTTAATCCACTTGGGGACTATCATCCTTTCCTGTGGACTTCGCCACCCAAGGCCATTAGTCTTCAAGGTTGTCAAGTTAGTTAACTGCTGCCTGATGATGGGCATTGAGTTGCTGGCAGTATGGTCTACTCTATTATCATAGCAGGAGCTATAAAAGCTCACACTAGGATACATCTTTTTATTCTTTAAAAAGTCACAATATTTAACTTTTTTTTACTTTTTCCTTCTCTCTTTTGCTCCCCTCATTTTAAAATTGTGCCTACATAACATTTTCCTTCTCTTTGGCCTCAGGGTGGTTGAGATTCAAACTCTTGTTCAGACAAGAAACATGCATGATCTAAGACTACTTCCTCTCTTCAGACTAATCTATTTCTTTGGGCAATGGTGAGGAGCCTCGTTCAGCCCTCTCTTAAGCTGAAAGAATCATTCAATGGGCATATTCTAGATACAACTTTGCCAAATGAAGAAAGCTGAAACCAGCATATTTTATTTGATAAATCAGAAGGCTTATTGGTATCAATAACAAACATTAGGAAAATAATTTCAATCATATAGAGTAGAGGGTGATCATACAAGCTGGAAATCTGCTAGATGATGATGTTATGAAGAAGGGACATCTGGTCCAAACTAGAAACAAAAGAGTCCCACATTTGAACCCTAAGGTTCTCTATCCTTGATTTACCACAACCATGCATGTTTATTAGATAATAATTTTTTTAAAACAGTCCTCATTGTCCTGAGCCATCTTACTTAGGACAATAGCTTGGATCAGACTGGGATGCATACCCACAAACAATAAGAACAACAGCTCTCTCCCTGTGTTACTGCTCAGCAGAACATGCTAGCACCATATGCTATAATTCAGCATATGCAAAACAAATGGATGTAGCTCTTAATGGATTGTGTAGGATTATTATTGGCTACCTGAAACTTCCCTCCATGGAAAAAGTTTATTACAGTATTTGGCTGGCATTGCCATTCTGGAAGTAAACTGAGAGGCAGTAGCAAATAATGATTGAAATAAAGTAATACAGCATCAAACCAACCCACTTCATGTGCACCAGGGGTGGCTTCAGTGATGGGCAGCCAAAAAATTTACTACATCACTGTGGGTGGAGCCAACATCATGGGTGGAGCCAACATCATGATGTCATGGGTGGAGCCAATGTGATGACATCATGGATAGAGCCAATTACATGGGCGGAGCCAAAGTTAAAAAAATAAAAATACAGTACAGGCTGGCTGGAGTTGCCTGACAACCCCAGCCAGCCCCATCTTAAAGGAGGCAGCCCAGCGCTCCAGGCGCTTGCCTTGTGGAAGGTGGGAGAGAAGCTCTCCTCCTCTCCGCAAGGCAAGGCCCTGGATCCCAGTGCTCCAGGTGCTTGCCTTGCGGAGGGGGGAGGGCTTCCTTCTCCCCCCTCCGCAAGGCAAACGCCTCGAGCACTGGGATCTAGGCTCTTGCTTTGCGGAGGGGAGGAGGGCTTCTCTTCCCCCTCCCCTCCACAAGGCAAGCCCCTGGATCCCAGCACTCCAGGTGCTTGCTTTGCAGAGGGGAGGAGGGCTTCCTTCCCCTCCCACCTCTCTGGATGGAGAGGTGACCGAACCGGTCTCCTAAAAAAAAAGTAGCAGTCCCGGGTGGTCTCCCAGGAAAGTTACTAACACCCCCCCAGGCCACCCAGAATTGTTGCTACTAGTTCTGGAGAACTGGTCCGAACCGGCCCATGCCTAGTACTGGGTGGCCATCCTTGGTGCCCCAGCTGTTCTTGGACTTAAGTTACCAGAAACCCAAGTCAGTACACTTGCTGGTCAGAGCATCTGGAGAGCCAAGTTTGCTGACCCCTGCTCTAGATGATGGCTAAAATCAATGAAACATTTTCTGCAAACCTCTCAAATTCTAATTATTAAACCAAAAGTTGTAGGGCTAAACCTCTAGAGCACAAAACAGCACTCTTAGCATATGAATGGATTACAAACAACAAGATTTTTGGTGGGCCAACTGGAAATCACGCAATAGACTTTGAAACAAAGTAAGCTCAAATAATGATGAAATAAAATGGGCCTACTGGCTACAGAACAAATTTTCTGTGAACATGGAGAAATCCAATCAATGCAACATTTATGTACATGCAATTTATGCCTCACCACATATGCAAAAGAAGATATCTGTATAGAAAATGGTCTAGGTCAACGTTTCCCAAACATTGGTTTTTGGACTTCAATTCCCAGAAACCTAAGTGAATTCCCCAAAGCACTGATCAGCCAGTGTGTTGACTTAGGCTTCTGGGAATTGAAGTCCACTAGTGTTCCATGGAATATAGTTTAGGAAACACTAGTCTAGGTAATGCTATTGACGTACCCTGTTTCTGGTCAAAAATAGTCTAATTATTTTAATATCACAATTTGTTTTGAATTCTACCTATATTTCATAATCATCCATAATTTTAAATTTTGCAACACTCTTATACAAGTAAATAAATAAAGACTGACCAGGAATACCTTTGTCTTGGCTGGATGAAGTTTCGATTTGTTCACCTGCATCCAGACCGTGAGTGACATCAGACGCTGGCTTAGAAGCCCCCCCCCCCAAAAAAAAAAAAAATCCTCCTTCAGATTAGAATGGAATCAAGACACAGTATTTAGTGTCAGCAGCATACTGGTGGCACCAAACTCCCCAAACTCCAGAACTCTTTAGCAATTTCATGTACAGTATATGTTACAATAGTAGATAGGACTAAATCTACATCTGATTTTCCCTACTAACTAACTAACTAACTAACTAACTAACTAACTAACTAACTAACTAACTAACTAACTAACTAACTTATTATAAAATGATTAAGAAAAAACTATATAAAGAAAAGTTGAAATAATCATTGATTTCGCTTACTCAGTAATGTGACATCATGTTGCACAATTTGCTCTATCCCCACTCCCAGGATTAAGAAAAGTTACATTTTCAAATGACAGCACCCAGAGACCACTAGACCATGCTGGGTTGTGGATTCTGAGAGTTGTAGTTCAAGAAATTAATTTTTCTAAACACCACCCACTGTATATTATTGGTGGCTACTGCTGCCATTTATGTGTTGCCTTGACAGTAAGGATGGAAGAGATATTCAGCTTTGCGAGAGAAATAGAAAGGAATCAACAAGAGAAGCCAATAAGGTTTGCTAAGTTCTTCAGTTCATTTAGGCTGGCTTTACTTGATAAGAAACCTCAAGGAAGATTTTGAAAGCCCAATAGGATTCTTTGTATCCAGGTATGAACAAAATAAGGAACACTATTTTTTTGTCTTCATAAATCTCCATAATTTGCACAATCTCTGTACATTTTTTTTCTTTTGAAAAGAAAATTATACACACATGACAAGTACAGCAATTGATAAGTTGGCTTTAAACAAGTAAACTTTTTGATGCATCTGTCCTTAAAATCCGTGAAACCCTGGGCAGCAATTGTCATCTGTCATTATGTGTGATTTGCATTGTATGTGTTATTGAGTTTGCAGCCATTGTGTGAAAAAAGTCAAAAAATAAATTAGTTGAGAGAACCACCCAAAAAAAGTTGTTCACTCACAAAAAAGTGGAGAATACTTCTGCAGTTTCTTAACTTCCTATAACAGGTCAAGACAAATGAGGACTTACAACACAGCACAGCACAAGGCTGCTGTTTCTGACAGTTTTGCCAGTGTCATTTTCAGCTGAAGCTTTTAAAAGGAAGATCAGCATGTAATGAAGCTAACAAGTAATACATTTTTTGAAAAAGTTTAATTTTTCTCTTGATGATGGGCAAATGGAAACCATAATGGCATTTTTACCAGTTTTGTTGACTTTAGGGGCAAGATTTAATATTCATAATTGGCCTCATGATTCCACAAACAGAATATTAAGGAATCATGTGTCTGCATAAGGAAGACAGATAAACACTGTTTTAAGATTGACTTAAGAGTTCTGATACTGTCACAATTTTGACTATTGAAAGCTCCCCACATCCCATGGCACCCAAAAGGGAGAATACCCTAGGAAGAGTAAAGAGAGCCTTAGAAAGTCTCAGTACCAGAACCAGGGGGAGGATAGGAAGCTTTCAATTCACTTAAATTGATTATTTCTAGTACCTGAATTCAATTTACACTGGAATAGCTAGCAGTCAGGTTGGAGTCTCAAATCTAGGTGAACTGTTTGTCATCTAAAAGAGGCTGAAAAATAACCAGTAGTTACCAGACTCTTGATTACTTTGGTTCCTTTACTACTTTTGTGATTGTGTTTGAGACTGAAAATACATTTCTTAAAGTGAAAAATCTCCAGTATGACTCAATCCTTCAAAAATCCTCTGGTGAGATACTGCTTTTACTTCAATGTTTCAAAGTGATGGGGAATGGTTTGACATTGCCTTGTAGCAGCAGAATCTTAATCACAGCAGGAAAAGGGGATTCCTAGTTTCATCTAGTTAAAAAACAACAACCTGAATGCTGACAATACTGGTGTCAGCGACCAGGATGATTTAGAGCAGAGTTCCTCAAACCTGGCTCTCTGAGTGTTCTTCGACTTCAATTACCAGAAGCCCAAGTTAGCATACCTGCTGGTCAGGGCTTCTGGGAATTGAAGTCCAAGAACATCTGGAGAGCCAAGTTTGCTGGCCCCTGATTTAGAAGATCTTCTCTTGGTGTTCATTACCGTTCACAAGGAGAGCCTAAGTGAGAGAAAATTCCAGAGTCTGACTCCTTTTTCCATCAGTTAAACATTTCTCACCTAAAGAGAAAGCAACTGGCTGTTTTTCAACAAGTTATCCCAGATTTTATTGTTTGGACCATAAAGTAATCCATATGCAAAGATGAAGTGTTTGCATTCAAGTACCCACCTTTTGAGGTAGAAGAGATGGTTTTTGGATTTATGGATTATTCCTTAAAAACTAAAAAAAACTATTTCAGGGATGTCATCCATTGAAACAAAGAGCATGACACTCTCAGGCATATATACTCAGAGAAATTCAACAGCCAGATTCCTTTCAAACAGAATTCAGGCCACATATTCACTTATGCTCATGACTGAAACATATCTAGATTTAGAGACAGAGCAGACAAGTATGGATAGTCATTCCTGCTTTTATATAATAATAATTTCGTGTCAGAAATAATTCTGGGTTGAAAGGATTTTTGTGGAAGAAACACCACTCAGAGAATGCCCAAATGAGGCTCCTTTCATGTCCCCAAGAGCTGGGACAGAGATGGCTCCAGCACCTCTGTCCTTCTGTTATGGTGAGGAATCCCCATTACGTATGGTCAATTAACATAGTTTTGATTAACATTTACCCCATTACTGCCACCAAGGAGGTTCATTTACTGATAGACGCCCCCACCTCAGGCCGCTAATTCGGCCTCAATGCCCCATCACAGGTCTTTGAGGAATGTTTCCAAACCTTCCTCCGATAAATGCACACCATCCTGCCAGTAGAGGCCAGGAAATTCGATTTTGATTTCAGGATGCTTAATAACTGTGCCAAATCCTTCAACCATAAACTTAACCATGGCTTTGTTCACACTGTGGCGCACCTTGTCAATTCTGCGCGAGTCTCCAGTGCAGTGCCAAGTAAAAAGGGGCAAGATCTCCAACTACACCAAGCGGAGGCCAGGCCACCAACACTTCACAAGGGACAGGTACCTTTTCACTGCCATGCTCAGTTCAATGCCCTTCATGAGGCCCAAATCATTGCCACCCAGATGGATTACCATAATATGCGGAGGCGTGCCTCCCCTTGCCGAATTCACAAATGGCACCAGCTCTCCCCATCGCATGCCCTGCCTCCCATGTCAATCTACATAGGCTCTGCTCTGCTGACCAAGATCCTTGCCACACGTGGAGCAGGTCACATGATATTCAGCCCAGAAAATACAACTGTGTCCAATGATCACAATCTGCCAAGGGCGGCAAGGAGCACAACCTGGAAGGCATGGAAAAAGCAGCAGTCCTTTGTTCTAATATACATTCGGTAAGCCCTGGACTTCCACCGACCTACCCTTTGAATGTCCTCTTGGGAATAATGTGCCACTGCTGCAGTGGATACGACCCCAATCTGAAAAGAGTGTGTGCCAAAAAGCTGCATGTCGACTCCTAAACGAGTCTACGCTCTCTTTGTTACTGCCCAGAACTGGTATTGCATCAATGGGCTATTGTCCAAGTGGCAAAATAAAGGGCCAGTGTCAGTTCCTCGCAGTTTGAGATATGCCTCTAGGGCAGCACAAGGGCAAATGGGAGCATGGCCAATGCAAAGCAAAGTCACTTGGGCATCCTTGCCCAGTTGGTCAGTCTTGGACCGGCGGATCGTCAACTCCAGCTCCCAGTCACCAAGTCTCACATCGGCCATCGGCAAAACTTGGCCAGCCTCACTCGACTTTGATGGGGCCAAAAGTTCGGCCGGAGGGCTCCAAAAATGCCACTGTCACCGCAGTATGGAATAGGACTGCCTCAAATTGCCTCATGTAGGTGGAAACCCAAGCGGCTGACATATCTGTGAGCAATTTAGAGGAAACTCATAGACGGTGGTCATATGACCTACCCTGTTCTCTTGACCACCCATCCAAGGTCTTTTGTTGTTTAGTCGCACAGTCAATTCCGACCCTTTGTGACCCTATGGAATCATATTGCCATGTCCCATCGCTTTGGTATACAATTTTAGGGCAGATAATTTTGCCCACACCTGAAGCAGAAGAAGCACAATGCTTAGGCACCATTATTCCAAGGTTCTCTTTTTGTAGAGATTTATTCTACATGCATCACACGAAGAAGCTCAGACGCACATGGTTTTGCCAGATTATGAAGACGAAGAGAGAGGGCGAGGCAGGAAGGAGACACACTCTTATAGAGCATAGGCTCCTCCCCAAAACACCAAGGCCTCTGGGTGGTTGCTGCCTTGGGGTGGATGGGCAGCAAAACGAGTGCACATGTTAATTCACGTGACGCGGCCACAGTTATATCCTGGTTCTTTAGATGCTAGTGATAGTCTAGGACAGTGATGGCCAACCTTGGTGCTCCAGATGTTCTTGGACTTCAATTACCAGAAGCCCAAGCCAGCACTTCTAGGAATTGAAGTTCAAGAACATCTGGAGAGCCAAGTTTAAGGAATCCTGATCTAGTTGAATGTTATTTCCTCATCTAGATTCAGCACACTTTTTCTGCTCACACATTTTAAAGCAATTGTATTTTCTCAGTACTATCTCCCTCTCTTTCTTCATACAATAGAAAATATCTAAAGCAGGTAGAGTAGCCATGATTCCCCTATATTTATTGAATTTCTAGCCTGGTGACTCTAGCCAAGCTAGCTTGTACATATCAGCTTTAATCAAATTGTTGGTCTCAAATAGAACAAACCCACTGCACTAATTGCAGTTACAGTATATGAATATTGGCTTCCCAAGTTCCATTGACTCTGTGGGTCTACTCTAGTTTGAATTAGCAATTAGATATGGGCCAATAAGCTTGATAGGGACAGTGGTGGCTCAAGTGGTTAAGAAGCTGACTGAAAGGCCGGCATGTCAGCAGTTTGAGACCTGAGTACTGCATGGCGGAATGAGCTCCCGTCTCTGCCACAGCTCCTGCCAACGGAGCAGTTCGAAAGCAAGAAATTGCAAGTAGATAAATAGGGACCACTTCAGTGGGAAGGTAAACAGCGTTCCATGCACTCTGGTGCCTGCCACATGTCCATGGAAATGTCTGCAAGTTTAGACAACGCTGGCTCTTTGGCTATAAACAGAGATGATCCCTAGAGTCGAATATGACTGGCTTTTGAGCAAGGGCAACCTTTACCTTAAAAACTTGATCAAGACTTATTCATGATTAAGAGCTGTTTCACTGAAATAAATATGACATGTTATTTCTTAAGTTAGTTGTGTCAATGTTTAAATCCAATTAATTTCAGTGGATGTCTTCTGAACATACTTAACGATAGAACTATACAAATAACTATGAAAAAGACATATTGTACATACATTTCTTCATAAAATATTTCAAACTACAATAAAATACACATCAATTTGGGGGGAGACATTATTTTTAAGGTAGCAATGCTGAAAGTAATAATGAAATGGAAAATTGTTTTAAAAGGAGGTGAGTCCTTTTATGTTATTCTCCTTATCTTCATTCCTTGATCCCTATTCCATATTCCTTCTTAGTATTATTTGCATAAACAATCTCGATTTATCCTATCAAGTTGCCATTTCAAAGAGGGATTAATGTCACTTAGTATCAACTAAGCCAGTGGCTTTAAATGTTATGCTCAGAAAATCCACAAATGGCATTACGTATTTGTCCAGCATTCTCTCATTACTATTACTAAGCTACTACATTATGTTAGCAGTGTACCTAGCACTTTGTAATACCAGTGTAAATAAAATAGGTCCACCCCAAGGAGTTTTACTCTCTAAATTTAGATGGAAGAGGACAGAATTTATGCAGGAAGCCCTATTCACGTGTCCTTAAAACATGTGCTAGTCATGTCTCTGTCACTGTTAATTTCAATAATGTAAAAACAGTACTGTATTATTAAGGCTATTATTCAGGGAGCCTTTTCACATGATCAAGGGGCTTATGCAAAAATGGAAACCCCTCCCATCTCCAGAATGCCTCTTCCATGGGTTGAAAATGGTAACATATCACATTGTCTAATTGTGTGGGGGCTCCATAGACTTTAAGAATGTGTGAATAGGGTCATAGTCTTCAGAAAGAGTATGAGCATTCAGAAAGGATTGAAAGAAGATAAACATGTAGAAGAATATTTGGTTATTCATTTAGATGTTTCTGAATCATCTTTTATTTTAAACATTCCAAAGTGTTTTGCCACAAGGTTTAAAACAAAAAATTACAATAAAGTTGAGTAATAAAACATCAGTAAGATGGCAAGGGACCGTGGTGGCTTAGTGGTTAAGACCCTGAACTTGTCAACTAGAAAGTCAGCAGTTTGAGACGCAAGTGCTGCATGACGGAGTGAGCTCCTGCCTATGCCCCAGCTTCTATGCCCCAGCTTCTGTCAACTTAGCAGTTCAAAAGTAAGAAATTGCAAGTAGATAAATAGATACCACTTCAGTGGAAAGGTAACAGCATCCTGTGCACTCCGGCATCTATTCATGCCTGCCACATGAGCATGGAAACATCTGAAGATGCAGACAGCACTGGTTCTTTGTCTGGAAAACAGAGATGAGCACCGCACCCTAGAGTTAGAAATGACCTGCTTTCAAGCAAGGGCAACCTTTACCAAACGTTACCTAAGATGATTACATATTTCATTGGCCAAAAAGCCTAAGGAATAAATTATACCTGTATGAAGATAATGGTATTACTAACAAAGAGAGGTTAGTGTGAATTAAAAAGCAACATTTTTTTATTCTGCCAGGGGTGGAGAGGTTGCTAACTTACGGGGAACTCATTTGCAATCCATCTCATTGTGGAAAAGTTGGATGGGCTCTGAGATTGAAGTAGGAACTTTTGAATTGCTGGTTATCTTCCAGTCACATCATCTAGGAGAGGGAGATTGCTGGTAACTGAAGAGTTGCTATTTTAGTCTTGATGTGCACACAACTTGTGTGCAATGAAACGGGTTGCATCAAGTTGCAGGTGAGTTGGGTGCCCCTCCCCCAAGAATCTACACAAACACTCTTTAATCACCAGCAATCCCCACCCCCACCATTTGATCTCATCACCTTTATCCAGGTATAATTTACTAAACAAGATTTGGGCCACTGATATATCTCTAGCATATTTTGGAATAATAGCCATCTTAGTCTGTGGTTCAGGCATATCAGAAAACAAAACAAAATAAACAAAACAAAATAAAAAACACTATAGCACTTTAAAGACTAACTGCTATGTTTTTATTGTTAGCTTTCATGGATCAAGTCCATGCCTGTAAGTTTCACTCCTTTTCGGAAGAAGTGGACTTGATCCACGAAAGCTAACAATTAAAATATAGCACTTAATCTTTAAAGTGCTACAGTGTTTTTTGTTTTGTTTTGTTTATTTTGTTTTGTTTTCTGACGTAGTGGATTGCTGTGTGAGTGGGTGGAGAGCAACAGAGCTTGCGTAAGGAAGTATTCATGACATCCTTGTGCAAACAGAAGCTCTCTTCATACTAACGGGAGCTATGCATAATTCCTGCTGAATTCTGGTCATTGTAGTGCGGGAAAACTGACATTTTCATGCATACGTATTTTATAAGAGTGGGGAGGTTGCTCCACATAGTTGATGCCACAACAGATAAGATCTTCCTATACACATGGTCACTAGACCATGATACAATAGGGAACATCCCTCATACAGAGCCATTCTATACAGAAGAAAGCAATCCTGCAGCACTTTGGTCCTGAAGAGTTTAGAGCATTATGAATCAAGAGTTAGATCCTAGGCCTGTGATGGTGAACCTTGGCACTCCAGATGTTCTTGGACTTCAATTCCCACAAACCAAAGCCCCCATGAATCCACACAAACGGGTTTGCTGTGATTCATCCAGCCTGTGCCACTCTCGTCACTCCTAGAAGTGGAAGTAAAATGCGCCCATACAGATGGATGGATAGATCCTGACAAAAGGTAGAAGGCAGAAAGATAATAGGAAGATCAGATGCAAGATAGATTGACTCCCTGAGGCCTTGTGCCATGCTGAGGAAAGGAGGCAGTGGAATGCCAGCATGGCTCCTCCATCTTCTTGGTGCATCAGTCCCAAGAACAGCATAGAGGAAAGCTGCACATGCCATGAATGCCATAGGTAAGACCGTTCAGGGATGCAAGGCCAGGCAGGAATGCTGGCAACCACAGCCTCTGCTGAGAGCCTCCCCCCAACTGGTCCATAATGTTTCCCCCCATGAAATGTAAGAGAACTGATTTGTTTCCAGTTGGCATAATTGCCAAGATTACACTGATTTGTGGGCCATATATCCAATTCCCCTTGCACCTGTTTTCAAAGTTTGCCCAAACTTTATCTATCCTACCACTGTGGTGTCACAACAGTTGACCACATGGCAATACAAGACGATATCCTTGTTACATACCAAGATTCTGCTCTCAGGTTTTTATCTGAAAGCTCAGAGGACGGGTTGCTGCTGATCTAGCAACCCTAGCCATTCACAATGAGAAATAAACTGACTTCCTTGGTGGATGTATTTGCTCCCCTCCCCTAAAACAGTTTCATCATTATTTTTTCAATGTTGGACTGCACACAAAGATGGAAAACCCTACAGAAGAAAGGAAGGAGATAATAAATGCAAGCTTCAGAAAGCCAGCTGGAAGTATGAGAGATAAATACTTAAAAAGAGTTTAAATGAATGCCATCAGAACGAAAAACAATACAGACAAGGAGACGAATGAAATGGAAAAATGAATGTATGCACCTGTAGCCCAAGGCTCCATCCTGGTAGACTGAGACAGAAAGAATTTGATGTAACCATAGTCATAAGAGCAGAAGTAAAGATCTGACATATCAATCAAAGGCTCAGCACTTTTCAAGTGACCAAGAAAGCTAATGTATGATGGCTTGAAAGTCACTGTTGCTCCCCTGCTAAGAGAAGACAAATGCCCTACTTTTCAGTCCTCTGTCTGAAGGGTTGTGTGGTTTAAAGATAAAGAACCCGAAGAAAACTTTTATACCAAGAGGGTCTTTGAAGGTGCTCATCAACAGATTGCATCATGACAATGTACTGAGCAGCAAGAACACTATTTACTGATTCAAAGGCTTCTCTGTTCAGTGGAAGTTATTTAGTTAATTCCATTTTTATACTGCCCATCTAACCAGACATTCCCTCTGGCAGTTTGCAATAAAAGTGATCCTAAATTAAAGGAATACAGTACATAAAAACACAACATCAACATTTCATAGAAAACTTTTAAAAGTTCAAAAGCAATATTACATTAAGACATACTGATGATGACCAAACAAATCATATTCAAATAGCAGAATATTATGAGGTGTCTCCTTTAAAAGCTCAGTTTTCAAAGGTCTATTGAAGGCTTGAAGTTTTGGGGTCTGATGGGTGTGGGTAGATAGATAATCCCACAATGTCAGGACCACAACCCAAAAAGACATGTTGTCTGGTCAAGATATCTATGGTTATTGAGGACCTAAACCATTTAAAGATTGAAATTTTGAATTGGTCATGGAGGTCTACAGGTAACCAGAGCAGATGAGCTAGAGTTAATGAAATGTGGGTCAAATCTCCAAAATCTCAACACAAGCGGCAGCTTTTGTACCATATTCAGTCTCCTCCAAGAATGTTTGCAACTGGCCCGTAACCACTCTTTCCACCAGCTTGCCAGTCAATGGGATGTTAGACACTAGCTTAAAATTTATAGGATATTCCATGGCCAGGTTCAGTTGTTGTTGTTATTTTTTAAGAATGGGCTACACTGTAGTCTCCTTCAGAGTTAGGGTGCCAGTTGTAAAACACAAATGCCCAAGTTTGCCATAGCAAGATGTAGTGGGCTTGCAGCATGCAAGTGCCTTGTCCACCTTCTCAGATGATATAAGATGAAACTCTTCCCATCAAATTTGATAAAACAGATTGTTGGATGTCCCAACATGAACTGTTGTATTAAATGGTGGAGTCAAGGGTGACAGCGATCAAGGTTGACTCAGGCTTCCATCCTTCTGAGGTCAGTAAAATGAATATCTAACATGTTGGGAGCAAAATGCTAATTACCTTGTAGAGCGCTATAGGGTGGTATAAGTATGATTGCTATTGCTAAGGTCCTGTCGGATGGCCTCAAATATTCACAAATCAGTTGGTCCTGGTGAAGCACACTTGGCTGACCTCCTACAGTGAGACCACAGATTATCTTATATAGTTTTGCTTGTTGGTTAGACTCCTCAGTAATTTGTTGACACTTGTAGATATTCCTCACTCTCATAATTTGCCACTGATATTCAGAAGCTGCCTATTTTTCCAAGGCCAAATCTCACCTGAGGGAGTTCATCTCCACCTGGTCTCTAGTCTTTTCCTTTGTTTCTTCATTGCTCAAAGTTCCTCCATGAACTCCAAGGACAGCTGAGCTCTGCAGCAGAGAGAGCATATAGAAGCATGTGGAACATCATAGCAAAGGTCTCCCTTCCTCAAAAGCCAGTATTAATCAGAGCCTTCATTTATGCCATAAACAGAGTGAGTTGGTACTGAGATAATACCAGAGGAGGGGAGCAAAATTAGTTATGGGCTAAGCATAACAACAAAGAGCTATATACTGTATTGTCGAATTTCTCAGGACAGGATATACTAATAAATAGGCTGTGGTGACAAGAGATATTTAAGCTATAGCTGAATGTTAAACGTGGTCTGATATTTTAAGTGGATTCCTGTATGGCAGTTAAGTAATGTATGATCAATAGTTTATGTTCTTTCATATGTTTAATAAGTTTATAAGTTCGGACATATTCACTTTGCTAAAGGTATTATGTGCTGCTTAGCATAATATCTTGTTTGATTAAGTATTTTATGCATTAGGAATAAAGGTATGACTGTGAAACAAAGTTCCCACAGGTTTTTCCAAGACTAAAAGCAGTTGTGGGAAATGACTAAAATTGAGGGCAAGGGACGGGGCTAACATTAGTCTCTCCCCTCAAAATCAAATTTACACACTCCAAATTTGTGGTATGCTCTGTAGGAGGAGACCAGTACCTTCAAGTTATCCTTATGTTTCTGAGGCAAACAGGAAATTTAGAAACAATGGAAGATATCTTGCACTGAGCAAAAGAATAAGGTTGAACTACCTCACCTGAGCTTTCTACTCCCACCCATAAACCCCTAGTCATTTCTGGCAATTGCCCCTTGCAGCAATCTCCAGCCCCAGCTGTGTCAGGGCTGGCGGCTACAAGACCCACCGCCACCCCCAATGGATTCCCTACTCTCGTCCAGTCCAGCCCGACCCAGAGAGAGTGAGACACAGCTGTGTCAGGGCTGGCGGCTACAAGACCTGCCGCCACCCCCAATGGACTCCTAAGGCCAAGAATGGGTCACAGTTGAGCGGTGTGGCTGGAGGACTTTAAAAATGCTGCCTGGCTGTCACCACTACCACCATCACCAGTCTCCTCTCCGACTTTCTCGGTCACTTGTTGTAGGATTAGCTATTGTGATTTTTGTTTTTGCTTAGTTCTCTTTTTTAAAAATTCTTTTTGTAAACTTGACTAAGATATGGAAACTTTTTTGACTGCTACTTGATATTGATACTTATTTAATCTTTTTGATACTGTAATAATATTGTGATATTTCGATGTTTTGTGGTATTGATACTGATGATTTATTATGTATATATGCTGTGTTATGAATTTGTAACTTTATATGTGTTTGTGAACTGCCCTGAGTCAGTTTTATTGAGTAGGGTGGTATAGAAATGGAATAATAATAATAATAATAATAATAATAATAATAATAATAATAATAATAATAATAATAATAATAATAATAATAATAATAATAATAATAATAATAATAATAATAATAATAATACTTGGTTTCCAAAATAAATCAAGATTTTGTATGTTTAGCATGGTGGTGGCTTTTGATCTTGCCAACTAGAAGGAAAAGCCTCAGATGCATTCACAGAACTGGTCTAATTTGTTCCTAATGCCTTCTAGAGAAGTCAATTCTCTAGGCCAGACATGAAACTGCCAAAATAAAGCCAGCTTTTGGTGAATTCATTCTGCAATTCCTTTCTCTTGACCTAGTATGAAAAAGATCAGCCACCAACACAAGGTTACCGTTACCGTTACCATTACCAGGGTACACCCAATTGTGGTTGAAAAATACTATACCACAATCTTCAAGGAGGCTCTTTCTGTGTTAATGTTGCCTACAGTAACATGGTTGCAGCTTGCAGGAAGTGGGGTATTGGAACTCTTTCCATCCAGTAAACATGATGCAAATACAGCAATTATATAAGAGTGGAGCAGTTTATCTGGATGGTAAAGCTCCAATTTGCTACACAACCTACATAAAGAGCAAGGACACCCACAGAATTAACCAGGGTAGGAGTCTATTAATGATACGTATCGAGTGTTAACTGACTGTAGTTTTAACCAGTGGATATTTAGAGAAATAGAAGTTTAAGGTTTGGGGAGCAGAGCATTCTCATTTGCCACACTATTAGATGATGAAAAGAAAATAGAATGCAATATATTCCAAATTGAGGGAAAGCACAATTATCATATTTTAAATGTTCATTAATTTTAAACATGTACACCTGCAAAAAATATCCATGGCTTATAGGAAATATTTATATTTATATTTATATTTACTATATTTATATTTATATTTGACTCTCAGAATTCAGTGATCTTGCTATCTGGAGTTGTGGGATTTGTATTCTCAGACAAAAAAATAATACTTTTCCATGTTCAGTATTGAGTATGAAACAGAACCTGTCATTTTAATGCAAGATTATTATTTTTTGTTTTATTTGTAGGCGAGAAATTCTTCAGCATGTTGATGTGATCAAAAACTTTTCTTTGACAAAGAACATGGTTCGGATTGGGCAGCTGATGCATTATGATTATTCCAGCCATAAGTATGTCTTCTCCATTAGCAATAGCTTCCGGTTGCTTCTTCCAGATGTCTCACCAATTCAGAACAAGCACTATAACATTTGCGCTGTTGTTGGAAACAGTGGGATTCTTGTAGGCAGTCAATGCGGACAGGAAATAGATAAATATGATTTTGTTTTCCGTTGTAATTTTGCCCCAACTGAAGCATTCCATAAAGATGTTGGAAGGAAGACCAACATTACCACTTTCAACCCCAGCATCCTGGAAAAGTATTACAACAATCTTCTGACCATTCAAGATCGCAATAACTTCTTTCTAAGCTTAAAGAAGCTTGACGGAGCCATTCTCTGGATCCCAGCCTTCTTCTTCCATACATCAGCAACCATCACAAGGACATTAGTGGACTTCTTTATTGAGCATCGAGGTCAGCTAAAAGTCCAGTTAGCTTGGCCAGGAAATATAATGCAGCACGTCAACAGGTGGTTCTTATTCTTGGCATTCAGCTTTCTTGACAGTGTGCATTGCTTGATTTGTTTGCAATATAAATGATTAGCAGCCTTAAACAAAAGTTGTTTTAGGAGACAACACAGCCAATTTATTTGATTTATTAATGGGCTATTATTTAAAATATTTATCACTATTTTTAAAAACTGCCCCCTGGTGTTTTGTGCACTCTTTCGGCAGTTCACAAGTTAATTAACATTTTGCCCCCAACATACTGGATACTCATATTACCAATCTCAAAAGGATTGAAGGCTAAATCAACCTTGAGACCTGGTCAGGATCAAACTCACAATGTTCTGGTTGCAGTATAGCCATTTAACCACTGTGCCATGAGGGCTCAGTGGTTAATATGAATTGTAGTCAAAAAGTAACTTTTCAAGCTGTAAAAAATCAAAGTATGAAGCACAACCAGTGGTGGGCTGGGGGAAAAAATTACTTCCACACTGTGAGTGTGGTATGGTGGGCATGGCCAGGGGAAAGCCCTACATTGCACCTGAATTTGGACAATTTTATTTCAAAACTTGGATGGGTGGGGGCAGCCAGAATTTCTGCTACCGGTTCTGGTGCAAACCTGCTGATGCCCACCACTGAGCACAACATGTAATTGGACAAAATGATGACAGGATCTAAGGTGCAGTCAGATGACACTGAAGGCAAGGAACCAAGGACTAAGTACAGTATTAGAAAGCAAATAAGAAGGAAATATCATTGTTCCAAAGTTGGCCAGTCGTCCATCTAACTCAATATGGCTTGCATTGAGCAGCAGTAATTATCCCATATTTCAGGCAAGGCTTCAATCTTGCTTGGAAATGCCAGACACTGAACTTGAAGTGTTCTCCATACTCTATGACTGAGCTACGGCAGTTCTGGAAAGGGACAAGGAAGGGTAAGAAACTTTCCCAAATGGAAAGAAAGCTGAGGAACTCAGGGTTGTCAAAACAAGAGTGAAAGGCTTTCATCTCCTAGGCCAGAGATGGCCAACCTTGGTACTTTAGGTGTTCTTGAACTTCAATTCCCAGGAGCCCAGATCAGCAGGAGTGCTGACTTGGCTCCTGGTAATTGAAGTGCAAGAATACCTGGAGTGCCAAGGTTACCCATCACTATCCTAAGCTATCACTAGCATCTAGAGAACCAGGATACAGTATATACTCGAGTATCAGTTGAGTTTTTTAGCCCCCAAAATGAGGTCCAAAAGGTGACTCAACTTATACACAGGTCAGCAACAACAAGGGTCCCAAAACCATGTTGGATTCAGTGCGGTTCGGGAGCTTAAATGTGATTTTCTACTTCAGGAGAGGGGAAAGGAAAACATATGGCAACAAGAGGGTGCAAATTGCGATTTCCCATTTTAATGCGTTGGAAACAAACAAACAGAAAAGCTTCAGAATATAAGAAATTAATTTGTTTGTTTCCAATGCATTTCAGTGGGAAACCAAACCTGTGAATAAAAAGAAAGGGTTTCATTTACTTTCGTGTCTTTGTCCCTGCTCCATGTAGCCAAGATGGAGGAGGAAGCCATGCTTCCTGCTTGCAGGGAGAGCAAGAGGCTAGGCTAGAGCATTGCTTTCTGCTTCAGTGCAATTGGCCTGCCCGTCCATTTCCCCTGCAATGCCACCACTGGTTGGTGGTGCAAATACAATTTTTTTAAAAAAAAACACTAACTACTGTAAACACTCAAAAACATGCCCACACAAATGTTTAAATTAATTAATTTTACTGTATTTTCATGATTTTTGATTATTAAAACTCACTAGCAGCTTCTACATTTTTCACCCCCAACATACTCAGGTCAATCTATTTCCCTAGTTTTAGAGGTCCAAATTAGATACCTCAACATATTCGGATTGACTTATAATCGAGTATATACGGTAACTGAACCTTCCTTGTTGTCAACAAATGTTGAATTAACAGACAACTGTATTAGGCGTTCTAGTAGAGAGAGCAAAGATTAGATATTTTGTTGAATACAAGTGGAAAACCTGCAATCAGGGGCCTGTGTAAGTCTCCAAGCAAATTCAGAAACAATCCAGGCCTTTGCATGAGCAATCTGTTCCTTCCTTGCTAACCCACTGAGCAGGAAAGGGAAAGGACAGATGGAGAGAAAGAGGTTGCCAAAAAGAGAATGATGGAGGTATAGCGGGGCTCACCAACTTGGGATTCTGTCTTTAGAAACCATCAACATGCAGCCCTTGGACAGATCAACCCAATATTTCAAAACTTCTATGGAAGAAAATAATAAAAGTCAATTCAGGAATTAGAAATCTTAACTCAAGAGCAAGAAATAAAATTGTTTAGATTTTTCATTAACTAATAAATGGGATCAGAGCAGCTCCTGGACAGACAGCTATAGGTACATATTTTAAAAAACAACAATTTTAATCTCCCTTTCTCCTCTTGCCAAGATTCTTGGCTAGAAATGTCAGGAATCTTGTCAAAACTAAATGGAAAATTAAACAAAGCAGCAAACTGAAAACACTCAAGTATGAGCAAGTTATATAAAAGCAGATAACATTTCAAATTCTACCATATCCATATATCATTTTAAGAAGTCCACTTTTTTTATAATGGTTAAAAAAAAGTAGAAGTATAGGACCAGAGATTGGGTAACAGATACTTTGGATCACATTTTCCAGAATCCCTCAGTCAGTTTAGACAATGGCTATTCTGGTTGAGAAATGTTGAGAACTTTAATCCAAAACAGAAACTTGCCAAATCCTTAGTAGGAAAGAGGACTACTTCTCTGGGGAAATAATTTAAACAAATTATTGCCATCACAAAAACAGCTAGATTTGCATGGTCGGGACTGGATAAGCATAAGAATGATGGTGGTGATGGTGATAAATACATTGCAAGAATCTTCTCATTAATATATTTTTTCATGCTTTCTTATTTTCAGGTACTGGAAAAACAAACATCTGGCTCCCAAACGACTCAGTACTGGTATCCTCATGTATACACTGGCTTCAGCAATTTGTGACGAAATCCACCTGTATGGATTCTGGCCTTTTGGATTCAATCCGAACAACCGCGAAGACCTTCCCTACCATTACTTTGACAAAAAAGGAACAAAGTTTACCACCAAATGGCAAGAGTCCCATCAGCTCCCTGCTGAATTCCAGCAACTCTTTCGAATGCATAGCGAAGGTTTAGCGAAGCTGACTCTGTCCCATTGTGCCTAAGGATTGTAACACTTGAAGTGCCAAATGATTGTTATTGTTGTTGTTGTTGTTGTTTAAAAGTGCCCAAAATGAATCCACAGTTTGACAAAAACAGAGTACAAAGAGAAAAGGGTTTAGAAGGGGAATTCCTTTAATTCAGTGATACTTTGATATATAATCCTTTTATCACTCTCTTTCTAAGGCATAGAAAGATTGTTTCTGCATACCTAACAAGGCAGAAGAATTTCTCCTATTCATGCAACAGGAAAGTCAATGTTGTTTACTGCAGATGGTTTTGCTTTGCATTTCTAATTGTACTGCCACAAGAAGGTATTTTCTTAGTCACAGAAGTTTCACATTCCATAAAATGCCTCAAAAGACAGCTTTTAGCATCACAGTGTTTACTTACCGAAATATCTTTGTTTTCTTGGGGAGCTGGGCTACTGTTAATAGCCATGGGAAACATTTTTGTTCTTCCACAGTTAGTTTGAGAATTGTTCCTGATGTTTGACTAATTGATGACCTATGGGCAGAGTTGGAATCATGAAGATCAATGGCACTCCAGTATAAATTTAAATTGAATTACTTTATTACAAACACAAACTCAAACTCAGTGGTGACTGAAGGGCACTTGTCATACTTGCAAGTCTCTCTTGCTAGCATGAAGTAACCATTATGTGAATTTAGCTCCTATCCAAGGCTGAAAAGGACTGAGCTGAGTACCATTGTTCTGTGAGTAACATTGAGGAGAAAATATTTTTAAACTACAATTCCCAACCTGCCCTCATGCAGGATGAGGGAATTCTGGGCAATGCAGTTCCAAAAAGGGTCCTTCCTCTCTTCCAGATTCAACCAATGAGTTGGCTGAGAATGCAGCCTAGAACAGTGATGGCAAGCCTTGGCACTCCAGGAGTGCTGACTTGGGCTTCTGGTAATTGAAGTCCAAGAACACCTGGAGTGCCAAGGTTTGCCATCATGGGCATAGAAGCAGGCATTCCAGGGAATCTGTAGTAGAGCCAAATTCTTATTAATATAGCATGGGGATGACTGAGACAGTAACAGGTACTTGTGAAATCAGTTTCCAAAGGAAATATTTAGTTACATCCTGAAACACCAGTGGCTAAGCTAATTTGTGAAGTGAAGGAAGCTTGTGTGGTGACACTCACATGTTTATATAGGTTGAGAATTTTCTTTCTTCTGTTATGGACTATCTCTAACATTTGTTTCTGACAAACCCCCATAAACCAGTGATGCTTTGGAAAGGGTGGCTCATTTTCCACTTCTCTCCATTTCCCCCACTTAGAATCCTATGCATGTTTCTGCGGGAATAAATCCCTTGCAAGTTGACAGGACTTGCTTTTGGATAGATTTGTCTAAGACTGTGCTACAAACACATATGATTAAACTACAGTTTGTTGTTTTTAATGTTAATAACAATCCCTATTTTCAAGTTATTCTACTTTTCAAAACTTCACTTCTGGAATTCTTAAAAAGCTGCTCTCTAAGCAAACAAACAGCCAAGTTAAGCATATTGGTTTTTGCTTAAGGTATAAATAGTGGTCCTAGCTGCACTGAGTTTGCTATAAACATTTCTAAAGACTTCAGAGGAGCCAATCTTTAAGGTCCTCTGGTGAAGTAGCATTCCATTGGCATGAATAGTCTGCTGTCACCCAAGAATTTCAAGCTATCCAGTTTATATTTCAATACAGTATAATGATTTGATTTGTTATAAGATCAGATTTTGCAGTTGTGGACATAATGGCATACAAGCTTTCTAGCTATTAGCTCAGTTGGGTAAGGAGATAGATAAATCTTCACAACTGTGTGCTTCGCCTCTCCCTTGTTACAAAATAGCTAGCAAAAGATTATGGGTTCCTTTAGCTCAGGTGTTCTCAACCTACGGCCCCCGGGCAGACCCAGCCTGTGGCACCATTTCATTTGGGCTGCATTGCTGCCGCCACCTCTGAAAGCGGAAGCGGACATGTTTACGACACCCATAAATGCACCTGCGGCTGTTGTAAATGCATGTACAACAGCTGTAAATGCACCTGCCACTTTTGTTTTCGACAGTCACAGATGCATTTTATGGCAGGGTTTACGGCGGAGAGAACCACCAGTCAGACCCGCTCAGCTGTCTGAGGAGCTGTGGTCCAGCCAGTGGCTTAAAAAGGTTGAGAACCCCTGCTTTAGCCCCTCATGACTTCCCATGGAAAAGCCAGTTCTTAGCCACTTTTGGAATAATCTTCCAAAAAAAAAAACAAATCTGCATGTCTCTGTTTTGTGCAGTTATATCTTTAAGAAAAGCAGATTGAAATAATACTGGCATAGAAATCTATTCACTACTATTTTGAAGATGGAACTCTAAGAATTGGAATGTTGGGAAAGTGCTTTGGGAAGCAATTCCCAGAATATCCCAGCCATGACCAAGTGTCCATGGCCAACCAGGCTTTCTGGCAGTGGTCGTCCTGGATGATCCTCTGGTCCTAAACTCAATTTATCTTCTTGTGCTATCAACAGGTGTTTCAAATTTAGGAAGGGGGAAAATCACAATTGTACACAAAAAGAAGCAGATTGATCCAGAAGCATAGGGATTCCCTACTTAAGTTCCAAGTCAGGGCTGTAGCCTAGCACTATTGATACTTGTTGAAATACAAGTATCTGTAGTCATTTGAATTAAAATCAATGCTAGGGTAACAATGATTGAAGAAAAGCTTGCACAAAAGTTTCAATAGCATGAATCTATGGCTTTCAGCATGTTATTGAATGAACAGGGACACACATATACTCAGACACAGAAAACACAATTCCCCAAACAAGAGTGGATAATACCTTTATTGAATGACAAAAATACTAAAAACAGGTGAGCTTTGAAAGGAAGAACAAGAAGCTTTTTTTAACTTGGGCAACACCAAACATCTATGGATTGAAAGAAAAACAGGAAAGTCCAAAAGTCATTCTGACTTTTGCAGCATGTTGCAGCATACAGATGCATCTGGTCAGATCATATAGGATCTTGTCTTTTTCTATCCCTACTCTCCCCATGCTGAAGATGTTTCTTGCTGAGGGGCCGGGGGGGGGGGGGATATCTGTTTTTTAAATTTTTGTAATCCAAAAAAGATGCTACTTACCCTCTTTCTGGAATTTTGTGCAAGAACCACAGTAAAGAAAATCATTAGTGTTAGCCAAAACCTAATGTGCTTTCTATATACAGCGTTATCCAAGATATTACTGTATGTTGTTGTTACATACTGTTAAGTCACCCCACCTTATGACAACCCTATGAATGAGAGCTCTCCAAAATGTTCTGTTCTCTATCTCATAATTGATCTTCCTCTTTTCATTCCCCCTTCAATCTTTGACACCATTATTGTCTTTTGCAAAAAAAATCTTGATTTTCATGATAGTTCAGGCATGATTTCAGTAATGTTGCATGGATTTCAGCTGCCCGGGGCTTAAGCCAAAGTTGCCATCCCCTGGTGGATGCTGGTGCCTGCTCCTGTTAGGGCTTCTGGGAATGGTAGTCCAAGAACACCCATAGTCCAAAATGTGCCGCCCCGGGCTGCAGTGTTCATCTCAGTCACTGAATCAGTTCTAACTTTTTTTAAAAAATGTTTATCAGCAGCAAGTCATTTCCAAAGCAAGTGTGAGTCATAGTGATCCATGCAACCCACCCTAAATCCTTTAGAAGGAGAAGTTTCAACATCATACTATTGCTGTAGAAAAACCATCTCTTCTATCCAACTGCTGTGAAGATAGCAATTAAGCTTCGAGCTGATATGGAAGCTTGAGAAGGAAGGCATCACTATCCCAGCTAATTGATACATGGTCCCATGAGGCTGAATTTGACTGCACCATTGCCTTCCACTGAAGGAGCTCCACCAGTTGAAGTTCTGATGCAGTGGTATAAAGCCCTGCCATCATTACGACAACAGCTGTGGAAGGGAAGGGGTCAGAAAAGAACCAATTTTTGAACTATTGGCTAGAGAAAGCATCAAGCAGTATACCCAGTGTCCATGCTGGATTTCAATTCTCAGGACTTTCAGTCCAAAATTGAAAATTTCCCAAGCTCTAAAAGCAGATGGGGAGGCATTAGGTCTTCCAGATCCAAACCCTTTATTGGCCTAAAACTCTTCCCAAAGAGCAAAAATAGTACAATAGCCATGCACTCCGGTGTCTAGTCATGCCTGCCACATGACCATGGAAACGTCTGCAGGAGCAGACAGCGCTGGCTCTTGGGCTTAGAAACAGAGATGAGCACTGACCCCCAGAGTCGGATACGACTGGCTTTCGAGCAAGGGAAACCTTTACCTTTAGGAAAGGTATGCCCCTCCTATTGAAACAAATGGGCAAAATTTTTCTTTAAAAAATGCAAACAGCCAAGCCAGAGTTGTCAAGAGGATGGAGCATTATGCTCCATCACTCACCTTTGATCGTAACCAAAATGAGCTTGCCAGGTCTTAACCAGTAACACTTCTGCTATTGACTGTGTCCACCACCACCACCACCACCTCCTCTATTGAGTGTAATGTATCCAAACCCTTTGAAAGGCATGCCTCATTGACTTCAGCAGAGCTCCATCTAACAAGGGTTTGTGATTGTTACAGCTTGTGGGTCTGTAAAGGGAGAGAAGTTGAAAAAAGCAAAACAAATAATTCAAAAATTAGAAATAGGAATTCAGAAAGACATTGACAAAGAAAGGGTCATATCGTAGCAGCTGGTTTCCTTATAGAATTTGCCATTGATATTTCATAACCTCATTGAATATTTTAAAGCCATTGTTTTCATCAGGGAATCCAACTTCAAAATCAATAGCCCAATATCACTCAAAGTAAATGACCTTTTTTTAAAAAAAAAGTAATTGTTAGTCTTGATTTCTGTGTGCAAGTCATTTGTTAGAGCAGATTGTATGATTCATAAATACAGTAAAACCTCAGATAACGCTAAAACTTGGTTCCACAAGTCTTAGTGTTATCCTATTTTTAATGTTATCTGATGCATGTTAAAATCCTATGGGATGCATCGGATAACATTAAAACTCCATAGAGATACATTGTAACTGGTACAGGCTTTAGTGAACGTTATCTGATGCATCCCCTAGGGTCTTAACTTTATTCAATGCAATTTTTCCCCAGATTGCTTAACGTTATGTAGTTTTAGCGTTATCTGATGCAAACGTTATACGAGGTATTATTGTATCTGTTTCATTATACTGTATGTTTTTCAAGACCTTCTTTTAGGTAGAAACTGGGCTAGGTCAATTGTATACGGGGAGAAAAGAAAAAGAATGTAAAATCCCTTTGCTTCTATTCTCTACTAACTGAAGTCTCTGAGACTTCCATTTTGTTTGATCAAAGCAACTCAGTTGATGAGCCCAAGAAAAACACTTCAACAATAACTTAAATGCTTGATTGCTGTAGATCCTAGCATGTCACAGAAACCTAATAGAATGTTTAAGACTTTAAACGGGCAAAAGGCACCAGAATGGCACAACCAATTCAGTAGCATGAAATAGCATGACTGCCTGTCAAAGAGACTAAAGAGACAAATAGATATTCCAAAACAGAAATATATTTTACTGGAGGGCTTTAACAGGCTTCATCGGCCATCTCATCAAACTAACCTTAACCTGCTGACTTGACACAATTGCCCTGAACAAGCTACCTGCTTTCAGCACAAGTGCTCTTACAGTATAAAGAGTTTTTGCCCATCCCACGCAGTTGCTTCTCCCAGAACTGTTGCAAAAAGAGCAACTTTTCCAAGTTCTAGCTTTGGCACTTTCACTTTACTAGAAGGAGCCAATCTCCACCCACCCATCTTGGCTTCCTTGGCTGAAACTGATGGATGGTGGGAAGGTATATTCAGTATACACAAAAGGTTGAGGTGATCAGCTTAGTACTCAATAGATCTTTAGATTGCAGTAATTGGTATCTTTGCTATTTTGGCAGCATCGTGCAGAAGACTTATCCTGAATTTATGGAAGTTGAATGAAGAACTTGAATTGACCATAGTGGGGGGAAATTTATGCACACATAGATGGGATTTGTGTGTATGTATGTTCCATTTCCCTTATCCATAATATATCTCATCCCTATCCAAGTAGAAGCATCAAGAAAGATATGGTACTTGACAGAGCATGGAAGTTCCACAGAATGGCAGGGATTTATGACCGGATCAATGTTATGCTCACAATTTGATTAGGCATCAGTAAACATATTATGTCAGAAATTTTATTGCATGTGAAAACAGGATTTGATTGTGGAACTACTGGTTCAGATAACATATTATTTCAGAATGTGGATATAATTTCATTTACCATTGTTGTCTTGATGAAGATATCTCAAATTCATGTATTCTGGTTTATATGATTGGGCAAATGATCCATAAAACATAATATACTGTATAGGCATACCAAAATTAGATTGGGAACAACTGGAAGATATTTAGATGATTTGCAGAACATAGACCTTTTTGCAGAACATAGACCTTTTTCAGCACAACTGAAAGAATGTGTTGGCACAAATTAGGAAATTAAAAGAAAGGTGAAAATCGAAAAGGATCACATTTCTGGTAATAAAAAAAATCCTGGAGTTGAGCATGTTATATAGATGAACTCCTTTAGTCCAAACTGGGTGGGCAATTTGGTGGGTTCTGTGGCTAATTTTGCACTCTCCAGGAGCTGGTGCAAGCTGCATGCCCCCCATATGTGGTGTGGGAGGACTAGAGAAATGAAATAGCCAAAGGTCCACTAATGATTTTGAAACATTCTTTATTTTTGATGTTAAACAATGCAGGATAGCCCCTGCAACCTGTTTTAATGGTGGGTCTTGTTTCTGGTCATATCTAGAAGGAGCAATTCTACTTTTTAAAACACTAAGGAAAACACATGAATCTCTGCTTCTATTTCTCCACCACTGTCCAAAAAACAAAAATTAAGCATATTAAAGTAGATATTAATGGGAGTTGCAAATTGAGAGCATCATGTAAATAAATGGGAAGTTACTGAACAACAGATCTTATGGCTCTATGCCAGGTGGCATCATCTTCATACCAAGATCAGTTTTCAAAAATGGGGGGAAACTCTGCCATTATTAGTGTCAACTATTTGTTCTGAAATAGCCATATTAGAAAGTATTTATTTTTCAAGTAGCAAATGTACATTTAAGAGTCAGGATATAATCTCAGGTGAATAGTGTGGAAAGCTGCACAAAGTTCCAAAATCTGTGGCATGAAAAACTGGAGTCTGTCTTAGTACAAGTGAAAATTTTTACTTAACGGGACTGATTAGTAAGCGCCATCAAAAATGAACATATAGCTTCCATTCATGCCAGTGGTGCTTGTATGGGAGAAATTCCTATATGATTCTTTAGAGATTCAGCTCTAGGACAGACTTAGTAAACAGGGTCACAGCTCTGAGATTAGAATGTGATCTGTACATTGTCATGTACATGTAAATAATAGGTCTGAATTGTTAATTAGAGGGTGCACAGTCCAGCCAAATAAAGTACAGTAAAACCCCTACTTATGTAAAAAGTCTGTTATTTTATGTAAATTGATTTTTTTACTTAACTCAAAGCAAACCCATAGGAAAAAATGAATTTTTACATAACTCGAAGCAAACCCATAGGAAATTGTGTTATGTAAATCGGGACATTTATGTAAATCGGGACATGGTTTTAGTGCAAAAATCATTATGTAAGTCGAATTTTATGTAACTCAAAGTATATGTAAGTCAGGGTTTTACTGTACTTTCAATGCTCTCATTTATTTAAATGGGAGGATTTTGATTCTGCACACCCTTTCCCCACTAAAATCAAGGAGTAAATTTTGGCTGGACTGTACTTTAAATCGTGTTTTTTTCCCTTTCCTTCTTTCTTTTATCTTTGTTGTAGAAGAATTCTATATATTTATTGTGATTTTGAGATTTGTGGGGGTGGGACGGTTGGGGAGGGGAAGGAATTTGCAATGATTCTTTTTGAATCTTTCAACAATGTTATTGTGTGGTGTGGATGTGCCTGCCACAATGACTCATGTGCCAAAACATGAAACTGAATGCATTCTTTTTAAATAAAATATTTTATTGTGCACTGGAAACCTGTCTTCGTTCCTCCAATGTATGAAAGATCTACCAAGGATTCTAATTATTCTACATTTGTTTATGAAAATGAGGTCCTTTTTTACCCCAGTGGGAATGAGAGCATAATCAGAGATAACATGAGGCTATTTGCAGTTACAATTAGGAGAAACGTATATTAAAATTTATTATAAGGAATAAATACAAGTTATAATTGTCTTTTATTAGTTCAAACAAGGTGAAACATGTTCAAGTAGAAACCGGAACAGCAGCATTCCATGAAGAGAGTGTTAACATTCAAAAGAAACCAAACCAATTGTTACATACAAGAATTTTCCTGGCAAAGTAGACTTTGATTCCTGTTCTTCACTAGAGCCGTTTAAACCACGGGTACCCAAACTTTTCAGGCGGTGGGCCAGTTATGTGGTTCAGCAGGACTGTCATGGTTCTTTCCACTGGAAGCAGAAGTGAAACATACCTCTCAATCTGTTTTGAAACAGGATGAGATAGATTTTAGGCTGCCATTTTCTCTGCTTAAACCAGGGAGGCAGGATCCAGTCCCTGGCGTCAATTCATCTACCCCACACTGCCCTTGTAGCTCCCAGAAATGGAAGTAAAACATGCCCGCATTGTTTCCAAGAGCGACAAGGGTGGTGTGGGCTGGATGGATTGGTGTCAGGGGCCAGATTTGGCCCATGGGCCATAGTTTGGGCACCCTTGCTCTAAACAAATCCCGAACAAACTAAATAATCTCTTTATACAGGATATCTGTGGTATGCAAAAGCAAAACCTATGAAATGAGCAGACACTTAAAATATTGTCTAGCACCACCTAGACTGCCCCCAGCCCATTATAGATGCAAAAGCATAAAGTGTTTGAAGTAGTAAGATACATTACTTGCAGCATTGAAAAAATATTATGTTATATAAAGAACATTCTGTTTACAAGGATGGATTGGAATTTAATGCAAAATATACAGAAACATGTACAATTGTGTAAATGTTCCCCACAGCACGCACATTAATCACTCTGCTTGTGTATGTCTGTACATATATAATAGCTCACATCTATCAAGACATTTTTAAAAAACGTGCATGGAGCTGTTGGATATATTTAAACATCAATAAAAATTCCAGTGTATTAAAGCTTAGAAATGCAACTTAGAGTACCCAGTGTGATATATAGTGGGTGGACTAATAGGCCTGGACTCTGGAGACTCTGATCAAATCCTTGGTCAGCCATGGAAACCCACTGAGGAATTAGAACGGGGGAAAAGGTAATGGTCACCCTTGCTTGAAAGCCAATCTTCTCCAACTCTAGGATGTAGTGCTTATCTCTGCTATCTGCGTCTGCAGACATTTATGTGGCCATGTGGCAAGCATGACTAGACACCAGAGCACATGGAACACTGTTACCTTTCCCACCAAAGTGGCACCTGTTTATCTACTTGCAATTTCTTGTTTTTGAACTGCTAGGTTGACAGGAGCTGGAACAGAGACGGGAGCTCACTCTGTTGTGTAGTACTCGGGTCTTGAACTGCTGACCTGCCAACTTTACAGTTGTCAAGTTCAGCATAGCAATCACTAAGCCACCACAGTCCTAAACTACTCCTTAAATATCTGGTGTGTCTCTTTATTATCAAAAGAATCAGGTTTCCAATTGGGTTTTTGTTTTAAATTAAGGTACTGTATTTGAACCTTGCCCTAATGAGATTTTTTAAACACTGATACTGCCAAGCAACCTCCCAATTTCTCCCTCCCCTCCAGCCAGCCACAGAGTTTTCTGTTTCTTTTTTGCTTAACCCCACTGCCACCAGTCAGCTGTTAGGCAGGCAGCCTCCATTTCGAAGAGAAGGGAAATCTATTGCCACCATTTTCACCCCTTCCATTTCCACATTTGCTGCAGAACTGTTCATGGTTGCAACACCCTCTTCTAAGATTCTGGCTGCCACTTGCAGTTTCTAAGTAGAAGATCACAGTAGTTAGAGCTATTTTTCAAATATGTTGGCTTTTTTTATTAGAGGAGAACATTTTTTTTAAAAAAGACTGAAATTGAATAACCCAGTCTATAAATCAACCACACCGTGGGCCTTATATTTTTGTGCCTGGATGTGGGATCATGTATGCAGGCATGACGTACGTGTGTGTGTGCACGCGTGTGTGCATGCATGTGTGTACGTGCGTGCATGTGTGCGTGCATGCGGTGCATGTGTGCGCATCCACATCACTGAATCCTTTCTTTCCCTCACCCTAGACAAGAGCATATCATCTGTTTCCTCCAAGCCCAGGGTCACTCAAAAATAAGAGACCTGGGCTAATAGAAAAGCTCTGCCTGGCCAGGCCTGGAGGTTCTGACCTTTGCTTCTCTGAGCCCTGGGAGGCAGAGGGTGAGGTAAATTCAGTCAGCTTATGGACAAAGACAGCTCATGAGATCATCACCTCAGTGATGCTCCATTGGAAGTGCAGCAAGAGGCATCGAGGACTTCGGAACGCATATCACCTCCAGGCAGGCCCCATTTGTATCCAATGACAGCAGGGCAACCGCATAGAAAAGGTCAACGCTCAAGAGGGGTTATCAAATGAGCAGGATACCATGATGAGGGGAAATGATGCTCTCCAAAGAGCCCTTTGCTACAGAAACTGGCACGATGTAGATCACAAGCAGTATGTGATTCAACAGTGTTATGCGACTGCAAAGGAAGCCAGTGCTATTTTAGGCAGCATTAACAGAAGAATAGTGTCCAAAACCCATGAGGTACTAGCCACCCACTATTTGGCACTAGTTAGACTACACCTAGAGTACTGTTTAGGGCTGCAGTGGGTCAAGTGGTTAAGAAGCTGACTGGGAGGCAGAAGGTCAGCAGTTCAAAACCTGAGTACTGCATGACAGAATGAGCTCCTGTCTCAGCTCCACCTCCTGCCAACCCAGCAGTTCGAAAACAAGAAATTGCAAGTAGATAAATAGGGACCACTTTGGTGGGAAGGTAAACTGTGTTCCATGCACTTCAGTGTCTAGGCATGCCTGTCACATGTCCATGGAAATATCTGCAAATGCAGACATTGCTGGCTCTTCAGCTATAAAAACAGAGATGAGCACTGAACCCTAGAGTTGGGTACTTTTGAGCAAGTGTGACCTTTACCTTTACCTTTACCTTTACCTTTACCGCCTAGGGTATTGTTTATAGTTCTGGACAGTACATTTTAAGAAGGATGCCAAAGAACTAGAACAAGTTCAGAGAAGGGAAACAAGGATGATTGGGGGACTGGACACCAAGCCCTATAATGAAAGGCTGAAAGAACTAGGCATGTCTAGCCTTAAGAAAAGGAGATTGAAAGGGAATATAATAGTACTTTTCAAATGTACCTGAAAGATACCAGTAGTTGTGAAGAGGAAATTCAGGATCTGTTCTCAACCATTCCCAGAGTGCAGGACACATAAACGTATGTGCCCTGCATGCTGGAATATGCCAGGGGGAGCTTCTTAACTGTTAAAGCTGTATAACAATAGAACCAATTACAGTACCTCATACTGAGGTAATGTAGTGAATGCTCCAACACTGGAAGCATTCAAGAGAAGCTTGGACAACCATCTGTCAGATCTGTTTTGATTTGGATCCCTGCATAGAGCATGGCTGGACTCAACAGCCTCATAGGCCCCTTCCAACAAAATCGTTCTATGATTCTGTGATTTTATAATCTTTCTCACAGTATGGAGATGCTAGCAAGACCTGTCATGGTCTATGGAGAGGAGACCCCACTTGGACAGTGGCCAGAGAGAAAGCTGAATATCTCCTGCTATCCTGCATGTAAGATGGACTACAACTCCAATCAGCCTGATGAAAGTCTAGAGGGCACTGAGTCAGGGAAGGCTAACATAAGTTGGAAGTGTATGGACTAAGAGGATAGAAAGAGAAGAATGAACTACACTTGGCTTTCATGTTTAAACATGCACTGCATGGTCACAGTACAAAACTACACATGCATGGAAGCATGACACAATCAGATCTGGAAGTGTGCTTTTTGTGCTGTTTCTTCTACCGAAGCATTACACAAGCAGATTGTCAAAACATAACACAAAATGTGGGAGATAGCCTTAATTTTCTTCGTGTACCAGCCCTTGATGTTTCCGTGGAACAGAACAGAAGAGGCCCTTTGCAAAACACTCTTTTCCGAATATTGAATGCCAGGGAAGAGAAAGTGGATTTGGTTGGTTGGTTCATTAAATGGCTAGAAAAGGAAATAGATTGACAAATTCCCAAGAGAGTGATTTGCTTTGTTGCTGCAAAACCAAACCAGAGCGCTATGGTCCTGTATTTGGCATAAGCTTTCTTGCACTGTATCTGATACAGGAGTGTGCAGTCCAGGGAAAACTTACGGTATGCCAAATAAAACTCCCAAGTCTTTATGATACTACAAAATTCTATGTCAGTTTGGACATGTGACAAGAGGTACAGGGCAGAAGGGAACGCAGTGGCTCAAGTGGTTAAGATGCTGAACTTGAAGACTGGAAGGTCAGAAGTTCAAGACCTGATGACTGCTCAAAAGAGTGAGCTCCCATCTCTGTTCCAGCTCCTTCCAACTTAGTAGTTCAAAAGCAAGAAATTGTGAGTAGATTAATAGGTACCAGTTCTGTGGGAAGGTAAACAGCATTTTGTGCACTCTGGTATCTAAGCATGCCTGTCACATGTCCACAGAAAGTCCACAGTGCTGGCTCTTTGGCTATAAACAGAGATGAGCACTGAACCCTAGAGTCAGATACAACTGGCTTTCGAGCAAGGGTGACCTTGACATGTACCTTACAGGGCAGAGACCGGCAACATCAAGCTGTGCTAAAATGCATTTGGTTCCAAGTATTTCATTTATTTCATCCCAGTAAAGCTTATCATGTCTTTGTAAAGTCGGTCAGTATTGCATTCCAGATACTGTAGATGATGACTGAGGAAGGCAGGACTCAGCTCTCATCTAAGGAGATTGGATCTCAGGACTCTCTAGTTCTTGCTTTTAATCATTAACCATTGCAGACAGGTAGATGACAGGTAGGTAGGTAGCCAGACAGTGGGACAGACATGAGGACATATTTGAGCAAACATGAAGTTGGAATCCAATGACTCATCTCAACTACAACAGATTCACCGCATAAGTAGAACTTTTCAAACCAAGACATAAATTCTTTTGGTTCAAAGAGTCTCCTCAGTTGTGTTTATTCTGTATTTTTAAGGTAACCATTATGCCATTATCTTATAGCAGGGATGCCCAAACTTTTTGGGCCGAGGGACAATCATGTGGTTCAGGAAACTGGTCACAAAGGCCCCGGGGCTGGGTGCAGCCCCTGAGGCCAATTCATCCGGCCCATGAAGCCCTTGTCGCTCCTGGAAGTGGAAGTAAAACGCACCCGTATGCGTTTTACTTCTGCTTTCAGGAGCGACAAGGGCATCGTGGGCCAGATGAATTAGCCTCGGGGGCCGCACCTGGCCCCCAGGCCTTACTTTGGGCACCGCTGTCTTATAGGGACAGCCTGATCTAGTCAATCACCACTGCATCCCATCTTAGTCAGGAAGGAGCTTTTGATTTAGGAAACAAGACTATGTGTCTTATTCTCCATCAAGACCCTGTACACTAACAGGAAACATGCAGCCAAAGAAAGGAAATACATTTTGCAAAGGCATTTGATCCCAAACCCTCACTGTACATTATACACTTTCTGCCTCCTGCTAAGCCTTCTGAGATGAGATGTAAACTCTAATCCAGTAAGAACCAGGTTATTTTATAGCCTTTTATCCTTTCATCTGGGTCTCAGCATATCTTTATATTCAGAAAATTAAGCTGGCTATTAAAACTGAGGACATAGATTTAAAAAACACCTCCATGGAGCAGAAAAATGTAGCTGTATTTAAAGCATAATAAATATTGGGGCTTTGAAATTGGAAAGCAAGGAGGATCACTCTCCTGTAGCTAGATCTCATGACTGTTTACTCGTGAGTAAACTCTCTGAACTTCAGTGAGACTCTTAACCCCCACTTGACCCTGTGTGAAATTCAGCAGGGGAGGCCTAACCATAGATACCTTGGCTCAAAAGTAAACTCTACTGATTCCCACTGGGTTTATGCCAGAGAAAGTAAGAACAGGATCTTAGCCTCCCTTGTGAAAAATGGACTAGACAGAAGGATTTCCCTTCCTCCGCTACAAACTTCACTTTGCTGCTAATCCAGATCCTTTTAGAGGCCCCAGTCCTTTCCCCAGAGACGGCTCACATAAATCCAACACAGGGCCAAAAAAATAAGCCACAGCCTTTCTAAACCCAACTAGGTAAAGTCTCCCTTGTTCAAAAAGCCAGTCGTATCCAGCTCTAGGGGGCGGTGTTCATTTCCATTTACAGCCCAAGAGTCAGCGCTTTTTGCGTCTGCAGACGTTTCCATGGTCATGTGGCAGGCATGACTAGACACCATAGCACACTGCTACCTTTCCCACTGAAGTGGTACCTATTTATCCACTTGCAATTTCTTGCTTTTTAACTGCTAGATTGGCAGGAGGTGGGACAGACGACTCGCACTTAGGTTGGAAAATTTTGAGTCCTGGTGAGGCCTGACTAAGTCTCCCTTTTCATTGCGTATAATTAAAGGTAGAAAAAAAATGAAACTGGGGAGAAGTTATCCGTCCCTCACTGCGACTGGGGTCAGATTTCAGCAGTGTTGTGGTTGGATGGGTCCGTAGTCTGTCAGGGGTCTGGGAAGGGGGGGCTTCTCCCACTAGGTAATTCTGAACACCGCAATCTTAGTTTTTGCACGTGCACATACACATCGCTGCTAACTCCTCTTTCTCTGACTTTTCAGAGACAAGGGAGTCTCCCACTATTGCTCAGATGGTGAGGAAACTTTGGCTCCATCCTGTATCTTTTTGACTAGCTATTTTTAAAAAAAGAATATGCAAACATCACAGGCATTATTTACATATGCATTTGGACAGATCTATGAAACAGACCAGTGTGCTTATTTATACAGCAATGATATTTCATATTATTCTAATTATAGATACTGTACACAATTTTTTTCCGACTAAAGTTAAATAAAATACGTTGTCACGGTGATCTTCAATAGGCGCAGTTCTCACAAAGCGATGTCCCCTGTACGCACGGGATCTCTCTCAAGCATACTTACAAAATGAGTTCATGAATAATATTCTGACGTATTAAATCTGAAACAAAATCAGCTCCCCGAAATTAGCATGGTGTCTCTATTGCCATATTGTTTGATCTGCGATCTTGTGGAACCAAAACGTTAAGTGGATCCTAATCCATGGGGCTCTGAAGAGCTGGCTGGAGCCTGGAAATCCATTTGGGTGAGTTTGTGGATCCAACTGAACGGGAGAAAAAACCCTCATCACTTCTGTTTCCAAATACTTTAATTCTCTCTTTGAAACTTGACGTTTTCAGGTATCAACAAAACAGGAGTGCTCCAGATGAGCAGCGAAGAAAAGCGAATATACGGCGATAAAGACATTATGATATACAGTACTGAACTTCGAAAAACTTCTCTTTATTGAAGTCCTGGGAAGGTGTGACGGTTGATTGGCTTTTTTAAAATGTATTTGATAGCTTCCGAAAAATAAAAAAGAAATCTGACTTTTGTAATACTGTACTATAAAGTTTTGAAAACTCTCCCATTCCTGCAGTGATTCTGTGATTCCCAAACAAGGAAGGGGTGGGGAATTTTTTCTTCTTTTCCGGTGGTTTTATTTTTCAGCAGATACAAAACTGTTTCTTAAAAATAGAGGGGACAACAGAAGAAAGAAAGAAAGAAAGAAAGAAAGAAAGAAAGAAAGAAAGATTAGATTTACGTATTTGGAACTCCCAATTTCTCTACTGATTTTTTAAAGATAAATATTTATTAAGTCATTAAAGCACAGGTACTTTTCCTTAAATCGTGGGGCTTTTGCGAACCTCTCTCCTAAAAGTGACCATAAATTAAAAACGCGGGGCTGAGTTTCAGCTCTTCGGCCCACTTGAAAATACTTCCGCTTTCGGGGAGTTAAATTTGTCCTTTTGACAATCAACAGCAACTTTTGCCTCTCCTTTCAAAAAGCCACAGAAAGATTTCACGCCTAACTTGACCGGAACAAAGAGATCGCGCGCCGGTTTGCTTCAACTCTCCCCACCACCACCATCACCGCCACCCCAAACATCATCCTCCCGTCCAACATCGAAGCGAAGCGGCGGGTTGGTTGGAAGCTACCAGATCGGGGGACTCTATTTCACGCACTTTTCTTAAGAAATGGGCGGGGGGGAGGGGGGAAGCCTCCATTGAAGTCGGAGGACACCACAACTTTGCGGCGAACTTCCAGCTGCTTAGATTAAAGAAGACCCCAGCCAAGAAAAGAGAAAACCCTTCGGCTGCGAAATACATTAAATCAGCAACTTAGATAACTTCAGGTTTTTCTTTTTAAAATTTAAAAACATGGAATGAAACTAAACTTAACTAAACTGCCTGAAAAGAAAATAAGGGTGGAGAATCCTATAAAAATATACATACACATTTTTAAAGAAGGCGCACCATATATTTAAAAAAATCATATTTATGAAATAGCTGCATAAGAAAATTTGCGATTATATATCTTGGATTAGAATGGTCCTTAAATTAAAACAACCCAAACTCACATATATTATATTATATTATATTATATTATATTATATTATATTATATTATATTATATTATATTATATTATATTATATTATATCCTTTCATTAATCTGCCTGCACACAGGAATCTTAATGCCAAACATGTTTATAAATATGTGCATGAATCCCTGACCATTAACATAAAACTCGCAATGCTGAAATCTGGGTCTTATTTAATGTAAATATCTTGGCTTAATGGGGAACTCAGCCTCTGTCCCAGTGCAACTTAAAGTTCGACGATCTCAAGACTCTCTGTGTTGATTTGTGGAGAGGTAGGGTGTAAATATAAATTGTACCTAAATTAGATCAACAGCTGCCAACTTGCCCGAAGCTCGGGATAGGAAGGGAGAAAGACGGGCAAGAAGTCTTCGAAGATCTGGTCTCCTGCCTTCCTTCTTTCGCTCACTCTCTCTGCTTTAATTTTCAAGGTTCATTAAAAGAAGCGATTTCTCTCCCCGAATACTTTTCACCGTTTTTCATCGTTATGAACAGCCAATAGTACAGCGTGGTGCCGTCCTTTCAAAATCTCTATGTCCTTTCTCTCCTACACACACACACACACTTTGGAGCAAAATAGATTTCTATTTCACTTTAAAACTCAATCGTTTCGCACAAACGCCACGTTTCGTGTAATTGAGTTATTCTGATGCAGGGACAGTGCGCTGGGACCCCTTCTCTCTTTGCTTTTTCCTGCGATTGTCTTTTTCATTCCCTCTCTTTCTCCACCCTCAAGCCCCCACCCGCCCCATTAAGAATTTGAAAACTCTCCCTGATGTCCTCTTCGGTGGGTTAGAATAGAAACAGGATTAACTTTCTCTGACCTTAAGAGAAGGTGACATTTTCATTCTAGCTGATTCCCAGCAACCGCCGCAGCAACAAACAGATTCCTGGAAAGGGTGGTGGGGTTGGGGTTGTGGGGTGGGAGTTGAAAAGATGCGGGGCGGGGAGCAACTCTAACAAAACAAAAGATGGCCATCAGGTTGCCAAAGATAAGCTTGTCCTACAAACAAGAGGGGGGGGGCAGAGGGAGGGGGAACGAAGGGGAAAGAGGGAGACTCCATTCTTTATAGTTTAGTGATTAAAAACTAGGAGGGGGAAATAGGGACCATAATGGTCAAGAGAGAAGGTGTCCCCGCAAAAGGATGATGATGATGATGATGATGATGATGATGATGATGATGATGATGATTATTATTATTATTATTATTATTATTATTATTATTATTATTATTATTATTATTATTATTATTATTATTATTATTATTATTATTATTATTATTATTATTATACCATTTGATTCACAGTTAAGGACTGGGATAAAATTAACAGTTCAAGACCTGACCTAAGAACTGTGAAGGTTATGCCTAAGTATATACTGTATACAGTTCCTAGTAGAGGTGGTGTGTTGTTGTTGTTTTTAGAGTTAGGATGTTCAAGTCCAAAAAATTCAAATTCTCCAAATATATATGGATACAATTCTTATTCTTATTAATTGAACTGGAAAAAATACTGGTTTCCTACAGCAAGTACAGTTTATTGTCATTAAAAACAAGAGCAATAATGACATAATACCGAGATTTATTGTTAGCCTAGCAAGGTTCCTCAAACTTGGCTCTCCAGGTGTTCTTGGACTTCAATTCCCAGAAACCCTGATCAGCAGGTGTGCTGAAGAGCCAGGTTTGAGGAACCCTGTTCTAGAGCAATGATGGTGAACCTTGGCACTCCAGGTGTTCTGGGACTTCAATTACCAAAAGCCCAAGACAGCACTCCTGCTGATCAGGGCTTCTAGGAAGTGAAGTTCAAGAACACCTGGAGTGCCAAGGTTTGCCATCACTGGTCTAGAGTGTCAGAGGAGGTTGGGTTCCGGAAGCCCACACCATGAAAAGTCTAGCCATCTTCAGAATGTCACAAGACTTTTGTTGAATTTGTCAGTTTCGGGTTCTTCCTAAAATTGATCCTCCTTGCTGGAAACTGAACCTCAGTGTGTTCAGGATCGTGGGACACTTCACCTCTTGCCCCATCACTGTCCCCAAACCAGGCAGCTCAGTTCCATTCAGTCCTCTACAAGAGAAACAGGATAGCAACCTCCTCCTCTGCCTCTGTGTCCTGATCCCTCCCCATCATCATCATCATCCTCTCCTAATTGGTGGGGTCATCCATAAATTTTTGCCATCCCTTCCCTTCCCCAACTCTTCCTAGACACACCTTGGCCCATCCTTCCAAAGGCTGAATGGTCCGGCCCAAAGCCTCCCTTCTCTAGACTCAGATTCCCCAACCGATTGCCTGATCAAACCCCACTTGCCCTCATTTTACTCCTTGCCCCCCCCCCCTTTCCAGCTTTGTGAACCTTTCTTCCTTGGCCTCTCCCTTCACAAACCAGCCTTTTTACAAAGTCCGACCTTCTTCCTTTTCTGGCAGCTCTGAACTGGAGATTGTGATACCCTTTGGGGGAGACTCTCTCCATTCCTTCTCTTTTTTTTTATTTTATTTATATCACAAACACACAAAGAAACATATATAAAAGAATACAACACTAAAAATAACAAAAATAACATGGGCATCAACAAATATGTGCAAATCTCTCCCTTCTCTCTCTCCAGATACACACAATTCAACTCAAACACCTCCAATCACCAGTCTGGCCAAGTTGTCCTGCTATGGAAATAGAGTAGACCCCAGTGCCAGTGACTCAAAGCCCATCATCAATGTCCATCATCAGGCGGCAGTTAACTAACCTGGCCACCCTGAGGACTCATGGCTTTGGGTGCCAAAGTCCACAGGGAAGGGTGATGGTCTCCAAGTGGATTAAATCTCACTTGAATCCATCTTGATGGATGGCAGCAGCTTCATCAATACTGGCCTGGGGTCGAGGAGGACTTTGTGTGCCAAAAGGGCTCAGGACCAGAAAGTGGCTCGGGTAGCTGGATCAATGGTATGGGTGTCATGCTGCGATGCAGGAAGCAAATGGAAAAGTACTGCAATATATTGTTCCCAGGACAATCTTCATGGCTGATCACTGTGAGGATAGCTAATACTGTATTCGGAATCCCACACAGCACTTGAAGAAGAAGCCTCACAATCACCTTGCAGCAGGGCTTGCGAATGGAGGAAAACAATCGCCTAGGCCTTCTTGACAAGCTCATTTCGGGTCTTGTTGCCGTCTTTTGGCTGGCCTTTCAAGAAGATGACGCCCACGAAAACATCTAAACACAAGCAGGGCTTCCCCTTGCAACACACACACACACACACACACACACACACACACACACACACACACACACACACACACACACACACACACACACACACACACTTAAACAGAAAGGGAAAAAGGAGATGGACTTACCCCTGAATGAAGGTTGACGATGGGGCAAAAGGGGGCCTAGAGAGGGAGATTTAAGGAGTCTGTTTGGGAGAGCGGCTCAAGGCCCAGCAGATGCCAGTCCTAGGCGAAGCCGATGGCTAGCAACGCTATAGATTAGCATGGGGTCACTCGCACACACGGGTTTGATCAATACCCCCGCAACTCACGTGCCAGATGGTTTTGGAATGGGAGGGGAAGGGGGGGCCCGAGAGGGTGCAGGACCTTTACCAAACTGGAAAAGAGTTCAGATTTAGTGGCACCCGCCTCGGGGATTGTCCAGGGGCTTCTGGAAGGATGGCCAGGGAAGCTCCACCTGCAAAATATGTAAAATATATATATATATATAATAAATGCATATGTCATATGTATGTGTGTGTTGTGAACGTGAGTGGGAAAACACAGACACATTTCAGAATTCAACCCAGGGAAGAGAAAGGGGGGGGGTACCGTAACTACCTGTATTTTGCAGGTATCAATCGCATCTTTGCTTTCCTTCTCTCTCTCTTCCCTGGACTGAATTCTGAAAGGTGTGTGTGTGTGTCTTTACACACCCACATTCAAAACAAATTCAGGCTGAATTTTGTCAAACAGGTTCGTGGGGCCCATTATTGTATACAGTATTTCATATAATATTTTATATTCAGGTGTCCATGAGTTGTTGTTGTTGTTGTTTAAATTAGGGGCAGTCCATAGTAGTAGGAAGCACCATTGTAATTCAGCCCTGTAACCAGGAAATTACCTTCATTCCCGGACAGCGTCCAGGTGGGATCCCCAAGAAGGAGAGGCAGAAATCCAGTCACCTGAAATGCACTTCAGCTTTATGGAGAAGTTCAAAAGTAGGGAAAGGGGAAGGGATTTCTTTCCACCCATCTATGTCATGGAATAGGCATGTGAAAGAACAACGTCAGGTTCCTAAATATCTACCAATTACTTTTTACCACTAAGGTGATGGCAAAATTCTTGCTTTTAAAAAATAATTCAGGGCAAAAGGTCCTTGCCTATATCTTTCCATAGAGAGAATATCGGACAGATCCACATGTAAAGAGGTGTGTGAAAGATGGATGTGCCTTTTAGACCTTGGAGGTTGGTCTACTCGGAAGTCAGACCCACTGAGTCTCACAGAGCCCCTGTGATTAATATGTATTCTCCTAATTACTTAAGACGCTGAACTCAACGAATGGAAGGTCGGAGTTCGAGTCCTGAATACTGCACGAGAGAGTGAGCTCTCGTCTGTGTCCCAGCTCCTGCCAACCTAGCAGTTCGAAAGCAAGACATTGCAAGTAGATAAATAGGTACTACTTCAGTGGGAAGGTAAACAGCGTTCTGTGCACTTAAGTGTTGAGGCATGCCTGCCACATGTCCAGGGAAACGTCTGCAAACACAGACAGCACTGGCTCTTTGGCTATAAACAGAGATGAGCACTGAACCCTAGAGTCGGGTACGACTGGCTTTCGAGCAAGGGCGACCTTTACCTACCTAATGACTTCGAAGAAGTCATTCTTATACGTTTTGGAATGGTAAGGTAAAGGCCACCCTTGCTCGGAAGCCAGTCGTATCCGACTCGAGGGTCCTTCGCCATGCTTACGCTTGTCTTGTTCGTCTTCGCTCTTGTTCCTTAGTTAGTCGGCACCTGCTCTATAAATTTAATTTTTCTCTTCTTCAGTCTTAAATATCAGGAATGGGTGCTGAATATTATACGAAAGGATGGGTTAGAGAAATATGTTAATACAGATGTGTTTGCCTCGTGTGAATGAACAACACGTATACACGCGTAAACCCTCCGATCTTCCACTAACGTCGGCTTGTGAAAATAGGCAGAGAACCTCCTTAGCTGGTTTTCGGCCGACGGAGTTTTGAAAGAATAAAATAACCAGGCATGGGCAAAACAAAAACAGCCAAGCTCTTGCTGTGGATCTCAACGCGTGCATTTATCCTTGGCCAGATTGGAAATATGAACATTACCAGATTCCAGGCAGAAGTTAAGGCTTCTCACGCGTCTCTCCAGGACAAGACGTTTCGTGGGAATGGGGGCTCAGATTAAGGTTGCCAACCAGGAACAAAACAACAACAACAACAGCCCCTTTTTAAATCGTCCTGACGTTTGCATCTTCCTGACAAAAGGGAAGCAGAAGATTTTAAAAGCAAAGCAAAACACGACACTCGCACACTCACACACACAGACATCCCCAGAACGTGATGGACGCCTCTTTATTTTTATTTTTTACGCCCCGATTTCCAGCCTTCAGTCCTTGAGAGCAACAAAGAAAAGCGGCCTGGTTTGTCTCCTAGAAACCGGTTTATTGATCCGGAGGTGGGAACGTTCAACACCTCACCTTTAAACTCTTGCCCACGTGATCGCGGAGCTACGGCAGAAGCCAGGCTTATTTCTTTCTCATTAATTTTTAGACTGGAGTCACCCCACCTCCCGTCGTCTCCCCCTCCCTCCCAAAAACAAAATCCACCTCTACATCGACATCGCCCCCTCCTCCCATCATCTTCTGCGAAGAGAAGACTAGGATGATGGGTCGGGTCTTCTGAGACAGACGAACCCAGGGTGTTTTTGAGTCTGAATCGGCTTTGTTTGTTTACTTGCACCAATCAGAGGTGGGTTTCTGGGTGACCCCAGGGTTTTCTACCTGGAGCACCCACACGCACACCTAGCTGCAGGAGGCAGAGTGGATATAGCGTCATGCGTGAAAACGCCCTTCTTCGGAAGCAGGTCTTAGAAATCGGTGAGATTTAACTTTCCAGGAAACGGGTTTAAGAATAGCCGAGTGTCGCTAATCTGAGTTAATCGTTTCAATCTGATGTAGTGACTCCCTCCCTTGGCTACGTTCCTATCGCCCTCCTGCTAAACCGGCGCTTTATTGCAGGCTCGAATCGGTGTCCCACAACTGTGAGCAGAGTAAACCGTACTAACGTTTCTCTCCAAAACGAAACTGACATAGGGGGATTCGCCAAGGGTCGAACCCGAGCTTTTTCCATCCACGTGCTGGAAAAACTTGAACTAAACTGTCCATGCCAAAGAGGTTTTGAAGTTTGTTTTAATATTTGAATTTTTAAAATAGGTAGCAAAAGGGCAAGTCACTTTTGAATAGGTGATAAACTAAGTTTTTTCTTATATAGTTTTGGCTAGAAGTCTTAAAGTAAGTGACAATAGTCATAATGAAAATCACTCGCTGCCTAAATATATGCAGGAATGTATTGACATATTTTTGCTCTACACTTCCTTCGAACAGTTCACACGAGACGCTGCAGTCCCGAATCTTCATATTCCAGAATTTCAAAGGTGGGCTGGGCGATGAAACTATGACTGGTCAGAGGCAATAAAGGGAACTCTAGCTCCCAGATATAGAATTCCAGTCACGTTTCTTTGATCTGAATCCAACAGCTTCCTATTGCTCCTCAAAATAATTTCCTTCCAATTCCATCTTCCTTTTTTTTTTTTTTTGGGGGGGGGGGAGGACACTGCCCAGTATCCTCAAGCTAGGTGGCCAGTGGCCGACTGTGAAATTCAGGGAGCTAAAGCCCCCACCCCACTGTGTCCAGATTTAACTAATTTTTCAAAGGTCTGGGGTTGTGGTGGTTGTTGTTTGCCCACATCTTTATTTTTAAGTGGCAAACTATTCCAAAGAATATGCAAATGAATGCAGGTTTTTTGTGAGCATTCGTTATTAGCACTGTTTTCCATAGCTCAGCAATTCTAATTTGACTCTAATTTAGTTTAGCACCAGTTGAAAAACAACAAGATGATCAGATTCTGTAAATGTAGATTGAGCTAATTTAGGTACAGTTTAGCTCCTCGAGGTCGGTCTGTTAATGTATAGGAGGTTCCCTTCTAAATAAGGTTTCGATCCTTGAAACATTTGAATCCCTTATGCTGGCTGGAGTCACTCGGCACATTCACTATAGCAATTTAAGAAATACTGTAGGTGGTTTATCATCGCTTAGCAGCCCCTTAAGTGCTTCTCAAGATCCCTTGTAGGTTTAAGGCTGCGATCCTTGACGTCTCAGGCGGCGCAGGTTTACTTAAACCTCGATTCAAGACAGTTTACGCCCATGGAAGTCTGTGCAGGATCACAACCATTTATTAAAAGTCAGTTTGGGACCTGTGCGTGTGATCTCATTGTAGACAAGCAGGGTTTAATTCTCAGGGCGCGTATTTGCGATCAAGCTCCAACTGCTCTAACTCAAAAACAAGGCCTATTCAAATCTATTGGTTTTACTTCGGAGTCGCACCCATTCGAAAGGGAAGAAAGGCCATTTCCCATCCTCAGCCCTTGAGCGGGGATGCATTTCGCCTGGAGCGAGGCGGATCAAGCTCGGCGGTGCTTACTCCCGAGTAAAACAACTCGCTCCCCTAGATTCGGAATCCGGTTGGTAGGACGAAAAGGGAGGGAAGAAAGGGGGGCGGGGGGCCCATCCCACTCCTTGCAGAAAACAGGGCTAGCTAGGCTAAGAGACCTCTTTGCACGGCTTATTTTGCAACCTGCTTGGCTGACCCAGTCAAAAGGAAAGAGGGGGGGGCCTTATCTCTCTCCCTCCCCGCCAGAACATTGTTTTCTGAGCCAAGTTTTCTCTAACAGCTGGAAGTGGTTGAGAAGGGGACTGTCTTAAGGAGACCCCCCGCTCGTCCTTTGACAGCTGATCAAAAGAAAATAGGTCACGCTTTTCAAACTTATGACCCCCTCCTGCCCTTAATTACTGTCTCTTTAAACAAAGGCAACATCTGCGCAACCTCAGCCGGTTTCAGCCCTTCAGAGAGCAACCTGCTCGCCTCCCTCTCCCTCCCCCCCCCCCGGAAAAGCTGTTCCTTCGGCCAGGGGCTCCCCTGCGTTAGCAGCCGTGGAGTCAAGACGGATCTCCGTTCTTAAGGGGGTTCTTGAACGAACCCCCATCCTTAAAGGAATCGGTGTGATGGATACGGAGGAGAAGCAGCGGGGGGGGGGGCTTCTCTGGTGCCCCTTCAGCCCGCACGGAAGATCCCATTGGCTTCCGAGGCCTCACTCCGCTGGTCAGTTCCCAGTTAGAGTAGACCTGTTGAACTGATGAGATTTACGCAAATGTTGCCCTCCCAAGAGGTCTTCGATGCCAACAGACTATTTTAGGTCAGACTGAAAATTGGATTTAAGCCAGAGGGACTGACTTGCGAGTAAATAGGCGTATTATCTCAAGCTGAGGGAAAGATATTTGTTCGAGAGTAAGCCGTTCTTAGTCAATGGGCCTTCACTCCGAGCAAACGATGCATAGGATCAACACCCTTCCTCGAGAGTTAGTGTCGCACAGCTCACTGCCAACACATGCCTACGTCCCACAAGTGCACCCCCCCCCCCCCAAGCTAGTCTATCATCGTGATCTATATATTCAGGAGTAAGTAGCACTGTTTTTTAGGAACGTATTCCCAGTTGATGGCTAAAAGATCACTACTCATAAAACAAAACAGATGTCCGTGCAAAGGGTCCAGATTCAGGCCGCGCGGTTTTACTCAGAACTAACCTCATCTTTCTTCTGAGGAAGTATATAAAGGATTGGAAACTGAATAGAGAAAGCAGGTCAAAGTTGATTCTCGCTGCGATCCCAGGTCAAGAATTCAAGGAGGGGATTTTGTGGCTCTGCATGTGAACTTACTTCTGAGTAAACATGAAAATAGGCTCCCTTGTATGAAAATGGGAGGGGGGCAGGGAGTCTTATTTTCTCCACGACCTAACCCGATCATATGGGATTAATCCCATGGAGTTCTTTACATTTGTGGCTATTAAAAGCTATTGAAAAAGTAACCACAAATGTGTGTGCGCGCGCGTGTTTTCCAAAACGGACCCTTAGACTCTGCTGGTCCAACCCTCCCCCCCCCCACTCAAATCTTGAAAGGATGGGATTTTCCGAATGCTTTAAGAGACTTAAATGACAACAAACCAATACTGCCCCCTCCCCCCGCGACCCCATCGCCCTTCTAGGTACTATTAGGGCTAACAATCCGATCCGCGAGCCCCTTAAGCCGATTCTCCTAACGGCGTAGCAGACTAATGAACCAGACGGGTTGCCGCGAATTAGCCTGGATGTCATCCTCTCTATGGGACTTACTTCCGAGAAAGGGTGTTGATAAGGCTGAGGCCTCCCCACCGCATCCCCTGCGCCCAGGGATTCCTTGCCAGTTCCTTTATCCATGGGTTGGACCCCCATCCGGAAAATCCAAGCGCCATTCGGTCCTATTGACAGGTCTGAAACAGGCGCTGAGTTTTCCCATGGAAAGCAACGGGGATTGTTAAGATTCTCTCCCTCTCGGTTGCGCTTTGACTTCCGGACAGGAGTGCCCAAGCCAAAGGACCCCTGGAGTCACCGCTCCCACGGGGCTCGGATCGGCATCGACCGCCTGGGACCCAAACACGTGAGTCGCAGTCGTGCACAGGACCGGCTCTCCGGTCAGGCAGCCCCACGCAAGGCACCGCATGGAGCTGGGCGGCTGGATCCTGGATCCGCGCCGCGAACGATGCCCCGAGCCCCGACCCAGGCGGACTTCCAGGGAAGCCTCTGTGAACGTGGGCCTCTCCCTTCCGCTCGGCTGCCCGTCGTGGGGCTGCCGGGCATCGACTTCCCTCTCCCTGGAGAGCGCAGACACGATGCGCGCTCCGCATCCACTCGCCCTTCTCTCCCACCCACCCCTCCCCGCCCCCTTGCCCGGCAATGCGTTTTGTGGCCGCCGCCGCCGCTGCTGTTTCACCATGTTCGACGGCGCGTCCCTTCCTGTCTACCCAATTCCATCAATTGGGAGGGGGGGCGTCCGGCCCAGGGAGGCCTCGCTGGGCCGCTTGCTTCTCTCCCCTCCCCTCCCCTCCCCAAGAGACCGCCTGGCTTCTGAGCCCTTGCCGGGAGAGCCAGCCACATCGGTCAGGCCGGTCGAACAGGGACCTCACGGGACTTCGATCCGGCCCAAGGAAGACCTGCCCGGCGGGCAACCGGACTTTCTTGCCGAGCCCGTGTCTTCGGTGGGTCAACTCGGAAGTAAAACCGCTGGAAGGCAGCTTTGACCGTCGGTGGGGTGATGCAAAAGGACCCCCGAAGCGGGGAAAGGACTCCTCTTTCGCACCCACCCTACCGGATCTGGATCCAGCACCTTGGGCAAAATTCGGCCACCTGGGGCGAGCGGGGTCCCTCCACCCTTTGTTGCCACCTCCCCTGGGTTTTCCATTTGGACCTGAGTGGGTCCTTCATTGGCACCGGCGCCTTCTTTCTCCGGATCATCACTATTTTCCCATCAGTCTTCGGGCCAGATTCTCCCTCTTTGCTCCCCCCTCCCGCACACGTTTTCACGAACCTCCCTCCCCCCCAATCCCGTGTCCAGGTCTCCCCCCCCCCCTTTTGTGTTTGGAAGGGACTCGCCTGGACGCCGAGCCGGAAGCCCCGGGCAGAAGAAGCCATAGCCATTACACTTCTCTTGCACTCCATATTGCTTAGTCCTCTCTCAGATTGATTCACAAGGCAACTAGCATTTCCTCCCCCCACCCCCAACACACTGGATACACATTTTACCGACCGCGGAAGGATGGGCAACTGAGCCAACCTTGAACCAGGTCAGGCTTGAACGCACAACGTTTGGGCTTGCACTACAGAAGGGCTCTGCCTCTTTAAAAATGCTAAACCCCCACCCTCCCCCGCCCCCTCTCTTTCCTTTGCCTTGGCTTTTGATTCCGCTGCCTGAGAAGCTTCAGGCCCACCTCTGGCTCCTCCCCCTCCGGCCTCCCCATTGGCCGAGCTCCGGCCGCCCCCGCGCCGTCCGGGAAAGGGAGGAGGGAAAGGCTCTTCCTGAGTGGTCGCGAGGGCCGTCCGTCGGCCGGGAAGGTCCGCCCTTTTCCCCCCGGGGCTGGGCCAGGGAGGCGGCGGCGGCGGCGGCGGCGGCGCGCGGCGATCGCCACTCTGGACAGCTCCCGCGAGCCCCGCAGAAGACGCCTGGGCAGGCGAGGGCTCGGACATGGCGCGGGGGCAGGCGCGGCGCTGGCCGGGCTGAGGGCGGCGGGGCTGGTGGCTTCCCTCTCCCTCCTCCTCCTCCTCGCCCCCCCTTTTCTCTCTTTCTCTCGACACCCCGATCTCCCGGGGGGGGCTCCCTCTCTCCCTCCCCCCACCCGCACCCACCACGCATCGCCCACCCGCACGCAGCGAAGCGAGAGGCCTTGGTCGGCTGGAGCCCCTTCCCTTCCCCCTCCCTCCCCGAAGGAAGGCGGAGGAGGCCGAGAAAGCCGCCCTGGGCGCCCGCGAGGAGCGATCCCGGCTGGGCTGCTCCGTAGCCCTCACCTGCTTTGCCCCTCGGCGCCTTCCTCTTCCTTCTTCTTCCTCCTCCCCCCTCCTCCTCCTCCTCCTCCTGCCCTTCCATGGCCTGAATGAAGACCGCCTGCACCTCCTATCGATGCCTCACCAAAGAGCTGGACGGCTGCGCCATGAACCCGGAGCTGAGCCTGGAGCCGCTGCCGCCGTTGCACGGGCCCGCCGGCCATGAGCAAGAGTTGATGGGCAGCCCCAGCCCCCACCACCTGCCGTCCAGCCGGAGGGTCCACCCGCCGCCCTCGGGCCCCGCGCCGCCGCCTCTGCCGCCGCCTCCGTCACACCCGGACTTGACCTCGGCCTCCTCGCGCTCGGCCATGGTGACGAGCATGGCTTCCCTGCTGGACGGGGCGGGCGAGTACCGTCCGGAGCTCTCCATCCCGCTGCACCACGCCATGAGCATGCCCTGCGACGCCTCGCCGCCCGGTATGGGCATGAGCAGCACTTACACCACGCTGACCCCCCTCCAGCCCCTGCCGCCCATCTCCACCGTATCGGACAAGTTCCATCATCCCCACGCCCACCACCACCACCACCACCACCCGCACGCCCCGCACCATCACCACCACCATCACCACCACCACCAGCGCCTCTCCGGCAACGTGAGCGGGAGCTTCACCCTCATGCGCGACGACCGCGGCCTGCCGGCCATGAACAACCTCTACGGGGCGTACAAGGAGATGCCCGGCATGGGCCAGAGCCTCTCACCGCTGGCCGGACCCCCCCTGGGCAATGGGCTGGGCTCCCTCCACAACGCCCAGCAGGGCCTTCACAACTACGGAGCCCCCGGCGGCCACGAGAAGATGCTGGGGCCCAGCTTCGACGCCCACCCCGCCATGCTGGCTGGACGGGGCGGCGGCGATCAGCACCTCTCGCGGGGCCTGGGCGGGACCCCTCCGGCCCCCATGATGGCCCACCTCAACGGGATGCACCACCCGGGACACCCCGGCGGAGGCGGGGGCGGGGGCGTCGTCGGGCCCCACCCGCAAGCCCACGGGCCTCTCTTGGTCTCGGGCCGCGGGGAGAGGCCGCCTTCCTCCTCCTCTTCCTCGGGCCCGGCGCAGGTCAGCAACTCGGGACAGCTAGAAGAGATCAACACCAAAGAAGTGGCCCAACGGATCACGGCCGAGCTGAAGCGCTACAGCATCCCGCAGGCCATCTTCGCCCAGCGGGTCCTGTGCCGCTCTCAGGGGACCCTGTCCGACCTCCTGCGGAACCCTAAACCTTGGAGTAAACTGAAATCGGGCCGCGAGACCTTCCGGAGGATGTGGAAATGGCTGCAGGAACCCGAGTTCCAGAGGATGTCAGCCTTAAGACTAGCCGGTAAGTCTACAACCCCCCACCCAGCCATGGCAGTTTTGGGGTTTCTGGGCTCAACCCAACGATCCAGGTAACCCATCGGCTGCTTGGCTTGGCAGAGAGAGAGAGAGAGAGAGAGCAGGTCTGGGGAGGGGATAGGGTGGCCTTGATGGGGGGGGGGTGATTTCGGGGAGGGGTTCCTTCATCCTAGGTAACTCGGGCACAGTCTGCGGTACAGGTAGTTGAACTTGACTGCGCGATGAACCTACCGCTTGGCTTTCCCAGGCTCTCAAAACAATGCCTGCTCAGGTTTTCCCCTCCCTGAGTAGCCCCTCCCCCCATTTGATCTCAGGATCTGGGCTGATGAAGGAGACAGCTACCCCCACCCCTGAGGTTTAAACCCAGGGCCATAGCCAGGATTCTGGCTGTGGGTGGGCGAACATTATTTCAGGATGGGCAACAAAGCCTCTTTCAATGCATTCCTATGGGAAGCTGCGCTTTGCCAGGGTGGGCAAAGTGCTAGGGTGGGCCAAGCCCGCCCCGGCCGCCCCTTGCCTACGGCCCTGTTTAAACCTTCGGGTGGGGGACGATCCGCAGGAAAACGCCGTCTGCGAGGGAGGGAGATGGCTCAGTTCGTTCCTTGCCAAGACATTTCCCTGCAGAAGTGAAAGAGGCTGGCTCGCACCTTGAGATTTCAGGGCTGAGGCGGGGAGAGGGGTTGGAGGAGATAGGGACTTCGTTTGTGTTTGTGTGCTCCCGAGGATGTTTAAGAAGGAGGTTGCTTCCCCAGGTGAAAATATCTCGCCTGTGAGTGCTTCTGTTCCGTTCTCGGCACTTGAAATGTAACGTTTAAAAGAACGGAGCGTTCCTTGTTGCTGCGCGTTGAAGTTTTTGCGCCAGAAATTTGAGCGAGTCCAGGTGCAGATAGTTGTGTTAAGATGGAAATATGTGGATTTCTCCCCTCTTTTCACCCCCACCCCGTTTTGTCCCAGGTAGGTGTGTACGTTTCAAAGTCATCAGCAGTGCCAACAGAAAATTGAAAGCCAGCCATATTTCGGAAATTGGGGAGGGGAGGTGGACAAGCCCGGAGGCACCAAGAATTTAAGCTACCAGATAATGTATTGGGAAACTCGCGGGCTGTTTGGGATGGAAAAGGAGGGCGGATGAGTGCTGTTTTGTGCAGAGCAGATTGGATATATTTGAAGGGGTGGAAGGAGAGAGAGAACAATCACTGGTGTATACAGTATTGTTCTTTTGATGTGTGCCGAGTTGTTTGCTGGCGCCCTCAAGCGGCAGCAGGTAGAAAGCTTCTATTGTTCTAAAGATGGCAAGATAATTTGTCCATTACGGTTTTACTACATGTGTCATTTAAAAAAAAGAAGAGAGAGGTGTTTGATTGCTGATAAATGATTCGCCCTGAGAAAAGCCATGGCAGAAATATAAGTCTATGCTGTGACTTCAGCAAAAGCTTGTCTACTATAATTAGGCTTCATGGTGTAAAAAAGGCTTGGAGACCCTGCGTAGTAGGAGAAAAAGACTTGTGTGCGTTTAGAAAAGATCTGCTGTGCCTCTCTGATCTGCAGATAGAAGGAAACCAACTGACTGTATATTTGACTGTAGGCTAGTGTGAAAGAAGGCGTGAGTAGCGGCTTTCACGTCGATGCATCTGTCATCATTCCATCGCCCAGTCGTGGCAAGGCGGTCGTGAGATGCCCACGGCGGTCACAGGGAGCGGGTCGGTTCCTTGATCCAAGGCGATCTTTTGTCTCACACTCGGTCGAAGTGAGTGACATTTTTCCAGACCGAGGCTCCCCTTTGCACGCGCGTGGCCACAAAACGCCCGCCCGACAATGTTTACAAATCCATTTTTTTCCCTGACAATTGCTTCATTCACCTGTAGTTTGATTGATTTGGGTCTGAGGCAATTAATCGTTGGCTAGTATTGATTGGCGGAGGGGGGGGGGGAAGAACTACACGTTTAATACCCTTGGTGGAGATGACTTTTAACTTCCAAATTCTTCCATCTCCTCTCTCACCCCCACCCACCCACCTCATCTTTCCTTATAGGAAGAATTAGTGTTCTCTATCTATGTAGTATATGTATGTACAGGTACTGTATATGCGTATATAAATAAATAAATAAATGAGCGAGCCAAGCCATAGGTATTGGAAAGGGGGAATTTTTTCTCCGGCGTGTCTACTGTGATTTATTATTAATTATCTTGCTTGCTTGCTTACATGCTTGTGTGCCAGGGCTCCTAGTTTGTGGGAAGCAGGCGCTGCTGATAGACAGAAAGACAGATCGACAGCGTTCTGCTACGCAGTGGCAGGCTTTAGAGTGAAGGGGTTTGTTTGTGTGTGAGAGAGAGAGGGGGGGAGGGGGGAGAGAGAGAGAGACGACGTATCCTTTGTTCGTCCGCGTTCTCGCTCGCGCGCCCGCCCGCCCCTAATTGCACTTGTCACCTTTTCCCTAACGAGACAGTTTGGAAACACGGTGCCTCTCCAGAATGAACTCGGCTCTCGCCACCCCATCCACCCCCCACCCCTCTCGTTTCCTCCCTCCCTTCCCTCTTCCCCTCCCCTTTTCTCACTCGGTCTTAGCGCCGGTAATTAACGTGAGAATCGTCTGAATTGGTCTATCGACCCGGCTCTTTTGCATGGTGTTCCCTCTTTTAATAGCAAGGTTGTTTACACTAATAAAGCCAAGCGTCGAGAGGTTCTTCTACCCCGATTGCATTTGGTGCCTTCCTCTTGGTTTTGCGGGGGCGGCTGGGGGGGGGGGGGAGAATCCTGGCGTGACTTCTGGAAAGGCGTGTAAGAAGCAGAGGCCCCGTCCAGTGTTTTCTAGGGTGCTTTTAAATCCCAGGGTTTCAGTGGAGAGACTCCCACGCGTTGTGTTCAGAAACTAATAATTAAATTTCTTTTTATTTTGAGGGTTTTCATGGGGGTGGGAGGGAAATAGCTGACCTTTAAAAGCTTTTTTATTGAGAGAATAGAAATGCAGAAGGTGACGATCGTGAAGAAATTAAGGATGGCTGAGAAATGTCTTCAAGTCAAGATAAACGCCAGACAACCTTATTTGCGATGCAATTTCAGGCACAGCGACCTAGAAGTAAGCCCCTCTGAACACAGTAACACTTACTTTTGTGTAAACCTACATATAGTCGAGCTGTCAGACTACTGTACTGTATCTCTCATGTGCACTCATTACAATAAAGTAAGGTAAAGTTGCCCTTGTTCGAAAGCCAGTCGTATCCGACTCTAGGGTTCAGTGCTCATCTCTATTTACAGCCAAAGAGCCAGCGCTGTCTGGGTTTGCAGACGTTTCCGTGGACATGTGGCAGGCATGACTAGACACCGGAGTGCACGGAACGCTGTTTATCTTCCCACAATAAAGTAGGACCCATTGAAATCAATGAGGTTTCTTTCTAGTGAATATTCACGCCGAAAAACGGCTCCCCCCCCCTAAGCTGGCAGCTAAAATGTTCGCACAGCTGTTCACTTTTCTCCTTTGCTAGCATGGTTTTGCGCCTTGGAACCCGCACAGAGGTCCGTGAGCCCAAATACTCGGACTAGGTTTGGTTTCCGAATCCGGCGTTGCATCCGAATTAACATCGGTTCACTAGTTGCTCCCCACCCCCACCCCCCTTGCTACGTTCACAAGAGCTCATATTAGAAAATTCAAACTTTGCCATCGGTGTAGCGAAACTGGATCCTCTGTGGGGGGGGGGGGAGAACAGCGTGGACTGCGTGGTGAAGCTGCGAGAAACAGCAAGAAGAGAGGAGGGGGAGAGGCCCCAAGCCCTGGTGATCTGCACTTTTCCTTCCGAAATGGAGCTCGATGTCTCGGGATTGCTGAGACATTTGGGGAATCAGTGGCAGAGTACGCGAGCGTGTCAGAGAAGCGCTCTGAATTACGTCGGGTGTGCCCCGAATTAGACCAGAATCAGACCAGCTTGTCGAGTGGGTGGTGATGCAGGAGGCTTTGATTAAATCTAGCATTGAGGCATCTCAATATTTGGACCTAGACGAGAGAGAAAAGCCCAACCTATGCTCTAATCTAGTCAATTTCACAGCCGCGGCTTCGTATTTTAGGGAGAGCGAGCCTAGTAGTCAATTTCAACCGCCGCTTTGCTGCGATGGAAAATAAGAGTATCTTTTTCTTTTCTTTTCTCCCACCCCCTTTCTCCCTTTCTTATTCTCCCCTCCCTTTCTCCCCTCCCGGAGCTATTAAAAATTCATGTTCAACCCCCACAGGGCGAGATGGGCCGTTGTGCCTGGGTTGATTTCTTTACATATTTAATGTCTATTTGGGCTGTTTGCCCGAGCATAAAGCCGCCAGGAGAGAGAGAGAAAAATAGAGTAGAAAGAATTTGCGGGTGTCATTTTATAGGCAACTTCTCTTCCCCCCCCCCCCCAACAGATATTACATAAAATAAAGCGAAAACCATGCGCACGCACACACACAAACAATCGCAAGCTTGTTAAGTTTTCCAAAGCATCCTCGGGTAGCCTTGTTCTCGCTGGGAGAACGCGCCAGTTAATTGTTTTCACCTTTGCGATAAATATCACTTATGCAAAACTCGCCCCCGTCGCGCTTCTGGCTCTCTCTTCCCCATCCATTCAGATCGTGGCAGGAAAGCCTCCTTCCCCCATCCCTAAATGTAACGATTTTTCAATTAAAGGATGGGGGAGGGGGGGAGAGAGAGAAACATCACAAGAGGAAAGGAGGGTGAAGGCGCGAGCCGGATAATCACTGGGAAATATGCACAAATTGTAAACACACACACACAAACACGCACACACGCAACCTCCGAGGGATCACCAGTAGCTCCCTAAAACCCTCCGAGGGATTGGGTTGCGCTGATCGTTAAGACACACACACCCGGAGGGTTGGGGGGGGGGTTTCTCCCCCAGCCATCGGCGGATATTAGTGGTCTTAGAAAGCCACGATTTCCATTAACACCCGGGTTTCCTAGATGACCATCCCTTTCTTCGGCCGCCCTCACTTTCCTCTAGGGAGGATGGGGGTTGAGGAAGACCTTTAGCCCGGGCGATGACATTTCCTCCTCTCGTTACGGCCCCAGAGAGGAAGCGTTGTGCAATTCCGAAGCGTTGGAGGTGAGGAGGGGCTTAATTGGGTTCCCACTGAGGTCATGCAAATGCATAATTTGCCCACAGGATCTCGATTTTCTCCCCGCTCCTTTGCCCAGCTCCAATGTACCCCTATTTCTCATGTCCACCCTTTAATTTTGAGATATGGAGATAATTTGTGCATCACTTTAAAAAAGAATTAAACAATCAGTCTCTATTTCTGAGATCCAAAGGACCCTGTGCAGAGTCTGAGATAGTTAAAGTCTGGCAAGAATCTTCATTGTGCGAAAATGTTGCAGTAGAAAGATGGGGGAGAGAGGCCAACTTTTGTCTTAATTTATTGGAATAGTAGCCGTGTTAGTCTGTGGTTCAGGCATATCAGAAAACAAAATAAAATAAACAAAGCAAAATAAAAAACACTGTAACACTGTAAAGACTAACTGCTATATTTTTATTGCTAGCTTTCGTGGATCAAGTCCACTTCTTCAGACAAGGAGTGAAATTTATAGGCATGGTTTTTATGCACCAAATTCAAGGGTCAAAGGGAGAAGGGTGTGTTCAGACAAGCAAGCACAACAATACAGCTGTGGGAAGCTGTATTGTTGTGCTTGCTTGTCTGAACACACCCTGTATTGTTGTGCTTGCTTGTCCCAACACACCCTTCTCCCTTTGACCCCTGAATTTGGTGCATAAAAACTATGCCTGTAAGTTTCACTCCTTGTGTGAAGAAGTTGACTTGATCAATGAAAGCTAACAATAAAAATATAGCAGTTAGTCTTTAAAGTGCTACGGTGTTTTTTATTTTGTTTATTTTGTTTTGTTTTCTGATATGCCTTAATTTAGGCTCCAAATGTTAAAAAAATAATCCAAAGAATAAGAAAATTATAGTATAACAGTTAATCATGAACTTCCAAACAGAGCAGGACATTCAGTAATATATGTCACAATTAGAGCCACAATTAAGCCCCTTTAAGTCCCATTGATTTCAATGGGGAGATTTAAAGCTGCACTTTAGTCTTTCCTATTGGAATCAATAGGACTTGAAAGTGTTTAAACAGTAACTGAGTAGTGCCTGTGTTTGCATAGAGTATTTGCTTCATTGAATAAATGTCGCCATATAGATCACTGCTATTTGTTTTCTTCTTTTTAGGTTTTATCGTAATATTTACATTTCAGTGGGATTTTTATATCATTAGCTGGCTCTACCAGCCCTAAGTCCCTGGGTATACAGAACAGACGCAGGGAAGTGTGTCAGTCATAAGATGCACAAGGATTGTCTTCTGTGCAGGCCACTTAGTGATTGCACACTCAACAATCCAAATTAAATACAGTAGTGTAAAAATGCAAATTTAGTATCCTTAAGCATATCATAAGCTTTCATCAACTGGAGATGCCAGGAGCCTTACTCCCTAGATTTCTAAATAATATTCACAAGATAGCCTTACACTTGTATCTGCCTTTCTGATTTTTATAACAAGAATCTGGGTCTGAAATTTTTATATGTTGTTGTTCAGTCGCACAGTTGATTCTGACCCTTTGCAACCCCATGGACCATTGTCTGCCAGGCACCTCTGTTCTCCACCATCCTCCTCAACTCACTCAGATAAGTTAAGCAATACAGTATTCTATTGTAATACCAATAGAGAATAAAAACACAGCCATAACTATTTGATATTGTAACATTGTAAGCCGCTCTGAGTTGCTTCAGCAAGGAGAGCAGGATATAAATCGAATATAATAATAATAATAATAATAATAATAATAATAATAATAATAATAATAATAATAATAATAATAATAATAATAATAATAATAATAATAATAATAATAATGAAACTAAACTGTGTATATGTGTGTACATGCGGGTGTGCATCTATCTACTACATCGGATGACAATATTCAAGGGGTATCTGCCAAGCTGGACACAGCATTCAAACTTCTGGTATGGCTGCTGTCTGTCTGTCTGTCTGTCTGTCTGTCTACCCTTCAAAATCTTCAGCTAGGAACCACACAACAAACAACTTGATTACGAGAGTAACATTCAGTCTGAGTAATAGCTTAAAATGTACAAATCATAAAAATAGTAATGCACGTTTGGAAACAGGACTTTGTTCCAAATAGATTTATGCACATTAAAAATACATTGGTTTAAAAAAGACTCATCTGATACTCAATAAATGTCAAATAGATAATCAGTATGTTTACCACCACCTGATATTCCTCCACTTGGTCCAAACAGTGAGCAAAACTCTCCATATGAACAGTATTGTCAGTCTACATAGTGAAAAGTTGCTTATGTGCAACAAACTGTGTGTATGGGTGCATGTGTGCAAGTGTGTAAAATTTGCTTGGGTATGCATCAACTTTTTGTTATTCATGCAATAGCCCAACAATACAACATGAAACGTATGCAGTGGTGATCATCTTCTTCCATGCAGGGGTGTGCTGGGCACCTTGGGAGGGCGGTGGACAGGAAGTGATGGGAGTGCCTGTTGGGGGGGGCTGGGGGGGCAGAAACCCCATACATTCCCATTACCTCTGCCTGCCTGGGGGGGGGCAGTTGCTGGGGCACACAGGGATGAGTTCCTGTATCCCTGTGGGCCAGCACACTGCTTCTTCCATGTCTAGGTCAGACGTAGAACTGCCAAAATGGAGGCACATTTAGTGAGTTCCTTCTGCAGTTCTTTTTGCCTCACCTAGTGTGAGAAAAATTAGCCAGCAACACAAGTTTGCTGTTTCCAAGGTATGCCTGATTGTGGGTCAAAACTGCCACAATCTTCAAGGAGGCTCTTTCTGTGTACCCAAGTCGTGGTGATATTATCAGTGGAAACATTATTGCTCTCAGAACATTTATTCATGCTGACCTCTCTCCATGTCTTACTATGCTACTCAGATGATAGTCCTACAAGCCAGCCTGCAATGCCATAGTACTCAATACTTGAGGATTCCACAGGAAGCACCAACTCCTAGCACCTGTCTATCACAGGCAGGAGCATTTCGGAAGTAAAGTACTGTAGTTTGTGTCTCCCTTTTTCATGCCTGTCACCCCATTTCCCTGTTGCTCCTAAGAAAGTCATAATCTGCTGCAGTTCCTTTCTGTTTCTCCTTCTGCTACCTGACCTGCATGTTTAATATTTTATTTTTCATGACCTATCACTGTAACATAGCAGAAGGGAAAAATAACATCCTGGAGAAAATATTAATAATAAACAAGTGTACCTTTAATGCTTTTAGTATATGTGCTGCTGAAGCAAGCATTTGCCCTTAACCATTTCAGTCACATGGCTTCAAAAACTGACCCATTGCCAATTAATCAATTTAGGGTTCCACTCCAGGCAAACTGGATAGGAAGTGAGGGGGAATGCCTTTGTTGATTAATCCAGTGATCCAAAGGCTTGATGTTTGCAGCCTAGAGAGAGCTTTTAGCTAATTGAAAGCTAATTGAAATTTTTTTTATTTACTGTGAATTATAATTCAATAATATGAATGTGTTCTATTCTTTCTTGCCCTTCATCATGTGGGGACTTCTTAATACATACCCCTCAATCTCTGATATATTCTTGCATCAGGATCTGCTATAGTAAAGGTAAAGGTCACCCTTGCTCGAAAGCCAGTTGTATCTGACTCTAAGGTTCAGTGCTCATCTGTTTCATAGCCGAAGAGCCAGCACTGTCTGCTTCTGCAGATGTTTCTGTGGTCATGTGGCAGGCATGACTAGATACCAGAGGGCACAGAACATTTTTACCTTCCCACCAGAGTGGTCCCTATTTATCTGCTTGCAATTTCTTGCTTTCAAACTGCTATAGAATGTTATAAAATGGGCAAGGACTGAAAGGGGGACCTAACTCAACAGGCAGAGCAAATGGTTTACCTAAAGAAGCTCTGATTCCCCCCCCCCATTAAACAATCTCAAGTAGCACGGGGGGGGGGGGAGACACAACCATCTCTTCTTGCATCTCTGGACATCCACTTTATCCAGCCAGGGTAGATAGCCATGGGAGTGAAAACTGAAGGATGAGTCATCTGATTTGTTATAAAGAAGCTTCATATTGGGGGCCAGAAGGTAGAACATTAGACTCTTTGGATATTTGCAATCTCAACTTTCAGAAGCCCCAGCCAGCCTAGTAATTAGGAAAAGATTGTTAAAGTTCTAACAGAAAAAAATCTGAAAGGCTCCCATCTTTACTTTTTTTGGTATATTTTGATATTATCTAGAGTTAAAATTTTGGTCTGCAGATCCCAGAATCTCTGTTCAACATGTTTGCTAGTGAAGCTGATTCAGGGAATTCTGGAAGTTGCAATCTCAAAGATTAACTTTTGCTAAATCTAAATAATCATTAATTATTACATCCTGCATATTTAGCTTTATTATCTTCACATATCAACTATCACTGTTTATTATGGATAACAGACAGTGGCTTAGAAGATCGTGGACATTTTATTGCAGGGATTTACCAGTCAGGACTGGGCAGATTTACACATCAGTACAACAGGAATTGCAATGACCTACCTAAAAGTATGGTTCTGTGGATCTTGAAGAAGCCTATGTGTCCAGTTTAATCTGAAATAAAAACTTTCACCTTATCCTTAAACCATCTGGTGCAGTATTTTCCTAGTTCATTAGATGTAACTCACTAGATTCATCTTTATATGTCCTGCTTTGATAGAGCCAAATCGAAGTACAGTACAGTAAAACCTTGCATAAAGAGCGCCTCACTTATTGACACTTGCTTAAAGAGCAGAATTTTCTCTGAATGGTTGCCTCGTTTAACAACTAAAACTAACGAAAAACTCACTTAACAGCTGAATCGGGATTTGCAATCCCCACCGCCAAAAGGCACAATTGGTCACTTACAATGGTGTTTCACTTAAACAGCAATCCTGTGGAAATAATAATAATAATAATAATAATAATAATAATAATAATAATAATAATAATAATAATAATAATAATAATAATAATAATAATAATAATAATAATAATAATAATAATAATAATAATAATAATAATAATAATAATATACTTCTATGCTGCCCTACTCAGTGAAAACCGACTCAGGGCAGCTCACTGAATCCATCAATATCAAAGTTACAATACAGGAAAAATACAGTGGCATACAATATAACAGAACAATAAGTACAGTAATTATCATATCATAGATCAATACACATAACAGATCGATACATGATAAATCAATACACAATAAATCAAAATACCTCATAACTATCAATACACAACATAACTATCCGGGGGACGTTGGACGAAAGTCTGGTAAAGGCAGCAGTGTGGGTTTTATCAGCCTGCCTCCTCCCACAGCTGAAGTCCATTCCTCCTCCCAGCTGGAGGACATTTGTCTTATCCTTCTCCGGGTACTCTTTAAGCAAGGTACCACTGTACGTTTAAGCCTCTGTGGCTTTAAGTATAGAAAACACGTATCTACACAATGTCATTTTGACATACTGTACTGTACATTGAATATCAGACCTCATAACATAACATATAGTAAGACACAAGTGGCTTCTAATAGAGAAGTATGGGATTACATGAATGCCAAAATTCTGTAAAAACAAATTGCACTGAACTCTCTGCAGGTTTCTGCTGAATAAACATATATTTACTACTTGTATATTAGAAAATAAAAAGACTTTTTAACTTTGTGCATCAACCTTTGGTCCTGGAAGTAGAGAATGGAAATTTCATTGAATTTTTTTTTTTAAATTGAATTTGTTTTTCTGTGTTTGTGCACATGCATTCTTAGGATCAGAACATTTTTAGGCTGTTATATGTGTTGGAAAAACAAGAATACGAATACACTGACACACATCTCTGGTCAATTTCTTTCACCTTTGGCCTGTAATGATTGCAGTGTCCATTGTTATTTAAAGTAATTTTTAGAGTCATGCCTTTCATTCTGCACAAAGGAGAAGGGCTTGTGGCTCAGTAAAAAGAGCTTCTAGTTTATGGCATCTCCAAATTAGTACAAGGACAAAAACTTGTTCACTGGTGGCTGGTGTCCAACCATACATCTAGATTTACTCATACATCTCCTCCCTCTAGTAAGAAGGCAGGCAGGACTGGGATGGTGGCCGCTAACCTGGGCCTGAGGTGGAGAACCTCCCAAATTGCCCTAGCAAAGGGGTTTGCAACGCCAGGCCCGTGGGTCGGCCCTGGCCCCCAACACTGTTCCATCCGCACTTACAAGCCCGCACATGCACAAATGCACCTGCCGCAGGTTATGGCAGCATTTGCAGAGGGAAACTATCTTTCTGGCCCACTCGGCTGTCTGAGGGGGATTTGCCTGGCCCATAGTGCAAAAACCTTGAGGACCCCTGCCCTAGCTGTCTAGTTGCCACTGTTTTTGCCTGAAGCCACCCAGAACTCAAGGAACTGAACTAGATGAACCACTGCTCTGATTCAGCTTTGTATGTTGCCTCACTTTCCACTCTCATTTTGTTGTTGCTACATGCCACCAAGTCTTCTCTTATGGAAACCCTATGAATGAGAGATTTACAAAATGTCATGGTCTCCACAGCCCTGCTCAGCTCTTGCAAACTCAAGCTTGTGGCTTCCCTTATGAAGTCAATCCATCTCATGTTTGGTCTTTTCCTGTTGCCTTCCACCTTTCCCAGCATTATTGTCTTTTATAGAGAGTCTTGCATTCTCATGATGTGGCCAAAGTAGGACAGTCTCAATTCCATCATTTGTGCCTCCAAGACAGTTCAGGCTTGATTTGCTCTAGGACTCACTTCTTTGTCTTTCTGGCAGTCTAGGGTATCCACAAAGCTTTCTTCAAGCACCATATTTCAAATGAATCAATTTTCCCCCTGTCAGCTTTCTTTAATGTCCAACTTTACATCCATACACGGTGAACAGGAACACAAGAGTGTGGAAGACCTTGGGTTTTGATCTCCAGTGAAACATCCTTGCACTTGATGATCTTTTCTAATTCCTTCATTGCTACCCTTCCAAGTCTTAATCTTCTCCTGATCTTTAGGCTGCAGTCCCCATTTGGACTAAGGGTTGAACCAAGGTTGTTTCTTCTCCTCTTCCTCCTCCATGTCTAGGCCAGACATGAAACTGTCAAAATGAAGGCACCTTTTGGTGAGTTCATTCTGCAGTTCCTTATGCCTGACCTAATGTGAGAAAGATTAGCCAGCAGCACAAGGTTGCCATTACCAGGATGCACCTGATTGTGGTTCAAAAATACCACAACCTCTGAGGAGACTCTTTCTGTGTATCTCAACCAAGGTATACAAAATCTTTAACAATTTCAATGTTTTTGCTGTCAACATTAAAATTGTGTAGTTATTCTGTAGTGATTATTTTTGCTTTCTCAATGTTCAACTGCAGTCCTGCTTTGGCACTTTCTTCTTTCACTTTTGCTGAAAGTTATTTCAACTCATCAATGTTTTCTGCCAGTAAAATGATGTTGCTTGTGTATCTTAAATTATTGATGTTTCTTCCACCAATTTTCACTCCTCTTTAATCTGAATCTAGTCCAGTTTTCTGTAGGACATATTCTGTGTACAGACTGACTAGGTAAGGGGGATAAAATGCTCCCTTGTCTGACAGCTTTGCCTATAGTAAACCATTCTGTTTCTCCATGATCCGTCCTAACAGTAGGTTCTTGTCCACAATATAGGCTACACATCAGGGCAATCAACTATTGAGACACTTCCAATTCTTTCAGAACAACCCATAGTTCAGTGATGGTGAACCTATGGCATGCATGCGAGAGGGGGCACTCACAGCCCTCTCTGTGGGGCATGCATGCCATTGCCCCAGTACATAGTTCACCCCGCCACTCTGCTCAGAACCCCAATGGGAGCGCTTCTTCTCTCCCCCAGCACAGAGTTTGGGCACTTGGTCTCTAAAAGGTTTGCCATCATGGCAGTTTCTCATTATCCACACAGTCAAATGCTTTGCTGTGGCTTCATTCTACTAACAGATAAATTTGCATGTGTGATGTGATTACCAAGGATTGTTAGCAGAGCACAAAAGAATAAAATGAGGATTGGTAATTTCTGAAGTTATTTCTTTCCCATTATTTCTGAGAACCAGTTGTTCACTTCCTTATGGTAGAGCACCCTTGTTCCATTGAGAAGTTATTCCTAGTCAACCTCCCAAAATCTGATTGATAAATGGACTTCTTTCTAGGAACTGAGCAGACTGTGAGCTTTGTGTGAACCCCTGGTTTCCCTATGGGGAGAAGGGCATCATATAAATAATGTAAAATTAACAATAAATAAAACTCTTACTCCATTTTACATCCATCAGTACTGATGCTGTGCTGCTGTTTTTTGGCCAAAAGAAGTGTATGCTTGTTTTAAAACAAGATGTTTGAGAAGCATGCATGTTTTTCCCCGAAAGGAAAAACACTGCTTGTTTTCTACTGCTTCAACACCACTAAAATTGGATAGAATGCCAGAGCATCTGTTGTTGTTGTTTTCTGTCTGCTGCCACTGACTTGCTGCAATTCTGAGATACCACGTTGTGGTTCCAAATGTAAGAGGGTGACTAGCAGAAGACAAGCATGTCAGGACCCTGAAATCCCTTCCTAAAGTAGGTTTCTGCAGGCCCTATTGCCATAAGCAACATTCCTTCCACCTTCCCTACTTGTCTTTGGGCTGGAGTTGGACAGGCTGAGAGGCAGTGATTAAACTGCTGTACTGCAGCCAAAACATTGTGAGTTCAGTCCTGATGAGGCATCAAAGATGACTCAGCCTTCCATCCTTCCAAGGTCGGTAAAATGAGTACACAACATGTTGAGGAGTGGGGGGATACTAATTAACTTGTGGACCACCCAGGAAGTGCACTAAGCACTACCGGGTGGTACAGAAGTGTAATTCCTATAGCTATTGATCAGAATGCTTTGGTGGGGAGACTTGATTTGGCCCAAATCCTACCAGTTGCCAATAAAAATTTCATGACCCCAATTTTAAGATATTTCATGACCCCAATTTTAAAATATTTCATTTTGTCCCTCTTTTGTTTAGATTGACACAATCCATGTACCTTGTTATGAAATGAAATTAGTTGAGAAACATGCCTGCAAACCTCCCTGACAACCTTGCTTTAAAGCAGGGGTTCCTAGCCTACGGCCCACAGGCCAGACCCGGCCCACAACGCCATCCCCATGTGCCCATCCCTATCTCCCCTGCCACCAGACATAAAAGCAGGCACGTTTACGCGTCAACCATAAAATGGACATGCACAAGCACGCCTGCGGCTGATATAAATGTAGAAGTGGGTGCATTTATGTCAGCCAAAAATGCACCCACTTCTGAAGCACTCAGCTGTTCTGGGGACATGGTCAGGCTAATAGCAAAAAGGCTGGCCACCCCTGCTTTAAAGTGAAACTGAAGTAAATACTGGTTTGGTTGTTTTCCTCATGTCAATTTCATCCTTCTTTGGCTGGGCTGTCAATCCCATGCCAGCTGCAGGCTTTTGATCAGGTTTTGTCATTGTGAAATCTGGAGGAGGGAAAAACGAGGCCTCCCTAAACTGTTTGATCCATAGTTCCAGGGGAAGGTTGCTGTTTGAACTGGGGGAATAGGTCATAGATAGTACATGTGCCTGCAGGAGTTGCTTTGTACAAACAGCAGTGGGGGAAAACAAACTCAGGTCGCCACAAACCAAGCTGGGAAGGATGAGACCTTGAAACAGTTGTTTTTGGACTGCTGCTTCCAGAATATCTCCACCCATCACAGCTGCTTTTCCAAGTTTAGGGTACAGAAAAATAACATTTTCAAGAACTGGGACAGTCTAGTCCAAATAAGCACGAATGGTTGAGAACAATCACAGATCTAAGGCACCCTTCACTGAATGTTTTCTAAATCCAGGTGTTTTTCATGACACTTCGACTTCATATCATTGTCCTGATTCAGCAAGGGTTATCTAAGCTGGGCTTTGGATGAGGTTTATATGATTGATCTGCTTGCATCTCTGTGAACCAGGCTGACCTCTTAGCCAGTCTTAATGGAACCACGTTTTCTGGTGCTCAACACACATAAGTGTATCCTTCTGTATCACTATGATGGAGTGTATAACCCAGAGGTTCCCAACCTTTTCAAGCTGGGGGCCGGGTTGTGCTCTCTCAGACAGCTTTGAGGATTGGACAGCCATTTTGCCCTGCCTGCATGATGGGGGTGGCCATTTTGTCCCAACAGCTTCAAATGGGTGGCCATTTTGTTTCTAAAAGGCCCTTGGATAGGTGGGGGAACCACATGAAATGGCACCATGGGTCAGATACAGCGCATGGCCTTAGGTTGAGAACGCCTGGTGCAACTAGATCGTTTTGTTGCCTGAAGTACAACAGCAAATGATACACAAACTCTATGATGTTTAGTGCCCCAAAATAGTCTCTGGTGCAGAAAGCAAAAGAGATTTTGAGCTCATCAGCTCATTACTAGCAGTGTGGACTAGGACTCCTCTGAATCTCCACTGGACATTAAAGCTCACACCTCCCAGGGTTGGAAACAGAAGAGCCATGTCTGTTGCCTTGAGCTCATAGAGGGGAAGTAAAGGTAAAGGTCTTCCTTGCTCGAAAGCCAGTCATGTCTGACTCTAGGGGGCGGTGCTCATCTCCATTATAGCCAAAGAGCCAACATTGTCTATGTCATCAGGCATTTCCATGGTCAGGTGGCAGGCTTGACTAGACACATGGAATGCTGTTACCTTTCCCGCCAAAACAACACCTATTTATATACTTGCAGATTCTTGCTTTCAAATGGCTAGGTTTGCAGGTGCTGGGACAGATGATGGGCGCTCACTCCATTACACAGAATTCAGGTCTCAAAATATCTCTCTCTCTCTCTCACTCACTCACTCACACACAAATCAGCTAGCTGACTGCAGTTTTCAGGCCAGTCCATACCTGATGCCTAACTCTATCTAATGAGAAGACTGGCTCTGACGATGATAGCTATTTTCTCCTTCAGCCAAAATAATATCTTGCGCCTGCTCTACTCTCTACATGGGAAAGAAATTGTCTTGAGATCAGGAAATAGCAATTCATCTAAAGCCAGTTCCAAAGTGCTGTAAAGACTGAAGTCAGGAGAGGGTTTTGAAAAAACACTAAATGCAGTAATTAATAGGAGCGAAAATGCACAGGGTTTGTTGCTGCTGTTGCTGCTGTTGCTTTGCTCTGTCACCGGTGGGAGAGAGGAATGCAAAGGCCTGTGTGGAAAAACTGGGGTCACATCCAAGGGGGGGGGGTCGGCTCCTCCTTCTGGACCTGATACCACCATCATCTCAAGAAGCACCTTTCCCAAGATCTGGACGCGCTTCCTCCTTCCCTTCCTCCATCTTCTTCTTCTTCCTCCCTATCCCCTTCTTTCTCTCCATCTTCCTCTTCTTTCTCTCCTCTTCCTCCTCCTCTTCCCCCTCCCTTTTCTCTATTTGTTTCTATTTATTCCCGTCTCTCCAGCGCCGCCGCCGCCGCCCCGCCCCCCCTGCGGTTGTGTCACTTTCTCAAGCCGATGTGTCTATGGAGCCGGATCGATGCTGATAATGTTGCGAAGATTAAAAGCGCATTAATGCTGGCAACAACAGAGAGGAGCGCGCGGGCCCGAGTCCGCATTGATCGCCCGGGAGAGGAAGGCGAGCGCCGGCGCCTTTCCAGGAAAACGTCGAGCGGGAGGGGCGCCCCTTTTCCCAGCAAGAGCCTCCCCACCTCCCCCCGCCTGGCAGGGCTCTCCAGTCTGGGCGGGGTTTGTCTGGCTTACCTGCCCGACCCCCTCCTCCCACCCTCAGCCACCCCCTTCTCAGGGGATCCCGGCGCACACGCTTTCCCTGAAGCCTTGTTCACGGGTGATTCTGGTTACTACGGCACTTCTTTTAGCCTAAGGCAGGGGTACCCAAAGTACATCCGGAGGGCCACCCCTGGGCCAATTCATCTGGCCCACAACACCCTTGTCACTCCCGGAAGCAGAAATAAAACGTGCCAGTTTTACTTCCACTTCCGGGAGTGACGAGGGCATGTGTGGGGGGGGGGGCTGGATTCGCCCGGGCTGTAGTTTGGGCACCCTTGAACCACGTGACACAGGCATGTTTTACTTCTGATTCTGGAAGTGATGAAGCCAGCCAGATGAATTGGCATCCGGGGCCAGATCCGGCCCCTGGGCCATAGTTAGGGCACCCTTGAACCACATGACCAGCCCGCAGCCTGAAAAGCTTGGGCACCCTTGCATAAGACTTGCATTCACACCCAAAGAATTCAGATTCCGTTTATTCCGACCGGGCTCCCTTCCCCAGCCTCTCCGCAAGCAGCTGCTATCCTTTCCTACTGGTTCACTCGCATTTCAAGCATGGGTTTGGAGTGTTTTACTCGGAAGTTGGCCCGTAATTTGCGCGGCGTTACCATTGCCGAGTGACTTCGTAGTTCCTTGGTTACTTATTTTCCTCTTCAAATGAGTGATTTAAGCCCCTAGTCCGGTGGAGGTCTCTAAACAGGCTCACCCAATGGCCTGCTTAAATCCGTGTTAATTTCATGTCCATCGCACCAATTCTTTGGAAGCAATATGGCCTTTGTAATCGATGGGGCAGATCGATGGGGAAGTTCCCCTGGAACCAAGGAGAGGTCTGCTTCAAAGTAAAAGTGCCTGATAGGATCCAGAAGTGAAATCATTTTCAATAAGCTAAAGGCTTTCCTTTCCATTGATCATTCGTCATAGGCACTATATTTGGCAGAACCCCCACCTTCAAATTTACAAGGGCTGTCACTATATTGAAAATCCCAAATCAAGATAGTGAGCTGAAGAGCAGGAAGGTACCTCAAAGGTCACATAGTCCAACCTCCAGAAAATTTCATTGGAGAGAATTTCTTGCAAAGAAAGTTTCAATATACAGTATGAGGCTGTCTGTTTCCAATGCGCGTTCCCACCCGCTGTTTCTCACTTCTGTGCATAAACGAAGCAAGATTGAGTTAATGAGTTCCAGGCTGCAGTGGATGTGAGGTCTTCTCTTCCATAGTTACTTGGGTGTAAGCTATTTGAAGTCAAGGAGACTTACTTTCAAGTAGGCATGCCTCCGACTGCAGTATAATAAAAGGGTTTTCAAAGAGGTGATCATGTGAGTCTAGAACAATTCTGATGGAAACCAATTAAAAAACACACACAACACCCTGGTAGTTTTTCTTATGTGTCACAACCTTACTTCTCTACTCAGTTTTGTACTGGACAAGAAAAGGCTGTCCCAACTGATGGTCACAACCATAGTTCTCCCATCGAATCAATCGTGTGAAGGTAGATTTAGCAAGTCCTCTAAATTTAATGGGTTTAATCTGTTTGGAAATAGAACTGGGTTTAATCTCAAAAGATTCATCAACAAATTGCAAAGTGGATGATCCTGATCCAGATTTCCCACCATTTTTTTAATCCAGACTGCTGACAGCTCAGATTGGGGTCTACTCAGGAATAGGCATTTCATGTAAACTGTGAGTGATTGATTTGACAGTACATCTCTCTTAGCACCTCTGATCTCTAAATTCGAGCTCATAAAGTCTCCAATCTAACTTTCTTTCAATGACACAAGTAGTCCCAGGGTGTCTGTGGCAGATGGGTGGGTCACCTCTCCTCGGACTACTACTTAGCCATACTTTTCATAGAACCATCATATTTGTACGTAAGTCTTCATTTTTCCTTACATCTGAAATTTTGCTTCTTCCCATCTTCCCATTCATTTCAAAGCCCTCCTAATGAAGTTTTCCCCACTACTACATCCAAACACATTCTTCCCAGTTCTTGTGAGGTTCAATTTGCCATAGCATTACTCCTAATAGTAGCTTGTTTGCTTTAATATTGCCCTAGCATTTCTGCAGACTCCCCAAAATGGTAGTGATCCTGGAGAATGTACTAACATCTCCTATTCAAAACTGCATAAACATTGACACCTGATCATCCTTTGTGCACCCAGAGAGCTAAAACCTTCTTCTTCTTCTTCTTCTTCTTCTTCTTCTTCTTCTTCTTCTTCTTCTTCTTCTACTACTACTACTACTACTACTACTACTACTACTACTACTACTACTACTACTACTACTACTACTACTACTACAGGTGGAATGGGTGGGGGGAGATTGAATAAGAATGAGGAAAAACACCCACCCACCCATGAAACCAGCTTCCTACTTGGACCTACTCTCTTACTTTCCATACCTACCTAAATACATTTTCCTCGATGAATTCAAACCTAGTATTTGGATGTTTTGGGATTTGAATGCACTGCTTTACCATGGAAGATGATAGCAGGGGGAAGCACCCACTCCTCACCCGCAAACCTTTAGAAAGTCGAAAGGGTTGAGAAACAGGAACAGAACGAGAGCTTTTGTAAATTTCAGTCTGCCCTTAGGAATCAATTTCCACCAAGGGAGGGGGGCGAGTCCCGATCCAATCAAATGCAATCTACGACCCAGTTAAGTGGGTGGGCTTAGATTTGGAGCAAAATCTCCTCCCTAAAGCTGTAGTCCCCTATGGGGTTAAATTTAAGACCCATGGATCACAGAGGAGTTTACTTGAGTAAAAATGCATAGCAGTGCCAAGATCCCCTTGCCAGCTTAAAAGATATCTTTTGAATATATGTGCAAATTTTCATGGATACTCTTGCTGGTGCATCAGAGGATACGCATGCACACCTAACATGCTTGCCACATGACCACAGAAACACAGAGCACCATCCCCTAGAGCCATGGTGGTGAACCTATGGGACACATGCCAGAGGGGGCTCTCAGAGCCCTCTCTGTGGGCACACTCACTGTTGCCCCAGCACAGAGGTCACCCCCTCCCCTCTGCCCAGTAGCCCAGTGGGAGTGCTTCCTCTCTTTCCCCAGCACTGGGCTCCAGTGTGGTTACTCAGTCTCTAAAAGGTTCTCCATCACTGCCCTAGAGAGTCAGACACAACTAGTTTTTGAGCAAGGGAGACCTATTCTAGCCACATTCCTCTTCCACTGGGCCAGTATTATACTCTCAGACAACATGTGTGACAGACCCAGCATTTAAACCAATACTATTGTACACACTTAACCTGTGAGCAAGTTTGACTGAAATGAGTAAAATATAATGGTAAGGTTTCCCTTGCTCAAAAGCCAGTTGTGTCCAATTCTAGGGACACAACTATGTTTACAGCCTCTGTTTACAGCCAAAGAGCCAGCACTGTCTGCGTCTGCAAACGTTTCCATGGTCATGTAGAAGGCATGACGTAGGTGCCAGATCACACGGAACACTGTTACCTATTTATCTACAGTACAGTAAAACCCCAGGTTACAAGTGCCGCAGTTTACAACGCCAAAATTAATTAAAATAATTCCCAGATTTACAACCTTTTTTCAGTTTATGAACAAATTTTTTGCTATTTTAAACTCTAAAATGGCCATCACCACCATTTTAGAGTTTAAAATGGCCACCACCACCATTTTAGAGTTAAAAATGGCACCTCCCCCCCCCCCCCACTCAAGGTCACAGTGCAGCGCTTACCGGTGTGGTGGTGCTGTTGTCATCATCATCGTCTCTGCCACTATTTCCAGACTGACTGCCACCCCTGCCAGCACCGGGAGAGTCTGGGGACCTTATCCTAGTGGTGGGATTCAGTAAATTCACCTGAGTTCACCAAAACCAGTAGCAGAAATTCCAACTGGCCCCACCTATCCACGTTTTGAAATAAAGTAGTCCTAATTTGAGTGCAACACAGGGCTTTCCCTCTGGCCACATCCACCATACCATGCCCACAGAGTAGGTAGTAATTTTTTTAAATCTCACCACTGCCTTATCCGATTGGTTCCCACCTTCCTCTCAGCTCCCTGGCCAGCACTAAAGCCGGGAACATGCACCTGGGGAAGGTGCACATTTCCAGCTGTAGCGCTGCTCAGGGAGCTCAGAGGAAGGTGGGAACCAAGCAGATAAGGTCCCCAGACTCTTCCAGTGCTGGTAGGGGTGGAAAATGGGCTCAACATGTGCCTCCCGCAGGTCAGAACTGAGCAGATAAGGTCCCCAAGCAGCCTGAAACATTAGGGATTAGGAAAATGTGTAGTTTTGTGTCTTCCTCACTAACTGCTGAATAAATTCCCCCATGAAGACAACAGAAACGCATTAGACATTACCTGTGCGCTCCTGACTTTACCTCCCACATCTGTCCTCTTGTTTAATATTTACAAAGACGCAGTGGCGTTAAGCGAAGACTGTGGTGGCTTAGTGGTTAAGACACTGAACTTGATGACTGAAAGGTCAGAAGGTCATCAGTTTGAGACCCAAGTACTGCACAACGGAGTGAGCTTCCATCTCTGTCCCAGCTTCTGCCCATCTAGCAGCTTCTCTGATGGCTTAGTGGTTAAGACGCTGAGCTTGGAGACTGGAAGGTCAGGTTTCGATGCCCAAGAGCTGCACAGGGACATGAAAGGAACATCATTCGAGCATCCCCTGAATGGAGTTTCTCCAGAAAAAAAATCCTTTCAACTCAGAGTAATCTCTGACATGAAATTATTATAGCAGTTCGAAAGCAAGAAATTGTAAGTAGACAAATAGGTCCACTTCGGTGGGAATGTAAAGAGTGTTCTGTACACTCTGGTGTCTAGGCATGTCTGCCACACGTCCACAGAAATGTCTGCAGGCACAGACAAGTGCTGGATTTTTGGCTGTAAATGGAGATGAGCTCTGAACTATGAAGTTGGATACAAGTGGCTTTCGAGCAAGGGTGACCTTTACCTTTACCTAGTGGCGTCAATCTCTTGCAGTAAAACCAGCATGATCCGGGCTGGGAGAGGTTACTTTATAAAATAAATCATGCACAACTGGAGGTAAATGATACTGTATTCAAAAGCGACATTTTCTCCCAGGCATGTGAAGCAGTGGCCAAAATAATAATGGAGAGGAGAGAAAAGATTAGCATTCGTGCCTCGGTCTACTCTATCATTTTTTAAGATGAATTATTCTCATGGAAACAGGCAGGCTTTGTCAGGGTTATAGGCATACCTCGACCGTAATTCAATCCCATTTGGACTTTGGCTCCAGTAATCAAATATATATACACATTCTCCTTCAGGAAGAAAATAATTTAAATGTATATAGCCAGTATTGACTTTGGAGCATGTCATAAGTACTAATCATATGAAATCAGGATGGAGCAAAGTTACATTCAGACATTCAAAGGAAAGAAATAATTGAAGACATTTTGTAGAGGACAAATTGATTCTCTACACCAGAGGTTCTCAACCTACAGCCTGTGGGCCAGACCCGGCCCATGGTACCATTTCATGTGGCCTGCGCCACTGCTGCTACCAACACTGGAAGCAGAAGCAGATGCATTTACATCAGCTGTAAATGTACCCACAGGTGTCGTAAATGCATTTATGAAAGCCACTGGATGCGTTTTACAGCAGTTTGTATGGCAGGGGGAACCACCAGTCCAGCCCGTTCAGCTATCTGAGGGGGTGCCCAGCCCATGGCTTGAAAAGGTTGAGGACCCCTGCTCTACACACACGAGTGTGCACACATGCGCATGCACACGCGCGCATACACACACACACACACACACACACACACACACACACACACACACACACACACACACACACACACACTGTATCTGCCGCTAACTGCCCCCACTCCTGCCAACTGAGCAGTTTGAAAGTATGAAATTAAAAGTAGATAAATAGGTACCACTTCGGTGGGAAGGTAAACAGCATTCCATGAGCTCCAGTGTCTAGTCATGACTGCCACATGACCATGGAAGCAGACAGCACTGGCTCTTCACCTTTGAAACAGAGATGAGCACTGAAGCCTAGAAGCCTCCACTGGAGTTATTAGGTGTTCTTGTAATATTTCTTGGTGTTCTCTCTCTATCTTCCTCTGGGTCTGCCTCGTGGTCTTTTTCCTTCTCCTCTTTTCACACATGCCTTATACAGCATGGAATTCCAAGACATTCTCTCCAGATAGGTGAAACACTTAATTTGTTGTCTCTGTATGTAATTTAAGATTGGTTCTATTCCTATTATTTCCCTTATAATCTCATTACTGATGTTATCCCTTTTATTCACTCTAGCAGCCTTCCTCAGACATCTCATTTCTATGGTGACCAACTTTTCTTTATGTTTTCTTGTAATTTAACTGATTCTGTATAAAATTTAATCCATAATCTACAGGGGTGGTGTGGTGTCTGCTTTGGGACAAGTTATTACCATACTTTATTACTCAGTGCAAGTGTTCAAGTGTTGCAGAACACTTCATCTGGCAAGACTGTAAAATGTCATAAAAGCTTTTAGGTTTTTTGCTGCTATCCATAGCTAACTTAAGTACTGTACTCTAAATAAATGACAACAATGAAAGAAAATACAGTATGCTAAATTATATAGGAGGGAGATTTGGATGGTCCTATGCGATCCCAGGAAGGTCAGCAAGTCAGCAGTTCAAGACCTGAATGCTGTACAATGAACTGAGGTCCTGTCATCTGTCACGGCTCCTGCCAAACTAGCAGTTTGAAAGCAAAAACTTGCAAGTAGATAAACAGGCACCACTTTGGTGGGAAAGGTAACAGTGTTCCAAGTGCTTTGGCATCTAGTCATGCCTGCCACATGACCACAGAAACGTTTGCAGATGCTGAGAGCACTGGATCTTTGTTTGAAAACAGAGATGAGCACCTTACCCTAAAATGGGACACAACTGGCTTTCCAGCAAGGGAGACCTTGACCTTTAGTGCCACAAAAGCAGTGCAGACTATGCTGGCAAAAGGATCTTTGTGGAAGCAAAACTGCTGGCTCCAGTGGAGAGATCTGACCATTGCCTGGGGCTCTGACCATACAGTGACACTGTTAGTCCTTCTGATAAACATGATGCAGGAACTGTGTGTAGTTAGCCCAGAGGTGAGAATAATGCAGCCCATTTTCACTCACTGGGGGGGGGGGGGATTGCAATTAAATATATATAAATTGAAAAACCTTTTTCCCCTGAGTGCCAGTAAAGGTAAAGGTCATCCTTGCTCGAAAGCCAGTCATATCCAATTCTAGGGTTCAGTGCTCATCTCTGTTTACAGCCAAAGAGCCAGCGCTCTCTGCAGCTGCAGATGTTTCTGTGGATATGTGGCAGACATGCCTAGTGCACAGAACACTGTTTATCTTCCCACCAAAGTGGTCCCTATTTATCTACTTGCAATGTCTTGCTTTCAAACTGCTAGGTTGGCAGGAGCTGGGACAGAGATGGGAGCCCATTCCGTCATGCAGTATTTAGGTCACAAACTGCTGACCTGCAGGCCTTCCAGCCAGCATCTTAACCACTTGAGTCAGTGCTGTACCAGCATTGCCTTTAAATAGGTCCATACAAAGGTTGTAGGGTCAGAAAATTCCCCATGCCTTGTCCACTCTGTTTGAGCAATAGATCTATGCATAGGGTTAATACGAATAATTGCAAATAACTTACTGCTTACTTTATTCCAAGGAAACCAAAGGTCTTGCTGCATTAGGGCAAAATGTCCCATGATGGAGTACCATCATCTCTTGTTTACTTTGCTGCAAAGAGAGATGCTCTTCCGGGAAGAGAATCAAGATGAGGAATGAAGTCCTGGAAATGTCTTGGCGAAGTATTTGTTTACTTGCTAATGAATTCTCTCGTAAAATTTCCATGAGAGTATAGTCTTAAAAAGACCTTGAACCATCGCGGTGTGTGTTTTTCTAAGTGGGCATATTCCTTTTGGTAGTACACTTTTCAAAGCTTTGGGAAGCAGCAAGGTGTTTAAAAACAACTACAAGTCCCAGAATCCTATAGTCAGAGCAGTCACTGGCTGTATGGGGTTGTTCATTCTTGGAGTTGTAGCTCAAAACAAACCAAAATGTTAAACTCCAGCTTTTAATCAATCATGAGGTGGGAATAGTGTAGAACACCTTTAGAGAAGATTGGGAGAAAAATATGGGTAGAATGATACAGTGAGAGCAAATGTGCAAAAATGTGATAGAGAAAGTTTTTACCTGTGTATGAGACTTCATTTCACTGCAAATCTTGGGAATCTTGCCCAGCTTAATCCAGTATGCAAGAGACCCATTTACATTTTAAGATGCCGAGCTTGGAGACTGGAAGGTCAGGTTTCGATACCTGAGGGCTGCGTTTGGGGACATGAAAGGAGTCTCCCTGGCACATCACTTGAGCGGAGATTTCCCAACAAAAGTCATTTCAGCCCAGAGTAATCTCTGACACGAAATTATTATTATCTGAGAGATCTAGGGTTGGTCCATCCTCTTTTAATTGTGAGAATACTGCCCTCTCCCAAAGAGGGTTGGAAAACATGTGGCCATTCCGATATTACTATTCTTTTCCTTCAGGTGCCGTATCTGATTCCAAATATTGGTGATCATCATGGCGGTCAGACCCTTGGGGACCATCACCCTTCCCAGTGGACTTTGCCACCCAAGCCGCTAGTCCTTACTCAATGTTGTCAGGTTAGTTAACCACCACCTAAATTGGAATCTCTGGCAGTAGGGTCTACTCCCGTGATGGGGAACCTTGGCACTCCAGATGTTCTTGGTCTTCAATTCCCACTGTATGGGTGTGTTTTACTTCCACTTCCAGGAGTGATGAAGGTGGCGTGGGCCAGATGAATCGCAGTAAACCAATATGTGTGGATTCACAGGGGCTGGGGCTTCTGGGAATTGATGTCCAAGAACATCTGGAGTGCCAAGGTTCCCCATCATTGGTCTACTCCATTACCATAGCAAGATAACCTAGCCAGATTGGGCAGATATTATTAGTGTATGTCATTCGTTGGCCCCAGTCATTCTGGCCAAAGATGGAGCAAGATGGAGCAGTTCAATGAAAACCAGAGGGTTGTGATGATATCCTTCATGGTTGTTGGCATCTCTTTAGTATATGCATAAATTGACCGGCTTTTAATTTGCTCTTGCTGCTTCCATGACTGGATCCTGACCAAAGATAGGTTGCATGCTTTTCCCTTCAAGTAAACAGGATGTGACACAAAGGCTTAGCACTCTTATTTTTGCTGCTTCCTTACTTCCCTCTTTCACCTTCCAACCATTGGCTTAAATGATAGCATTCTCCACCTGGGATCTGTTGTAAATACACACCCATTGATTTACATTTGTCAGAGAGAGAAGTTACACCAGCAAGAGAGAAAAAAAGACCTCTGCCTCCCCCTTTCTTTTTATGCAGAGCTAGGGAAACCTTTCTTATTGATCCTATTGATCCAATCTTCCCCTTTAAGGAAACCGCATAGTTAAAAGGCACCCTTCCCCCTCTCCTCTACCACACACCCATTCAATAGATTTATCCTTCATGCCTGCAATATTCATTTAAGTGGTTTTGTCTAGGTAGCAATGCATGGTATTTAACCAAGTGAACTGATCTGAAAGTGAGCTTCTTCTGCCAAAGGAAAAGGTCTTGGAATTATTCAAGGACAGTTGCCTCAAAACATTTTAAATTTTTAACTTGTTTAGTTTAAATCTTTTAGAATTTTGATTCATATCGATGACGATGTTTTATATGAGATGTTAACCACCCTGAGTTGCCCTGACAAGGAGGGCGGTATACCAATTTAAGTAAGTAAGTAAGTAAGTAAATAAATAAATAAATTTTGATGTGTTATCCTGCCATTGTCAAAATGACAGAAAGGTGTTGAGAAATGTGTGAGAATAATGTTCTGGTTTTCTTCTTCTTTGCTTCCTCTTTTACCCTATCAGGTGTTGAGAGAGATGCAAGGTTCTTGTTCTGGCACTTCTAGCATCTTCCTCTGATGTTATTTGGTGTTTTTGTAATATGTCTTTGATGATATCTCTCCACCTTCAGCTGGGTCTGCCTTGTGGTCTTTGTCCTTCTCCTCCTTCTACATAGGCCTTGTAAAGTATGGAATTCCAAGGCATTCTCTCCAAATGGGTGAAGCACTTTGTTGTCTCTGTTTGTGGTTTAAAATTGGTTCTATTCCAATTCTTTCCCTTATAATTTCATTCCTGATTTTATCCCTTCTAGTCAATCCAGTAGCCTTCCTCAGACATCTCATTTCTGTGATGACCAACTTTTGTTTATGTTTTATTTTAAGTGTCCATATTTGGCACTGGTAACATAGTTGTTCTGGTTTTGATTGTATATTATATTTCCATTGCTGTTGATGTTGTTATGCTCAGGTCACCTGAGATTTATTGTGACCCTATAGATGAGCAATCTCCAGAATGCCCTGTCCTCAACAGCCATCCTCAGTTCTTATAAAGGGAATCCTGTGGCTTCCTTTAAGACAGGGGTTCTCAACATTTTTAAGCTGTGAGCCAGACCACGCTCCCTCTGACAGCTGAGTGGGCCAGACTGGTGGTTCTCCTGCTGTAAACACTACCATAAAACACATTTACGACAGCCGCAGGGGCATTTAGGGCAACATTTCATGTGACCTACATCACTGCTGTCACTGGAAGCAGAAGCATTTATGACAGCTGCAGGTGCATTTATAGCTGTTGTAAATGCATCCATTTCTGCTTCCAGTGGCGGCGGTGGCAACGATGGGGCCCACATGAAATGGTGCCGTAGGTTGAGAACAGCTGCTTTAAGAAGTCAATCGATCTAATGTTTGGTCTTCTTTTGTTGCTCCGATCAATCTTTCCAGCATTTTTGTCTTTTCCAGAAAGTCTTTCCTTTTCTTGATGTGTCTAAAATGTTTTCCTTTTGCTTCCAATGATAGTTCAGATTTGATTTAGTCTAAGACTCATTTGTTTGTCTTCTTGGCAGTCCAAGGTATCTGCAATGCTCTTCTTCAACACCATATTTCAAACAAATCATTTTATTTCCTATCACCTTTCTTTACTGTCCTACTTTCACACCCATACATAGCAATCAATAATACAATATTGTGGATGATCCTGATCTCCAACACTTGATGATCTTTTCTAATTATTTCATTGCTGCCCTTCTGAGTTTCAGTCTTCCGCTGTTTTCTTGGCTGCAATCTCCATTTGGATTGATGATTGTCCCAAGGTATACAAAATATTTAACAATTTCAATTTCTTCATTTTCAACATTAAAATGTGTAGTTCTTCCTGTAGACATGACTTTTGTCTTCTTAACATAACATTCAGAGGCAATCCTGCTTTGGCATTTTCTTTCTTTCTTTCTTTCTTTCTTTCTTTCTTTCTTTCTTTCTTTCTTTCTTTCTTTCTATCTATCTATCTATCTATCTATCTATCTATCTATTACATTTTATACTATCCATCAGAGATATTTCCCACTCTGGTCAGTGCACTTTCACTAAATGTCATTTCAAGTCTTTGCTGCTTTCTGCCAGTAAGATAGTGTCATCTGCATATCTTAAATTATTGATGTTCCTTCCACCAATAATTTACTATACCTTACAATATAGTCCTATATAGTCTGTGAAGTAGCCATGAATGTATTTTATTGGGACATACTCCCAAATAACATCAAGAAATTCCAGGTAGCATACCTTAGTAATTCTTGGCTTTTCATCTCTTACATCCATCAGCCTATGGAAGAATCTGTGTCTGATAGCTACAAAACACCCACTTTTACCCCAGAAAATGACATTTGTGCAGTATTCTGTGACTGTATTCATTATTTAGGGAAAGGTTTAAGGGCATTGTAAAATATGTAAATCATATTGTTATAGGAGGAAACTGGAACAATAATAAATCTGTTAGTATTTTAAAATTAGAATGAATGGAACCTGTTGAACATCAATTTTACTGCTCCAGGAATTGTAAACATATAAATATAATGAGTAAATAATCATAGAAGTAGTACTGGAAATAAAAGTAATTGCTATGACTGGCAGGAAGATAAGAAGGATAAAAATGAAAGGGAATTCTTAAGCCAGAATCCTTTTGGGAGAAACAGAAAGTGCAAAGGTAATCAATTGCTCATCATTGTTGGCCTATCTTTCACATGATTGATCACATGATCAGTTTCCCTACCAGCATACAACCAGTCATGCAAAGGGCAACCTGTAAAAGTGAGAGGAAACTGCTTAAAAATGATTATCATCCTGCCACTCTTATTCCTGACAGGATTGTTATCGTGCAGGAGAGCAAAATAACATTCTACAAGGCAGTTCTCAAAATGAGGCCACTCTGATCAAGAAATTGTAATGTTGACGCTGGACTACACATGAACACTAAACCTGGTACAGATGTAGCAGACACTGCTTTTACTCTGTGTCAAATCTGGGGATGTTTAGGCAAAGAGTTTTTAAGTTATGATTTTTTAAAGTAAAAAGTTCACCCCTGTAAATTCTGAAATTACTATTTTGTTACTTTGTGGCCATGGATGGTCTTACTTAATTCTAGCAGAGCTTTGGTGCCTGTTCTAACCATCTTGTTGCTATACAACTGTTTGGTAATTAAGAAAAAAACCTTCAAAAGTTTGTGCTCAGCATCTTAACTACTAAGCCACTGCAGACACAGGGTGATAGGTAAAGGTCACCCTTGCTCGAAAGCGAGTCATATCAGACTCTAAGGTTCAGTGCTCATCTCTGTTTATAGCCAAAGAGCCAACACTGTCTATGTCTGCTGACATTTCCATGGACATGTGGCAGGCATGACTAAACACCAGAGTGCAAGGAATGCTGTTTACCTCCCCACCAAAGTGGTACCTATTTATCTGCTTGCAATTTCTTGCTTTCGAACTACTAGGTTGGCAGGAGCTGGGACAGAGATAGGAGCTCACTCCATAGTGCAGCACTCGGGTCTCAAACTGCTGACCTGCTGACCTTCCAGTCATAAGTTCAGCATCTTAACCACTAAGGGTGATACATAGCTCTAAATAAATACATGACTTGCATTCAGATCTGCTGACATATTTTCCATCAATTTATGCACTTTTCCTACCCATTATGACTACTGACCATATACAGTCAAACCTCGCATAAAAAGCATTTCGCTTAGAGAGTAACTCGCTTAAAGAGCAGAATTTTCTCTGAATGGTCGCTTCGCTTAACAAATAAAACCAATCAAAAACTCGCTTAACAAATAAATTGGGGTTTGCAATTCCCCCCACAATTGCTCACTTTCAATGGTGTTTCACTTAAAGAGCAAACTCGCTTAAAGAGCAACCCTGTGGAACGCATTATGCTCTTTAAGCGAGGTACAACTGTATATGGCATCCTTTATTGTTGTTGCTTCTCTTCTTGTGTTGCTCCTATTGGGCATCCTCCACTTCCTTTTACTGTTCTGGAATATTCCATATCTTTCCATTTTCCTGCAGATAGTCTCAACCTATCACAGATCTCTTGTAAAGAGTGCTATCTTTTAACTTATTTTATATGAACTAATTAGTCTAAAATTAATTTATTCTAATTTTATGATATATTTAATTTAATTTAATGGAGGTGAGTAAGGATAACATGAGTGACTGTGATGGCTTAGTGGTTAAAATGCTGAACCTGATAACTGGACGGTTGGCAGGTCAGCAGTTCGAGATCCGAGTACTGCATGACAGAATGAGCTCCTGTTTCTGCCTCAGCTCCTGCCAACCTAGCAATTTAAAAGCAAGAAATTGCAAGTAGACAAATAGGTACCATTTTGGTGGGAAGGTAACAGCATTCCATGCACTCTGGTGTCTAGTCACAGATGCAGACAGCGCTGGCTCTTTGGCTATAAACAGAGATGAGTGCTGAGCCCTTGAGTCAGATACAAATGGCTTTCAAGCAAGGGTGACCTTTACCTTTACCTAAGGATAACATAATAATTATCTGCCACTAAGGTATTTGGCTGCAGAACCAGAGCTTGGGAGTTCAATTCCACACTGGGGGGCTCCAGGGAGAAGAGCCAGCCAGTATGACCTTGGGTAAGCTGCACAGTCCCAGGGCACCCCCTAGTGGAAAGGATGATGAACCACTTCTGTGTTTTCACTGCCTAGAAAACCCTGGGAAAGGTCACCATAAATTGAAATCAGCATAAGGATAAAATATGGACATTTCTCTGCATTGGCTAATCATGTATCAACAGTATCTTTCTAAAGGATTCAGAGACCAGAGTTCATCCCTTGTTCCAGTTAATTACACAGAAAATCACATATTAAAGTCTTAGTGCTTTGTCTGCAAAGCAGAAAGAAGCATTCAGTTTACACGTACAGCTCCAAAATCAGTTCCAGTGTTGAGCAATCCTGTAAGAAATAATCTTGACAGTGAACTGTATTGTGAAATTGCAAACAAACAAATATTGAGAGCTGCATTTAATCTTTTATTGCAGCATCAGACTACAGGTATTCTGCAGCACACGGAAAACTAACAAATTTATTTGGTTTCATTTTTCGTTGACTGCAGCCCACTTCACCAGTATCATCTATGAAATTGAACACCAAAACCAAAGGCAAATAAAACTTGTCAATCTTCAAGACACCAAGGGTCTCTTTGTTCCTGTGGCTAGACTAGCAAACTAGGCTTGTTCTGCTTGATTATAAAATCCATATTCTGTTTTAATTGCATGATACTTTTCTTTAATTTTGAGGATGTTCTCAAAGGAGAGGTGGAGTTTGGCTGTCCATTGGATAATTTATTAGTACTACTGGCCCTATGAGAACAGAAACAGAAAACAGAATGTGGAGGGGGGAATGAAATAAAATAGTTGAAGAAGAATGATCCTGAAATGAAGAGAGCGTTTGTTTTAGAAGCAGGGGTCCTGGCAACTATGATTAACCCAGCCCTCCCTCCGTTGGTTGGTCATTTTGTAGAAACCAAAGGTCAAGAGTCATGTAGGCCTACTGCATAAACAATGACAGCCCTTGGGGCAGCCAAAGGCTGCAATCTTCAAACACAGGCATCTTTCAGATTTGGTTTTTCAAGGCTGATGGGCAAAATGCTTGTATAACTTGTTTACATATCCTGATTGCTGAGTCATGTCTGAGGAACATCTCTGTTGGTGCCAACCCTGAGAGCTAATGCAGCTGAGAATGTGAACAGGGCCAAAGTGGGAGCAAAGAGTGTTTGTTGTGGCCATTTTTGGCAAGGTTAGCCCAAGCCTTTTTGCAGCATGATGTGGCATGCCAAATAACATCCCCCCCCCCCATTTCCCCAGGTTAAGATGTATGCTATGCAAAACCTGCCAATTTGTTTTGCTGTGTGAGTTATCAAATCTCTTCTCATCCCAGGCATGAATATCACAGTAAAAACAAAGATCAATCTGATTTTGTTGACACTGCTGATAGAGGTGACAGGCTCACTCTGTCCATTGATAGGCCTGGTTCTGATTGTTGGTAAATTAGTTCAAGATTTTGCAAAGTCCAGGTTCTTGTCTTGCAGATGATGAGCAGGACTTGGGAAAGTTACTTTTTCAAACTTTTACTCCCAGAGTCCAACAGCCACCACAGCAAGGAATTCTGGAAATGGTAGTCCAGAAAAATATCACTGCCGACTGAAGTTCAGTTGCCAGGAGAGAGGGGGAATCTATTTTGAGAAATTTAAGTTCTTTGTGATAATATCAGAGCTGTCCCTGTTGTTTCTGGATTATTATTGTTTGGTAAGCAATGAGATCTGTGCCTTGGGTACACATGGCAAATACACAAGCCAGTGTACATGTTTAGGATGGCTGTATTCAAACATCACATTACACCATATTTTGCCAAGACAGCATTATTAGGAAATCAAGAATTTAATCAATACAATATGGGACTTCAGTATTTGTTGTTATTGATCACCAAGTTGATTCCAGCTTGTGGCAACCGTAATAGGATGTTCAAGGTATGTGAGATGTTTAAAGAGTATTTTACTATTGCCATCCTTCCCTGAGTTCCTATGGTCAGGCAGAGATTTGAACTCAGGTGTCCTAGTATTTAGCCCAGTACTCTAACTACTGTATCACGTTGGTTGTGATTTTAAGGGCTGCAAATGAAAACTAAGAGAGCCCATGGGAGAAAGTGGAATATTTCAGGACAGAACTCATTATCCCTTTCCACTTCTTGGAGTCAGCCCTCCAAATCATGATTATAGTTCCACCTGAACATACATGCATCTGCAAACTTTGGTTATAGAAAGTCTGGCAAAGCAGTGTATAAAGCATTGTTTGAATCTGTAATAATAAGTCAAAATTAGTTATGACTTATGGCAATCCTTTCTACAGTTTTCCAGATATACAAAAGGAGTTTATCAGTCTCTTCTTTTGGGGACATTTTTGGGGTTGTGCAGCTTGTTCAATGGGACTGTGGTGGCTTAGTGGTTAAGACACTGAATTTGATGACTGGAAGGTTGGCAGGTCAGCAGTTCAAGACCCTAATATTGCATGATGGAGTGAGCTCCCATCTTTGTTCCAGCTCCTGCCAACCTAGCAATCTGAAAGCAAGAAATTGCAAGTAGATAAATAGGTACCACTTTGGAGGGAGGATAAACAGTGTTCTGAATGCTGCATGATGGAGTGAGCTCCCATCTCTGTCCCAGCTCCTGTTCACCTAGCAGTTTGAAAGCAAAAAATTGCAAGTAGATAAATAGGTGTCACTTTTGAGGGAAGATAAACAGTGTTCTGTGCACTCCAGTGTCTAGGCATGCCTGCCACATGTCCATGGAAATATCTGCAGACACAGACAATGCTGGCCATTGGTTGTAAATGGAGATGAGCACCACACCCTAGAGTCTGATATGACTGGCTTTCGAGCAAGGGTGACCTAGATTGTCCAAGGCTTCATAGGCTGGCTCTTCTCCCAGGAGGCATAGTTAGGCCGCTTAACTTAGTTTTTGTTCCATTTCAGTAGGATGCTGCTACCCAGCAATGACAATGAAGGAAAATAACTGAATGCCCACCATGTGGGAAACAAAAACAAACTCTATGCCATGATTTTCCTATAAAACACTGGAAACAGAAATCATGGGAGACTTCAGTTTACACAAGCCATGTTTGTGGATTCAGTGGTCAAAGCAGCAATATGCATGGGGGAAAGTAGCAGAAGCCCATAGCATTTTCCAGGTTAACATTTATTGGAACATACGTTTCCATGAAGGAGAGTATATTTTATCAGATGTATGGATTTATGTGAATAGGTTTTGTGTCAATTATAAAGACCTGGTAAGGAAGTGTCCTTATGTCACTTTGCCTGAGGGCATGGAATCTCACAGGGTTTTAAAATCCCTCATCAAGCAGTCTTGTGTCAAAACAGCCTCAATAAACAAGAATGAGGAATCTAGTGAACATTCTTTGTAACTAGAGATAGCAAGGATTAAAATGATGAGATGTAATAGAAGCAAGTATATAATGAGGCACATTGGTGCAAATCACCCTGAATGTCACATAGGTACTAATGAGGTTTGAACTGGAAGTGAATGAGTAAGAAAGCAATTTTGACATTGTGGTAGATGGCTTGATGAAGACAATGGCATGATATATGGCTGCTAGCAAAAGCTCTAATTCCATGTTAGGGTTCCTTAGAAAAAGAAACCAAAACAAAATGGCCACCATCCTATTGTTTTGCAATATAGCCACAGCTGCCAGTACTGCATACAGTGCTGGTCACTGCATTTGGAAAGGATGTTGAAAAACTGAAAAAGATGCAGAAAAGGGCAACCTACATGATCATGTAGTGGAGGCAACTCCCCTTTGAAAAAAGGTTACAGATAGTGATATGTGTTGATCATAGCTCAACGGTTTAGGTATTTGGCTGTGGAGCAGGAGATTGGGAGTTTGATTCCCCACTGTGCCTTCTTGACTGAAGCCAGTTTTGATGATCCCTTGCAGTTCTAAGGTTCTAAAAAAATACTTTGGACCACACCCCCAATCCTTCACTTCATTTAATGCTCTGATTCCATTTGGAACAATGCAAAGCTGATCCATTTCTACTTGACTTCTAAACCACAGTCAGAATTTGGAAAGCTGAAGGGTTCAAGCTCTCAACAATTACATTGATGATCCTCCTTTTCTCCCATGATCTCAAGACATTGTACATGGTGGTCCTCCTCTACTGTATCCTCACAAAAAGCTTGATAGATCAGTTTGTGTTCTTTACACCCATGATGAAATATAATGAGGGGATATTTATATATGAAGTATGGAGAGGGTCTACTCTCTTCTACATTTGAACATGTGTCACAAATGATGATCATAGATATTCGCTGCTGGAAAGACCCAGGAAGCTAACAAGACACGTTGACTTAATTTGCATTTTACCGTTAAAAACTAGCTTGAAGTAAAATGTATCTCAGTATATAGCAATTCCCAAGATCCCATAGAGGGAAACCCTCTCAACATAAAAAGGGAGATGGCCACTTTCTGTGGGTCAGGGGATCATTTTCTGGACCACAGGGTCTTCCAAGGACTGTCTGGGTTAGCAAAAAAATGGGGGAGGGGGAGAAGAGTCCCATGCTAGAGATGACACAAAATCCTAGGTAGATTGGTTTGTTTTTGTTTAATTAAATACAGTAGTGAGGGTGACTAATTTAAAAGGCTCTAAGTACAGCGATTCACCTTTTTTTGCTGGGGAATATTTGTGGAGAGGAGGAAAGACCCAGTTATTCTTTCCACATGACCAAAACACCCCAAAAGCTGAGTTCTGGCTAACATGGAAGATTAATGTTTCACGGTTGTATACTTTGGATACTTTGGAGTTGTTATTCAGTGAGGAGTCTGCGCACTGGTAGACTTCTCTGGAAGGACATTCCACACATGCAGATGAACTTGAGAAATCAAATCCACTTGCATGCAGTTTTTTTAGCCATTTTTGGATATCATGTCACACATTGGCTAGACGGAGAAAGATGTGTGCCCTTCACTTTCACCTTGCCCAAGGGATCCAACAGAGGATGCTTTGGTGAGTTTTAGTCCTGGCCTAACATCATTGACAAGAGATTGACAACACTGCCTAATTAGACTGCTCAAGCCCCCGCACCCTGACAAAGTTCTCACCTAGCCAGGGGTTCAATGTTGTATTTTAAATTATTTGATTTTAGATTGTTTTAAACATCTTATGCAAGGATTCACAACCTACAGCCCATGGGCCGGCCCCAGCCTGCTGCACCATTTCATGTGGTCCATGTCACCACCACCACCACCAGAAGCGGAAGTGGAAGTGGAAGTGTTTTCCCCATAATTTTATCCAGTTTGGCTTATTGTTTATGTTTAATTTTATACTGTTATTGTAAAAAAATCTTTTAATATGTCATACACCACCCTGAGTGATAGACTATCCCATATGGGTGGGATATAAATGTAATAGACAGACAAACAGACAGACAGACAGACAGACAGACAGACAGACAGACAGACAGACAGATAGATAGATAGATAGATAGATAGATAGATAGATAGATAGATAGATAGATAGATAGATAGATAGATAGATAGATAGATAGATAGATAGATAGATAGATAGATAGATAGATAGATAGATCACCATGTAAAACAGCCTCCCATTCTTGAGCCTACTATCCTTTAGATTCTGTCTGTGGTTCTACAGCAGGTCCAGCCCTACCATTAGTCAATGAGGAGACTGTTTTAGACAGCAGATATTGTGGAGGGGAAGGGCAGCTTCTAATTTTGCATCTGTACATATAAATGAGCATATGCAATGCTATGCAGGTCATTATCTTTTTCTTTTCCTTTGTATTTTTTTTGGAGAGGTGTAAGTGGCCACCCTACAGGTTGCTACAGGAGTGGTGGAGACCCTGCACATAATTTTGGAGCCAGTGCTGAGCCAGTTCTATTATTAGTTAGTTCAGTCAACTCTTGTACAGAAAACAGAAGGGTCTCCTTCTCATTCTTTTGTCATCCCAAGCAGCAACATATTTTGCTCTAAACTTGATTTTGAAACTCATGTTTGCTTCCCTTTCCTGGCCAGAAAATCATCCTTGATAAAAGGGAACATACTTCATGCTCAGAGATCAAAACACTCTCCCGTGCTGTGAAGTGAAGAATCCTTTGTCTAAAACTGTTCTTGTCAGGTGTTTTTTCTCTCTCTCATTGATTTCTGGAAAAGATTTGCATGTGAAGAGTGTCTGGGATTGCACTCTTATCTCAAATAGCTCCAGTAATAAGGCAAAATATTCAATAGTCAACCAGACTTTCATTGATTTTGACTGTAAGAAGAAGGATGGCTGGTTGGTTGGTTGGAAGAGAGTGAGAGGTACCGAACTGAGTTGCTAGGTTGTGAAAATAGAAGATTGCAAACCCATCATAACAACAGGCAGAATATCCACTCACAGAGGGAGGGAGTGGAGATAGATTTGATGGATCCAGTTTAACAGCAACTGAAGTTACCTCTAAAAGCTTAGAAATGTTATTTTCTTGGACTACAGCTCCCAAATTTCCCCCAAATACCACAGCCAAAAAAGTAACTTCTCCATCCTCTGGATTTTGCAAAAATCTACTGGTCACATTAAGAACAGCTTTAGGCATTCCAAAGAAGAGGGAGAATTGGAAGTAGAATTCATCTGGGTTTTCCTTGTACCTCACTTACTCTGGTTTTCAACCAGTAATGTATCCTATTATAGGTAGGACATAAAAGCAGTTTATGTGGGATGCAGATGGTCAGAACAAAGGCAAAGAAGTCACCATCTCTCAACCCTCATGTTTTTTCCAACCAAGTGTGATTTGTTGTGTTTTGCCTGTCTCGGATTGTTCATCTATGACTTTTTGACATGTTAGTAGTGACTTTGGGAACTTGCTTCTTCTAATAACCATATTCTAATAATAATTTACCCTTGTCTAACCATGATTGTCATTGATGGCTCATTTCCTTCCAGGGGTTATTTGTTGTGCCCCTCTATAAATATTTTTTCTCAAACATGTCATTTTTCATTGTTGCTATGTTCCATCAAGTTGCTTCTGATTAATGGTAAACCTATGAATGATGGGCTTCCAGAAGGTCCTGTCATTGTCAGCCTTGTTCAGGCCTTGTGAACAAAGAGTCTTGATTGAGTCAAGTCATCTCATATTCAGTCTTCCACTATTCCTGCTGCCTTCAACTTTTCCTGTCTTGTCATGAGATGCCTGAAGTCTCATCAGAGTCATATTTGCTTCTACCAGAGTGTAATACTGTGCTGTAGGAATTCTACAACAGCAACTAATAGAACTGTTTGTTTGTTTTTAATTTTATTTTTACTCCCAGCAATACTGCTGCATTTTTACAGCTTTTAAAACACATTAATCAGAATTCAGGTGAATCTATCATGATGGTATTTGGGGACATTGAGAGAATGAGTGGTGAGACATTAAGCCATTCATTGGCTTAAAACATGTGCAGTAGGGTGAGTGATGTAATCAAGTCCACAAACTGTTGATGGCCCACTAAGTCCTAGAATGAGGTCCACAAAACCCTCAACCCAAACTCTAAACTGGAAGATTCTCTCTCCCCAAAACAAAACACTCGGGAAACATGATTTGTCCTTAAAAGTCAATTCCCTTCCTTCAGGCATTTCATGCCTACAACTGTATTTTGTAGAAACCAGAAAGACTGGGGAATGGCCTTTAAACAGTGATGGGTGCAAAAAAAAAAATTACTACCACACTGTGGACGTGGTATGGTGGGTGTGGCCAGGGGGAAAGCCCTGTGTTGCACCTGAAATAGGGCTACTTTATTTCAAAACTTGGATGGGCAGGATCAACCAGAATTTCTGCTACTGGTTCTGGCAAACTGGTGTGAACCTGCTGATGCCCACCACTGCCTTTAAATGGTGAATTCTGCAGCCCTGTTCTTCTGGAGACACTGTCATGCGTCATTAACCCGAATGAGGCTGTCACCTTGAACAGTAGGTTTTGAAGATAATGACTGGGCAGCAAATTCTGAACCATGTAACTTGTGAAATTGGCTGACCTGCCTCAGGCAGCAGAATGTCTTGGCGCAACCATGTAGGAGGCAATCTAGCTAGAACGTCTGTGGCTGTGCCTCTTTTATAGCACCTTCAGAGGGTATTCCTAAGGTGAATAATAACAGGCACGCTTACAGTGCAACTAGACAACGGAAATAAGCAGATAAATATGTTTACCATCCTAACCTCCCCTTTACGCTATGTTTATTTGTGTCTTCATTCCAATTCTTTCTTGTTACATAATGGTTTTGTACACAGCGGAGTACTTAAACTAATTTATATCGATCTCAGCTCCTCTCATTTGTGCATACTTAATTCAGAGAGGTAATCAAATTGATTTCTGGGGCCTACTTTTCAAGAGATTGTACTAACACAGATATACAAGAGGTTGCTGTAACTAAATTAGAGGGGAAAGGAAAACATTTTAAACCTTTGGAAGCCCCCTTTTTGACAATCATTTCATTGTGCTCAACATTACTGATATAATTGAATTTCCCTTCACGTTGAGGTCTGTTTGAAATCAAATTGAGAAACTGGTTTTTCTTGAGTTCCATCACAGGCAGATCTTAGATCCACTCAATACTCATATGAAACGATATATAATAAAACAACATGCAACCTTCTCCCTTGCAAAAAGAAGAGTAATAAATGAAATGCCTAAATATATGTTCCCTGAGACAATTAAGCATAAGAGTTAAGCTGTTTTCTTAAGCATATTTACTAAAATGTACTAACACAGGACTGTGGTGACTTAGTGGTTAAGACACTGAACTTAATGACTAGAAGATCAGCAGTTTGAGACCCGAGTGCTGCACGACTGAGTGAGCTCCCATCTCTGTCCCAGCTCCTGCCAACATAGCAGTTCAAAAGCAAGAAATTGGAAGTAGATAAATAACTACCCCTTCAGTATCAGTAGGGAAGATAATAGCATTCTGTGTGCTGTGCTCCAATATCTAGTTATACCTGCCACATGACCATGGAAACATCTGTAGATGCTGACAACACTGGATCTTTTTACTGGTTCCCCCACTGCGCATGCACACCAAGCACTTAGTGTGCATGCCTACAGTGCTTGGCGCGTATGCACAGCCTCCTTGCTCTCCTCCCAAGCGGGGAGGAGGAAGAGAAGCTGCTAGCCTGAAGCTCCCTATAGCCTGCTCCCCAGGGTAAGTGACTCACCTTTGGATGTGGTGTGTCTGTGTGTATTTTAATGTGTATTTAATACCTTTACCTATATTGATGTACTACCACAGTTCCTAAAAAGGTCTGATGGCCGGCAGGCCTAGCAGCCTGGCTTGGGGTTTTTAAGCAAAGTCTTGGAGTTACCTCTTCAATAAGCTACACCTGTGCTGTTCCAATTGCTGTTCCAATTGGAGAATCCTTAAGGAGGTACAGCTGTTTTACATTTACATTAAGGCATATTATCCTAGAGAACCGGTACGATGACCATATCCATCTTGCAACATGGTGCAACAGGTAAGTGACAGATTTGTGTTTGGGGTGGGTGGGTGTTTGGGTGGGTGGGTGTATTTTAATGTAATTTTTATTTAATTTATTTAATTTATTTATGGGTTTGTGTTGTGGGTGGGTGGGTGGGTGGGTGGGTGGGTTGAGGGTTGTATGTGTGTGTGTGTGCTTATTTTTATTTTATTTTTATTTTTTCTTTGGCCCTGCCCATGACATCATGACATCACGGTGGGGTAGTAAAATTTTTGACATCCCACCACTGACTACTATTAAGTTTGGTCCCTGCATCTTTCATGTAAGGCTAGCAAAATGCTACCTTGGAACCTGGAGATAATCACTGCTTTCAGTCTGTACTGACTATTCTGTGCTTGATGGACTAGGAGTCCGAGTTATTTAGAGCACCTTTCCATACTCTTATCATAACCAGGGCTTGGAAAAGTTGCTTTTTGACCACAGCTCCCAGAATCTCCAGCATTGTTGATGAGGGTCTCTGGTTATGGCAAAAATATGAATAAGTGACCTCCAGAATCTCCCAATAACCTTGCTCAGGACTTGCAAACTCAAGGCTGTGGATTCCTTTACTGAGTCAATCTATCTCATGTTTGGTCTTTCTCTTTTCCTACTGCCGTCTACTTTTCCTACTACAGTTGTCCCCCTCCACCTCCCATAAATCTTAACTTCTAATTGTATGCCCAAATCCGGAAAGGATTCACAAGTTAACCCATGGTAAAATGATTAAGCTGCAGGACTTCAGGCAAAACTTTGCTCATGAGCTGAGTTCAGTCCTAATGGCCTCAAAGTTGACTCAGCATTCTAGCCTTCCAAGGTCAGTAAAATACCCAGCTTGTTGTGGGTAAATTGCAGCCTGCATAACTACTTTTTAAATCACCCAGAGAATTATTACACACTGTGGGGTGGTATATAAACAGCTGCATTTTAGGCAGGGACCATCTCAATTTAGCTAAGGGCCAGACTGGATATTTGTGGGACATAAACAGTTTCTGTTTGCAAAAATAAGCCATGTATTTTGTATCAGACACACAAATGGATTTCATCTTCTAATGATGGGATTTATGGAACTTACACTTTTCCTTCTGACTTTCACAACTGACTGTGTCAATCATTTTGGCTAAGCTTAGTGGTTAAGACATTGAACTTCACAACTGGAAGTTCAGCAGGTTAGCAGTTTGAAACCCGAATGCTGCAAGACGGAGTGAGCTCCCATCGCCTGTCCCAGCCTCTGCCAACCTAGCAGTTCAAAAGTGAGAAATTGCAATTAGATAAATAGGTACTGCTTTGGTGGGAAGGTAACAGCATTCCATGAGCTGCGATGTCTAGTCATGCCTGCCATATGACCATGGAAACATCTGCAGACACAGACAACACTCGGTCTTTGGCTGTAACTGGAGATGAGCACCACACTCTTGAGTCAGATATGACTGGTTTTTGAGCAAGGGCGACCTTTACCTATATTTTCACCTTACTCTGCTTTCACCAAACATTCCTCCATTCATTTTCCAGTTATAATCCTGGGCATTCTGAGGACAAAAATAAAATAATTCCCTTTAATGCGAAGCCACAGGAGAACAGCAACCTTCTAGGAAACACCCGCTTCATGTGGCGTGACAGAAAAGTCCAGGCAAAATGAACTGAATTAATGAACTTTTCACCACATCCCATCTGTAATGTGCAAAGCATCTGTGCCAGCAAAGCTGATGGGCGAAAAGGTTTGCAATTTATCCATGCTTCATTTCACATGCAACAAACATCTGCTTCACACATTACAGAATTTTGGTTAGCATTGTTTGCCTGCATGTCTTTCCATTCATTACAAAATTCCTCAAACACATTCATTGTTGAAGATCAAAAACAAGTCATTCCTTGCCTTCAGGCAAACAGTCTCAAAGACATAACACAAAAGGAGAAAAAGATGGAATAGAGAGGGAAGAAGAAAACAAGCAAACTCTGCCCCTGTATGTTGACGTTTTTTAAAATGACCTTTGCTTGCTGATGAACTAAATAGAGATAGTTCAGGGAGAAATATCTCTGGCTATGATTTGTACATAATATTTGTGATTCTTAGAACTAACAATTTGCCAGTTGACCTTGAGCAAGTCTTTTTTCTCTAGGCATAGATATTCTTCATTAAGAGTCTGTACATGGTTTGTTGTGTATAGGGTAGCATCTGGCTAGTTCTCTGTACATTTAGAAACTCTTAGAGTAGGGGTGCCCAAACTACGGCCTGGGGCCAGATGCGGCCCCCAATGCCAATTCATCCAACCCACGAAGCCTTCATCGCTCCTAGAAGCAGAAGTAAAATGAGCCCATATGGGCGCTCCGCTTCCAAGAGTAATGAAGGCTTTGTGGGACAGGTGAATTGGCGTCAGGAGCTCCATCCAGCCCCCGGGCCTTAGTGACCAGCTCCCTGAACCAGATGGTCAGCCCGCAGCCCAAAAAGTTTGAGTACCCCTGTCTTAGAGGAACATTGGCCCCCTTTTTTTTGGCCAGGGAGGGGGCAGCTTTTAATTCTTTATGGAAAAACAACCCAAGGTCAGGAGAATAATCCCCCACATTAGCCAAACAATGAGTGCAATTGCCTGTCACAATTCCACCTCATTGTGCTGAACAAGGGATCAGAAGTGCTCCTCAAAGGGCACACATAGGATGGGGGAGGGGAAGAAGCTCTCAAAGAAGACTCTCTGTATGTAGCAGTTCGGGCCATTCATCTTTTTGGTTACATTGGCTGCTGTATAGAAGAGACTCAGATCTGTGCATGAGGAGCGAGGGCAGACTGGGTGGAATAGGGATGAGCACCATGGGGGCGAGTGAGCCTGGGGGGGGGGGGAAATCAAGTTTGGCCTGTGCCCCGGGTGGCTGAAACCCACGCTACGTGACTGACATTCACACAGTGTGCTGTTGTCCACCAGCAGCCCCCACTTGAGCATGTTGGTCTTACATTTATGGACTCCAACCTTCAGCCTATTCATGATCCTCCAAGTGAGCTAGGAGAGGTTGAATTCCTCCCTTAATGTTATTCTTTGTCCAGTGAGCTCCTTCCTCCATCTTCTAATTTAGTTTTGCTTTTGTGCACCCTCAAGAATGTTTGTTCTTGCCATAAAACTCTTGCTGGATATGAGCCAGCAGACTTGAATATCAAGGGTCATTCCCTTGCTTAGTTCTCCCAGTGTCTGCTGCTATTTCTGTCCTTAGGTGGAGCAATGCCAACAAGAGGATATATTTTCTCAACTGGTAGGTTTTGAGGCATCCTGTCACTATGCATAATGTTTCACTAAGAGCAATGTCAACTTGTTTCATGTATGCAGATGTGCTCCATACTGGAGCAGCATACTCTACTACATAGATGCTCAGGGCCAAAGCTGATGTACACAGAGTGGATGGTTGAGCTCCCCATGTATAGTTTGTCAATTTCTTGATGATATTGTTCCTCATACTAACTTTAGCATTAGTATTTACTCAGGTATTCAAAGAAGAATGATTCACACTGAAACCCAACATGCACAGAATGTTCATAGCAGAATTCTATTGAGGTCACTGGACAAAGTAAACAGGCTATGGCAGAAGAATAATCTCACTGAGTCTGACACACAGAGAAAAAAGATACTGCTTCCCTATTAAAGAGTGCTGTGGTTTCTACAGAGGGATAGTCTTTCACTAGATGGGGGAAACTGCATGTGCAAACACAACATCTCAGAAAGAAGTTTAAGGTGCCTTGAACTTTCTTGCACTCTATTAATTTCACAACAGGATCAGCTGAGACACTAACACTTTTAATGTCAGCATTAAGTGTGGTTTTATTTAATTATTTATTCTGCAGTGTCCAGGCTTGCAAGCCTGTTTCATTAAAGAACTCACACTAAATGAACTAAATCCCCAGTTCATACATAGAGAGTGATTCATTAATCACTCATCCTCATTACACTTCTGATCACTTCTCCATAATGCATCCAAGGGGAGACATTATGATATGTTGCCCATAGTCGGCACCCACACAGTCACCCCACCACAGAGTTTGCCACACTCCTCTGCCCATCAGCCCAATGGGAACACTTCCTCCCTCTCCCAGCACAGAGTTGACCCACCCCTCTGCCCAGTAACCCAATGGGAGTGTTTCCTCCCTCACCCCAGCACAGAGTTCACCCCCGCCCCTCTGCCCAGCAGCCCAATGGGAGTGTTTCCTTCCTCTCCTGTTGCTGTGTTGGCACTTTGCAATAAATAAGTGGGTTTTGGGTTGCAGTTTGGGCACTCAGTCTCTAAAAGGTTCTCCATCACTGCCATACACTAACTTACTCATTGACAGCATGACCAGTAGTTGACCTGCTTAGGAGCCAGAAACTGTGTGTTCAGGACATTTAAAGAAGCAGCCAATAGGTACATAAGAGAGGCTGTAGATCAGGGGTTCCCAACCTCCAGCCCGTAATCTGAACCCAGCCCACATCACCATTTCATGTGGCCTGCTGCTGCTGCACCCAAAAGTGGAAGTGGGTGTGTTTACGACACCCTAAAAATGTGTCCATGCATGCATCAACACAGTTATGTCAGCTGTAAATGTGCCCACAGCTGTTGTAAATGCAAAAACAGGTGCATCTACTTCCACTTCTGGGGGTCTGGTCAGGCCCATGGTGTAAAAAGGTTGGGAACTCCTGCTGTAGATTCTTGAGAACAAGCAGGGTACAGTGGTTAGAGTTTGGGACCTGGAGCTGGGGAGATATGAGGCTAAATCCAACTGATAGTCGCACTGATAGTAGACCTATTGACAAGAAGTCAACATTTATGTAAGTCTTATTGGTTCAGTGAGTCTACTCTCTTTGGGACCAACAGTTGGATTTTGCTTGTTAGTTTTAATTCTCATGGAACATGAAGCTTTCTGTGAAACATAACCCTGGTGGCTCAGTGGTTAAACTGCGGTACTGCAGCCAAAACTGCTGACATTGTAAGTTTGATCCTGACCAGGAGCAAAGTTGACTCAGCCTTCCATCCTTCTGAGGTTGGTAAAATGAGTACACAGCATGTTTTGAGGTAAAATGCTAGTTACCATGTGAACTGTCCAGAGAGCACACAAAGAGCTATGGAGAGATAGATAAGTGTGATTGCTATTGCTGACTTTTGGCATTTCTGACCTGACAGTCTAACCTTCCAGCATAGGGTCACTGAGAGGAGGGGTGAACGGGAAGAGGGAAGACAGGAGAACCACTGATGGTGATTTCCAGATGTTAATGGTTCTCGTCTACCATTTTCAGGTTCCCAAAGGCTTGCACAGGTCAAAACGGATCCCAAAGAAGCCTTGGAACCTGAGCATGGGAGACAGGAAAGTTTAAAGATTAAAACCGCCAGCTTTTACACACACAGAGTTGCACAAGCCAGTTTATTTATTTGTGTATTAACCAACAGCATCATAACCCAAACAGACCTGGTGCGACATGTACCCTTGATATGACGCAGAAAGTTCATTAGATTATATGGGACAGAAAATGCTGAGAAGGGAAGCCATTCCACCATCATGAGGTAACAGGCTTTGAATATGGCTCAGCAACCACCATGGATCCTCTTCCCTACTCATCCACAAGATCCTTCTCTTAAAAATCCTTCAGTGCACTGAGTTAATCTAGTAAATCTAATCTAATTATTCAGTCCATTGAGTTAGTATAGCCTAGTAAAGTAATGTTTGTTAACAGAAGCTGATCAGATCTAAAGAGTTTTATGGGCAGATCCAATAAAATATTTGCTGTCAGTTATATGTACTAGAAGCAAGCTATGCAAACCTAGGCAGCATAATAAAAAGTAGAGACATCACCCTGCCGACAAAAGTCCACATAGTTAAAGCAATGGTCTTACCCAGGAGTTCTCAACCTTTTAAAGCCAGGGTCCAGGTCATGCTCCCTCAGACAGTTTAAGGGGCTGGACTGCCATTTTGTCCTTCCTTCACCACATGGCACTTCCTGGTGTGGTGGAGGTGGTGGTGGGCCACATGAAATGGTGCCATGGGCCACATCTGACACATGGACCACAGTTGATTATCTCTGGTCTTATCAATAGTAATGTATGGCTGTAGGAGCTGGACCACAAGGAGGGGTGAGCACAGAAGAATAGATGCCTTTGGACTGTGGTGCTGGAGAAGACTCCTGAGAGTACACACATTGGACTGCAAGGAGATCAAATCAGTCAGTCCTAAAGGAAAAACCCTAACTGCTCCTTGGAATGACAAATACTGAAGCTGAAGCTGAAGAACTTTGTTCACCAAATGAGAAGCGAGGATTCACTGGAGAAGGCCTTGATGCTTGGAAGGATCGGAGGCAAAAGGAGAAGGGGAAGCAGAGGATGAGATGGCTAGATGGCAACATTGACACAATGGGTGTAGATGTGGGTGTGCTATGGAGAATGGCAGATGACAGAAGAGCCTGTCATGCCATGGGGTCACAAAGGTCAGGCTTGACTCTGTGACTGAACAACAAAATATGTACTGTTGGGCATTAATCCATATAGATCAATAATATGTAAATATAGCACAGATGGTTTTACAGCAAGGGACTTAGTGTATTTTAAGATGCAATCCTGTGCTTAATTACTTGGGGATAAGCATCAGCAAACTCTGAGGGGTATATCTCTGAATACACCTACAAAGACTTTTGTTCTCCAGGCCCCTCCACTACTACCTTTTAGACGCCTGGCAAAAGCCATTTGATTCTCACAAGCTTTTAATAGCAATTTAATTGCTTTTATGGTTTTGGCTTTTTATCCCCTGGCAATTCTTGTTGCCTACTTTTATTCTTGCTTTCATCTGCTGTTTCTATGGATAAGAGAGGTAAGAATGTTTGGGGTTTTTTGATACTATTCTTAGCCACCTTGAGGCTTTGACAGTATGGCAGGATATACATTTTAGAAAATGCATAAGCTTGGATCCTGAGATGTCCTTCTAACTCAGAGAGGACACGGATCCAAGAAAAGACCCATGGAGAGAAGTGGGAATATTTTCCCCAAATTCCCCCTGCATTCTACAGTGCCTTCCTTACTACTCTGATGGAACTTCCACTTCACCTCTTTTTTCTAGCAGGAGTAAATGTCCACTCTTGGGGATTTAGAATCTAAGCCATGTCAGTTAAGCCAGCTTGATACTACAGGAAATAGGATGAGGGATTAAATGGGCTTTTAGTCTGACCCAGCAGGGCTCTTTTTACATTGTGAGTTGGTTAAATCCCCACGAGTGAGCAAGCTCAAGGAAGAAACATAGAAGCATAATCTAAGGCAAACAAGGGTTAGAACCTAGCAAAGCAGTTATTGTGCCACAGAGCTCAGAAAAGTTACTTTCTTAGATGACAATTACCAAACCCCCACCAGCCAGAAATACTGCTAAAACACAGGAATAAGCATCTTCATAAGTTCATTGAAATCACATAGTTCAATGTGTCATAACCTTCCTAGACAATAAGTAAAATCTGGTTTGGCTCCTTCTCAAAGGAAGACTCAGAGGAGAGAGAAAACTAAAGGCAAGAAATATGTCTATGAAAAACAGCAGAGAGACCTACCATGCTGGAGACTCTGAAGAAAGAAGTCTAAGTAAACACTGTATAACCTGAGAAAGTAGCCATGCCTTCCTTCTCCTCCTCTGACACCACTGAAATTTCTTCTTGAAGCATCCGTGATGCATAGAAAAATACTACAGCTGCCTTCCAACAGTCACAGAAGGTACTACAACCACACCGGAACAACAAACTGTTTCCCTCAGAAAGCAAAAAGCTTGAAAGAAACAGCAGGATCATAAACCAAACAGTCCCAATCATCCAGAGGTGTAGCTTTTTATCCCTCCTGGACTACCACTTTCCACCATCTTTTCGCTGTTCTGGCTTCTTCTTTTGCTGCTGCTGCTACTGTTGCTTCTTCCAAAATGAAACCACCTTTTGGAGAATTCATTCTGCAGTTCCTTTCACCAGACCTAGTGTGAGAAAGATTAGCCAGCACAACAAGGTTGTCATTTCCAGGGTACACCCAAATATGGTTTAAAAATACCACAGTTTTTGAGGAGGCGCTTTCTGTGTACCCCAGCTGTTCTAGCTAAGGTAGATGGAAGTTAGAATCACTAAATATTTGGAAGGCTAGACTTTGCCCAATCCTATAGTAAGACTATTAAAACAATTAAAGATGGCTCCAGATAATTGCCTGGATCAAAAGAGATAGATAGCTGAATAGCTCAGTAAATTAGGTGTTTTACGGATTACAATTACAGGTACAGTAATACCTCATATAACATTAGTATCGAATAACACTAAAATCGCATAACATTAAGGAATCTGGGGGGAAGAATTGCATCAAATAACATTAAGATCCTATGGGATGCTTCAGATAACAACCGCAAAAGCCTGTGTGGTTACAATGTATCTCTATGGATCCCATAGAGGATCAGATAACACTAAAAATCATATAACACCAAGACTTGTGGAACCAGGTTTTAGTGTTATATGAGGTTTTACTGTATTTCAAAACTTGCAAAATCGAAACTGGGCTCCTCAGGGAACTATCCAGGGTGCTGATTTTCTACAAGGCCTCCGTTCTTGTCTGGCTCTTTCTAGCACTCATATAGAAGTGATGACAAATCTTGGCACTCCAGGTGTTCTTAGACTTAAATTCCCAGAAGCCCAAGTCTCTGTGAATCCACATGAATGAGTTTATTGCACATATACGCAGTAAACCCATTCGTGTGGATTCACAGAGACTTGAACTTCTGGGAATTGAAGTTCAAGAACAGCTGGAGTGTCAAGATTCACCATAACTGTCATATAGCATCCCAGCCTGATATAAGATGCAGCTTTCCTCCATGAAGAAATGCAAGCAAAACTGAAGCCCGATTGCTCATGTCAAAACCTGACACAATGTGCACACACTTACAGAAAAATCAGAGACCAAAGGAGGTTTATAATGCTTAGATTGTGAGATATTCTATCTCCCAAACATATTTCCCTCCTTCCCTTTGGACCATGGATTTTGTTTTGTTGCCTTTTATTCATTATTTCTTCTACTCTTGTATCAAGCAAAATCAAATAAGTGGAAGAAGAAAATAACCCAGTGCAAGTTGGCTTTCTGTATGAACCTGCTTTGTATCTGTATTAGCCAATCCTACGGTGAAAAGATGCAGATGGACCACTGTAGATGATTATCTATGTAACCTCATGTAGCCAAGAGTGAGAACATTCAGTGGCTATCTCCCCCTAAACCTCCAAATAACCTGCTGAGGTCTGTACCTTTCCCGTTCCTATTGCTGAAATTTGGCAACAAACCATACAACTGAATTGTAGTGAAAGTCTACAAAATCTCTCTAAAGAAAACATTTTTCTCAATTTATTGCTGCCAAAATTTGGGGTTGAGAACTGAAGAATAAAAAATAGGTTTGGTACCCAGTGACCTTCAACAGTTTTTTCAGTCTGTATCTGCAGCTTCCAGTTCAGCACTCTAATCACTATACCCCACTGCCATCAGAGTGCACTTTGGAGAGCTTTTTTAAATGTTTGCATCTAAATACATACTTAAATATAATATTCAGTGCGGATTTTTAAATAAAAACATAGATCATTACAGAGATGAAATGAAATGGGCTTATGAATGAACAGACACAAAACCAACAGGGACTGGGAAAAGACTGATCAGTCCATTCCTAGCTGCAATGTTGCTGCCCAAGAAATAGTTATCTGCATTTAGCTTCTCAGCTGTTTTAGACTGGGGAACTGGTACCCCCTATTCACTGCCATAGTACCTCCAAAATTGTTAGCTCAAAAGCTTGGGCCACACCACAAAATGTGGCTTCCATGGAGGGGGATATGTTTCCCGATTTCTATTCAAAAAAGAAAGGAGACATTCTGTTTTGCCAGTTTGTAGAGCTTATTTTGGGGGGAGGGGGAGAGAAATGGAAGCAGTGACAGACTTCACCTTCTTGTGTTCTAAGATTACTGCAGATGGTGACTGCAGCCATTAAATAAAAAGGTGCTTACTTCTTGGGAGGCAAGCTATGGCAAACTTAGGCAGCATAATAAAAAGTAGAGACATCACCCTGCCAATAAAAGTCCATATAGTTAAAGCAATGGTATTCCCAGTAGTAATGTATGGCTGTGAGACCTGGACCATAAGGAAAACTGAGTGTAGAAGAATAGATGCCTTTGAACTGTGGAGAAGACTATTGAGAGTCCCCTGGACAACAAAGAGATCAAATGAGTCAATCCTAAAGGAAATCAACACTGACTGCTCCTTGGAAGGACAAATACTGAAGCTGAAGCTTAAGTACTTTGGCCACCAAATAAGAAGAGAGGATTCAGTACAGAAGGTCCTGATGATAGGAAAGATCGAAGGCAAAAGGAGAAGGGAGTAGCAGAGGAAGATGTGGCTAGATGGCATCAATGATGCAGTGGACATAGATCTGGGTGGATTATGGAGGATGGTAGATGGCAGAGGAGCCTGGCATGCAGTGGTCCATGGGGTGACAAAGGGTCAGACTCGACTGTGCAACTGAGCAAAAGAGCTCAATGATGCAAGAGGTCTTTCTAGCATGTTCCTATATCAGAGATAGCTACAACAATGGCCACTGAATTTTTGCCATGGTCAGGTACCTCCTGGCAGGTGCGATGAAGGCGAAATGTTCTCATCCCCCACCTCTAAGAAGTTGCCCAGGTTTGCTCTACTGTTAAAACCGTTCAGATCCTACATGACCTGTGTGCCTGCTGAGAAATGTGGTCCTCAAATTACTTGTGGAAAATTTACACATTTGAGTGAGCATGTGTTTGCAGCTGCCATGAAAACTGATGGGAAAATTGGAGGCATGGTTAGGAGCTGATTTGGAAAAGAACAAGAGGCCAGAGTATCAAATGCACCTCCTACAATCACACTGCTTTTTCCATCATCAAATGTCTCCCCAAGCAGAATGCTTTCCATTTTTCCCTTTTAGAGAGATGTGCATCTCAAACCTGCCAGGAGTGGGGGCAGGATAAAGAATAAGACCTCTCCCACTTTCTCCTCCAGAGCAAACTTCACAGCTGGAGGAAAGTATTTACCGAATGGTACTGAGAAGCCTGCCGTCCTTGCATTATTTATTATTAGCTACTGATAAATATAAGATGCAGGATGCCTCAAGCCATGAATTAGTGATGCTATAAAACAACCTCCCAAAAACCCTTTTAGGAACTACAGTGAATAGGTAAGCGCTCCTGGTTTTTATTCCATATCTCCCTCTGGCTTGTTACAGAACTGTATTGAAAATAAGCATCATAAATAAATAACGTAAGTGAAGCCAGAAGAATTGGGGGTGTGTGGGGGTGTGAGAAATCTCATGTGAACCAATTAAACATATAATGATTCCACAGATACCCAGTATCAGAGGATAAGATGTTTACTGGAAACCAAGCTTAGCTTTTCTCCCAGCCTCTGTTTCATTGAAACAACACTTATGGAAAGTAAGACTGGAGAGTGAAAGCAGATGAAAGCAACTCCTTTGCCCCTATGATTCGTCTCAAAACTGCTGCAACTTCGCAGAAAGACATCAGAAAAATCTAAAATTGTTCGCAGGAAATATTCCTCACAGTTTAACATAACCCATACCCTCCAGCAATTGATGGATGGAAATTAGACAGCTGGTTTTGTATTTCACCCCAACTGCTAAGGGCCTTTTAGTATATGATACATCACAATGCCACATACATTCCTTTGGAGAAAGAAAGACTTTCAGGTTTTAGTGTATCTTGGGTGGGGCAGACCTCCATAGCCGTTTACAAGCCCCAAGAGGCCAAGGTAGTGAGTACATGAGACAGGATTTTCACTGTAGCACAACCAGTGATGGGATGTATCAGGTCCGCACCAGTTCGCCAGAAACGGTAGTAACTTTTCCCAGTGTCCTGGAGAACCGGTAGCAGCTTTTGGGGGGAACCACCTTCGGGGCTTACCTTTTCGCTGGTTCCCCCACTGTGCATGCGCACCAAGCACTTGGAGTGTATGCATGCCTACAGTGCTTGGCGTGTATGCACGGCCTCCTTGCTGTCCTCCCAAGCGGGGAGGAGGAAGAGAAGCTGCTAGCCTGAAGCTCCCTATAGCCTGGTCCCCAGGGTAAGTGACTCACCTTTGGATGTGGAGTGTCTGTGTGTATTTTAATGTGTGTTTAATACCTTTACCTATATTGACATACTACCACAGTTCCTAAAAAGGCCTGGCAGCTGGCAGTCCTGGCGGCCTGGCTTGGGGTTTTTAGGCAAAGTCTTGGAGTTACCTCATCAATAAGCTACACCTGTGCTGTTCTAATTGCTGTTCCAACTGGAGAACCCTTAAGGAGGTACAGCTGTTTTACATTTACATTAAGGCATATTATCCTAGAGAACTGGTTAGGCAAAGACTTAGTACCTAACTTCTTTAACTGCTGAAAAGTTGAAAAGTGCCAAAATGAAGCCATCTTGTGGTGAGTTCATTCTGTAGTTCCTTCCATCTGACCTAGTGTGAGAAAGATTAGCCAGAATAAGCTTTAAGCTCTGGTTTAAAAGCTCTGGTTGATTTGTGGGTGGGTGGGTATATTTTAATGTATTTTTATTTATTTATTTATTTATTGGTTTGTGTTGTGGGTGGGTGGGTGGGTATAGGGGTGTGTGTGTGCTTATTTTTATTTTATTTCACTGGGGAACAAAAAAAATATTTTTTCTTGGTGCCTAAAATTTTTCAACTGATTTCGGGCATTTTGGGGTGGCTGATTCCGAAAATGCCATCCATTTTGTTCTAGCAGCTCTAGTTCATGAGATATCGATGATGTCATTATACATTGCTCTTATGACTACACTTGTATTTGCCTCACCATTCGAAGGCTCCCGGAGGTGGGAGGGGTGGTGGAAAAATCTTTTGGGAGTGGGAAAATATTTGGGTGGGCAAAAAAAAGGTTGGGTGGGCAGAATTTATTTTTTTTTTGGGGGGGGGGGGCGGCGGCGGCAAAATTTCACTCTGACCCGGGTGGCTTACACCCTTGCTACACCTCTGGTTATATATGCAACAAATATGGTTAGATTGGCCTAATGTGACTAAGCCATATCTAAAAACTAGAGCTGATAGGGCATAACTGAAAGCATTTTTGGAATCAGTGACCCAAATATAGCCAGAAATAGATGAAAATTGTGAGGCACCAAAATCACTGTTCCCCAGTGTTTTATTTTTAATTATTTTTAATTATTTTTTCTTTGGCCTCGCCCACAACATCATGATGTTATGATGTTGGCTCCGCCCATACTGTGATGACATCACAGTGGGGTAGTAAAAATTTTGACATCCCACCACTGAGCACAACCTTGATGGCAGAACTTCTTGCCAAGGAAATGGAGACTGGCTTCATCCCTTCTGAGCTTTGGATGTGTAGTCCAACATTCATCGTTCTGTTTTGTCCTTCAAATATGAGCACTGATTTTTTCAAAAAAACCTTGGAATTGTTTCTAATCTGTTCTTAAAGAAAGCTGGCATTTTAAGATTGTGATATTTTAAAACATATTTAAATAATTTTTAAGGAGAATATTTTATTGTTTTATGATACATTACTTGGGAGCTATGGAAAGTAGAGAAAATGATAAACAAAATGGAATAATAGAATACACGGATGGACAGATAAATAGGCAGCCACTAATGGGTGCTTGAGATTCCAACTAAAATCATTATTTGGAAGAAAATGCTTAAACAGTTTCAGATATCATGATTTGACATAATAGGCAAGATAGTCTATTATCATCATGTTTAAGATCATATGGTGGCTAAGCATATTCTGAAAGATACAGAGTACTGTACCTCAAATCCTTTTAATTAGTTAGACTGGTATAACACAAAGAGCATAACTTTTGAAAGCTAATTGCTCCAAGAAATCACCATAGACTCAGTTGCATTTTGAGCTATGTGACTGAGCATGCAGCTGATAGTGCCTATGACAACTTCTTAACTTGGGACAATTTACATCCAAATGTTACATGATTTGTGTAAATTACACAGGAAAATGTTTGGCCAGTAGATTTGATAACATGGCCCAATGTAAGTTTGTGATTTCAGTTTCACAGAGACAATTAATATTCTCTGGGTTTTAATTTGGACCTGTAAAAGAACTGTCCCAGGTGCTGAATTCTGTTCATAAAATAAGTTCTGCGCCCACTTCTACTTAATTTGATGCTTAACTTTCTCCAACTCTTCAATGGCCCAGTTGCATTTTCTGAGTTGTTACCAGGATAATGGCAATCCATACATTTTTAAAGCATTTTCTATACAGTATATATATATATATATATACACATACACATGTACATGTATACTCTTTCTTCCTTTCCTTCCTTCCCTTCCCTTCCCTTTCTTTCTTTCTTTCTTTCTTTCTTTCTTTCTTTCTTTCTTTCTTTCTTTCTTTCTTTCTTTCTTTCTTTCTTTCTTTCCTCCATTCAATCATTAGTTCACACGTCCACTCACTAGTTCGCTCACTTACGGGTTGGCTGGCTGGTATGCCACCTTGTTGGCTGAAGCCATTCAGGGCAATTAAATTGTTTTACTTGTAAACAATACTATGAACCTTGCTGCCCAATGTATGTATAATGGGGAGACACAAAGGCCTACCGTAACACTACTCTTAACAATATGTCATTGAAACAAGGGGGATGTGACATCATCGTAGTAACATTCCTCTGTCTTCTAGCAACGGGTGTAAAAGTGACCATGTAATGATGTCATTACTTCTTCTCAACTATAAACAAGCAAGACTTGTAAGTTTGTAGCAAATACATCTTTATGTTACAGGTGTTATATAGATAGGAGTTCATAATATGTTTAGTACACATTATTATATAGAGACAGTGTTCTTGCTTTGAACTTAGACTTGGGAGCTTATAGATTCTGGTGCCCACTCAGTCATAAAATTTACTATTATCTTAGCCTGACCTGGATCCCAGCGTTCTTGTGATGATGAAATGGAACATAAAAAACCCATTGTTCAGTTATGGATGGCTTTAGCACATTATTATATTCATTATCTTTCCAAGTAACTTTTCAGCAGAAACAGAAGCATTTTCAATATTTATGATCTCTTATTGTAGATCCTGCCATTTGGTTTTAGCTCATATACCTGAAATTAGTTTTAGGGTTGTTGTTTTTTTGTATCATTATATTTAATACTATGTCAATACAGGGTTTATCAGCCGATTATTGTTTTGGGTTTTATCAGTTTGTGTGATTTTGTTGTATGTTTATGTTTGCATTTAAATCACGCAACAGCTAGAGAAAATTATTTTATTGGGTGTGTAACAAATAAAAAAACCTATAGTTATAATAACACTATCTCTACTAAATCTGTGCCAAGCATACTAAATTTGCATCTAGCTTTATTGTGGACAAAAAGTCATTATAAATGAAAATGAGATTTTAAAAGGATACAGAATTTCAGTTTTTCATGAGGAAAAGATTAGTCAGGAAGATTAGTCCATTATTGTAAATCTTACTAAAATCCAACCAGTTTAAAATGTCCAGCATTTCAATTCATGATGCTTTTTCCCAATGTCTCACACTCATTAAAGTATGCCAACTGTCAGGTGTGATCGGTAATTAGTTACCTATGCCACACCTGAACAGCTTTTTAAATGTGATTAACTTCAATAATTGAAACATCAATGTTCATCTAGAGAAAAAAATCTCCTAAACTAGTGAATTTAGGATTGTTCAACTTTTGAACAACTCTCACTCACTCACTCACTCACTCACTCTCTCTCTCTCACTCACTCACTCACTCACACACACACACACACACACACACACACACACACACACACACACACACACACACACACACACACACACACACACCTGGGTTGTGGTGTCCAATTATGCAGCCAGGGTCATCTTGGAACTTAGACGTGTGGAGAGACTGCGAAGAGGGCACCTGGAGACATAGAGGAGAAGGAGGGCAAGGAGCCAAATTGGAAGAGGGTTTTTAATTTTAATAGCCATTTTGCCCCCCATGAAGTAATGCCTGACGGCGGTCCCGTGGGGTGGCAGGGCGTAATGGGAGGTGGTTTTAGTGGGTAAAAATCCCACACACTGTGAAGCCAGAGCAAGGGCTCATAGTGTCTTTTGAAGATTTCCACCTGCCCTTAAATACTTTTGGCTCCTTTTGCTTCACCATTTTTCAGTCTAGGAATTCTCCCATGAAAACATCTATTTGGCACTACAGTATTTCTCTCTGTGGTCAATCTAAGACGGATTTTTTAGAAAGACTTCCATTTCACAGGGTATGATTTTCCTCTCCTCTGTAGCTTGCTTTTAGTTGTGTTTTGCTTTCTGATTGGTCACTGAAAGGCAAGCACATTTTACAGGCCAAATTGCTGAAACATGAATCTCTGAGGCCATCATCAGAATGAAAGCAAACAAATTTTCTTCCAAGTCTAGTTTGACCCTATTCCCCCTCCCTCCTTTCAGATCTTCCTTTAGCTTCACACTTGGCTGACATGGCACCTCAATACATCGTCTGCTCAAATTCAGCTCATCGCTCTGAATTCACCCTTTCTTCTTGTCAAGATATAGCTTGTAAGTACCAGCAGGAAGGACCTCCCATCCTCTGTTTCTTTTCTCACATTACTCTGCCAGGTCCCTGTGCATTCTTGGGCCTATAGAGGTTGGGTGACATATAGATTATCATCAAATCATCATTCCTTCTTGTACGTTGGGAAGTTTTGTTCTTTGCTGTTATGCTTGTCAGGTAAAATGAGTTTGTGAAAAGTATTGGTGGGGTTTTTAGTAGCCAAGAAGTCACTTCTCCTCCTCTTAGGCAAAGGTAATGGTAAAGGTCTCCCTTGCTTGAAAGCCAGTTGTGTCTGACTCTAGGATATGGTGTTCATCTCCATTTATAGCCAAAGAGCCAGCACTGTCTATGTCTGCAGACATTTCCATGGAGATGTGACAGGAATAAATTGATGCCAGAATGCATGGGACTCTGTTACCTTTCCCACTAAAGTGATACATATTTATCCACTTGCAATTTGTAGATTGCAATTTGTAACGTGAGCTACCATCTCTGTCCCAGTTTCTGCCAACCTAGCAGTTTGAATGCAAAAAATTGCAAGTAGATTAATAGGTACCACTTTGGTGAGAAAAGTAACAGCATTCTGTGTGCTGTGGTGTCTACTCATGCCTGCCACATGACCATGGAAATGTCTGCATATACAGACAGTGCTGTCTCTTTGGCTATAAATGGAGATGAACAATGCAACCCAGAGGCAGACATGACTAGCATTCAAGCAAGGGTGACGTTTACCTAGCTACCTGGAGAAGTGCTCCTGCATCCAGTCCAGATTTCTAGGTATAAGGTGTTCACAAGTGGTTTACCATTCCCTTTTTTTTTTGGGGGGGGGGGGTGCCCTGGGACTGTGCAACATGCCAAAGGCCACACAAGCTGTCTTTTTTGCCAGGACATACCGTGGGGAATTGAACTCCCAACCTCAGGCTCTGCAGTCAGATACCTAATTCACTGAGTTATCCAGCCAGCTAAAGTCACAATAAGATACTGTACTAGATATGCAAATGTGTGAAGTTGGCCTCACAATTCCGGTAATTCCCACTGTGATAAAGGGATCTTATACCCTAAGAAGTATATTTAGAATGGCAGCTTTTAGCCCCTGTCCTGCTGAGCTCTCCCTGTTGAATAATTAATTTGCTGTCTTGAAAATTATTTTAATAGAATATATACTTAGCAGGGCTTCAGACCCAGCTGCTGCATAGATATGCCCATGGACTACAGATATCATGTATAGAGGAATGTCCACATGGTCAATGTAAGGAATCATAAATTCTCTTAATTACAGAGTTTGAAATAGCTGCCAGAGGTGATCAAGTTCAACCTTCTGCTAAAACATTCTTCACCAGGAGACTTGTAGCTATATCATTAAAAGTTTATATAGCAGAATGTGTGGTGTGGATCATAAGAGGTCTTTTTTACTTTTTCATTGTGCCACAACACAGGGTCAGCCACTGAAACGGAATGATGATATACTCCGGAAGGAAGGACTCCCTTGCCCAACACACAGTTAAACTGTGGATTGTCACAAGAAGCAGTAGTGGCTGCTAATCTGGACAATTTTGGAAGAGGATTAGACAATTTAAAAGGATGGAAATATCCCTAGGTGGATATAAAACATAGTGGATATATAACTTTCCAAAAACTCAGGGTGGTTCACATGATTCTCTCCCTCTGTTTTATTCTCACAACAACCCTGTAAGAGAGATTTATTTATTTATTTATTTAAATTTCTATACTGCCCTCCTCGCCGAAGGCGACCCAGGGTGGTTTAACACATCCTAAAAAACATCAAAACAGTACAGGCTAAAATTCTAAAAGTTCTCAAAATCCACAGTTAAAACCAATTAAAACTACGACTAAAACTTTGTATGAGTTAAAAACTTAAGAACTTAAGGGAGCAGGGGAGGAGGTCAAACCAGCCAGCAGGCTGAGGTCGTTGTGCCTCCAGTACCCCAGACCTGAAGCTGAGAGACCACAACTAGCTCAAGATCACTCACTGAGTTTAACCTTCATGCGTGGATTTGAACCAAAGTCTTCTGAGTTTTGGTCAAACACAGTAACCATTACATCATACTGGATCTCCAGTTCTTCTCTCAATACAAGAGACAGTTTGCTTTTGTACATTACTTGATAGGAAGCTCAAAATGGGGTGCAAGATTGAATTTATATCCTACTTTTGGGCTTTCTGTGGGTAACTGGTTGGCTGTTTTATGAATAAGATGTTAGACTAAACAGATCTGAAGTCTGAGCTTCTTCTCTTGTCCTTTCTTATTACCATCTTCACATCCTTTCCCAACATCCATTTTGCTTACTAAACAACTTCTAGAAGTGTCATTCTACTAGACACACAATGCTTGGTGGTAGTTCCAAGGTCATAATCCACCTGACAACCTGATTTTTCAGTATCCCTTCAAGAAACCAGAAAGGAGTTGAAGAACTAAAGTCATCTGCACATGACCCTAGACATCTCTTGTGGACCAAAATAGAACATTTTAGGTCCATCAGAGCTTTGTATTGCTGATGATCCCACAAAGAGATGGACAATGTAGGCCTTCTGCAGCATTAATAACCTGGGCTGGGGGTCACCAGAAGAGATAAACTGTGCCCCTGTATTTCAGCCACTTGCCATGTACAGACTGGCCAGTTGATTTTTGCATTCAAAAAGCATCTGATAACAAAAATGTCCCAAAAAAAGGACTTCATTTTGCCATGAAGGTGATTTTTGTTCCACCCAATGCAATGAATTAACACAAAACTGTCCCATGCTGTGATTCTTATTAGCAAAATGTGCTACAGTGAAGCAGATTTGATGTACTCTGGCTATCAAAATATAGCCCCATTTTGGAGGATGTTGAAATTATCACTAGGATCAGGAAATGCAAGAAGCATGCCTAGGTCCCAACCAAAACTCTAATCCTCTTGCTGTAGCTCTAACCTTGAATACCCTGGATTTTTTTCATTGGGGCCAGCAAATACCCCCGACTCACTCTGTGAATATTTGTTCTTGTTTTTAATCTTGGTACACGATAATTAAATCTCCACAAACCCTCTGGCAATCTGCATTCTTCTTCAGCAATTGCATAGAATCCACTAAAAGGCTGAATCAAACCTCAATTACACCAGTTTCTGGAATTTTTAAGGATAATGGATTTGTAAATGTGTATTTGCAGAGACAGGCAGAGTGGGAAAAATTATGTTGGCTCAGGTTAGCTTCCAACCATGTGCATTAATTTATCAGATTAATGTTGCATTTACTCAGCATAGTACAGCAGAGCTGAGGAAGAAATTCAGCACTGTGAAGTTTACAAGAGTAGATATAAAATATTAGGTTAAAATGTCTTGACATACTATGGTAAAATAGTGGTTTCTTCTGAAATAATTTTAGTTTCGCTTAAATTTCTAATCACTTAGATCTACTGTACTTACTTTAACCGTGGTTGCTTAGTGATTAAGATGCTGAGCTTGGAGACTGGAAGGTTGGGTTTCAATACCCGAGTGCTGCATGACAGATCTTGGAGACATGAGAGGAGCCTCATTTTGGTGTCCCCTGAGCGGAGTTTCTCCAGCAAAAATCCTTTCAACCTAGAGTAATTTATGACACGAAGTTTATTTAACATTGCTTAAATTATTGGGTCCCAAACTGGGAGGTGTATCCCTTGAGGGCCATGAAGACATTCCAGAGTGGGTATGGAATGGTGAGATTTTCATGAAGAAAAAAAAATTATCAGCTGAACTAAACTATACTAATACACAGAGCTCAGAGTGGAAAGCAGTTACCCTTGGATGGAAGAAGCATCTAGACTATTGACTGGTAGTTTAAATTCAAAAGAGTCAATGTATATTTGTTGAAGTTGGCCCTTCCCATCTCCAAATACAAAGCATGGTAGGACTGACCGCTGTAAGCTCAACACACTGAACAATATGTTTTGCTGATAGAGCATTCTAAGATTCACATTGTGCATTTATTAATATCTTGTGTTCAGTATCTTGTTGTGGATTTCTGTAGATGAAAATAATACTGTGCATGCAGCTGCACTACTTTGGTGAGATACCCATTGCATGGCTTGTTGTGCAACAAGCACCTCGCCAAATAGAGCAGCCATTTGCACAACATTCTTGGTACAATGTGGGAAATCCCCAGCAGAATATTAGCTGTCATATTTTATCAGTCAATAGATCTGGAACTTATCTTTGCCTTCCATTAAAGAGAGCTGGCTAACTGGCCCACAGAACAAAGCATGGAAACATATCTCTGTAATTCAGTTATATACAGGTGAATGTGTTCTATTTTGTTTAAGTTCAGACACAACTGAATCCAGAAAATCAGCTTTAAAATGATGTTTCTAGAAGTGTTGTGGAGGGTACAGCTGGTCGCTGAAGTTCTACCCCTTGTAAACTTGAATGAACCTTCCCCCCCCCCCCAAAAAAAAAAATCCAAACTAAACACCCCTGTTTGATTCTGAATGCCAATAGTACCTGAAAGGCTGACAGATAGATACATATTGAGAGCCAACAGGATGAATAGGCAAGCCCCACAAACAGACATCTTCAATCCAATGCTCTCCAGAATTGTTGGATTATAATCCCTAGAACTGAAAGTTTAAAGAAGATGTAATCCAGCACACCTGGAAGGTACTATATTGGAGAAAGCTGCCATGAAGAATGCGGAAAGCAAAGCCGCATTGGCCTTTCTATGGATAACAACATGTTACAATACTATGAAGCTAACAGTTTTCACATCCTATATACCTCTTCACAAGCAATGGTTTCAGCAGGGCTGATCAGCATGCCTGACTCAAAGTCCAAAAGCCTGTTGCTTACCGCAAGCCAAATCATAACTTTGAGTTCATTCCTGCTTAGTTTTTTTTAAAAAAAACCCACCCCACCATCATTCTCAGGGCATAGACACATTTGCACTAAACCAGTATACACACAGTGGGGATGTTAAGTTACTGGACTGGAAGGGACAAAAATGACAGTCTGGTTTAAGTGAAGAAACAGGATTTCAGCCAAGCATTTATTTGTCACATTATATTGGGATGGAAGCAGTGTGTCCCTATGGAACTCAAGGGTGCATCTCAGAACCCTTCCTGTTCTGTTTTCATATATTGCATTTTAAATTTAATTTGTCTATTTGTTATGTTTCTATGTTATTGGAAACTGACCGGAGTGGGAACACCTTCTAGATGGGCAGTATAGAAATGCATTTGATTAGAAAGAGAGAGAGAACAAGATAGTAGCCATGCCAGATGTTTGAATGTTGTGTCCAGACTGGCAGATACCCTTTGAATTTTGCCATCCTCTATAATTCCCTGGTTTTATTGTATAGCCAGGGGCGTAGCTACCGCCGTATCTGCCGTATCAATTATACGGGGGCCCCGGGCCACAGGGGCCCCCTACAGCAAAAATTAATAAAAACTTCCCAATTTTTTTTATTTCACAAGGGCCCCCCAAACAAATTTTTATACGGGGCCCCGTTAAGGCATGCTACGCTTCTGTGTATAGCAATGCCAACCATGTTAATTACACTGTTTGTATTGACTAATTTGCATTAGCTGGAGTTTGATTTTCTTTTTACCATGCACACTGTCTGCATTAGTCACTCCCAGCCAGAGGAGATGGACCTGAGCAGGTTAGATACAGTATTGACATTCCTGCAATTTGCACAATAAAGTTTAAACAGTTTACATCTACTCTAAAGCCCCATCAATGTTTTGAATGTATCACCTGTTCAACTGATTGGTACTTATGCATGCATTGATTCTTCTCTCTCTTCTCTCTCTCTCTCTCTCGCCCTCTCTTTTGTCTCTCCCTCACAAGCATGCAAACGCAAAGAACAAGAACCAAACAAAGATAGGAACAACTCCCAGAAGAAATCTCGCCTGGTTTTCACTGATCTCCAACGCAGAACACTTTTTGCCATCTTCAAAGAGAACAAACGTCCATCCAAAGAAATGCAGATCACCATCTCACAACAGCTGGGCTTGGAACTTACCACTGTCAGTAACTTCTTCATGAATGCAAGGAGGCGGAGTCTGGAGAAATGGCAGGATGATTTGAGCACCGGGGGATCTTCCACAACCTCCAGCACTTGTACCAAAGCATGATCAAAGAACAGAATCTAAATTGGGCACAACTCAACTAATATATATGAAAAGGAATGGATTCTTAATGGGGCCCTTCACTGGTGATTTGAAAGCACAATCCTCTTGAACAGTAATGCTGATTTACAACATGGGACATTAAACTTAATTTATATGATGGTTAGGTTTTGGGGGGTGGGTGGGTTTGTTTTAATGTGCAGGTCAAAACTACACTCAAGGCAGACTAAGCATGTCTGAAACAGAAGTAGGTCATTCATTACCCAAATTAAACTAGGTCCAGCAAAGTCAGTCAGAGCTTAAAATATTCATTTGCTTTGAGGTCAAAGGGAGCTGCCAACAAAATGGCACCCAACGTAGCTGATTGCTCCAGAAACAAAACAACATAAACCCATGTCTGACCTAATTTGTTTTCAGAATGCTTAGATCCTCCAGTCTATGATACCAAAGCTCACAAACATTGAAACACACAGGTACTGAGCACAAACTTTAGCTAGACCTAAGAACATTGGGTTTTTATTTTAAGAACTCAGGCATTGTTACATCAAATCTTTTCAGTATGATCTGACAATGCATTTGGCTTTTTTTAAAAAGTGTTTAGGAACATATGGTCTTGGATCAGTACAATTTGGTTTCCTTGAACACAAACTATCAAGCACAAAGACAATAGAGATAGAAAACTGGAGCAGCTCTGGACTCTTCGCCTGTTCTTACAAGACGTGCTCAGAGTTAGAGGGTGTTAGTGAACGTGTTGGTTTCAAGCACACTTTTGCAGGTCACAATTTCTATTTGTACATAGTACAGACACACACTCAGGAAACCAGTCAAAATGCTACCACACATAGAGCAAATGCAATGTTTCAAAAGCTCTAGATATTTTCTTAGTTACAAGGCATCTAATTTCATCATGTCATTGTTATCCTAAGAACATTATTTTTTGTCTCCTCAATTCTGTATTGGAGTTAGTTAGTGTTTTCAGGCAGGAAAATACAACCAATGCCTTCAAGCTGTCAGTTACCACTGGAGCACTTAGTTAAATATGCTCTCCAAATCTGTTCTATGGATAAAACCATCATCACCCTACCACTTCATGTAAGAATGCAACACACCAAAGATGCAGAATACTGCAAGCCAAAGACCATTATTAACGTACCATTTTCTAACATCATTGTTGTCATCTTTCTCATCCTCGTTGTCAATGTAGTCAGATTTTAAATATGCTAGAAATCAACGTTGGTCAAAGGACAGCTCTCTTTCAGTTCACACCCCGAGTGAGCTGAACGAAGCTGTGTTTCCAAGCGAAGTAGCTACACTAACTTGTAACCCTGCTAGGGCACAGTGTTCACATATAGACACCGTCTTTCTCATCAGAATTGCTCTGGTGACATAATGTGCATATTTACCAGTGAATAGCCCCCTTCCTTGGAACACCACTTGAGTGTTCAATAGCAAGCCAAATGCTATAACGATCCTTTAAAGACACTTGAGACTCTTTTATGTACTACTTAATCGAAACCAAAGAAACTTTTTCTGCACCTACTTCTTCTGCAACAAACTGCTCCGTTTAGGGGGGGAGGGGAATAAAGAAATGAATAATAATTTTAAAAAATAAGGAAGCACGTCAGGAAACAAACCAATATTAACACACTGTGTTTTGACAGACATCTTGGGACATTTTTAGGAAGCAGAGTTCAAAGAAAGGGTTGACAAGAAAGTAAACGAATGGAAAAGCCAACGGGATTGCTGCTTCATTTGACAACTCAGTAATCTTAAAGTTGAAGATTGTCTTTAATTTGTGCCTATGCAGTTTTTTCAAAAGAACAAGGAACAGAGCAACCGAGACCTCAACAGCTACAATACCAAAGAATGAGGATTTCGCACGACTTTTAGTTCAGTTCATTATCTCCCCTTGCACAGCTAATACTCTTATGGCACCATTGATCTGTGTAAAGGTAAATTGATTCTGTTTCTTTTCAGCAAAAAAAAAATCAACAAACACAGAAAAAGGGTTTTATTTATATTTTTCAGTTATTTTCTCTCCCCCCCTCCCGTTTCTGCTCCCACATGGAATCTCACTGAAGGATTCCATGGACTCCAAGAATAAGATGTTGGGATACTAAACTAGGCAATTATCTCTAACTAGAACTGGTGTGATGGGGGGATTTTACCAGTTAAATGTCAATTTTGGTTGAATGGGCTTGTGTGTATTTCATGCTTTTAAAATGATAATCTAAGCCATAAGGGTTGGAGAAAACATTTTGTGAATGTAAATGAAGTGGCATTTCATACTTCTGTGGGGAAAGCATAAAACATTTAACCACACAATAAGTAATTCGTTCTTTAACAAATTCTCAAGCAATTTGACATTATTTTCATGATCACCTAAATCTAGATCTGTCCACTAGATCAGTACTTATCAGATAGGAAAAAAGGTCTAATGGAACAGTGGTTAAACTATAGTATTGTAGCCAAAACTGGTGACATTATGAGTTCAGTCCTGATGATTGACTCAGCCTTCCATCTTTCTCAGGTTGACTCAACTTCCAGGTTGACTCAGACTTCCATCCTTCTCAGATCAGTAAAATGAGTACCCAACTTGTTGGGGGCAAAATGCTAATTATCTTGTGGACTACGAAGAGAATGCTCCAAGTGCTATTCAGCAGTATATAAGTGCAATTGCTACTGCTAGGAAATCACATCATACTTCTATACAACTAGATCTTCTACCCCTATACTGCTTCACCCCGTTGCCTGGATCTTAAATGTCATACCATTAGCACTTCCCACTTATTCCTTATGGCTCTTATATATCCCTTTTCATTGGCACATCATTTCTCTGAGCTAAGGATGGAGACCTACAGCAGACATAGATACAAGGCTCTACTCTTCCTTGACATAGAGTCTGCTCTGGGAAAGCAAAATCTTGACCAGTCATTGGCCTATTACTGATGAATATTAACTTACCACCATCTTGTAGTGCTCCTTCCCTTTATAACAGAAAAAACATCAATGGAAATTGGCCCACATTCATGACATGCATTCTGTTAAATTCTACTCTGGTAATCAGAAATGAAATGTGCAAAATCCACCATAGTCACTACACAAATATGCACAACCTAAAAGGCACACAAAGCCCCTCTCTGGGTTATAGATTTGTCATTTGGGAATTAAGGTAGCAAGATGTTGACATTCCGGCATAATCAAGATCCTTTAAAATCAATATAATTCTTGCTATCAGACATAGATATGTCAGTGACCAACCTTCTGATGCTTCTGGACTACAATCTCAACTGAAATCAATCACTTGAGAGTCATTCCTTTATGGGCTGCCAAAATTGAGGCATTAAAAATAAAATACAAAACCTAGACCTTTATTTTTAAAGAGTAGTTTGAATTTTATTTCCTTGTGGAAAATAATTTGGCACTCTGGGATGGAAAAAAAAACAGAAAATAGAAGTTCAGGGGGGGGGGGGGAGGATTGGTTACAAACTCTAACCTGAACTGACAAAACAAGAGTTCCTAAATTACTAAGAAGCTTTGAGTGAAAAGTGGAGTAATGGCTTTTCAACCAAAAAGCATCCTAAAATTTTCTTCTTACTTATCTAATCTTAAGAAATTTCATTCTGATTGAAGTCTAGCTGTTGAAGCCATAGACCACCATAAAACCTAACACTGCATGAGTTATGCAAAGATTATATGGACACCTTGCTGACATGGGTATGACTCCAGTGTAAATTCAAGGCATTGTCAGACATTGATGTTTATCTATATAATCTAGCACTGCATGCATCTTTTATAGTTTGGCTATTTGGCACCATTTTCCAATCTTACAATGTACACTTCTCCAATGTTGTTGTTAAACTTGGTTCTTCCTTTTCCAACCTTTCACGATCATTTATTGGGATTAATGTGGTACTTCCATTTAAGACCAAAGTGCCACTACTTGCCTTTCCAAAGATGATTCTGTTTCTGCTTTAAATAGGAACACTGTCCACCCAAACACCTATGCCAGAATTAGTAATTGGAAGAGGTTAGTAGCAATAAGCAAATTGTCCTTCTTGGAAAACCTTTCTGCCACGATTGGTCTCAATCCATTGAGGATTCCTAGTCAATATTGTAAAGAATATCAGAGTTCTTTGGAGCCCAGGTTTTGCACCACTGATCTAGATCCTTTTTTCATCCCTCTAATATTCAAAAGTATTCAGTGATTCATCTATTATATTATCCTCCACTGACAGATGCACAGTTGATTTCAGGAAGACATGTTTTCGTACTATTTATTGCGGGTCATATGGGTCAGCAAAAATAAGATAGCTGAACAGTTAGAAAGATTGTGCATCCACCTATCTTCCCATCACAACGCACTCTCACAGCTCTCATCTTTATACGAGAATTATGCATTACAAAACTCAGATAACCAAACGTTCCACCTTCTCTTCAATCAGAATTGCTAGAAACTATAGTCTCAGAACAAATCTTGTAATTCCCTGAGATCTCTTTTTCATAAACCATCAAGGAAAACATGGACAAGGTGTAATTATTACTGTAGCATACAACTATGCACATATAAAGTGTATAATGTGTGCTAAGAAGAAACTGGACATATTTACTTAATGTGTGGTGCAGGAGTAAAATGTGAACTGGATTTCAGTTTTGTGACGAGATTTATTTAACATCAAATGCAGGTCTATTTCCTTTTTTAAAAAACTCTATTTTTATTTTTTTTGCATAGTGTTGAACTATGGGGAATACATAAGTCCCCCTGGGATTTGTTACCAAGCATATGGCAAGTGAAGGATGTCCTTATATCATCAGATTCCCTTCCCCACCACTTCACCATGACTTTGTGATCGGTGCTGACAATATGTGTACACACATTGCCTTGGAATGGCAACAACTCATACCAGTACCAGTAGGATTGTGGGGCTTCAATAGTTTTGTGTCATTTGATTGTGACCTCCCTAGGATTTGGCTAGGATAGAAATGCTCAAGCATTGTTACTACAGCCGTGTATGCAAATATACATTACCATTGACAGACATGTGCCTGATGTATTTAGATACATACTGGCACATCTTCACTACAGATTTCCTAGAGGTCACTACAGCAGATTTGGCAACTGTCCCAAAAAAAGCATCAGTTTTTATATTGGGAAAAAAGAGATGATTACAAATAGTGCCTGGTCAAGTGCTGAATAAAAACCTTATTCTGCATCAATGACATGAATGTGGAAGGAAGCATGACCATTTGACATCCAATTGTAGTTTCACCAAAAGACTATTGATTAGTTTAGCCACTTATTTCTAAATAATGCAATAAAATACAGTCCTCCTCTAGGTTCCCTGGTTACTCAACTTCTCAGTCCCAAGAGACTAGTTCAAAGAGCTGCTTCTGCCCCTAACTTTGCCTGAAGCTGTTTTCTCTTGGTCCAGAGAGCTTTCCTTTGTTACTAAATATTATTCAACCGTTTCCCTCCCATTAGCTTACTCAGCAAATGGTCAGGTGCAGAGAGGTGTCCAGGAGACCGGCAGCCATTTTGAAGCATGTTTGATATGTATATTGGCATATGTGTCTGCCTATTTGCATTGAGTGTTTTCCATTCTGTGTATTTGGTTCCACAAGAAACTAGAGTGGAATAGTATCCCAACATCTTTCTTAGCTTTATACTTGGAGTCATTTTTTCATGGGCACATCCAAGATGAATTCAACTTTCAAGAAACCTTGGATATTGTTTAATCATCTGTGGAGGAACAAAGAATGTGCTTGATTACTTCGGTTGAATAGCTTTATTCTGGATCTCTCTTAACTAAAGCTAAATCCAAAGACCTACGAAGGACAAAAACCAGCAAAATGTAAAGCTCAGACCGACTTATGGGAATAGCAACCTCCTTTTTAAAAAACCCAAAAAAACACAAAAATACCAAAAAAGAAAAAAAGAAAAGAGGAGATGTGGCAATGACATAGCTATGCGGGAACAAAAATTCTGATGTTTTTCTTGCTTGTCATCATATTTAAGTATTTTGTGATTTTTATAGATATTGCTTGGCCTACTCTATATTTATTATAAGGATTATTTTTCTCTGTTATTGTTTAAAAGTTATACCAGTCAGCTTCAAATACTTTACTACTTTCCTAATATATTTTGGGTTCTAATCCATTAGCCTGGTTAGAAATCATAAAATTTATTCTCATTAGATAGAGCCATCTGTCCATGTGAACCTTGAATAGGAAGCTCTATATAATGAATGCCACTAAGGTACCATCTTGGCCTCTGAACATGATTTCAGCTGGAACTAAAGCCAGGTTTCTACTGATGATCTTTCATGATGATTTTGATAACATTCTTAATTATTTTGGCTGCATTCCATCGGGGTTTGCTCCCAGGCACATCCCATTGAAATGAATGGAACTTGCACAAGAGCACTGACATGTGCTACTGTTGTAGATTTCAATGGGATGCATAGAAGGGCATCTCCCATTGGTCTGTGCCTTTGTTTGCTAGCATTAATTTTTGCTTATTTATCAATCCTAGAATTGTAGGGCATCCTAAATGCAAATCTGAGGTTAGCACGTAAATTTAATATTGGGAGAGGGGGGAGTACTAGTAAAGTAGCCAGATTCTGTTACAAACACAGGAGAAACAGTAACAAATTACAAGGAAAAAAACCAACCAATTTATGTGGCCTATACCCCCTCCCCAAATAGGGGTTAGTTTTATATATTATAATCACTTTCAATAGTTTATAAAATGATCAGCCCATAAGTTATTTAAGTTAATTCCTCCTCACTTCACGAAAAAAAGTGAGGCATACCTTATAATTATTATTATGGCACATAAAAGCCTTCATAATATAACTTATTTATTTAACTTATTCAGCATCTACTAAAGGTGCCCTTGTATAGATTTTTTTTTTAAAAAAAAATCAACTTAAAGCACTACAATTTATTTGCTGTCAGAACAACAGAGTGATTTTTATTTTTTATTTTTGGACAAGCAAGGAATATTTTGTCTAAAACCACACATTCAGGAACAACAGGGGATTTAAAATAAAAAAATAAAAACCAAGACACTACAACACTTTGCCTGAACTTTGTGGCTTTTTAAAAACCTAAACCTAAGCTGGGGGAGGGAGTGGGGAATATAAAATAACAACAAGCAAAAAAATAAAAATAAATAATTTTTAAAAAAGAGAGAAACCCTTAAAGTAGCTGCTTCCAAGAATGAACTTTGTGTGTGTGTAAAAATAAAAAAAGGATTTAAAAAAACAGGAAAAAAAGGAAAAAAAACTTTCTATTTCTAGTGAGAACCAAAGAGGCTACCTCACTGACTTTTTCCATTTGTAATTTTAATCGTGTTAATGATACCAAAGATACCAAAGATTTCTTTCTCTGTGCGGTCTGCATTTTCCTTGTGCTCTTTACAGTTTTAAGTTTTGATCTTTTACATCCAGTATGTACAGAGGCAACTCAGATACCCCACCCCCAAAACCTACACCCCAAGAAATACCATTCAAGGGAAGTGCCGATTCTGAAAAAATCCTTTTCTGTGTTTACCTTTCTGCCAACCACCTCTCCCTCCACCTTGATTTTTTTTAAAATAAAAAAAATAGGCTCTCTAACAACTTGATTTCAAGCACAGTCGCCTTGATTTAGAAAAGGAGTTCCATGTACAGAAGGGGGTTATTTTAGGAGGATCCATAGTTACACAGGCATTGAGGATGCTCAGTCTGAGCCAACGTGAATTGGACAGATATGATTGTACACCCTTATTTCCATCTGGCCAGAAATGGATGGATAGGGATGTGGATCCATATCTCAAGCAATCTGAACAAGATGGACAGAGATGTACCTCCTTTCCTCAAAATTAGCTTAAGCTCTTTGGCAGGAATATGCAGAACAAGGAGCACATGCACTTCTTGAGCAGTCTGCTCAAGATGTTCATTTTCTTCTGGAATTGCCAGTTGATTTGGGAGACTAGTTGCCCATGACTACAACTGAGTGGGGACAATTGGCTGGCACCCAAAGAATGAGTTAAGAAGGAAAGTATGGTAGATGAATGGTGGAGCACCATATTATGCACACAGAAGAACTTGGCTTTGATCTCCAACATGTCCATGCAGTGAAGGACTGGATGGACCCCTGAATTTGACAATGGAAAACTATCCTCAGTCTGAGAAGGTAACGAGTTAAATACCATAGACCTGTAGATTTGCTCAGAGAAGGTTACTTCCTTATTTCATTACATAACAAGGAGTGAGGTGGTAAATGTATAATGGGACAAACATCTTCTCAAGGGATTTAATCTCGAGTAATTTTACTGTGCTTAAGTCTATAATCACAAATTCAAACATTCAGTTCAAGCTTCACTGAAATGAACAGAATTTCTAAGTAGATGTGTTTAGGTTCAGGATTTTGAAATGGTATAGATTAGGGGTCCTCAACGTTTTAAAGCTGAGGGCCCAGTCACGCTCCCTTGGATTGTTGAAGGGCCAGACTGGTAGTATCTCCTCCACTTCTGCCACTGCCGCTGCCTCAATCCTTGTCTCCTCTGCTTGGCTTGGTTTACAACATCTGCCCTGCTACAGAGCACAGCTAGGGACACCCAAAGCGAAGCAGAGGAGACAAGGATTGAGGCAGCAGTGGTGGAAGCAATGGCTGGAGGGAGGGCGTGGGCTGGATGATTTGGTTGAGGATCCCTGGTATAGATGTACAGTACTCTTAAGGACCATAGCTTTATTTGGAATAAATCCTCTGAAGATCAGTGAAACCTAATTGAGACATGCCACGTGGATCCAATTGGACCATACATCCTTACTGGTTTCAGGTGTGCTTGTATTTTACAGAATCGTGGCCATCTGGGGACAGAGCTCCAGTTATGTTGTTCCTGGACATGAGAGATCTTTGAGATGAGCCAGCTTCTTCTTTCATTTCACTGGGAAGGAAAGCAGCATGCTGTAGCCCAATTGCACTGAAATGAACAAGAGAGCTCTTCATTAATGGGATAAAGGGCACTCAGCATACCTTACACCTTCTGTACATGGAATTGATGGATCAGAGCATATGTGTTTGAAATCATGCTATGGGGACCTTGAAAATAAAGAAGGCAATTATGTTGCATGCAAGTTCTATTTTATTAATTTGGGTTCTTCCTACCCCAAGAAAATTATTTATTTATTTATTTTCACCCGCCAGCTGCTAAATATTTGTTGGAGGTTTCCAGGGGATTTCATGCAAGTTCCAGCTTTTGAGCCTGCTACTTAGAATGGTCAGCTGTTAGAAACGAAGAAGGGAAATGTGGCTGCCTCTCTTTGAGATAGTCTAACCAAAGACAGAAAATATTACATTTTATAGACTACAACTCCCAGAGTTCCCCAGCCAGTTATGGTTACTTTGGAAGCTGTAATAGAGAAGAAAAATAGTTTTGAACCTCTGTTTTGAATTCTGGAAGTTCTCCTCTGGAAAAGTACCAGAAATGGTTTCCAGACTTGGCTCTTGCATATGATGATGGCCTTTACAACCTGTTTTCAGGTCTTCGATAGGGGGCTCAAGCAAGGAGTAGCAATGGCTCATCACCAGGTAGCACCAAGACCACAAGTGGAACAACGGGTGTACATGTCCCTTGCTCAGAGTCCTTTCTTTTATGATGTGCTGCACTTAATGTATATCAATTTATAGGTAATAATCTCAACCTATTAGTTATTCCCAAATAGAGCAGATCCATAAAATCAATGGAATTTATGTAAACGTCTCTTTAATGCCCCATCATCTCGATAGGAATTTAGTTAGGTTTAGCAATTGAATTTAGGGGAAATTGTCTATATTTTATCCATATGTATAAATTAGAATGATAGGCCTGTGGTGGCTTAGTGGTTAAGACGATGAACTTGACAACTGGAAGGCTGGCAGGTCAGCAGTTCGAAACCCGAGTACTGCACGATGGAGTGAGCTTCTGTCTCTGTCCCAGCTCCTGCCAACCTAGCAGATCGAAAACAAGAAATTGCAAGTAGATAAATAGGCACCACTTCTGTGAGAAGGTAAACAGTGTTTCTTCCACTCCAGTGTTTAGTCATGCCTGCCATGTGTCCACAGAAACATCTGCAGATACAGACATCGCTGGCTCTTTGGCTATAAACATTGATGAGCACTGAACCCTTGAGTCAGAGACAACTGGCTTTTGAGCCAGAAATTAGAATATGCAAAATTAAACCAATGATTGGCATGTTGAACTGAATACAAGCCATTGATAACAGTTTGTTAAAAAGAAACATAAAAGGACAAAGATATTAACATCTTACAGTTTAAATCTTTCTTTCCTTCAAGGTTGTACTTTAACCAAGTTCTTAAGGTGGAGTGCAATAAGAACAATTGAAAATGACATCATTGCAAGAATAAATTTAAAGAGACTAAACCTTACTCCTCAAAATCTGTAAAAAAAAAAAAGATATTGCATCTACCTGGGCTTTTTAGCAATTAATAGCAAGTGTCAGAGAGAACTAGTGGAAATTTCTTTCATGTGATGGAAGTTTCCTTGGAAAACTGAGGAGGAAGGATTTCTAGAGGGTGTGTGTTAACAATTACAGTAGTCTGATAACAGCAACTGAAACATATATTATGCTGCCTACTTTGAACATTATACCTTCAAGGTTCTGGGAGGAAATAAAACCATATCTAGCTTCTTCTAACTTAAGTCTTGCCTCCATTTTGCTTCGCTTCTAATCAAATGAGAAGTAGGAGAGAATTCAAAAATTTACTTACCATAATTCTATGACATTTTGGCAAGTCCAAAAGGAAGAGACCAATTTTATAGCAGACAAGCAGGATAGCAAGCACTGCACATTAACAAACAGAGTCAAACTAAACAAGACAGCAATTTTGCATTTAGAAGCTGAAAGCAAATTGTTCTTCTAGGGTGGCATTTCCTTGTAGCCATGTGGCTGGGCAGTCATATTTGCAAATACAACCCATGTTTGCTTCCCAATGACCAAAAACAAAAAAGAAAGAAAGCTAGTTTGCAGGATGGATGAAGTGAAAAAAACATTTGTGCTGTTATGAAAACATATATCTTTTAATGCTGAAGGAACCTCTGCTTGTAGATGTCCAGTTGCTATCACATTTAGTTTGACCCAGAATTGTTTCCTGCTAGAGTAGTAATTCCAGGGTTTCTTTTCAATAAAGTATTAGCAGCTGAGCACTGGTTATTTTACTTGATCAACACAACAACAAAAAACCCACTTCATTTATTTTGCATCTTCTTTTCTTTCCTCCTCCCCTTTTTAACAAGCATGTGCTTTCCCTTTCATATACTATGTTTTATGATGATATGCAGTGATGGGCAGCAAAAGTTTTCACTACTACACAATGGGCGGAGCCTACGGCGTGGGCAGAGCCTACGGCGTGGGCGATCTAGTCATACCTGCTATATGGCCATGTATACATCTGCAAACACAGGCAGCACTGGCTCTTTGGCTGTAAATGGAGATGAGCACTTGAACCACTTGCAGGGACAAACCTGATGGGACAGAGCAGAGAGTTGGGTGTGGCCACCCAATTTTGCCACCCGAAACTGTTGCTGCCCACCACTGATGATATGCCTTCAACATAGAGCTATAACTATTCTCAGGATGTTTTCCATGAGTGGAAGATAATGATAGATCCTTAACCCCCACTTCCCAACAGAGCCCCCTCTACACTTCCTCTCAAGGAAGGCAAAAAAGCTTAACACAGAAAATAATCAAAATTGGCAGGACCCTTTGATGGCAATTGCATTTTCTATCAGACCCATGCTTCATGTGCAAAGTGTGAATTTACCACAGGACGAGTGCCTTGCTTGAACCAAAGCAACGATTTTGCCAGTCTAGACCTCTCTGTGCTTTTTTTTTAATTCTTCCTGTGAATACCTCAGCGTCAACTGGGCCACCATATTGTAACTGGTGGGCTTATTGTATTGTGGTGCTTTGCAATGGAACCCTGCAAAGAACATGCTTTGTAATAATAATACCAAAGGTCCTTTCCTACTTTCCTTTCCTCTCCTCTCCTCTCCTCATCTCTCTTCTCTTCCCTATTTCTTCATGGTTCCAAAGCTTTAAAATATAAAACTGGGCATGTTGGCAACGCAGACCGCTCAATTCCTTACCGAATTTTCTCAGATATACCTCATAGATAATAGTGTTTAGAGTAATGTTATTATAGCGTATGTAATAAATTATTCACTTGTTTCATTTTTGGTAACTGTGATTTAAAAAGAAATTTAAAAAGCTTTATACGTTCTAGGTCGTGCTTTTGTAATAGACAGGAAAAAAAAGAGACGCTTAAAGATGTATGTCCGTCTTTCTTCCCTTTGGATTTTTATTTATTCTGGATTGGGGAAAGTTGCAGAATGAGCCCAAAGTTTACAGTTTTCATATTTTGCTGAAGAAACAATCTGTGTTAATTTGCTCTGTTGAAAAAAAAAGTATGATTATTTTCTACATTTGTGCTACTTGGTCTGAACAATTAATTGTTCTGTGTTAACAGTGTAGTATTATTATTAGCAACTGCTATAATTTCAGTGCTATCATTTTGATGCATGAGGCAAAAGGAAAAAAACTTAGCAGTGTAATGCATTGTGGTTCTTAATAGCAATTTTTTCTTTTCATTTGGAAATAGATGTTTCCCTTTCATTTAATGAAATTTATTTATGCATGGAAACCTGTTATCCGTTAGCGGTTGTGGAACAGTTTGTGTATACATGCATTTAGGCTATGAAAATGTGCACAGTTCTGTCTCATAAAGTTGAAATGTTGGTTTGCAAAGAGAAAGCATTTCTTTTCAGATATGTGTTTTGATCGGTGCATATCTAGAAAAGATATGTAAACTCAATCCAAATTAAATTCTAATTTTAAAGTGTTTAAAATCAATACTACAAACACATATTGGGCAATCAGTAGTTCCATGTTTCTAAGATAAATGCCATTTATGAGAGGGTAATTTGAAAAGACGCCTCATTGGAAATATGAGTCAGCTGTTCATTTCCCCCCAATAACAAAAGGAATTCCTTTGGCTTGTTTGGCAAACAAACAGCAATAAGTATATTATTGCAGTTTTATACAATGTTTTTGAGAAGTGGCAGCAAACAACATTGCCCAAGCTTTCTAAGAATGAATACATTTACTGCTTTTTGTTTGTCTTTGTTTGAGCTGTGTTCCTTTTGGGGTGCTTAGTAACAAGCTAATCAACATTTGGAACAAACTAAACCCCACCTGAATTAGCAGGGTATGTTATAGTTCTATTGTCTGGTCAGGTTGACAACAGGCTGTTTGGCTAGTTCAGTTTTTAAAAGAAAAAACGGAGTTAATTGGTACTCAACTATCTTTGCTTATGCAGTTACAGTTCAATTTTCAAGCATGCTGTTTCATTTTGTATCTCACCCAAATAAGAAAATGGAGGGGAAATTATGAGGTCCTTTCCTTCACAGGACAAAGTAAGATGTCATGGCCTAGAAACTAATATGAATGACCATTTATTTTGGAGACAGGTCAGAAACATGAACTATATTCAAACTAAAAAGCATTTTGCTAAGTAGTCCTAGCAATAGAATGTTTTCTTTGATTCCATCTTTCTTGATTCCTGGAATCGATGCACAAGGCTGGCTCAACATCATAGGTAGACGAGGGCCTTCTATGTCAGAAGAGACCTTGTATTTGCTTCATTTCTGACATGGCCAGCAATCATGTCTAGTGATGGCAAACCTTGGCACTCCACATGTTCTTGAACATCAATTCCCAGAAGCCCTGATCAGCAGGAGTGCTGACTTGGACTTCTGGTAACTGAAGTCCAAGAACAGCTGGAGTGCCAAGGGTCGCCATCATGCATGTAGACTGACAGTATGCCCTGAAATTGTTGCAGGGTTCATCCCATTTTATTAGAGAAAGACCCTGGCCTATTCTGATACTGTCCTACCAAGAATGGCAAAGAAAACCTGAGCCAGACATAACAAAGAGCCTATTCCTTGACAGGATCACTTGGTTATCCTTTGTAAACCATCTGCCTAAACCCATGTAGCCAATAGCACCATAAAGCCAAATAAACTGCTAAGTACACTTTACTTTGTTTAGGAGAGTGCAACTTAGAACTAGGGGTGTGTGGGAAACGACAGTCTGCTATACAAGACGGCATCCAACATGAACCTTGGTAGCTGTTTATATGTCGTTTGTCATTAAGAATATAACTGGACACGTGCTTACATAGTGCAAAAGAACATATTTTTCTTTGGCCTTATAATAGTAGATTGTGATAAATGAAAGCTTTGTACTATAGTCTGTTTATTTGTGTTTGTTTTTTTCCTATTTATCTGCCAAAGATGGGAATGGATACAAGGATTTTAAATAGGATTTTGGTTTCTTTTTGTAAGACAGTTAATGATTGTAATAGTGTTAAAACTTCACAAAAAGCTTTATATGTTCTTCTGCAATAAGCCGAACCAAATATTTGTTTCAAGTAAATTCCAGTCACGCTGAAAGAGTCACAGACTGTACTTAACCCAAATGCAGTTGTCGTAATGTTTGAATAATGTTCAAATGCATTCTTTTTTCTTTTCTTTAAATCCAAAGGATATAAGGGGTTATGTGAGAGAATGGCAATACCTGCTTCTGTTTAAATAAACGGCAGGTGGTCCACCTTATTAAAGTTTGCCAAGAAAACTTGTAATTTAAGGTATATTTTATAATGCCATTATATGTCTTGGGTTTTTGGTTTGTTTGTTTGTTTTTGTTTTTTATTTTGTGAAGGTGATATGTTAAATCGAGTGTTCCAGACAAATAAAGTAGATACAGAATGAATGTTATTTTATTATTAAATGGTTTTTACTCAATTATTTGTGCCAACAGACATCCTTTACCTTAATAACAAATTACTGTATATGTGTCAAAGTCTTAATTTATAGTTCTTGATGTGAAAATAAAGAAAAAAACACATACGGTTTGTCAGAGTTTAATAAATTAGGGGGATTGTACTTTTTTAAAAAAAAATCCATATACAAATAAGAGGTCCTGTAACATATGAACCCCACTTCATGTTCTGCTGACAGAAATATTTAGTTTTAAAGAAAAAATTGAACTGAAGACACTTTTTGAGAATACCAGATGAATTTCCTGTAGACTTCATATGTATGTTGTGATGGTTAAAGAATTTTGGGTCTGACTCAAAATATACAGGGTGGTAGTCATAGTGTTTTGTTTTGTTGTTTATCGTGTCAGAAGTACACAAAGATGCTTTCTGGGTTGAAAGGATTTTTCCTGGAGGAACTCTGCTCAGAGGCTGCCCTGAATGAGGCTCCTTTCATATCCCCAAGAGCTTTCCCCACCGAAGTGGTCCCTCTTTATCTACTTGCAATTTCTTGCTTTTGAACTGCTAAGTTGGCATGAGCTGGGAAAGTGACAGGTGCTCATGCCGGCATGCAGCACTCTGGTCTTAAACTGCTGGCTTGCAAAACTTCCAGCTAACAAGGAGAACTTCTTAACCACTGAGTCACCGCAGTCCCTGGTAGTCATGGTGACTACAAAGTGATCTTAGAGAATTCAGAAATGACAGGAAGAAACAAAGAAAAGAAGGATTTCCTATTAGTGGTGATTCATATTTCTCTTCTAAAATGGTGCTGCGCTTCTCTCTTGTTAAGATAGTAAATGCCTAACCACACACCACTATTTGCACTGTTGTGTGACGTGAAAATTGCTTTCCCTGTTTCAGGTGATTCCCATTGCCTCAATTCCGAATATCAGAAAAAGGAGAACATGGCAGTTGACTTTAAATGCAACATTGTATAATACACTTTTGAATGCTGAATGATAACCTTTGCCCTTTAAAAGGAGTCTAAACCTGTAATGGTAGAAATTTTTCCTTGCTTTTTGACTACTACAGTCATATATAGGCCCAGAGGTTTCAAATCTCTTGAGTAGGCAATGCAGACCTCAGCTGGATTTACAGGTCTGCTCAGCTGTGAAAGTGCCACAAGGCCTCCTACCTCTGAAGCTTTGGGGAGGCTTGCCTCCTAAAGATAGTACACACTACAATGAAGAAGCCAACAAAATATCTGGAGTCTTATTAGAAAACTGCCCCATCTCTTTGCAGACATAATACCCAGTAGGACCGAGGTTATAAGTAAAGGTCTCCCTTCACTGAAAACCAATCATCTCCGACTCTAGGGAGCTGTGCTCATCTCCATTTACAGCCAAAGAGCCAGTGCTGTCTATATCTGCAGACATTCCTGTGGTCACGTGGCAGGCATGCCTAGATGCCAAAGCCCACAGAATGCTGCTACCTCTTCTGCTGAGGTAGTACCTATTTATCTAGTTGCAATTTCTTGCTGCAGAACAGCTGGGGTGACAGGAGCTGGGACAGATGATGAGCACTCACTCCATCGTGCAGGACTCAGATCTCAAACTGCTGACCTGCCAACCTTCTGGTCTTCAAGCTCAGTATCTTAACCACAAAGCCACCACATCCCTAACCAAGGTAATATTCAGTTTAAAATTGTCATGACTGGACCCAAGGCATCCTGTGATTTTTAAAAATACTTTCATAGAAAAGCTGCTTAGATCTCCCTTGTAAACCATACTTCCAAGATTTTGTAGAAACAAACGGCCAAGCCCATCATGACAAAGGCAGAATCACTGCAGCTGGATGCGGCTCACAGCACCATTTCATGTGGCCCCCAACTGCCTCCACCACACCCAGAAGTGCTATGTGGTGGAGGAAGGGCAAAATGGCCCTCCGGCCCCTGAAGCTGTCTGAGGGAGCATGACCTGGACCCCGGATTAGGAAGGTTGAGAACTCCATTGGTGGAGGAATAGTCTAGGCATCTTTTTATGAAGTGAAGCTATACGATGAGGACCTTTAAAAATAAAGTTTCACAGATGAAGATTTCTATTGAGGGTTGACCTTCCTTTTGTTTTGCATGGACTTACTTGGTTGATCCATACTTTGCATCTCTAGTTTGACCTGCCGGATTGAAGCATCATCTCTCACAAGGTTTTAGCAGTCTCTCGCCATCGAGAGGTCCTACCACTACCATAGCCGGTTCCAGTGGTGCACAAGGGACTGAGGCCCGTGTTTTTGATGCTCCTTTAGCCATTTTAAATATGACAACACCTGGCTGGGCTCAAGTCCAAGTTGGCCATGTTAGAGCAATAAACCGGCCAAGTGCATTGCCTGAGTACCCAACCCCACTTAGCTGACCTGCAGTTCCAGAACAGAGGACCTTTGTGGCATGATTAAACCTACACCCCTGCCTCCGTAGCTGTTGGATGACCAGGGTCACCATTACGCCATGTTGAGGCGTGAGGTGGAATTTGCATGGACAAGTTTAGTAATTATCTTAAGTGGCTTCCTGTGGAGTACATCAGAGGAAAAGTGCCTCAGCAAATCAGAAAAACAAAAACAATTAGGAGCAAACTATTCCTTAGCCCAGGAGTTCTCAAACTTTTTAACCAAGGGGTCGGGTCACGCTCCCTCAGACAGTTTTGGGGGCTGGACAGCCATTTTGCCCTTCCTCCACCACATGGCACTTCTGGGTGTGGTGGAGGCAGTGGGGAGGCCACATGAAATGGTGCTGCGGGCTGCATCCAGCTTGCAGGCCGCAGGTTGAGAATCCCTGTCTTAGCTCCTCAATGCTGCTCTTCCCAACTCTCACCACTTATTTTTCTTTTCTTTAAGTGAAAGTTAGATCATGTAAAGAGAACCCATTTCCTCCTGTCTCTTGGGAAGGGAGAAAAATTTCAAGATTTCAACCAATCTTATGTTCTTCTACCTCTGAAGTGAAGTACAGCCACAGCACAGTCTAGAGTAAGGGTGCCCAAACTTTTCAGGCCGTGGGCCGATCACATGGTTCAGGGAGCGGGTCACTAAGGCCTGGGGGCCAGATGCAGCCCCCAAAGCCAATTCATCTGGCCCACAAAGCCCTCATCGCTCCTGGAAGCAGAAGTAAAATGTGCCCATACGAGTGCGTTTTACTTCCGCTTCCAGGAGCAACAAGGGCTTTGTGGGCCGGATTAATTGCATTGGGGGACGCATCCGGCCTCCGGGCCTTAGTTTGGGCACCCCTGGTCTAGAGGAGTACATTATTTAAATCAGGAGCTCCCAATCCAAAGGAGATTGCCCCTATCCAAAATAGTGTACATTAGCACACCACAAAGATCCAACCAACCGAACAATTTAAACCGCACCCCATGAAGCCAAAGTAATCTCCCTGCCAAGTTTCCCACCTCCCTTCTTCTGCACGATTCTTTGCCATTCCAAGCTAGTCTTCTAAAGTGTGTTTCCAGTTTTAATTAAGAATGATTGTGGGTGGAATCTGGTTCAGCTAAGAAGCCCAATAGCCAAATTTTACTTTTCATATAACCCACACAGCCAAAATGGGGAATTCCTTAAGTGCTGATGGTGCATAATTGGCAAAGCAGGAGATTTTTCTCACTTCCTAGAATTTGCACAGTAAACTCCTTTGTTTCATGGTTAGTTTTCAGGCCAGAAGCATTTTCTTCCTCTGTTAAATCTGAATTCTCAGCCACACACAAAATTATCTCAAACAGACTGATCAACATGATTTTGTTTAAATGATCAGTTATTTGTAATGTATAGTTTTGCCCTGAGAAATACCAATTTAAAACAGTTGTTTGTCCCCAGTAGCTGAAAATTATCTGTTGTAACTCAACATATATGGAAGGCATTTGGCAGGGGGAAATGAATAAATGTGTGCATAATTGGCACACATTTAAAGAACTGGCATGCAGTTGCCAACAGGTTTTTACACATCAATTCCCTACCCAGCTTTACCCAGCATGGCTCAATCATCAGGAGCTCTCAGAAGTCCAGGTCAATCTGCAGGTCAAAAGCTGAAAATCAGTGATGAAGATAAACAATGAGATAATTAATAAATAATAAATAAATAATAAGAAATACTCACTAGCTACATACAATTACCATAAGGTTTTCAAGGTATAAAACATTCTGACCTGGTTTACCATTGCTTTCTTCTAGACACTGAAGAAAGCTGGCAGGAAAAATGTTGCAGAGATCTGTAGATACCATAGACAACAATAAAGTGGATATTAATGTCAATCAAGACTGAAATTCCATATGAATCTAAATTGTCTAAGACAACAATGTCCAACCTTGGCACTTGAGCTGTTCTTGGACTAAAATTTCCAGAAGCCCTGATCAGCAGGTGTACTGACATGAGCTTCTGGTAATTGAAGTCCAAGAACTGCTGGAGTGCCAAGTTTGGCCATCTATGGTCTAGGACAGTGGTGGCAAACCTATGGCACATGTGCCAGAGGGGACACTCAGAGCCCTCTCTGTGGGGATGTGCGTGGTCACCTCAGCACAGAGTTTGCCCTGTTCCTCTGCCCAGCAGCCCAATGGGAGCACTTCAACCCTCTCCCAGCACAGAGTTCGCCCTGCCCCTTTTTCCAGCAGCCCAATGGGAGTGCTTCCTCCCTATCCCCAGCACAGACATCTCACCCTGCTGTGTTGGCACTTTGCAATAAATAAGTGGATTCTTGGTTGCAGTTTGGGCACTCGGTCTCTAAAAGGTTCGCCATCACTGGTCTAGGACATTTCATGAAATGCTACCATAAAAAACTAATAATGTGAAGAAATGTTGAAGGCAGAAAAGAGGAAGACCTGATGTGAGATGGAATGTGTCAATAAAGTAATCACAGCCTTTAATTTGCAAGACCTAAACAGGGTTTTTAATCATAGGACCTTTTGGAGAGCATTAATTTGTAGAGTTGTTATAACTCGAAATCGACTTGATAGCATAAACAAAAATAGACCATCATTTTGCACAGCAGTCAAAGTTATTTCAAGGATTTAACACTTCCCATAGAGTCCATGCCTCTTGCCCCACTGACTTAATCTTTGGCCAAACACATTGTGATGGTTCTTGAACATTACCTATTCTGTAGGGCAGTTGTAAAAGAAGGATGTACATATAAGTAATGAATTATTCTTGGGCCAAAATATTCCTGAGTATTAATTACATGTTCTGTCAAATTAAATTTGACAGATGGAATTGAGGGCTAAGCTATCTTTAAAAAATATTTTTCAGTTTTATACATGTGGGCAAAGTAAAGTTGGTGGGACTACATTTTATTCTTAACCATTAGTACATTTCTTTTTGCAACAAGCATACATAGCATAGCTCAATTCTACATACGTATATCTACTCAAGATAAATGAGGCAAATTCTTAACATATCCATAGCAGGATATGGGAAGTTATAGGAGACTAGCTGCTTCAAACAGTGATATTTCAGCTTTACATTCATGAATTCAGTTCTGTATGGTCTGAGAAGACATATTCAGTTTAGAACAACCTTGAGATTAAATAGTTACTCTTTAGGCTAAAATTTCCAAAATCCCACAACCAGTTTGTCTCAGCACTGCTAGATAGTGGTTTTGAAAAACTGTAGTTCTGGATAAATAATATTTCCAAACACAGGCTAGATGTGATGGGTGGCAAAGGTTGTGTATCTTTATCTAGCTGTGTAAAATGGGGGATTTCAGCAAATTCTATTTGCTGAAATGTCCTCTTCTACTTCAAGCATTAATGCTAAAAGAGGCCTGTCTTCTTTTGCATCTGGTGACCCATATTTCTCCTTGACCTTGTGATCCACAGCAACAGCAAACATGGAAGGCAATTCAACCAGCTGCAGCCACTTGTCACTTGAGAGTCACTTGAGAAAACTTAGGAAGTCACCTTGTATGTGTTTTCCCTAGAGTGGGAACCTGGAACAAACCAAATGGCCGAATAAGGTGAAGTCCCACTCCCGTAGCAACAGAAACAATTCACTATATTAATTATCCTTGTCACTCATTTCAGGTTCCAGAATCTCTTTGCAAATGAGAGAAAGAAACCGTTTGAGGCAGGAGTATCTTTCAAGTCTGTTTTACTGCAAGAAAGCAAAGGAGTGAAGAAATAACATATGTGTCATCAAAACTGTTCCAGTATTGCCAGTTATTTCAAAAGAATTTTTCTTCATCAGGATATAATCTTAATTTTAAAGTTATATCCTAATGAAGAAAAATTCTTTTGAAATAACTGGCAATACCAGAACCTTTTCCAAGGCTTTATTTGCAGAAGTATTCAAAATCCAGATACACAATAAAATAAGACTAAATCTAACTTCACACTTTTCCCTCACTAACCTATCATGATCCAAGACAGATCTCCTAAATCTATCCTAGACTTCGATAATCTAATAAAACAAGAAAAAAACTAATTTAACTAAGAGAAAGAAATGCTTTTTCTTCTCAGAGTCTAAGACTTTCCCCTCGTTTAAGTCTTAGAAAATAAATTAATGGGCTGGAAGCCCTCATAGCTTCTTGCTAGACTTCCATCTCAATATCAGGAATGGCATAGGCTCCCAACATTTTGGATTTGTTGTGCCAAACTCCCAATTTTGGAGTTTTTAAATACTATATTTGCCAACTCCCCGTTCCCTTCAGAATGAGAGTTATGTGGGAATCTTGGACTTTCCCATGCAGGTGTTTTCCTCATGATGTCAGATTGATGTCATGTTTTCCACACAGGTGTGACTTTTTACCTTTCCCCTTTGATGATGTGAAAATGTAAAACAAGCTGAGATATGCAGATGATACCACCCTAATGGCAGAAAGTGAGGAGGACTTAAAGAAGCTCCTGATTAGGTTGAAAGAAGAAAGTGCAAAAGCTGGCTTGAGACTTAATATCAAGAAAACCAAGATAATGGCAACAGGTCCTATCAGTCCCTGGAAAATAGATGGGGAAGAAGTAGAAGCAGTGACAGATTTTACTTTCCTAGGATCAAAGCTCACTGCAGATGGTGATTGCAGCCATGAAATAAAAAGGTGACTGATTCTTGGGAGGCAAGCGAAGACAAACCTGGGGAATATAGTGAAAAGTAGAGATATCACATTGCAAACAAAAATTTGTCTAGTCAAAGCAGTGGTATTCTTGGTGACAATGTATGGTTGTGAGAGCTGGACCATTAGGAAAGCTGAGCGCAGAAGAATAGATGCCTTTGAGATGTGGTGTTGGAGGAGAGTTTTGAGAGTCCCCTGGTCAGCGAAGAGAACAAATAGGGCAATCTTAGAAGAAATCAACCCTGACTGCTTCTTAGAAGGTCAAATAGTAAAGATGAAGCTAAAGTACTTTGGACATCAAATGAGAAGAGAGGATTCACTTGAGAAAGCCTTGATGCTGGGAAAGGTGGAGGGCAAAAGAAAAAGGGGGTGGCCAAAAACGAGATGGCTAGATGGTATTGTAGAGACAATGGGCGCAGAGCTGAGCAAGTTGAGGGGGATGGTGGAGGACAGGAGTGCCTGGCGGACAGTGGTCCATGGGGTCGCAGAGGGTCGGAATCGACTGTGTGACTGAACAACAACAACAAAACAAGATTGCTGTTACCAGGGTGTGCCTGATTGTGGTTCAGTAATATCACAATCTTCAAGGAGGCTCTTTCTGTGTACCCCAACAGCTGTGTGAGAGTATCACATTGTAGAAGCTGTATTTTCCTTCTCTAGATTGCTTGTTGGGGGGGAATTGTGGCTGTCCTAGACAAAATATATCTTCTGTGCCAGCAGGGAGACAAGAAACTGGACAGAAAATCTTTCTGGAATGTTTATAGGCTTCTTTATATTGGTTGTCGTTATAAACCACTTAGTACTAAGACTTTAGAGCCTAATTAGGCTCTCCACAATGTATGTATTTAAAAGCCAACTGAAGGTAAAGGTTTCCCATATGATTATTTACACACACTCCACTTAAAGACAAAAAGCCCATTTATTGCAGGTACCTGTATATCACATGTCACTACTGACCTGAAAAATCAAGTGTTGCCACGTACCCTTAGAAAAATATGTAGATGTCATTTTTATTCACCCCCACGGGGTCATAATGTTTTATTCCCCCACCTTCCATTACTTTCCTCTTTTCTCAAGCTGGTGACTTTCACCGTTACATGGCAGTCAGATATTCATCAGGTGTTCATGAGAGGCCTGAAAATATGCTTCACGTCTTGAATCTCCACCTCTCAGGTGAATCTGTGACATGCTAGATAACAAGCTAGCAATGATGTCATAATCTAATGTGTGAGAGCAAAAGGAAAATTGAAGCACTCTTAAAATTTGAATTGCACAGCTAAAAAAGATATGGAAGATCCATGGTCGAGATTTCCCACGGATTGTCTACTTGTGTTTTGTTTTTTGTTTTTGTTTTAAACCTTTTTAGGTGTGGCAGGGAAGCAGTTTAGGAGTGTGGTGGCTTAGTGGTTAAAACAATGACCTTGACGACTTGAAGGTCAGTAGTTTAAGACCTGAGTGCTGCACAACAGAGTGAGCTCCCCGTTTGAAAGCAAAAAAAAATGCAAGTAGATAAATAGATACCACTTTGCTGGGAAGGTAAACAGCATTCTGTGTACTCTGGCATCTACTCATGCCTGCCACATGGTCATGGAATTGTCTGCAAATGCAGCTAGTGCTGGGTGTTTGGCTATAAACAGAGATGAGCACCAAACCCTAGAGTCGGATATGAATGGCTTTCGAGCAAGGGCGACCTTTACCAGGGAAGCAGTTGTGAGAGGGAAGAGGGTCTGATGCTGATTAGTATAACACTTTGGGAAAGAGACAAGCAAAGTTTCCACATAGGTTTCCAGGTCAACATCCGACCGTCTGTGAAATCTGTGCTTTGCACAAATGGGGAAAACAAAAAAGCACTGTACAATATTTGGAAATATCTGTGACCCCCCCCCCCCAATTCTCCACAGACTGGGACTGGCAGATTCCATTGGAAAAACTTAATGAACGGTCTTGAAACACAGTCTCAGCTCTGATCTACTTTGTGTAGCATGTTGCAACTAGAGTGGGCTCATTTGAATCAATGGAACTTACAAAGGATTTGATAAACTAAAACCCCATTGATTCAATGAATCCAAGGTACCTTATTGCACTAAGCTGTATGATTTCAGCCAGTGTGCATGTATGTATGTTACATGTGCCAAGTCACATCCAACTTATACTGACCCTAAATAGGATGAGAAGGTTGTCATGGCCCAGCAAGGATTCATAGCCTTTCATGCTCTCTGTTGCACTACTCTGGCTACTACCATTCAATAGCTGGAGATATCTAGGTGAAGAATCAGCTTTAAAAGTCTAGCCATATGTCTCTATATTCACTGGTCCCAAATCAGATATCTAAAGCAGGGGTCTGTTCCCAACCTAAAGCCCACAGGCCAAATCCATGTGGCTCTCCAAAGGCATTTGAGAACCAGTGATGTGGTGACCCCCACCTGTTGGCTAATATAGCAATATTGCTCCCTCACTCTCTTAATTCTTGTAGTATAGTATTATTAATTGGGTTTTGTATGGGTTTTTAATGTTTTAAACTGTTATGTTGATTTTAATGTTGTGAGCCACCCAGAGCCATTTCGAGTTGGGTGGCTATACAAATTGGATAGATAAATAAAATGGCTGCCCCTTTGAAGTTGTTGGGATAAAATGGCCACCCAAAGCTGACTGAGAGAGCATGTCCTGGGCCACAGCTTGAAAAGTTTGGGCACCTCTGGTCTAAAGGAAGAAAGTTTTCACTGAAGATCAGTTTTAGGCCGTTTCTCAGTCTCTTCTCTCCCAAACTAGCTATCTGTTTCCCATATGAGAGAGACACCAAGCCCCTCCAGAACAATCCCTAGTTATTTTAACCTCATTCAAGACACAGCTCTTGGGATTCATCAGCCGAATTTCCATAAAGGAACTATATAGCAGCAGGGGCAGAAAGCACATTCCAAAATCACTACTGGGTGACACCTTTCTTAGGTGTCATCAGGGCAGATATTAGAAAAATAAGTCCAGGAGGAATAAAACTGGGAAGAAATTGACTTAAGACCTGGTGGTCTTTGTGTTGTTTGGGGATGTAATGGAGGAGTTGAAATGCTGATAATAAAATTGGCTCATCCATTAAGCATTAACGGGAAATAGCCTATAGAATCACCAGGACTTCTTACAAAACAGAGGGGCTGTGGTGGCTTAATGGTTAAGATGCTGAACTTGACAACTGGAAGGTTGTCAGGTCAGCTGTTCAAGACCAGAGTTCTGCATGATGAAGTAAGCCTCGGTTTCTGTCCCACCTCCAGCCAACCTAGCAGTTTGAAAGCAAAAAGTTGCAAGTAGATAAATAGGTAGCACTCTGGTGGGAAAGTAAACAGTATTCCGTGCACTCCAGTGTCTAGTCATGCCTGCCATGTGTCCACAGAAATGTCTGCAGACAGATAGCACTGGCTCTTTGGCTATAAACAGAGATGAGCACTAAACCCTAGAGTCAGATACAATTGACTTTTGAGAAAGGGCAACCTTTACCTTTACCTTGCAAACAGATATGATAGCTACAAACCTGGAAACAGTTCAGCATAACCATAAGCCATTATTAAATAAATAAATAAATATTTAGACACTTTTCTGTGGTTGGTTACAAGGCTGGCTGTTACGTGGAACAAGAAATCTAATCTTATAACGCCAACATGCAAAGCACATGGAGAGAAACAAGCAGCGAAATGAACAGAAGCACAAAGAAGGGGCTTTGCTTGATTAGCCCAAAGGTTGTACATGTGGTGCGATCAGAAGAGTAGCGTGCCTTGGCGGGGCCCCGTATAAAAATCTTTTGGGGGCCCTTAGGAAGGGTAAAGATTTGTTTTGTTTACGCACGTTGGGGGCCCCCGTGACCCGGGGGCCCCGTATAATTGATACGGCAGATACGGCGGTAGCTACGCCTCTGGGTGCGATATTTTGTTTCCTCCATCACCCAAACAAACAATGAAAGTATGATCTTTCTCCTGTTCATTTTCCTCAGAATCTCATATGTCCAGTTCCTCTGACTCACCTGCTTCCATTTGGCTATTGCGGCTCTCATCATCATTCCCTTAGTTTCTAATCTTCATGCTGTGAGCATGGTGGGTTATGAGCCCAAAACAGTATTGTCCACACCCAAGAGGGAAGTTATTGGTAGATGTGAAGAAAACACCAAAAAAAATCATGGCAAGAAGGACAGTTAAGAGAGGTTGCCAGTGGAGAATTAATGAGTACAGTACTGCACAATTTGTCACACTGTCTAAAATATTTCTGAATATAATTTTGCTAAGTATTTGTTTTCCAAAGTTTCTGAAACTCTACAGTACATAATACAGCTTTGGACATTGTGGTTAAGAGAAGAAGGGGAATCCCTAAACGTTTCCTCCATGACATTTGCCTGCCCATACATTGCCTTCTTAGCCACAGGAAAAGTTTCAGAAAACTCAGAGGCCATAGTTTTCAGCAGTTGCTACACATCAAAACTCACATGTGTTCACACATGCAAATGTACAATAGTGGTTCAATGTCATAACTAGTTTTTTTTTAATCTTGAACTTCACTACTTTAAGGATTAAGTTTGAGTCACACAAGACTGACAGATACGAAGAGAAGTCAGAGGAATAGGGGGAAATCTTGGTATCTACAACAAACCTGTTTTGTGCTCCCTTAAGACTAGGGAAAAATAGCTGGAAGAAACATATGCAATTGGATGGCTGCATCTGCCTTCCACTAGCAAATATTTATGGCCACTACATTTTGGCATCCCACAGCAAAGTCCTAGTAGCCTCAGCCTAGTTATACTTCCAGTCATACATATTTTGCTGCATGAGGTCAGAACAGTGGATATGATGCTCTCTGCTATCATAGTGCATAGTAAACTAACAAAGATATATTGGCACCAGAAGCAGAAAACCCCACAAATACCTTTCCCCTTATCTGTGAGCAGAAATCATAATACAGTACAGTATTAGATAAAATAACTTGCAAGATCCCTCCTGGTGCAGTGGTTAAATGGCAGTACTGCACCCAAAACAGGTGACATAATGAATTTGATCCTGAGCCAAGGTTGACTCAGCCTTCCATCCTTCCAAGGTCAGTCGAATGAGTACCCAGCATGTTGGGGGGGGGGGATGCTAATTACCTTGTAGTTCAGAATGCAGCAGCCAGGCTGGTTATGAGAATGAAAAAATTGACCATATCTCCCCAGCCTTGGCAAGGCTGCACTGGCTCCCTATTTCTTTCTGTATCAGGTACAAGGTGTTAGTTCTAACTTTCAAAGCCCTAAATGGTTTGGGACCATCCTACCTGGTGGAACGTCTTCCCCTCAGGACAACAGCCCGCATCACTCGCTCCTCCATGACAATGCAGCTCCAGGTGCCGACCCTGAGATTAGCTAGGAAGGCAGTGACTAGGAGGAGGGCCTTCTCGGTGGCGGCACCAATGTTATGGAAATCCCTCCCTTTGAAGCTGCACCTGGTACCATCTCTCCAAATGTTTAAAAAGCAATTGAAAACATCTCTTTTTAAAGAGGCCTTGGAAATGTCTTACCAATGGCCAATTGTTAGGCATTTTATTCTGTCTCTCTGCACCACAAATAGGCTTTCTTTTTAAGGTTTCTTGGGTTTTGATGTTTTGATATGATAATAATTTTAATATTTGTATTTGATTTGATTGAGTTTTATGCTATTAGCCGTCCTGAGTAGGAAAGTTTTTCCTAGAAGGGTGGGATATAAGTTTGATAAATAAAAATAAATAATAAAATGAACAAGCCAGAGAGTGCACAAGCACTTATGGGGCAGTGCATAAGTGTAATTGCTATTGCTGTGCCTTTTTACAACACCCTCAAAAAAGCTCCCAAAGCAGCAACTCTGTTTAATGGCAGAGCAAAATTAAGGGGGAAGAATCAGATGTCAAGTGTCATTTCAGCCTCTATCAGTGGCCATTCTCACATCTAGTAGCAGTTAAATCCTATAATTTATGTTTTTATATTGTACAGTACCTTCTTTTTTTGTTGAAATCTCCCATCAATCAATTTTATTGGAAAAGGCTAGCTCAGTACATTTAACTGCCTGAGGGAAGGCAGCAGTGGGGTAATAATAAAGGGGGCATTCCCTCCCAGTAACCCAAATCAAGATGCATGGAACCCAGAGGCAGTTAACTTACTTTACTGACTTCTTCAGGCCTCCTCCCCCCCCCCCCTTCTAGGTACTAGGTAAAGGTTGCCCTTGCTCAAAAGCCAGTCTAGGGGGTTGGTGCTTATCTCCGTGTACAGCCAAAGAGCCAACACTGTCTGCACCTGCAGACATTTCTATGGTCATATGGAAGTCATGACTAGACACTGAAATGCACAGAACACTATTACCTTTCTTGCTTGCAATTTCTTGCTTTCGAAGTGCTAGATTAGCAGGAGCTGGGGCAGATGATGGGACCTCACTCCTCACAGCACTCAGGGTCTTGAACTGCTGACCTGACAACCTTCCATCATCAAGCTCAATGTCTTAACCACCAAGCCACAACAGCCTGCCTTGGTACTAGAAATATACAAATAACAAAGCACATAATGTAATTAGCGATGTGCTGCACTGCCACTGCCACCCTCAATTATTATATGATGGAGAAATTCTTTCTCTCTAGCTGTTCTTTTTACATTACTTCTGATTTTATAAAGCTGCAAACATACTTCTCTCTACTATTTAGGATTTCCCATCTAGAACATAGACATTAATTTCAAACTTCTATTTCAATATGTTTCTTAAATCTACGTATAAACTAACAGATCAGAGATTGTTAAATGTGATTTTCCACTATCCTCACCAGTAACAACGCAAAGCTTTTCCATCTTGGTTGGCCAATCTCAAATTCAAAAGAAAAAGCTTTCTAAGACAAAAATTACATTTCTGTCCCTTTGTTGTTTTTCTCCATTTAAGACAGAAGTTCTCAACCTCAGGGGGTCAGACAGCTTTGGGGGCAGATGGCCATTTTGTCCTTCCTATACCACATGACACTTTCTGGTATGGTGGAGGTGGTGTTGGGCCACATGAAATGGTGCCATGGGCCACATCTGGCCTGTGAGCCACAGGTTGAGAATCCCTGGTTTAAGGTCATGACATTTATACTTCATTCCCTATTAACATTTTGCATTCCGTACCAGCCAGATTAACTTCATTTTGAGCAATCAGTCTATTTCTGTGACCTTGCCCTGGTCTGTCTTCTTCTCAACCTGACAAGATCTTGTCTTATTATTTCAAATGTAGCTGCTATTTTTATTGTTATTTTTTGAAAAGGGAATGAAGAACAATTGTGACCTTGAAAGAAAAGGAAACGACACCATGAATGGTAAACACAAACACTGAAATAGGCATTCAGAGGTGTGATCAGCTCCCCCCCAGTGACAGATCTAGATTATTGTTTTTATTGATTTATTTACCACACTATTCTTCAAAAGTATTCCTTGTAAATGGACCAAAGATACAGAATTGGAACTGTATGCAGAATTTCAGAAACTGAAATAGGAGGGAAGGGATGGGTTTGTTTTTAGAATACTGTACATTCCAAGGCCATATTGCAAAACTTTCTGAAATTGTTGCTGTTGCTTTCTAGTCAACACTGCACAACAATGATTTTGCTACTGGGAATAACACGTATGATTTACATGATATTGAGTGTGCCGATTCCAAATCTGAACTCAAAATTTGCCTATCACATACTGATTTTAAGTTATAGGCATGCTATAGCTGTTTAAATGGCTGGTAATTGGGTAATGTATTTTTACATGGGAACATTATAACAGTTGCAGCTACCACTATGCCTGCTGCCACCCCAGCTGAATCACATCCCCTGGTAGCATGCATGTTCCAGCAGCAGCCAGGAATGCCTGGACAAATCAGCGAGCTGATGTCAGAAATAGGTATATAAGGTGAGATGGACCAAGGGCTTGTCTCTAGTGCAAAACCATCTAATTGGATAGTACAGCTAGCCATAGTGAGTCTGTTTTGAGCTAAAGAGGAGTAGGTGCAGCTGTGTTAATAAACCAGACAATCTATACATGTAATCAGAATCAGACTTCAGATTTGGATTCAGTGCATTTGATTTAGTATAAGACACATGGATTAAACCAAATAGCAGACAATATTTATTTATTTGTGATGCAGTGAGTTAAACATACGGTATATTATGTCCAGTAAACTGCATTGAAAATTGGGCAGAGCTAGCCCTGTTTAGGCTGAATGAAGCACATGGTAAGAGTCAACAGTCAACCCTAGAGCCCTTTAGCAACACCATCTGTTAGGACAGAGTTGTGTATGCTACATAGTTTGTCTAGGATCCTTAAACTCGTTTGTTATCCTCAATTGCACGTGTTGGATACTATGCAAACCACTGCTGTAAACAAGGAATGATGAAGCCATAAATTACTGCAGCACGTTAGTGTCAAGATGTTTACTTTTGCATTAAACAAGAGGACAGACCAGATGATGCATTTCAGGAGTATCATTTAAAAAGGAACATTTTAGACACTGCTTTGAAATGTTTATTTCTTAAGACCAAATGCATTCCTCCTATTGAACACCAAACAACTTAACAATGTTAATGTTGACCATACTGCCAGTGACTCAATGCCAAGTGTCAGGCGGCAATTAACTAACCTGACAAATCCTGAGGACTAATGGCCTTGGGTGCTGAAGTCCACAGGGAAGGGTGATGGTCCCCAAGTGGATTAAATCCCACTTGAATCCATCTTGATGGAGGGCAGCAGCTTAATCAATACTGGCCTGGGACTGATGAGGACTTTGCATGCCAAAAGGGCTCAGGACTAGAAAGTGACTCACGGAACTGGATCGGTGGTATAGGAGTCATACTGCAATGAGGAAGGCAGATGAAGGGCCACTGCATTATATTCTCACCATGAGGGTTGCCAATATTCGGATTCGGATACATCACCAGAAGAAGAATGTTGATGTGTTAAATCTGATGCATTGTTTCCAAGCTCTGATCCTGCCATCAGTAGGATTTAGCTGCTTGTTCAGTGAACTCCAATATTGGCATAGGAAAGATGGAATCTCAAAACTGTGAAATAATTCACTAAAACTCTAATTCTTTCCTAATTCATCACAGTTTAAAGTAATAAATGACAAAATCGTTAGTTTAATCATTAAAATGACGAAAAAATGTTTTTATTAAATGAACTTATTAAAGTCATTTTCAGCCCTTATTAGTGTGGAGCTGACTGATTAGTGTTCAGCGGTTTAAGTATCCAGTTGCAGAGCCAGTGATTAGGAGTTCGATTCTCCACAGAGCATCTCAGAAGACCCAAGCTGTGTAGCCTCTGTGTATTCTCTACCCAGAAAACCCTGGAAAAAGTCACTACAAGTCAGAAGTGGCTTGATGGCATGCAATTATTATTATTATTATTAGTGTAATAAGTTAGACCTGCCCAGTATTGGAACCCTGAAGGTCCAATTATGCCACCATTCTTCTGTGATGCAGCTTGGAGCTACCAGTTTAATGTGTGCTATGGAACAGTATTGGAAATCAAGATAGTACCTCTTACTGAAGGGGTAGATGGAGGCAGACACCTCAAACCCCTCATTTTGAATGCCATGAAAATTCAGCAAGTTATCATTTAATATATTTTATTGCTTGGGAGAAAAATATTTGCAAAGTTTTTTTACTTCATCAGGACACAGAACTGAATTGCAATTTCATCATATGCCCAACAGCACATATGTGAGCCAAAATTGTCATTGTCATTGTCCATACATGAGGAAGATCAAAAACACAGAAATCATAGGTACAAAGAAAGAACCTCCTTGAAAATTGTGGTATTTTTCATCACAATCGGACATACCCTGGGCAATGGCCACCTTGTGTCAGCTATTCTTTCTCACACTAGGTCAGGTAAAAGGAGCTATGGAATGAATTCACCAAAAAGAGAGTGAACAAAACAAACAAAAGTGTAGCACTTTAAAGACTAACTCTTGTATTTTAATGTTAGCTTCCATGGATCATTTTGGCAGTTTCACACCTGGCCTAGACACAGAAAAAGAAGAATCCTAGCTGGGAGATGTTTGAGCAATTGTACCTTTGCAACTATACCTCTCCAAGAAAAGATGTCTCAAGGTTTAAGAGCTGTTGCCATATTGCAATATGCAATTTTTGCAGGGCCCTTCTTCTTTTTTCCTTCTTCACAGCCATTGCAAGAATTAACTGCACATCTCTCTATCTTCCACCCTATATAAAAAGCTACCAGAAAAGAAAAGGTTACATTCTTAGGCTACCTTGACCCACTGGAAGAAAATTGTTGAGTTTTGGCCTGTATGAAACTATTCCAAATTACTCCAGAGTCCATCTCTTGAAGAACCATAATGGCAGGAAGCCATAATATATTAAAACAGTAGATTAAAACAAACAAGAGCCTTGTGGATCAGATTACACATCACTTTCCTCACATCTGACAACAGACAAAATCAAAGGCAGTAAAAGACAATCGTAGGCCATAATGGCCTAATAACTCTGTGCTAAAAGTACTTGTGGGAGTAAACCGCTACCAGCTCAGCACAGCCTTCAGGATGCATAGTGAGCCTTAAAATCCACAGCGGTATACTCAAGAGCATTACTGCATAAGTGCTCGTTTAAGACTTCCTCCAAAAGGCGGCAGGCTCGCTTAAGAAACGTAATTAGACCTCCACTGTGAGTGATGTTCACACATTGTGGATCATCCTTAAAAATGACAAGGGAGGGATGGCAGAGGGGAATGAATGACCTAGAAAGCTCTGAAAGGTGCATTATGTCCCTCACCCCATTATGTTTCTACATGTGCGGAAATTACCACTTTAGGACAAAAGCACTTTTTGCTTGTGCTATAGCAGCTCCATGTTGTTTGTCATGTGTGTGTATGTGAGAGTGCACATTTCCACCACACACACAAAATTAATAGTGGCATCCCTAGGCAATGGTTTTTCCTTTCCACATTAGCAAGTGATGTTTACTGGAAACAGGGAACAGACTGATCTTCCTTTGGGGGAAAGATCACAGTGCAATGCTTCAAAGCAACTCCATGTTTGTTTGTTTTTTAAAAAAGCTTTCCAACTAGACCGCAGCGCTATATATGTGTGTAGAAGCACGGGATAAATCTCAGTCTATTGGAGGACAGGCATGTTTGGTTTCTTATTTTTCCAGACTTCACTTTTTAAAATCCCATTGCCTCTTCAGATAGTATTAATGACCATGAAAATTCATGCTATATATATGTTTTTTCTGCTATATGCTGTTTTGCACACAATTTTCAGTAATAAATAAACTTTTACAACAATTTCACCCAAGACAATGTATTTTATACTTTACCTCTACCAGTATGCATGGTTTCCCCTAAGAGACACTGTTCCTCTTGCACAGAAAACTGAGAAGAGTACAACTCCACGAGTACAATGTTTTTATACAATTACTTTTTGACTTTCTTTCATTTAATGTTTTACAATATTGGGTTTTTTCACTCTGCATTTGACATTGCAGTTTGTCAATTAATTAGTCTGTTGCATCTTTGAACTTATTTTTTTTTAATTTACTCATACAAAGATTCCATAATAGAGGGTGTGCTGAATTTTGAAACTGATATCTCTTTTCTCTCCCCCCCCCCTTCAGTGTTTTCAGTGTCTTCTGACATCCTATGCTCTTTGTTCAAAATAGCACCATCTGAGGAGTCAATGAATGCTCATTACCACTCATCCATCACTGATTATCTTGATGCCCTTAGCTGTGTTCAAGTGAAGATTTCCCTCAATTCCCTATTATTCATTGATAGGTCTTACTTCTAGAGCAAACATGTAGCATTCTAATGGTCGCCAGATTTGGATGTATCCAGGAATTGCTTATGGGAAAGGAACAAAACATTTTTATAAATTATTTGAAAGTTTCTGCATAGATAGTTCCCTTCCTCCCTATTCCTTTTCATTTTCATACACATACAATCATATTACTGAGATTGGGTTCCGGATGCATCATGAGAATCAAAGAAACTGCAAGTAGATAAATAAGGACCACTTTGGTGGGAAAAGATCTGGGGGGCATGAAAGGAGCCTCATCCCAGCATCCTGTGAGCAGAGCTCCTCCAGCAAAAATCCTTTCAATCCAGAATAATTTCTGACACAAAATTATCATGGGAATCCACATTTTCCTAGAAAAGACACTAATGCTAGGAAAAGTGGAAGGTAAAAGGAGAAGAGGAAAATCAAACATGAAATGGATTGACTCAATAAAACCCTTTTGTTTGCAAGTCCTGAGCATGTCTGCTACTACTGATAGTAGTATTTTTTTTATTATTATATGGTGCCAAGTTGATTACAACCTCTTAGAATTATCTGGGTATAAAGCAATAGAAGTTATTGATTTAGAAAGTTGCCATCATTCAGGAGTTATTTGGTAGCATGTCACAATATATGCCTGCACCAGAACTTGGAAATGTAATTTTTGATGTGAATTCTATGAACGTCTTACCTTTCGGTTGGCTGGTCTGACAACTCTTGCAATGTAACGAAAATCATGTACTTTTGAGAAGCTGTAACACCAAAACTAAGGCACCCACGAAAATAAGGGTTATGTCATTTGAAAGATCATCTCGGTGACTTTAAGCGTTGGTAGGACACAAAAGCCAAAAAATGCAAAGCGATGATAACATCACTTTTGGAAGTAGCACCAAAAAAGTGACAGTTTTGCTGGGGGTGTCAGTTGTTGTGGTGCTAGAAAAAAAAACTACCCAACTAATTCTGATATGTCCAAAGTGTGTTTGAAAGAGAAAAGATTAACCTTTGTGGGGACACTTTCAGATTTGGAATTGGACTTCGAAAACATAATCTATGAAGCATTTTACAAAAAAACCACTAAAAAGAGGTTACACAAATCCCCCAAAAGGAGGGGAAAGCAATTTTTAAAATGAATATGACAACTTCCTGAGGTGGATACAGTTCACATACAACATGTGGAGAAAAATGACACCAAAGCAGGAATCCACACAAAAGATATTGAGGAAAAATGTGATGCATTGAAATGACATTTCCATGGGGGGGGGGGGAGGTGTTTGGCGGTGATCCAACAAAAAACTGATAGACCGATCAAAAGTGTGCTTGAAAGAGGACAGAATAACCTTTATTTTGATACTAATACAATTTGGATCGGACTTCAGAAACATTTTCTGTGAAGATTTAAAACAAAAAAACCCACACTTTTTTTCTAACCTTCTTTCCTTCAAAAAAAAGTATATCTCCATTCCAGAATAGATACATTTGTGTGAGAATGGATACACTGTAGGAAGTTTCTCCTTTGAAGTCATAACCAGTTTCCTTTTTGGCTTTCCCTCTTATTGAAGGAAAAACTCTTTTTCTCTGAAATATTTATTAAAAATAGGTCCTTTGCAGTTATTCACCTGTGGTGAATTGTTGTTTGTACAGTGGACTGCTTATGGACATGTGTGCATAGTGGGTAGAGAGGGTAGAGAGAATATAAAATAAAGGTTAAAAGCATCTTTATTGAAAAATAAAATATAAACAATAATAAACACAAATGAAATTGGGATTTCTGGTTTGGGTTAAATGACATAGCAGTTTAAAAACAAGAAATTGCAAGAAGATAAATAGGGACCACTTTGGTGGGAAGGTAAACAGCGTTCCATGCCTGCCACATGTCCACAAAAATGTCTGCAGACACAGACAGAACTAGCTCTTTGGCTATAAACAGAGATGAGCACTGAAACCTAGAGTCGGATAAGACCGGCTTTCGATCAAGGATGACCTTTACCTTAGCTCAGAAAACCTTAGATTTTATGAACATTTTATGAAAACCTTAATTTTATGAACATAATGTCTTTATTTTTCCCCATTTGAAATATCACCCTTAACTAATGAATGAAATAAAAGAACTAAATGAACTAATGAGCATAATTCAACACACTGAATTCATGCACTAAATCCCTGATGGTAGTGTCCTTAGACTCTACCTGCCACTTTTTTCCAACAGCAATTCCCAGAATCTCCTAGCTAGTATTGCCTATGACCTATAGTTATAATATTAAAAAAAAACTAAGTGCCCAAGCTACCAAGCTATTGAATAATCATTCTAAGAGGACCCTTAATTATTTTTTCAAATGATAATTACCCCACACCCCCAAAAACCTCCAGTTTTTAACAGTGTCAATTCACAGAATGAATTCACCAAAGAGGGCTTCATTTTGACAGTTTAACATCTGGCCTAGTCACAGAAGGAGGAGGAGGAGGAATTACTATGCAATACTGTACTTGTGAGGCAGAGTGAAGCAGACTGTTGCAAAGGAAACAAAGATAATACATAGCTTTCCCTATCCCAGCATCCTCTGCTTGTGTTAGACTACAACTCTCATCGCCCACTAACAATGTAGCCATTTGCCATGCTGGTGGAGACGAGGGGCATTGTAGTCCAGCTCATTTAAAGGATGTTTGACTAAGGAAACTGTAGCCCAAAACAGAGTCAACCAAAATGACATCCATTCCGGGAGGAATTTGGGGAGGAAGCCTTGCTTTTTGACCAGGAAATGAGAGCAATAGAAGAATTAGGCTCCCCACCTTACACCTGTGAAATGTTGGAGTGTTTGGGCTTATCAAACCAGGTTGTGTGTGAAAGAGAGAAGGGGGGGAGAGAATGTGTGAGTGTGTTACAAAGCCCTTTTGGCACAGAGTGAGGTGTGCCATCACAACCGTCAAGGGATATGGTTTGAGGAGAGATTTCTATTTATAATGGCTCTTTTCAGACACGGCTGCACACTTGCCGCTCTTAAGCTTTCAGCTCCACTTGAGTATTTTGCTTTTCTGCTGCTGCATAAGGTTTTCTGGACCTCTGGGGAATGTAAATGTGCTTCCACATGCATTTTTGAAAAGATCTTTTGAAGCCTTGGCATAAATCTACAGAAGTTAATTTTTTGTAATGTATTTCTTTTTTCTAGCGAGACAACCAGACACTTCTTTCATACTCCATGGAGGGCTCTCTTGCTGGGAAATACTGACGGCCCTACGCTTCCATAAATGTATCTGAGACCATTGGGGTACACAGCCCTTCAAAACATTTTCTCCATTAAATGTTCTCGGATGAGCCTGTCTCTCTTTACTTTTTGATAGTTATTTCTTTTTCCAATCATGAAATAGAGCCCGCCCACCCCCCAATTCTATGCAGACATTCTTCAACCGAAGGACATCTTGCAGTGCTTTATGGTTTGGAATGTTGGGATAATAGCAATCATGAGTGCATGAACATTCAGTATTTGGTGTGGAAGGGCTTCCTTTGTCACTAATTTGTTTGGTAGAGTTGTTATACCAAACCCCTGTCTCTTCTTTCAGTTAGTGTTTGCTTCTTTGTTTTGCTGATAGCCCTCTCCTTCTTCCTTTCACCCCTAACCTAGCATCAAACATGGAGGTTTTTTCCACATGCTCAAGAGTCCATTTCATCCTTTTAAAAATTCTACTGACTGTAACTACAAATGGTAAGTGTAAGTAAAGATACTTTTTTCTACTTTCTTTTAATGTTTCTAGAGTGATTTTATCATAGGTAAAGGTTTCATTTGCTCAAAAGTCAGTCGTGTCTGACTCTAGGGGGCATTACTCATCTGTTTACAGCCAAATAACCAGCACTGTCTGCGTTTACAGGTGTTTCCTTTGTCACATGGCAGCCATGACTAGACACCAAAGCTCACAGAATGCTGTTACTTTTCCTGCCAAGGGGGTACCTACTTGCAATTTATTGCTTTCAAAATGCTAGACTGGCAGGATATTTTATCATACAAAGTGTGATTTGTGTGGGAGAGACCAAGGAGATACATACAAGACATATGTGGAAAAAGGAGGAGGACTTCAAGGTAGACCCAGAGAAAAGTGGAGAGATAACATCAAAGAAACATTACAAGAACACCAAGTAATACCAGTGGATGCTGCTAGAAGTGCCAGAGCAAGAACCTTGTATCTCTCTCAACACCCAAAGGCAATGGTGGGCTCCAAAATGTTTTCCTACCACACTGTGGGCGTGGTTTGGTGGGCACAGCCAAAGGAAAAGCCCTGCATTGCACCCGAATTAGGATGACCTTATTTCAAAACTTGAATGGGTGGGGCCAGCCAGAATTTCTGCTACCGGTTCTGGTGAACTGGTGCAAACCTGCTGGTGCCCACTGCTGCCCAAAGGGATAAAAGAGGAAGTAAAGAAGATGACAACTTTGTCTCTGCAGACATGTGTTGATGATGTACTTGTGCCTTATTTCTCAATGTATGTGTGTGTTATCCTGTGAGGGTGAAAGTCAAATTCAAATGTTCTTGTTTCTTTTTATTAAACCAACAGCACTGATTTCTGCAAGAGTCAGAAACCTGAAAGTGGGAAAGTAGATCTGGTTGTAAAATTCCTTCAACAGATTTGGAACACAGCTTAGTGAATCTGATAAATGGTGTACAATAACTAAAATACAAGTTGTTTCCAGTTTTGAAGAAGCTCATCTTAGGGGTAAGTGGGGTGGTGGAAAGAGAGATATGACAACAGTGCACATTTTTTTGCAACTTTTTGTACAGCTGTCAAAGTCTTCTCTGGCCTCCAAAACCTTATGCTGTCATAAATTGGATAGAGTTTGTATTACCACAGCATCCTTCCTCCTGCCAAAGAATAATAATAATTTTGTGTCAGAAATTATTCTGGGTTGAAAGGATTTTTGCTGGATGAGGCTCCTTTCAGGTCCCCAGGATATTTTCCCACCAAAGTGGCCCCTATTTATCTACCTGCAATTTCTTGCTTTCAAACTAATAAGTTGGCAGGAACTGGGACAGAGATGGGAGTTCAATCCATCATGCAGTACCTGGGTCTTGAAATGCTGGCTTGCCGGGCATCTGGCTAACAAGGCGAGCTTCTTAATCACCGAGCCACTGCAGCTTATGACTTCTTTATAAGAGTTTAATTTCTCCCTCTTACATGCATGCCCTACAAATATGAAACCTTCTTCAGGAAATGATTATTTTATTCTTGAACTCATAGCAAAATCCCACACACACTCACACACAAATCTCCAGAGCTCTAATCTTCTCTTTATGTAAATGTGAAGCTCACAAAATTTATTATTGAAGAGCAAAGGGGGGGGGGGGGAGCAGCATACAAGAAAATGTCATACACCTTCTTAAAAAAAAAAAAAGAGGCTGCTTGCTCAAACCCATGAGATGTGTGAGATGGTGACTAAAATTTCTCAAGCGGCTCTTAATTCACGACACCTCTTAGTGGGCGCCATTTTCTTCCATATATTATCCCCTTTATTCCACCTAGGGCAAATCACATGACCCAGCCTTAAACTCTTCTCCTTTGAGAACAATGGGAATGACACCCTCAGTGGCTTCGCCCTTCTTCAGCAGCCTCATGACCTCTTGGCCTCTGGGGGTGCAAAGGTCACCTCAGGCAGCAGGCAGGCAGTTTTTGATGTAACCTCTGAACTCCAGAGGATAAAAGACTGTGAAGCCCTGAGAGACGATCCATCTTGGCATGGCCACAATAAAGAATGTCATTCAATCAGAGCTGAGCGCACAAATTAAATGACACTCTTCTCCCAGCGCACGGTCCTGAATCTAAATTTGCCCAGGGACGCAGGGTAGGGAAGGTGGAGAAAGAGAGGGTTGTAATGCAAGAGGAAAGAGAGCATCCACAGAACAACTCTGTGGGACACAAAAGGATTGTGTAAGCAACAATAACAAAAAGGATTGTGTAAGCAACAATAACATTAATGGCTGGTCGTGAGTGATGAATTGTGATGGATTTATAACCCGTTGTTTACATACATAGAAAATAAAAGCTGTCCCTGTGGCTTGGCTTGGTACACCTTGCTGACAGGTCAGAAGTGTTTCTTGTTGTACATCACTGGACTAATCAACCCATTCGAACAAAAAATCATGCGAGATTTGGAAGAAACAATTTTGGAAGCAAAAAAGAGGGAATGTATCTCAACTGCTTTGCTGTTAAGGCAGGTTGAACAAGGCTACTGGAGGCAGCGGAGCTGCCAGTTTTCGTCCATACAGGGAATTGACACATGAAATGTGCTGTTAAATTACTTCCTGCTTCTTTCTTCTTCTGATAGAAAAATGGCTGCTGGCAGATTTACTTGCAGACACAGAAGTCTCTGTCTCTCCCTAACATGGTAGATAGTGTTGGTGAGGATGAGTTGGTAAGACACCAAGAATGTGATCCTGTGTGTGTTTACACAGAGATGAGACCAACTAATTGGGTTTGCATGCTTTAAATTTCATTACAATAAATTCCAATCAAAGGCCAGCCCTACCATCAAGTGAAGTAAGACTCCTGCCTCAGGCTGCTGTCTGTCTGGGGGCAGAGGAGGGAAGCAACCGCCACTGCCTCATCATCATTTATCCTGAGACCTCAGCCAATTTCCCTTTCAGAAGGTGGTGCACATCTGTGTGAGCTACACAATCTATCCTGCACCCTCTAAATTGGTCTGCAGACTACTTCCTTCCAGTACAAAGAAGTGTCACTGATGAAGTAAAATCCAGCTGCCAGGAGTCCAGATAATTCATTTCTGTGCATGGAATAGAGGAGCAACTGCCATGTTATCCTTTGCCTCAGACACAATCCTCAGGCACACTCCACTGAAGTATAGCCCAAGTGTTCCAGAAGAGATTTCTGAGTACCTACCACCAAACTGGGCCACAGTGACTTAGTGGTTAAGATGCAGAGTGTGACGACCAGAAGGTGGAGAGATCAGCAGTTCAATACACAAATGCTGCATGACAGAATGAGTTCCCGTTGTTTGCCCAGCTCCTGCCAAATTAACAGCTTGAAAGCAAGAAATCGCAAGTAGATAAACAGGCACCACTTCGGTGGGAAGGTAAACAGCATTCCTTGCAGGATAGCAAGGACTAAAGGAAGCCATAGCCTTGAAGTTGGAAGAGCTGAGCAGGGCTGTTGATGACAGGAGAGTTTGGAAATCACTCATTCATGGGGCTGCTATAAATTGGTGGCAACCTGGCAGCCCATAACAACAGTATGTAACTGTTGGATGTACCCTTGTGTACTCATGAACATTTTCTTTCTGTAGGGCAATATCCCAACCATCTGTTTTTATTTACTAGACATACAGAGCTAGAATATTTTTGGGGGAATAGAGGAAAGACTGCTGGTTGTGTGGCTTCTCTCTCCCCTGGGAAGCAAATTAAATAAACCTAGTAGAATAAAAGGCATTTACACAGGCATTTATCCAACTTTTCAGGACCTTTTTTGAGGCAGGTCGTACATTTTTTTACCAGTGTCTAAATATGCTGGAGTAACTAACCCCAATGCTTTGCTTTCTGAGCCCCCATCAAGGGGTTCTATTTTGTCCCACTTAGTTATATCTGGTTCCCAACATTTGGGGAACGGGCAGTGGTGGGATTGAAATATTTTTACTACCACACTGTGGGTGTGGTATGGTGGGCATGGCCAGGGGAAAGCCCTGTGTTGCACCCAAATTAGGACTACTTTATTTCAAAACTTGGATGGGGCAGGACCAGCCAGAATTTCTGCTACTGGTTCTGGTGAAGTGGGGTGAACCTGCTGAATCCCACCACTGGGAATGGAATTTAAGCAAACCTTGCAGCTGTCACTCCTGCCAACCTAGCAGTTCAAAAGCAAGAAATTGCAAGTAGATAAATAGGTACCACTTCAGTGGGAAGGTAAACAGTGTTCCACGCAGTCCGGTGTTGAGGCATACCTGCCATGTGTCCACGGAAATGTCTGCAGATGCAGACAGCACTGCCTCTTTGGCTATAAACAGATGAGCACCATACGGGATACGACTGGCTTTCGAGCAAGGGCGACCTTTACCTTTTAACTTTACTGCAGCTATCAAACCTGTTTCCAGTTTAAATGTCTGGTATTGTGGTGGCTTATTAAGTTAGTTGGGGTTTTTTTTAATGTATAGTCCACTTTTCTCCCAATGGGTGACTCACGGTGGTTCACAAAATTAAAAAGGTCAAATTAGAACACAATAATGTACTGTAGTATAATTAAAAAGCAGTTTAACTAAAATAATAATTAAAATATAGGTTGCCCGTGCTCGAAAGCCGATCATATCCAATTCCAGGGTTCATTGCTCATCTCCATTTATAGCCAAAGAGCCAGTGCTGTCTGCCTCTGCAGACATTTCCGTGGACGTGTGGCATACATGACTAGACATCAGAGTGCACGGAAGGCTGTTTACTTTCCCACTGAAGTGGTACCTATTTATCTATTTGCAATTTCTTGCTTTCAAATTGCTAGGTTGGCAGGAGCTGGGACCTCACTCCACCATGCAGCACTCAGGTCCCAACTGCTGACCTGTTGACCTTCCAGTCATCAACTTCAGCGTCTTAACCACTAAGCCACTGCAGTCCCAGTAATTAAAACATATTAAATGATTAAAACCAGGATTAAAACATTTTTAAAAGGAGGGGGGGACACATTAAAAACAGACAATAACTCAGCTGAAAACAAGCATCCAGGGACTCGGTTATAATTATTAATAGCTGGCCTAAAGAGATGAGTCTTCAGCTATCAGCAGAAGGATTAAAGGGAGGGGGACAACCTGATCTAATGGCAGTGCATACCACAACCTGGGAGCTGCTACAAAGAAGACCCTCTCTACTGTCCCCATCAAGTGTACCTTTGATGGCAATGGGGCTAAGAGATAAGTCTCCTCTAAAGACCTTAAAAGCTAAGTAAGCTCATATGGAAAGATACAGTCCTTCAGATAGCCTTAGGAGTCTCTCCATCAAGACTGTCCTGAGAATATAATGCAGTGGCCCTTCATCTGCCTTCCACATTGCAGCATGACACCCCATACCACTGTTCCAGTTTCGTGAGCCACTTTATGGTCCTGAGCCCTTTTGGCACGTGAAGTCCTCATCATACCTAGTCAGTATTGATGAAGCTGCTGCCCTCCATCAAGATGGATTCAAGTGGGATTGAATAGCCACCCTAAACTTAATGCAAGATCTCAGACACTCATGGAAGGGATATTGATGTCAGGTTTGCACTTATGCAGTGTACTCAGCTGTACAAAAAGACTGTTCATAACTTCTTGAATCTGAACTCACCCCAGTCTCTCCTCAACCTCCACCCTGATATCTTTGCTACATAAATGAGCAGACAGACTCACATACACACACACACACACACACATACACACACACCAGAGATCAGTAATGAGTACTCACTAATGGATTGGCTTAAGTATAGAACAACATCCCATCACTGTTCCCGAAAATAATCAATCAAGCACTTAATTTTAAACATAAAAACTAAGCTGCCTAGAGACTGTTAATAGATAACCAAATAAATTAACAGATGTGGGTGGGTTTTCATGTGCGACAAGGTCAAATTGCTAGCTCTCCAGTCTCCCCCCCCCCCTCACCCCCAGTCCCATTTTTAAAAGGCTCTTTGTTAATGCTGTCCTTGGGTTTGAGCTGAGTTTTGATAAGAGGGTGAGAAATTGTGTTCAGCAGTCCTTTGCCAAGAGGGTGCCAGCAACTGTTTGGCAGAAGAACATTGAGGATCCCCTCCACAAAAAAAAGTAGTAACGAAAGGGGGGGGGGTTTGTGCCACTTCCCCTCAATGGGGGGTTGTGCCCCTTCCAGCCTTTATGTCCTGACTAATGTTATCACGCACTATGAGGCTGGGTCAAATATCGGTCAGATGCAGAAGATAATTGTACCAAACCAAAGCCAAAAGAGGAATTTTAGCACTTCCTCACAAATTCCTAAGGCAGGGTTGGCAAAGATGAGACTACAGTTTCCATCATCCCCTCATCACAGGCTATGTTGGCTAGGCTAATGGGAAACACTGTCCTTTGGAAGGCCAAACATTTAGCTGTTTTCACAGTCCTTTAGTTGTTTTTCTGCTGGCAGACAAAGATGTCTCTGTTCAGACAGGCTTTCGGCAACTTAACGGGGAAGAGGTGTCTAATGGGAAATGCTGGGGTACACAGAAAGAGCCTCCTCAGAGTTTGTGGTATTTTTGAATCACAATCAGACATACTCTGGTAATGGCAACCTTGTTGTGCCAGCTAATCTTTCTCACACTAGGTCAGGCGAAAGGAACTGCAAAATGGACTCACCAAAAGGTGCCTTCATTTTAGCAGTTTCACATCTGGCCTACACACAGAAGAAGAAATGGAAAATGCTGTACATGTTAATTCTGCTTCTTTTTGCAGTGCTATTAAAACATTTTTTAATGGAGTAATTAGTTTTAATATGTTTAATTACATTTTAATGTTAATAACTTATTGTGTTTTTATCTTTATCTGCTTTTTGCCTTGTGCCCTTTATTGGGAGAAAGGATGAAAAAAAAAATGAAAACTAAAATAAAGCAGCATTTAAGGCATTTTGTCAGTGATTATAAAGAATGGCATCAAGGTCTAAACCAGGCCTTGGTAATATGCTGGATGAGCTATGCACCCTAAAAGACACCCCAGTTTCTCCTGAAAGATTATATGCACTATATAAGTTGCAGAATTTTTTAAAAAATGAAATGAGAATAAAAGGGCAGAGCAAAAGTTCAGGGATATCTCAATATACAAGTTATAGTTTTTATTAATTGCGTCCATATTCCATTCTTTTCCCAAGAAGATCAGGATGGAGTAAGTAACCCCTCACAGCCTTATCTTAAACCTGATATGGCAAGTTAGGCTGAGACAGAATGATGTATAATATCTCTCAGTAAGCTTTATGCCTGGAGGGGGACAGGATTTGAACTTGGGACATTTCAGTATGAGTTTAAATCAACTGCCTGAAATTTGGTATTCTTCAGAAGTAGGAGAATCACAGGTCCCATCACTTTTAGCTATCAGCCCAAAAGACTGAGTGGCCCAAATTTCTCCAGCCCTGTTCTAGCAGATAAGACATGAACCAAGGAGTTCAAATGGGGGTAAGGGTGGTTAAAAATAATGGGGAAAAAAATCTGATAATTATAGCAATAGCAGTTACACTTATATACTGCCCCATAATGCTTAGTGCACTCTCTGGACAATTCACAATATAGTTAGCATTTTTGCCCCCAACATGCTGGGTACTCATTTTATCGACCTCAGAAGGATGGAAGGCTTGAGCTAGTCAGGACTGAACTCATAATGTGAACAGTTTGGGCTGCAGTTTAACCAGTGTGCCATGAGAGTTCCTATAAGCTGTTGAGTTGAACCAACTGCTTTGGAATGTAGTGGTGGGCTCTCCTTCATCAAGGTTTTAAGTAGAGGTTGGACTGTCACTGGCTAAGTTGGATGTAAGAATGCATTTCTCTGTTAGTAGAAGGTAGAACTAGTTGGCCTTTGAAGAACCTTTAATTATAACTGCGCAGAATGCGTCTAGGAAAGTGATGGAGAACCTTGGCATTCCAGGTCTTCTGGAACTTCAATTCCCAGAAGCCCTGATCAGCAGGAGTGCTGACTTAGGCCAAAAATACCTGGAGTGCCAAGATTCACCATCACTGGTCTAGGATAACAATCCAGTATTAATGACAAAGGTTGAAAAATATGGGGGTAAAAACTTCTAGAATTCTACATTTATCATAACCATCAGGAGGGACTGCGGTGGCTCAGTGGTTAAGAAGTTCACCTTGTTAGCTGGAAGGTCAGCAAATTGGCAGTTCAAGACCCGGGTACTGCATGACGAAATGAGCATCTATCTCTGTCCCAGCTCCTACCAACTTAGCAGTATGAAAGCAAGAAATTGCAAGCAGATAAATAGGGACCACATTAGTAGAGAAAGACCTTGGGGACATGAAATAAGCCTCAGTCGGGCATCCCCTGAGCGGAGTTGCTCCAGCAAAAATCCTTTCAACCCAGAAAACACCTTTGTGTGCTTCTGACATGATTAAAAAAATAACTATCAGGAATTATAAGCAAAAAAAAAAAAAAAAAAAGGAACTTTGTCACATTATGGTGTCAGTTACATGGTTAATCATCACATCCCTACCAGGTTCCTGGTATGCTATTATGGAGAAAACTAAGGGTTGAACTGTACATTACAGATAACCCCTCATTAAAAGTGCATTCTGTAGCTGCTGAAAGCATCTTTTTCCACTTTGCAAATTAACTTGCATTGCGCAGTTTGCAAGTTAGCTTGTGTAGTTTTGTGATTGGCTCTCAGAACATAAAGATGAGTGTCATTTGGAAATCTGTTTTTTCAAACGCAAAAGGTCCTATTTGTAGAATTCTGGCATGACTTCTGCTTCAGTTTTATTTATCTGGAACATAGCATATCTCCTAAAAGAGACAGCAATAGTTACATCTGGCCAGACATCCTGGAGTAGACGGTACAGCCAGTGACTCAATGCTGAGTGTGGGATAGCAGTAAATAACCTGACTCCCTAAAAGGGCCAACAGCTACAGGTGAATTAGCCCCTTTAGGTGGGGTGATGGTTCCCTCAGTGGAGGAAATACCACTGGAAGCCATCACATTGGGCCCAATGGCAAAATGAGAGGAGGAGGAACTCTGATTCCCAACGGTCATGGAGGCAGAAGAGGCCATGCCAGATGGACTGGCTGTGAAGGCACACCTCGTCCATATCCTTAAAACTGTGGCAGTCTATTGCAGGTGTTAAACCCTGCATGAGTCATTTCATATGTGCCGCAGGAGATGGCTCTGTGATCATAGTGTGTGGGTCACTTCATGGCAAGTGGGATCCACCTTAAACAAATTCACGCCAATAGCATTTTCCCTGCTTCAGGGGGAAAATGCATTCTCCAATATGAGTTGCAGCTGACGAAGACAAATTATGGGCAAAAACAGAATTTCCTGTCCCCCCCCCCCCGTCCTCATCATAGTTAAAGCTATATTAAATTGTACATTATGTACAACCATCCCTCTTTCCAAAGCAGTCCGTTAAAAAAGATGAACAGATTTGGATAGAAAATTCCTCCTGAGCTTCTGCTTTTCCCTGTTCTTTTCAAATGCAAATAGAAACAATTAAACATTATTGTACTGATGCTATTGAAAAGTTGCCAGCTAAACCAAAATGCAAAAAAATGAAAGTGTGTGCCCTAATTGAACATCCCCTGCTAATCAAAAACCACCAACTCTGCTCATCACATCATCTTGACAGCTAGAAGCTAGAAAATTAATTGTTATCTGCATTACCAGCTAATAGCAAAAAGTAAACCAACCAGGTTGGAGTAATTATCTCACTTGAGGTTAAGGGTACATAAAAATTGAATTTTAAATACCGCCTGCTACCATGGGATAAAACAAAATGCCTCATAATTAATGCCAGCTAATTCTGCCTCCCTTCTTTGGTACAAAGATAAAAGGCCAATCAATTTTTATAGCCATTATAACATTCCCACAAAAGTTAAGTCTTCAGTTTTTAAGTCTGCACTGATTTCTCAACTGATCAGTCAAGCAATATATAGAACAGGCCCTGTGATTGCAAAGGCTTTCAGGAAAATGTTACCAACCCTTTGGATTGTGTATGGCTCGGATGTGTGGCTTATTTTTTTAAAAAGGTTTCCACTGCATAGATTAAGGTGTCAGCATCGGCTGCTACTCGTGTTCAAGTATACATTTCCCCCCTAAAAATCAAAGAAGAGTGACAAACAGGGGAAATGACATTGACATGAATTTGTTTAAGGTGGATCCCAGCTTGCCATGAAGTGACCCACACGCTATGATTACGGAGCCATCTCCTGCAGCACATATGAATGAGACACGCAGGATTTGACACCAGGACTGCAATGGACTGACATAGCCTTGAGGGTATTAACAAGGTGTGCCTTCACACCCAGTCCATCAGGCATGGCCTTTTCCACCTCCATGGTCATTGGGAATCAGAACAGTGAAGTGGTTCCACCGCCACTCATTTTGCCGTTGGGCCCAATGTGATCATTTCCAGTGGCATTTCCTCCCCTAAAGGGGCTCATCCGCCTGTAGCCGTTGGCTCCTTTAGGGAGTCAGGTTATTTACTGCAGCCCAACACTTGCCATTGACTTGCTGGCTGTACCGTCTACTCCATCACCATAGTGGGATGTCCAGCCAGACTAGCATTAAGGTATAATTTAGTCAATACACATAGACCAGGGGTTCTCAAACTTTTCAACCCAAGGGCCGGGTCACGCTTCCACAGACAGCTTCGGGGGCCGGACAGCCATTTTGCCATGTCTGCCACACATGGCACTTCTGGGTGTAGTGGAAGGCCACATGAAATGGTGTTGTGGGCAGCATCCGGGCCCCCAGACCGTAGGTTGAGAATCCTGGCATAGACCTTTAATGGCCTTTCTAATTTCGTTTTAAAGTATCTGCTCCTATGAGATCAACATCTGTTGTTGATCCTAGGTGCTATCATTTCCAACTTTGAATTCATGTCCTCCAAAATGTTCTATTACAATAGCCATGCTCAGATCTTCCAAACTTTTATTGCATCAATCCATCCCACGTTAGGTCTTCTTTTTTTCCTACTGCCATCCACTTTTTCTTGTGTCATGACCTTTCTCAGTAAGTCCAGTCTTCTCACAGCACATCCAAACTACAACAGCCTCTTTTTACCCCATCGTACGTTCAGGTTCAATTTGATCTAGAATGCTTTTATTTTTCTGGTGGTCCAAGGTATCCATAAACCTTTCCTGTAACACAGGAGTTTCAAACCTTTTAAAGCTTGGGACCAGGTCACACTCCCTCAGACAGCTTCGGGGACTGGGCAGCCATTTTGCCCTTCCTCCACCACAACCACATGGTACTTCTTGGTGTGGTGGAGGCGGTAGGGGGCCACATGAAATGGTGCTACAAGCCACATCTGGCCCACAGGACGCAGGTTGAGAATTCCTGCTCTAACACTATGTTTTGTATGTTTCTTATAATTTTTTCCCCAATCACCTTTCTTCACTGTTAAGCTCTGACATCCTGACATCCTGAGTAGGAAGTACCACAGCATGGATCGTCTTTACCTTCATCTCCAGTGATGCATTCTTACATTTGAAGATCTTTTCTAGTTTCTTCATAGCTTCCCTTCCACATTTGTCTTCTGATCTCCTACATTTTGATCACTGAACCCAGATAGGGAAAGCCTTTAGCATTCCATTTAGTGCTAGTCGAAGCATCACCTGATTAATTTCTATGTGTCAAGCTACAGGTACAAGCAGAGGAAGAGGGACTAAAAATAGTTTCATTGCACTTTAGATTCTCCATGGAGGTGTCCATTTTGCACTTCCAAGACCTGTTCAGCATGAAGTGCACTTTGTCTCAAAAATACACACGTCTGCTTGCAGTGAGTTTCAAAAGAATAAAACAAACACAAAAGGTTTTTTTTTAAAAAAATGTGAGCACCATAAAATGGGTATAGTTGAAAACATGCACAAATTTAAAAAAAATACTTTCAAAACTGAAACAGTAAAATATTGTTTATAAAATTGGAGATGTGTCCTAAATTGCATTATTAATTGACTTCAAAAATAGATAGAATAAGAAACAAATGATTATTATATTGGTAACAGCTTTTGAGATACAGTGGTACCTCGCATAACAAACACATCTTATAGCGAAAAATTTGCAAAACGAAGCGCTCGTTATGCAATGGCGATACCCCGCATAACAAAAAAAATTCATTATGCAGGGGTTTTGGTAACCGGGGTATACCTGCTTAATGGGAACCCTGGTTAACAAACTTTTCTTTATGTGGGGCATCTCCCATAGGGAACCGCATAACGAAAAAATCGCATAGCGAAGAACTCCGTGGAACAGTGTTTTTTCCTTATGTGGGGTTCTACTGTATATAGACTTGAGGGGTACATAGAAGACTATGGTATTTGTGAATCATAATCGGGTGTTCCCTGGTAATGACAACATTATGTTGCTGGCTAATCTTTCTCACACTAGGTCAGGCGAAAAGAACTGCAGAATGAACTCATCAAAAGGTGCTTTCATTTTGGTAGTTTCATATCTGGCCTAGACATGCAAGAGGAAAGCTTTGAAATTGCTTGCTAAAAAATGGAAAGTAAATTGTGAATTTGAATTGGATGATTGGTATAAAGATATGAAATATAGATTTAAATGATAGTGTGGATTAAAATTTAAAAAGGGATTAGCTAAAAAAAAACCTAACTTCAGAGAAATATGGGAAGAATTTAAAGAATATGTACTGTATTAGTGAAAGAAGTAAAACCAGGGTGAGATTTTTTAACTTTTTGGAGCAAGGGGACAAATATATAAATAAAATGTTATCTAGGGAATGGCTACATGAAAGTATAATGTCCCACTGGTGGTGGATGCATGTAGTAATTTATATATATTTATGTGAATTTTTAAAGATTTTGTGTATCCTTTTTTTAATATTGTATAAAAAAACTGAAATATAGCCAAAGGGGGAACATGAAGGTTAAAAAATAATCCATTTGGATATTTTTTAAATACAGGAAAAAGCTGCACATGCCTCTCTGCAAGAGTTAATAGACTTACCGTAAGGTCCTTTCCAATGTGTGCAATTCAGAGAATGAGTAATTCAGTGTACTTGGCAGAGCATGACATAAATTATCTGTTTGGACAAAATTCCCAGAAACTCTCAGCCACCACTCCAAGCTGTTATGAACCAAACACAGGATGACAGAGCAGGTAGGATGGGAAGAAATGCAACAAAAGAGATAAAACTGGTTGGACAGCCCAATGAAGTTAGGCATCTGGCCATACAGTTAATTCCCCACTGTGTAGCCCAGAAAAGGCAGCCTGTATATCTTGGGAAAGCCGCACAATCCCAGAATACCACTTCTGAGTGCTCTATATCAATCTTTTTTGCACCACGGACCGGTTTCATGCTAGACAATTTTCCCACAAACCGGTATGTGGGGGTGGTGGGATTGGCTGATGCACATTGGGGGGGCAGAGCCCCGCTGTAGTTAAACAACGTGGAAGAAGGTGGTGGTGGGCAGCAAAAATTCTTGCTACACCATTGGCGGAGCCTATGTCATGGGCAGAGCCTATGTCGTGGGCAGAGCCTACGTCGTGGACGATCTAGTCCTGCTTGCCATATGGCCATTTATACATCTGCAAACACAGGCAGCACTGACTCTTTGGCTGTAAATGGAGATGAGCACTGCACCCTAGAGTCAGATATGACTGGCTTTTGAGCAAGGGAGACCTTGAACTACTTGCAGGGACAAAACCTGCTGGGGCTGGGCAGGGAGGTGGACGTGGCCACCCAATGCTACCCCCCACACACACACGCCTGAAGGCCACCCCCCTTGCCCAGAAGCCACCCAATTTTGCTACCCCCTTCCTGGGGGTTAGGAACATTGCTGCCCACCACTGGAAGAGGGAGCTCGTCCCCTGCTGTGTCTGAAGCCTGTGCTCTTGCTCAGTTCTCCAGGCAGACCCACAGTGAGGGCAGAAGGCTGCCATCGGGGAGCCCAGTGCCACCCACCCCTGCGAGCTGGTACCAGTCCAGTGGTTGGGGACCCTTGCTCTATATTTAAGAAATCCTAGAAATGGTTGACATAAGTCAGAACTGACTTGATGGGAGTTTTTATTATAAAGGAACTGAACCAATGGGGAAAGTGCCAAGCTTGCGTAGTTGATATTCACGATAGAAGGACAGCGTGATTCCAGTCCTCCTTCTCCTTCTTCTTTCATGACCAGATCAGACTTCAAACTGCCAAAATAAAGCCACCTTCTTGGCTTTGTCATTGGTCAAACTTAAAACCTCATTGTTACGTTTCCGGTAATAACCAGCAGACCAGCAAATTAGCTGGATTTTGTAAAATTCTGGATTTTTTAAAAGAACTGCCCTGAGAATGCCTTTGAGAGAAGGAATTGGGTGTTTAGGGTGGGTCAGAAGCCCACATTTCAGACAGTTTCTCCAGAACATCTGAAGTTCTAGCCAACACAATGCTTCTACACTTCAGTGGGATTCAAAGCTGTTTTTGTAAGACTCTGGAGACATTCCAGACCCTACCCACCAAAGGGGAGGAGGGGAGAGAAAGGGGAAATGTTGCTCCTGGAAGTCTTCAGAAAGGTTATTTTGACTTGAATTCGATGAACGTCTTAAATTTCATTTGGGTGATCTGGCAGCTTTTGTGATGTAACACAAATCATGTAGTTTCAATGAACTGCCACCACAAAACTAAAGCACCCACGAAAATAATGGTTACACTGACTGAAAGCTCATCTCGGCGACTTTCAGAAACGTAAAGAGCCATTACCCAAAAATACAAAGCATTGCTTCTGAAAGTTGCCTTGAAAAAAATGCAATCTTGGCTGGGTGGTGTTGGTGTTGGTTTTCAGCGGCCCAGCTACCAAACCACACAACTGATTCAGGTGACCCAAAGTGTGTTTGAAAGAGGAAAGAATAACCTTTGTGGTGACACTATTGCATTTGAAGTTGGACTTTGGGGGGGGGGGGAAACTATGAAGTGGTTTACAAAAAACCACTCAAACGAGGTCACAAAAATGCAAAAGGGGAAAAACGTGTTAGAAATCGAATATGATAACTTCCCGAGGTGGATAGTTTGAATACAACATGTGGAGAAGAATGATGCCGAACGAGGAATCAACAACATAGGTATTAAGGAAAAATGTGACTCATAAAAATGACATTTTCGGGGGGGGGGGTGTTGGTTGGGGGTGAGCCAGCATCCAAACTGATCAAAGTGATCCAAAGTGCAATTGATAGAGGACATAATAACCTTTCTTGTGACACTTATACAATTTGGATTGGACTTCAGAAACATTTTTATGAAGGTTTAAAACAAAAAAAACAACCCCATTTTCTTTCTAGCCTTCCTTCCAAGTCTCTCTCCAACTCTCGCCTTCTCGTTGGATGTGGAAGTAAACAGGCTGTCAATGTGTTCATTTCATGAAAGAAGGAAGGTAAGAAAGAAAGTGCCAGGGGGGAGTGTGTGTCAAGAAAGCAGTTTTGTATGTTAGGAGATGTAGGGCCGATGTGGCCATAGGCTAAAATGGTTTTTTGGTAAGTTGGTCCAGCACAATTTGAAGAGACCATTGTGGTGGAGGTTGGCGGACATCTGGGTAGGTATTGGCTAACCCTTTTAGAAATTTCTTAACCTTAGGGTCCTTGAAGAAGAGTTTAGCTTCTGCGTTAGATGGCTGCTAGGCAACTATGGCTGACAAATAGACCCTAAGGGATGATACCAATAGGCCAGATTATTTTAGGTGAAGAAACTTAAGGACAATAGAGAGACATGGAGATACTGCAGCTGTGCCAAGAGACAAATTTAATTGTTGGAATTTAGCCCACTTGTACTCATAACCTTTGCGAGCAGATGGCTTAGTAAAGTCTGTAATGACATGCATTAGCGATGGAGAATTCTCCACATTGTCAAGTGAAGAGCTTCGATGTCAGGGTTGTGTAGCACTCAGGGCTTGAAATGCTGACCTGCCGTTTGGTAAGCTCAGCATCTTAAGTACTAAGCTACTGTGGCCCTGTTCCTACTCACTACCCCATGGGTGTCCAAACTACAGCCCACGGGCCAGATCTGGCCCCCAAAGCCAATTCATCTAGTCCGCACTGCCCTCATAGCTTCCAGGAGTGGCGAGGGCAGTGTGGACCAGATGAATTGGCATCGAGGGACAGATTCAGTCTGTGGGCTATAGTTTTGGCACCTCTGGTTTAAGCAGAGAAGGTGGCAGATTAAACTCTATCTCATCCTTTTGCAAAACAGATTTCCAGGCATGTTTTACTTCTGCTTCCAGTGGAACCATGTGACCAGCCTAGTGAGCCACATGACTGGCCCGCTGAACCATGTGACCAGTCCATGACCCAAAAAGTTTGGGCACTCCTGCTCTTCCCCATTCCTAATTTTTAACGGATGCACAAGCGTACACATGCACAAATACATAGCTTCCCAATTCAGCAAAATTGCAACCTTTCTGCTTGCCAACAAGAGATGGCGCGTTGAGTATTGTTCCATGCATTCACCACAAGTTTACAGAAACAACAAGGCAAGATCATTCTAATGGATCAATTGGGGGTTTAATTGACAATGGGAATTAAATCCAAATCAAATTTGCATCCAAAGATATCCCACAAATCCCATAGTGGCTTGACAATTGGAAAGCAATAAGCAGATCTATAAAGCAGCTCTGTAGAGCAACCTCATGTTCTCACTTGTTCAAAAATGTAGGAAGCCCTCTGAAAAACAGAATGCTGGTTATGTAGAAGAGACCCTTCACTTAGAAATATCTGCATTGTGCCACAGTGACAATTTTCAGTTGCAAAATATATCTAGACAAAAGCAGAGGTACAAAAAACAAAAAAGTAGTCATACCTTAAAGACTGTTGTATTTCTATGTGAGCTTTCATGGATCAGGTCAACTTCCTCAAACACTTGATCCATGGAACCTCACATGAAAATGTAACAACTAGGGTTCAAGATGCCATTACATTTATTTTACTTGTTGTGTTCGGTGTGTATGAGTGTGCTTTTGTCTGGATATGCTTACAGAGATTAACACAACTACTCCACTGAAACAGTTGACATTCACATGGCAGCTTCTTAAGCAGTTTCCACTGATATATAAACTGTACATTATGTGGTTAAGTGTCAAACATTCAGCAAGTGAATTTGCACATACTGGTACCATATGTACTAGAGTATAAGCCGACCCAAATATAAGCTGAGGTACCTAATTTGGCCTGAAAACCCAGGAAAATAGATTGACCCGAGTATAAGCCAAGGGTGGGAAATACAGCAGCTGCTAGTGAGTTTCAATAATCAAAATACATGAAAATATAGTAAAATTAATTAAATTGTTGACATGTCTCAATCCAGTGTGGTCTTGGGACCCTCATGGGCTCATTTCTGGGGCTAAAAAACTCAGTTTATACTCTAGTATATACGGTAATTCTTAGAATGTTAAGAGACCCTGAAAGAACTATAGTACATCTTGACATTCACCAGCAAATTTCAAAATTCTTGCTACCCAAATTTGATCCTTTGTTCTGTCACCTAGAATAAAATCTCAGAAAGAGTCTTCACAACAAATATTTCAAGCACTTGCTATTGGGCCTCCTAAAACCTTTAGAACTACCCATAAAATGCAACATTTACCCAATCTGACACTGTTCACAGATCCCTGAAAACTGGAACATTCCCAGATACAAGCAGTCTCATTGAAGAAATACAATTTATGAGCAGTTCCAGTCCCAAAGACAGCAACCACACTCCCACAAATATGCAGATACACATTTGGCAGTTAATGCTACTTCAAACTAGGTTTGATGCATAAACACTAATGATTGTTAACACCATCATGGAGAATGTATACAGGTGGTAACAAAGGGTCTTCACACAGCTGTGGCAACCCATGTATTGTCTTCAAGTATTGCTTAAGATGTAAAAATGAAGTATTTTAATCATGACTGCATGTTCACTGACTGCTTGACATATACATTCTCCCCTTGGGGTGATTAAACATTTTCTCCCAGCAACATGCACACTGAAATCATTTATGGTTGATTTCCAGTCTCCAATTACCCATTTTGAATGGGCTTCATTCCTCACTGATGTCGCCAATTTACACAGCCTTCCATCTTTACTCCTATAACAGTGCAATCACTAGTGTTTATGAACATTCCTCAGTTAATGCATGGCTACTGCAACATATATATATGCATACAGAAGGCTTTTGTGTTAAGTGGTGATCCATAAAACCTATTCACAAAAAAGGACTCGTCAGCTGGTTTTGAAATTAGTCTCAATTCATAGGGTCACTCAAAACAGTGGTAGGGAAGTTTTGGATTATTATTCTCACATCCTTTCCCATCAGCTACATCCATTAGGGCCTCTTGAGTGGTGAAGTGCAAAACATCAGGATGGCCAACGATTCCCCGTCAGTGATGGACTAGCCTCTTGCATGGCTGAAGGCATCTCCATGAGCTTCATCGTTGATGTTCACCCAGACAGCTTCAGCTACAAGCCAAGGAGACACCACACTTCCTTTTCACATTATACTTCCAAGGACAGCAGTCTCTTGAAACTACTCCCTCCATACAAATACTTTAATCACACAATGCTAAAATTTCCAACAGAAAACAAACTAAATTAGGTAAATGTAGTTTGGAAACCTTGTTGTCTTAAGAAGAGATCCTTGCTAAGCTTCTCTGCAATGGAGGAAGGGAAGGGCATGCATAAAGAAACCTTCTAATTTTTTAAAAAAACTTTGTTTTTTAAAACTGGTATGACTTGATCATCAAATCCTACTGCGGGGGGGGGGGGGGGCAACACCAGTAACAGCAGCAAGCTAGTCAAAGTGTTAGCTAATGCTTACACAGTGTTAACACAAATCCAACCTGAACCACAAAAAATGATATTCTCCTACTTGGAAGGACTGACATGAATTTTTAAATGACAAACGCATACATTAGCAGTTTGGAGAGAATTTAGACTGAATTCCAAAATCCCATCATTGGTGTTGGATTTGGAACTCTGTAACGACCCTTTTCAAGGTCTGGTGTTAAGAGCTTTCTGCAAACACATTGGGACTGAAATACTCAGACCAAAAATCGCCCAAGTAACACTTTTAGAAATAAATGGCACCAGTCTGGAAGAGGCAACAGTTCCTAATTTGCTTGCCAGCTATTCAACATCACTGCTGAACCAGTGATGGAGAGACACCTTACTCCAAGATGTACAGTTCATAGTGAGCAGTCTGGACTAAGCATTTTGCTAATGGTTCAGCACCTGGTTTAGGCTTGATACTGTGGGGTGCTAAGAGCCCCCGAATGCCTATTGGTTTTATAGGAAGACAAGCGTTCTCAGCAACCCAAAGGATGAAGCCCTTGAAAGGTTACTTCCTTCCCCGTGTGAGATCCTTCAAAAGGAGAAAGAAAGAAAGGAAAAGAGAAAGGCTTCAAGTCCATCCCTTTCATCCCAGTGCAAATGCCCCTTGGGAACCATTCCACACAGAAGGCAAAACACTGCATGGAAGATGGAACCCAGAGGTGGAAGAAAGCAGAGAGAAGTAGGCACACTTTGCAGGATCCATAGGGTTGCTCCAGCAAGGGCCTCAAGCCCATTTCTCTGCAAATACACATTCATAGCTCTTGACTGGCAAAGAATGATTTTGTCTTTCGGCAGGTGGGGTTCACGCACAGCGGGCAACTGAGAGTTAACTGCTTGGAACAATTTTCATTCGACTGGAGATGAGAGTAGACCAGGTCTGCCAAGGCCTGAAAACAGAAAAGGTGCCTTTTAAATATACATATTTATTGAGCTTCCAAAGACAAGTGGGCTAGAAGAAGAAAGAGGTATGCAGTGGTGCCAAGCCAATGGCACGCATGCCACAGAGGATATGCAAAGCCCTCTCTGTTGGCATGTGTGCTGTTGCTCCGCCCCTCTGCCCAATAGGAATGCTTCCTCCCTCCCCCAGCACAGGGTTTACCCCGCCCCTCTGCCCAGCAGCCCAATGGGAGAAATTTCTCCCCAAGCAGTTCGCCCCACCCGTCTGCCCAGGAGCCCAATGGGAGCACTTCCTCCCTCCCCTCAGCAGAGTTCACCCTGCCTCTCTGCCCAGAAGCTCAATGGGAGCACTTCCTCCCTCCCCCCAGCACAGAGGTCAGCCCACTCCTCTGCCCAGCAGCCCAATGGAAGCACTTCCTCCCTCCCCCTGCAGAGTTCGCCCCGCCTCTCTGCCCAGCAGCTCAATGGGAGCACTTCCTCCTTCTCCCCAGCACAGAGGTCAGCCCACCCCTCTGCCCAGCAGCCCAATGGGAGCACTTTCTCCCCCAGCAGAGTTTGCCCCCCCCCTCTGCCCAGGAGCCCAATTGGAGCACTTCCTCCCTCCCCCCAGCAGTTTGCCCCGCCTCTCTGCCCAGCAACTCAATGGGAGCAATTTCCCCCCCCCCCGGTTTGGGCACTCCGTCTCTAAAAGGTTCGTCATCAGTGAGCTATAGAGTGTTAGTTGCTTGTACAAAGCACTTAGAATTATTATTAAGAGCTGAAATCAAAGCAAGACAAGACAAAACTAAACTGAACAAGAGGAGAGCAGCCACCTATAGCTGAATCCAAAAGTGGAGAACCAGAATTCTTTAGTTCACATACTTTCTCAAAATGTTTTTCAAAAGGATACTACTACTAATGTACATTGGTACAAGTCAAATGGCACAAGCCACAGAGGTGACCTGTCAATAGTTAAAAGAGTGGACACTTGTATTCCACAATCAATGTATGATTAAGAGCGTAAACAAAGACTCCTCAGCCAGGATCAATTCACCACTATGATGGATGTCATATGACTTTGACATATATAAGTAATAAGAACCCCTGTGACACAGTGATTAAGCAGCCAAAACTCTGTTCACAATCTGAGTTCAATCCCAATAGGCTCAAAGTTGACTCAGCCTTCCATCCTTCTGAGGTCAGTAAAATGAGTATACAGGGGGCGATAAATAAGCTTGAATAATAAATAAATAAATGCTGGGGTGTGAAATGCTAATTACTTTGTGAACTGTCCAAAGAGTGCACTAAGCGCTATGGGGCAATGTACAAGTGTAATTGCTATTGCTCTATGAGCTATGGTACAGTATTTAAGTATCAGTGCCACTGCTATGATTAATTTCTGGCCAATAAGTATTACTATGCTACTTTACGCTCATTTATGTCTATGACAAAAGGGCTACCAAATTATAAGAGTAATATAAACAACTAACATATTCCATCTTTTAAAGAAGCCTCCATAGTAACTACAGTAATACCCCGGATAACATTATGACTTGGTTCCACAAGTCATGTCGTTGTCCGGTTTTTAGTGCTGTCCGATGCATACATCGAACAATGCTAAAAAAAAAAGCCCTGACGTCAGGGACAAACCACGCCAAGGCAAGGCTCGACTTGTCCGAAATTCCCCCGCCCCCGCAAAGTGTGCGATGGGGGTTTGGGTGGCGGGTTGATCGGGTGCGTGCCTGCTCAACCCAGCACCCAAACCTCCATCGCAAAGTGTGCGATGAGGACTTGGGTGGCGGGTTGAACAGGTGTGCCCATATGGATTGGGTTCAAGACTTTTGAAGGACCACATTTCCCCATGTGAACTTGCTCAAGTCATAAGGAAACCCTTTTCTCGGTCTCACTACCTTAATCAATGCATCTGTTTTTCTCAGTGGCTGTTCCCAGGTTGCAAAGCTTACATGGAAAGCTACATCTAAGACAGGATAAATATCAACTCAATGAGGAATAAGAATAAAAAGAAGAGTAAAGGGTATTAGAAGCAGGCTCTAGGACCTACCATATTTGCCGGCATATAAGACGCACCCCCCTCTTAAAATACACCAGAAAAACAGAGTGCGTCTTATACTCAGATGCGTCATACACTGACAAATACTGTATTTGCCAGTGTATAAGCACACTTTCCCTCCTTAAAATACACCAGAAAAATACTTGTCTTATACTCCAATGCGTTTTATATGCTGGCAAATACAATACTGTACTTCTCTAACTCGCCATATGCCAAATGATTCCTCTCTGTTCTTTCTTCCCAAAAAGTTCAATAAAGAACCAACTCCAGAAGGACAAACACCTTTTGGTACAGATGTCCAAACCGAAAATGCAAAAGAAATTGTGGAGACCAAATGGTGTGGAGGCAGGGAAATCTCTGCGGATTAAGAGTGGCAGGATGAGAGTCCACCTTTGTTAATTCTCTGATAAATTCAGATTCTCTCTTAATTACCTTAGCAAAAAGAGGGTTTCCATTAAGAGATTCTGCTCTTCTGATGTTTTCAACTCCACACTGGAAAAAAGAGAGGAAGAGACTTATTGAAGAGAGAGTAAACCAACTTCATCAACTTTGGCTAGGACTTTCATGAAATACTACTGCTTCAAGGAAGATCTGGGCAGCAATAATAAAGGAGTTAGAAAGGGCTCGATGCATTAGTGGCACACATGGCAGAAGACCCTGTTTCCTGCTGGCTGCTCTCACGCTGCTTCAAACCTTTAGAAGAGGAATAGTGATGGTTAAACCACAGTTTCTTTCTACAAAAACAAGACTGACAAAGAATTAGGACAGGGGTTCCCAACGTAAGGCCCGCGGGCCCTCCCAGGACATTCGAGAAACAAAATGGCTACTCCTTTGAAGCAGTTGGGACAAAATGGCCACCCCATCATGCAGGCAGGGCAAAATGGATGTCTGGCCCTCGAAGCTGGGAGAGCATGACCCAGCCCCCCAGCTTGAAAAGGTTTGGGAACCCCTGGATTAGGAGGCAAGCAAAAAATCGACACCGTTGTTTGCCTCTTCCCCACGCCCCAGTTTTGCTAAACAGGGTTAAGTATTTCTATTTTTCTACAACCCACATTAGATATTTAGTGGTCATATCTGACCAAAAGATTTACAGCTAAATGGTTCTTTGATGCCATATTTACTGTCAACCTACGTTGCCTATTTATTATTCCATCCTCTGTAACCTTGAAATGCGACATCAGTGCTAGGAGTCATATGACAATGTCATAAATATGCAATTTTTATTCTGTATTACACAATGCTGGCCAAAAACCTACTGGAATTTTGCACCAGGCTAATGCAAATGCCAGGTGACTATGGTGGCTTAGTGGTTAAAACAGTGAACTTGACGACTGGAAGGTCAGCAGGTCAGCAATTCGAAACCCAAGTGCTGCATGACAGAGTGAGCAAGAAATTGAAAACAGATAAACAGATAACACTTCAGTATGAAAGTAACAGTGTTCTAGTGTCAAGTCATACCTGCTATATGACCACAGAAACATCTGCAGATGCAGACAACGCTGGCTCTTTGTAAACAGAGATGAGCACTGACCCCTAGAGTCAGACAGACTGGCTTTTGAGCAATGGAGAACTTTAACTTTACTAATTCAAATCCCATGAGTTTGGGGGGCAAATGGCCTCAAGTTCAGAAATCAACAAGGCCATGATCTGTTGCAAAACTGAGTAATGCAACTGAGTTCCAGCAGACCATCTCTGTGGTGAGTTTCTTAATTTGGGGCAAATGAGTTCCAAAAGTTTGCATTTATGCCTGCGGATGCAATGAAACCGTTTCTGGTTGCTGTGTTGCATTATAATTATTTAAAAGAATATAAAAAGCTGGTCTTCGATGAAAGGCAGAACAAAACTATATTGGAACATATAACCTGCCTAAATATTTACTCAAAAGTAAATATCACCCAATTCAGTGGCTTCTTTCTTTCTACCAGGTCAGCCTTCTTAAACTTGGAGCCAATGGTGACAAAGGATAGGGAAGATGGGTATTGTAATACAATATACTTGAATGTTACTAGGCATGGGCAATTTCTAACCTGGAGCCATACATACCCCCTGTTCAGAGTGGAGAGAAATAGAAAGCGCTTTTACCTCATTGGCTAAGACCTGTGCATATTCAATGTCCAATTCATACAGTGTTTCAATATGGTCACTAGTAAACGCTATTGGAACCAACAAGATGTTTTTCTTCCCCCTCTCACAAAGGCCTTTGATGGTCTCATTTGTTTGAGGTCCCAACCATGGCATTGGCCCAACCTGTAAGAAAGAACAAAAGGAAAAACTGATTACTATTTTGCTACTGTTTCTGCAATGCCATCAGTCTAGAGCCGTGACGGCGAACCTTGGCACTCCAGATGTTCTTGGACATCAATTCCCAGAAGCCCAAGCCCCCCGTGAATCCACACAAATGGGTTTACTGCGATACATCTGGCCCGTGCTGCTCTCGTTGCTCCCGGAAGCGGAAGTAAAATGCATCCTACGTATGGGCGAATATAAACACAAAAGATATAAAGATGCAGCAGTCAGCTATGGAAGTTTCCTTTGGCTACACACCTTGGATTGCCAAACAAGTCTATATGGGTTGGAATAGTTCAGCTTCTCCATAACTCTTTGAACGGTTGCTCCCACTTCTTGAGGATATGGATCACCACGATTAACCACCTATAGCAGAAAAAAACAAAAACAAATAAGCAGCTGCTGATTTTTAATCTCCTCTTTAAAAACTTTCTAGACTGCAGTAAACACCATAAAATACTACATCTACAGCAAGAGAACATACTCAATACAACATATGCAAGTCAAAACACTCCCCTTACTTGTCTTAAATATTTTATTTTAAAATACATATACTACTTTTCATGGTAAAGCCTAATCAAAGCTGATTATATGGTAGAGATATAATACACTAAAATTATTATTCCCAAACAGCATTATAGAACACTTAAAACAGCAAACAGTACAAATCCCTATTTATAAAATAAAGATTGTATTTGTACATTTAAGCGCAGCAGGCAAGTGTTTTGGAGAGTTTGTTAGGCGCCCTGGGTCTTTTTGAGGAGGGCGGCATAAAAGTGTGATTAAATAAATAAATAAATAAATAAATATGTGTTTAGCTGCACAGTCAAATCTCGCATAAAAGTGCCTTGCTTAAAGAGTAACTTGCTTAAAGAGCAGAATTTTCTCTGAATGTTCGCTTTGCTTAACAAATAAAACCAACTCGCTTAACAAATAAATTGGGGTTCGCAATCCCCCCACCAGAAGTCACAATTGGTCACTTACAATGGTGTTTTGCTTAAAGAGCAAACTCGCTTAAAGAGCAATCCTGTGGAACGCATTATGCTCTTTAAGAAAGTTACCACTGTGTATTTCTTATTCTTTTCCCCCTACTTCACAGAACCACTAGATGGCACCAAATTGCCACAAAGAGCAAAATCACTGAGTTTGCCATACGCTAAATCCTTGAGAAAAGAGAAAGGGTGTAATATCTAGAATATTTCTAAAACTGCCCCATTGCTTTTGGTAAACAGAGCAATAGCAGTGCAAGTCTTGTATTCTGATCAGCTGTTTTATCCAATTCCTATCAGAAGACCGCTTTATAATCAACAAAGCACCCTCAGAAAAAGGGAATGGTATACAGTAAAACTCAGTTATGAAAAAAATAGGTTCTATGGCCTCTTTCGTAACTCAATTTTTTTCATAACGCGAGGCATCCCCATAAGGATGCATATATAAATAAATAAATAAATAAGAATTTAAATGGAGCGTTCTCCCTACCTCTTGGCTGCTGCTGCTGCTTCCTTCATCTTGCTGCTCCGGAGTGGGGACAACCACCACTGCCTGCCCGCCCGCCGCTGCTTCTACGGTCAGGTAGAGCACGGGGGGCATATCCTTGTGCCTAGCCTTGCCAAAGCCCAGGAACTTCACTGGGACCATGAAAGTACGGGAGACTTTTGCGGTCACAGCAAAGTCTCTGGGCTTCGCAGAATGGCGGGGACCGATGGGATTGCTTCCGGAGGCAGCAGGGGTGGCGGACAAGCCGGACTCAGCTGCACAAACGGCCACAAGGACGTTTTTTACAACATCCTCATGGCCATTTGTGCTGCTATGTCCAGCATGTCCTCCCCCCCCCCTCCATCGCCAGAAGGCTTTGGGAAAGCGATCTGTTCAGTCCCTGTCATGCTGCGAAGGCCCGAGCCTTCGCTGTGATCGAAAAAGTCCCCCATACTTTTTCAATTGTAGCGAAGGCTTTGGGCTTCGCAGAATGGCAGGGACTGAAGGAATCTTTTCTCCCAACCCTTCTGGAGTCTGCGGACCCAACGGACAGGGCAGCAGCAGAAACAGCCATGAGGGCATCATAAAAAATGCTCCCGTGGCTGTTTCTGCCACTGTTGCTGGCCCGTCTACCGGGTCCACAGTCTCTGGAAGGGTTGGGAGGAAAGATCCCTTCGATCCACGCCATTCTGCGAAGCCCAGAGACTTTGCTGTGATTGAAAAAGTCTGGGGGAAATTCTGACTGGCCCCATCATGTAACTGCCCTCAAGTAGAAATCACTTTTAAGTCTATTGTCCCCCAATGCCTTGTGTCCAGCCTGCACCTGTGCTGATAGCCACCTCCTTGTGCAGGTAAATTTCTGAACTGTGGCAGCAAGTGAGGAACTGGACAGCAATGCTAGGCTCCCTTTGAGTCTACTGAAGCTAGAGATCCAGGTGGAAAAGAGGCTTCCCCTGTGGCTGCTCGGGTTCGGGAACTCTGGATGTATTGTTGCAATCTAAAACAAGAATGTTTCAGATCTCTAGACTGAAACTATGAAGAGCCATGCTGGAGCAAAGGACTAAGGCAGTCCCATAATCCTGTTAGCCCACAAGGGGACATGAGTTAGCAGTCTCTCAGCAGTATACAGAGAGATGCTGGCTTCTGGTACCAAAAGTGTCTGGGAGTGGACTAGAAGGCACTGATAACTTCTACCTGTGTTGAATTTATTCAACCCCCTTTTAAAGGTGTCCAAACTGTCAACCCTCTCTTCATCTTCTTGCAGTGAATACCAAGGTATAAGTGCATGCAAAGTGACAAAAGCCCTTCCTTTTATCTGTCTGTCCTAAATCGCCCACCATTCCACTTCAGTGGAAGGTCTGCCCTGGACTATCAGAATATATAATAATAATCTTAGAATTGCAGACCTGGAAGGGACCCCATAGATATTGATGGCTAACTTTGACACTCCACGTGTTCTTGGACTTCAATTACCAGAAGCCCAAGTCAGCACTCCTACTGATCAGGGCTTCTGGGAATTGAAGTTCAAGAACACTCTGAGTGCCAAAGGTTGGCCAACACTGCTATAGATCATCAAGTTTAGCCCCTGTCAAGGAGGCACCATGAGGAATCAAACTCCCACACTCAGGCTCTGCAGCCAGATGTCTAAACCACAAAAAGGCAGAACAAAACTATTCGCTTTATCCAGATCCTACACTGCTGTCTAAGAGCCTCAAGACCTAGATGGGGATTCACTTTCTAAAATTGCAGTCCTCTTCTCTAGTTCCTTAATAGCACTGCTATTTTTGCAGTGAACAGTCTCTCTATCTCTTTCTCTCTGACCACTGCAGGGCCTTGGCCATTTTGACAGTATGGGTGTATACCTTTCCTTTTTCAGACTTGTTATTTTCCATGTGATAATGAGTGGGTGAAGTTATTGCACTCCACTTTTTGCATGCTGGGTCAAAAAGGTAAGTAATGGAGGACAAAAGCTGGCTTTAACAAAAGAAGGGGGGAGCACAGCAAGAGAAACTCATGAACAGAGAAAAGCCAAGCCATATTCCATCACATTACAAATATGATGCAGTGGGTTATAGTGACAGACCAAGAATCAAAAGAGTTGGGATCAAATCGCTGCTCAGCCATGGAAACTTATGAAAAGAACCTTTAGAAGGAGGGAGAAAGAGAGACAGGCAGAGAAAGAAGACTTTTTAATGGGAAGACATTTAACAGTTTCAGAAATGGATTGCTGTTTACTCACAGACATTGGCAGAGAGTGAGCAGAAAAAAGAATGACGACATCTTTCCTCTTATCGGGTGGGAAAAGGGCCAGCTCCTTCTGTACGTGGTCGGCAAAGCACTGGAAATGGAGGTTTAAAAAAGAGTTAACTCCCAAGGGCAGAATTCAGCATTAGTCCTACTAAAATGAAGGGGACGTTAGTCACAGTTACCTTGAGTCCAACTGATTTCAAAGTTTCTGCTTTAGTCAGACTAACGGTAGATGTGGGTCCAATTTCCGCCAAGAACAGTAAGGCTCAAATGCAGCTAGAGCAGGGGTGCCTAAACTTTTTGGGTCACGTGGTTAAGTGGGCCGGTTACGCGGTTCCTACCATCGGAAGAAAATTGCGCCCATGCATAACGCTGCCATAGATGCAACCGTGGCTTTTGTAAACGCTCTGGGTAATTTATGGCAGCATTTTGGGGATGTGTGTTTTACTTCTGCTTCCAGGAGCAGCACGAGCGCTGCGGGCCATAGTTTGAGCACCTCTGGGCTAGACTATCAGTAGATAAATATGTTCAATTTCATTAAAAATGTATCTATTCCAGTAGGTAGTAAAGGTCTCCCTTGCTCAAAAGACAGTTGTATCCAACTCTAGGAGGCAGGGCTCACCTAGGTTATCTGGCTATGTTAATAGAGTAGACCCTACTGTCAGAGACTCAACACCAATCAGGTTAACTAACCTGACAACCCTGAGCACTAACGGCCTTGGATGGCGAAGTCCACAGGGAAGGGTGATGGTCCCCAAGTGGATTAAATCGTACTCAAATCCATCTTGACGGAGGGCAGCAGCTTCATTAATACTGGCCTGGGGCTTAGGAGGACTTTGTGTGCCAAAAGGGCTCAGGACCAGAAACTGACTCGCAGAACTGGATCAGTGATATGGGGGTCACGCTGCAATGAAGAAGGCACATGTAAGGCCACTGTATTATATTGCTCTCAGGACAGTCTTCATGGGTGATTACCAAGAGGATAGCCAATATTCGGAATTGGACATGGCACTTGAGGGAAAAGATGCCATGGCCTGGCAGGCGGCTGAGGCTCTCGCCCCCACCTCCAGTCCCCCATCAATGGCCAAAGGAGAGTTAGTTTGTGTTCTGCTTTGGTTGTTTTGCGAGGTTATATTGTAAGATTGTTACTGTACTGTTGCTGTTTTGACTGTCAGCCACCCTGAGTCGCCTCGGCGAGTGGCCAGCAATATAAATACAAACAAACAAACTTGAAGAAGGAAGTTCAAATCCCTAATCAGCCCTGAAGCTAACTGAACCCTAGGCTCATTCAATGCATTTTTTTTTTGCCTTTTGCTGACTTATACAGGATTGCTTCATGAAAGCAAGAGTGAAGGGGAAATGGCAATAACAAATCCTAAGCCAGCCCTCTGGGGCACACAGAAAGAACTTCCTTGAAGATTGTGGTATTTTTGAACCACAATCGGGCATATCCTGGTAACGGTTATCTTGTGTTGCCAGCTAATCTTCCTCACACTAGGTCAGGCAAAAAGAACTGCAGAATGAACTCACCAAAAGGTGCCTTCATTTTGACAGTTTCACGTCTGGCCGAGACACAGAAGAAGCCAGCTCTCTGCACCTGGCATCTTTCAGATGTGCTGTGGACCCCATCATCCCCATCACCAGAGGGTCTGGGGAACCAAGAGTCCTATGTGTGAAGGACGTCGACTGGGGAAGGCTGTCCTACATTACATCTCCTTGACTCTTCTACAGGTCTGATTTGTCTAGAAACTTTAAAAACACAAATACACACACACAGACTTTGGATTCCAAACCTGAATGAGAAGCGGATGCGTTGGCCACCGGTCAATTGTGCTCCACTTCATCTTAGGTTTCTCTCCCCTTGTGTTATAGTACCGATAAATTGCATTTAAACTGCTCCCTGGAATACAGAAAATGGAAGGAAAAGGTTACCAGGAAACCTTAGGTACTTTAAGATGGGAAGAAAAGCTGCTTGGTCAGGTGACAGGAAGACAACCAAGGACACTATGAAGAGAACGGAAAGCAAGCTGGTGGACAGCAGTTGCAGATTCTGGGAAATTTGGCCCAGCATATCTGGAAAGAAGGAATGAGAACAATGACCTATCACATTCAGGATCACCAATGATGCCGTTAAATCCTGCATGTCTCATTTCATACATGTTGCAGGAGATGGCTCCGTGATCACAGTATGTGGGTCACTTCATAGCAAACTGGGATCCATCTTAAACAAAGTCACGCCAATGGCGTTTTTCTTGTTTGTCATTCTTCTTTCAAAGTCCAACGGTGATGGGATGAAGACAGTGGAGGCAGGTTTCAGGTGAAAATGAAGCCTCTAGTCCAGACCTGCACATTGGAAGCAGTGAAAATGATTTCCAGGGGGGAAACGTACACTCGGTTACAAGTAGCAGCTGACGATGACTAGTCAGTGTTTGTAACTAATGACTTTCCCCCTTTCTTTGTCAAAGTCCTCCAGACATGGGAGCCAAAGTTCGTTGAAGCTAAAAGCACCAGAAACACTAACCAGATTCATTTGGCATAAGATTCCATGGATTACAGCCCACTTCAAGATGGATTTTTAAAATGAGGCATGAACCACCTTAGGAAATTAGGGTGAGAAACCTGTTGCTTAGTGATTGGTGGGACCAGTGCAATGGCATAAAAGGCAGGGGCAAACTGCCCGCTGCAGGTTCTACGATGCACCAAGTCATGAAAATGCTGCACAACAAGGGACACAAGAGGGGCAATTTCCCCAAGCAGTTTCACCACTGCATTTCTGCCAGTGCAAACAGTGAAGAGAAATCTGACTAAGATGAAGGGCGAGCGCTACAAGGCTCGCAGTAATTTTGTCAACATCCAGTCTGTACCATTCAGCTGCCTAGTATAGCTGCCACTTTACTTTTGTACAAAAGTGAGACCACATGAAATAGTACGATTAGCAATGGGACGAAGTGGCACAGGCAATCCCTGAACTGATGCTGCTACTCTCCACACATCAGGTATAGGTCACCTAGTATAGCACATATTTTACCATGCACCGGGCCCCAAAACTAATCACTTGTTCCTTCTGGGAAACTGCCCTCCATTAGCATTGACTGGTCTTCCCATGGCATGAGCTTGAGATGTTTCACAGTAAAGTAAAGGTCTCCCTTGCTCCCAGTTGTGTCCAATTCTAGGGGAACTCATCTTTATGTACAGCCAAAGAGCCAGTGCTCTCTGTGTCTGACTAGACACCAGAACATTATTACCTTTCCTGCTGAAGCAGTACCTATTTACCTACTTGCAATTTTTTGCTTTCAAACTGGTAGGTTGGCAGATGCTAGGACAGAAAAGAGGTGTCACTCTGTGGCACAGAACTTGGGTCTTGAATTGCTGACCTGCCGACCTTCCGGTCATCAAGCTCAGCATCTTATCCACTAAGCCACCATAGCCTCTCTGGTTTCACAGCACAAGGTCTCATTAAAACCAGTCAACATGGCTAAGAGATCAAAGTCTAAAGCCAATCTGGAAACAGTCAAGTGTAAACGATACTGAGCCAGATGGAGAAGTGTTCAGAAGCAGTGCAAGCCAAAATCCTAGCCTTTCATGTGGGTCCAGTGTGATAGCCCTTTGCCAATACCACAGTCCCAAGAAGGATAAAACTAATCAGGAGAGCTGTTAACTCTCAGACCAACGTGTACATTCAGAACAGTTTTAATCTTGAGAACATGGTGAGACTCTAACCTGGGCAGAGTGGAGTGACTTTAAGTCTCAATACTTCAACCACACTTCCCGGCATTGAACCCAGGGCCAACCCTCCCAGCTTGGAGCATAAGCACTCTGGAAAGAAACGATAGGTGCCTCTTCGAGACAAACTCACCTGTGGTGGAGCAGCTATATTGTGGATACTGCGTGAACGCAATAGCCCTCTCAACCCTGTCTTTCTCCATCTCTTCAATGGCTTCTTCTGTCAGGGGATGGACGTATCGGAAACCAATGTAATACTTGTGAGGGGCTAGAAGGAGAAGAGACTGGTTGAGTCACCCGCCGATTCACAAATTAAGCAGTGCAGGGCGGGGAGAATTACAGGACATTACTTTTGATCTCTATGGTAGCAAAAATAACAAAAGTGAATGACAAAATCAAATAAAAGTCAAATAATAGATTGTTGTCTTTCCTCAAACCTCCCAGCCGGGGCAAACAGGGGGCTTTAGGCTGTTAACTTTTCCCACCCAGGCAAATCTCAGCAGGTGGGTCCTTGTCGGGGGTGGAGGGCACCATCATTATGGCAGTGGCTAAGTTCTGCTGGGCGGTATAACCCAAACAGCTGAGGATCATGAGGAAGCAATAATCTGCCTCAGGGAGTAAGGAACATGAAGATCCTTACTCCGTGCAGCAGCGCCTGCACGGAGGTGCTAAGAAGGTAGCCCCTTCACAATGCTAGGGTGCTAAAGGCCAATCACCCACACACCCGAATTTAACAGATTAAAAGAACACACAAAGAAGAACCAGAAAGAGAGATCCCAATGGAGATTCTTTGTGGAATCCTGTACACTGAAATGTTGAAGAGAAGGCAAGAAAGTGAGTGAGTGAGTAAGTAAGTCAGTCAGTCAGTCTTTCTTCAATGCCCAAATTTGCTTCCGGAGGTGAACATCTCCCTTTGTTTAATGGTTGCGCCGGCTCTGGTCAAATTGTACAAACCTAATCCTGAACTTAACGACTGGAAGGTCGGCAGGTTAGCAGTTTGAGACCCAAGTGCTGCATGCTGGAGTGAGCTCCTGCCAACCTAGCAGTTCAAAAGCAAGAAATCGCAAGTAGATAAACAGATACCACTCCAGTGGGAAGGTAAACAGAGTTCCATGCACTATGGTGTTCAGTCATGCCTGCCACATGTCCACAGAAACGTCTGCAGATGCTGACAGCACTGGCTCTTTGGTTGTAAGCAAAGATGATGACTGAACCCTAGAGTCGGATACGACTGGCTTTCAAGCAAGGGCAACCTTTACCTAAGCCTGAGCTTTGCTTCCCTCCATGGTTTCCTAGCAAAACACATTAGCATGCAGCCGTGGTAAAACATGCCTCACTGACATAATGGGAGACCCAGTTAAGATGCAAAGGATGTACAAACAGATAGAGACAGGGCGGCTTTCACTTGGGAGACCACATTGTGAAATAAGAGGGAGTGATGAGGTCTGACAAGAGGAGATAACACTCCCTAAACCATTAACTCCGTGCTCCTGAGTCCCTGGCCCCTTTCACAGGCTAATTTTATTTAAAAGGCTAGAGATCTTCCATGCGGTAGAAGGGATTTGTTAAGACATATTCTTCAGATCCATCACAGTTTGCTTTCCAATGCATAAAGATGCAAGCTCCATTTGGGCCAGTCATAAAAGCGCACAACACACATTTCCAGGCACATGGCAAGAAGAGACTCATTTTGAAAGCACTGTGTTTGGGCCAGTGTCAAAGGTCCACGTGCGGGTCTGATCTGGGGTGGTTTGTTTGCACATCACTAGAAGTTGTGATGAAAGTGTGAAGAATGTACATACTTTTAACCAGACTTTCCTTTGCTCAGTTTCATAGGATGTGGAAAGGGCCCAGTGCGTTTAAGTTCAGATCTCAAAAACGGGGTTCCCCAAACTGATTTACTTTTTCTTTGTAAATGAATGCAACAAACCCCACCTAAGATGATAATTTACTGTCCTAGCTTAGCTGCTTCAGAACCTTGTGTGTGAGTGAGGAAAAATGAATTGCCTACTAGAATTGTCCTGAAAATTTCCTGTCTGCAAAGATAACAGATCCTAGCCTAAAGGGTTTCCTCCCTGACGATCTAGCAGTTTGCTTTCCAGAAGGACTATACAATCTGCAACTTCTCGATATCTCAATCAGCTTTGACATATTTGTGTAGTCACTGCCACTGAGCAGAATATATACATTCAAAGAGGGGTTGGGAGGAATCGGCAAACAAACCGTTACTCCTTCCTTATCTACTCAGTTCTACTCAAGGGAGGAACCACCCAGACATTGGGTGGCGCCAACAACAGTTCCTCTGCTTAACTGCATGAGGTGCAGTTAGCCAACCCAATGAGGTATTAATAGGAACCTCATGCTTATTATAAATAAGCAGCTGTTTGCTTTCGGCGAGGAATGTGGAACATATGGAGCAAAAACATCAAGATCTATAATTCTCATAATCCGTTACCATTTATGATACTGGCTAAGGATTTGCAGTTTGACCTGGGGAGGGTCTATAGTTCCCCACCACTGCCTTGAATGTCCTTCCTGCAAATAATAATAATAATAATAATAATAATAATAATAATAATAATAATAATAATAATAATAATAATAATAATAATAATAATAATAATATATTTTTAAAGAGCCCGTAAGATGTTTTGGAACAGGAGTTCTCAACCTTTTTAAGTTGGGGGCCAGGTGACGCTCCCTCAGACAGCTTCGGGGGCCAGACAGCCATTTTGCCTTTCCTCCACCACATGGCAATTCCTGGTGTGGTGGAGGTGATGGGGGGGCCACATGAAGTGGTGCCATGGGCCACAGAATGAGAACCCTTGTTTTAGAAGAAATAACTCTACTACATTCCACCACCATAGTAAATCCTGAGCTATTTTAGCTGGGAGGTGGGGTGAGGTTTGAATCCCTACCCTGTCAACAATGACAAAATAGCTCAGGGAGAACCCAGAACACAACAAAAAAGATTTCTGATTAAGAAATACTAGAGACAAAATAGAAGACAGCTAGCCTGGTTCAGTATGTAGAGGAAGTCCTTCTGCTAAAAGCTTTTAAGGAAAAGACTAGACAGACAGCTATCGGGAATGGGAGGGCAGAAGACCTTCCATATCAAGAAGCACCCTACAACTGAAAGATCGCTTAAGTTACTTTTCAAGATTCAGTTTGGTAACTTCAGCAGTTTTCATGCTTCAGAGTGCAGTATTAGACTAGGTTAAAATGCCCCCAGATGTTCTTAGACTTCAATTCCCAGAAGCCTTGATCAGCAGGTGTGCTGACTTAGGATTCTGGGAAATGAAGTTCAAGAACAGATAGAGCCCCAAGGTTGAGAAACCCTGAGGTAGATCTTTACACCAAGGACATTTCTAAAAATACCACTTCAACAAACTGCACTGGCTGGTTGGATAGGAAACACTGTTACTAGGAGACTAACAAACAACGAAAGCTGAGATAAAATTGTGGTGAATTGATTCTCACAGCTGTGGTATCAAGAGAAGTCATCAGTAAGTAAAGAAAGCTGCAGGTGATGGGTCTTCTTTGGGATTTCACTACAACTCCAAGAATTCCAAAGCCAGCAAAGTTAACAATTTGAAATAAACCATGTCTGTAATCTCTGAAAAAGATGACCTGAACAGTTTCAAAGGGAAATATTTAGCCTAAAACTGGCAAAGTGGCGGGGGCTAGGATGACAACTCTGGCTACTAAACTCCTGAGATTGCCCAACCCTGGTCTAGACCTGGTCTCAAAGCTTCCGGTAATTGAAGTCCAGATGTTCTTTGACTTCAATTCCCAGAAGCCCTGCTCAGCAGGAGTGCTGATTTGGGCTTCTGGTATTGAAGTCCAAGAACAACTGGAGAGCCAGTTTTGCTGACCCCTGGTCTAGACCTTTCTAAATGAAATCTAGAACCCAGCCTGGCTTAGGACAGTATCTTCCACAGCACATTAAACTCTCAGCCCCAACCTCACTGCCAAAACACAAGCTATCTACTAAGACTACAACACAAAGAACAGCACAAACCATAAAACAAGGATCAAAAAGAAAAGGCCTCAAATACCAGAATGAGGAGACATTTGGTCGAGCAGTTTCACCATGCCGTCTCCCTGAGTGGCAGTCCACTTCTTAATCGGCGATCCTCCACCAATCTGACTATACTGTTCTTGAATTTTGGGAGTGCGGCGCTTCGCAATAAAGGGAGCCAGCTTACTGAAACATTGAGGGACAGTCATCAGTACACAAAGCAACATATGACTACCTTCTTCACTTTTGCTAGTTTAGAGCTCTGAAAGCAGTGGGCTGAATCCAATGTTCATAATTAATTGTTTTATCCACAGATATAGGGATTGAGGTGGCATAGTAGTTAAGACGCTGAACTTGATGACCAGAAGGTCAGCAGTTCGAGACCCGAGTGCTGCACGACGGAGTAAGCTCACATCTCTGTCCTTGTTCTTGCCAACCTAGCAGTTCGAAAGCAAGAAATTGCAAGTAGATAAATAGGTACCACTTCGGTGGGAAGGTAAACAGCCTTCTGTGCACTCCAGCAAACGCAGACAGCACTGGCTCTTTGGCTATAAACAGAGATGAGCACTGAACCCTAGAGTCAGATACGACTGGCTTTCGAGCAAGGGTGACATTTACCTTTACTATATCCACAGATCTCAACATTAGCCCCAAGTGGAGTAGAACCATAAACATGAATAGGATTTGCTATTCAAGAGCAGCACCAGTTCTATTGATATTCATGAAACGTTCCCAGCAGGAATTAACAATGGATTCATTTCAGTGTACTATTTAAATTTGGCCTCAGCCACTATAGATACACTATTGGTGATTAATCACACTTACACCATAACACTTACAGCATTCTCTGGAGCATTCATAAAGAAATTAGCATTTTGCCCCCTACCTGCTGGGCACTCATTTCACCAACCTTGAAGAATATAAAGCTAAGTTGGAACCAACTGCCTCAAGAGGTGGGGAACGCTCCAATACTGGAAGCATTGAAGAGAAAATGAGACAACCATCTGTCATATCTGCTTTGATTCAGATTCCTGCATTGAGCAGGGGGTTGGACTCAATGGCCTTAGAGGCTCTTTTCAATTCTGTTATTCTATGATTCTAGAAGTCCACCATGTGTTCATTGGGACCAAACTCAGATTGTGAGCAGAATTTTGGCTTAACCACTGCACTACAAGGGCTCTATTAAGCCAGTTCAGGCAGAGAGGTGGTCTAGTGAAAGACATTTAGTGCCTGAGAATGAACTGTAAACCATGCTGTCATCATCCTTGAAATCAATATCTAAGGTTCACTAAAGGCAGAAAATCACAGATTACAGATGTGCCACTTGTTTCTTTTTCTGGACTCCAACTTGCAGGATTCTCCAACAATTCTTCAGACAGAATTCTGGGATTTTTAAGCCTCATCCTTTCGGTTATCTACAAAAAAGCCCAGTCCTCCAAGGATCCACCAGATTCCATGTCTTCTTTTCCCACCACAATGCTCCCTGGGAGAAATCTGCTGCAATGCTTTCTAGGTATAACTCTTCTTCAGCAAACACCTACTTATAGAGCTTAAAGGGCAGCAAGACTATCATCCCCAGGAAATATAGCAGTAGTGTCTTCCCAAGTAGCACTGCAGCAGGAAATAAAGGCAGAGAATTCAAGGGAGTCTTGAGCTAGGCCTGTGATGGTGAACCTTGGCACTCCAGCTGTTCTTGAACTTCAATTCCCAGAAGCCCAAATCCCTGTGAATCCACATGAATGTGCAGTAAACGAGTATGTCTGCAGACTGGTGGGTGGTAACTTCCAGAATGCAGTACACAGAAAGAGCTTCCTCAAAGATTGTGGTACTTTTGAATGACAATTGGACATACCCTGGTAACGGCAACCTTATGTTGCTGAGTAATCTCTCTCACACTAGGTCAGGTGAAAGGAACTGCAGAATGAACTCACCAAAAGGTGCCTCTATTTTGGCAGTTTCACATCTGGCCTATACAGGGGAAGAACTCCCAGAATTTTGCTTGGGTAATTCTTAGAAAATTTTAGGAGCTGGAGTCCCAAAAACAAAAGCTTGAAACAACTGATACCCTGATACAACTCTCCCTGGGAGTTAAACTTATACCCATAAAACAAATGAACAACCTTCAATTTACTGCCCTTCCATAATGCAACCAGCTTCTGTTGCATGAGTTGGCTGCCACATTCTACCCAACAGTAGGGCATCTCCCAAGAGCAGAGACTTTTTAAAAAGATGTCAATACAAAAGAGTCCTGCACAAATAGAGAGCAATTCAGCCTGGCTTCTGCTATTTATAGAAAATACACCAGGTGCTTACTTCTGGATAGGAAGCGTCATGAGGTCTCTGTCGAGGAAAAGTCTAAGGAGGAAATTGTGAACATCCCCTAGCGTCTCTGGGCCTCCCATGTTCAACATCAAGATTCCAGTTTTGGGTTTCCTGTTGAGAAAAGAGAGAAAACATAAGTTTAGGTAGACCTGCCTACCTAGCAGTTCGAAAGCAAGAAATTGCAAGTAGCTAAATAGATACCACTATGGGATGGGAAGGTAACATTGTTCTGTGCACTCTGGTGTCTAGTAATACCTGCCACATGTCCACGGAAATGTCTGCAAATGCAGACCGTGTTGGCTCTTTGGCTATAAACAGAAATGAGCACCGAACCCTAGAGTCGGATATGGCTGGCTTTTGATCAAGGGCAACCTTTACTATTCAATTTCCAGGCAAGTTACCATATTAGTCTATTGTGGCAAAAACCTTAAAAGACTACCATGGTTTATTTAGGAAAAGATTTTACAGCCCACTCCTTCTGACAGATAGAGGGCAAGTTCAGCAGACAGACCAGAAAGAGGTTCTTATTCTTTGTTCCACAATGTTACTTGTGCTAGCCTCGAAATAAGCCCACAAAAGTTGTGAATACCTTTTTCCTTATCAGCCCAATAAATTATTAATAGTGAGAGGATGCTGCCCAGAAATGAGGCAAAGCCCTCCTTCCTGTGGTCAGCACAGAAATACTCTTACAATGTAATAAACAAGCTGGCAGCCTCTGAGAATGAAAAAAAGGTCCTCCAAAAAGACTGGAAGAAGAGAATCTAAGCAGACAAAGTGAAGAAAGGACTTTCACATCCTGATCTTACCTAAGTGGAATTTTTGGTCATCCATGGAGGCCAAAGGTAAAGGTTTCCCTTGCTCGAAAGCCAGTCGTATTCGACTCTAGGGGTCAGTGATCATCTCTGGTTCAAAGCAGAAGAGCCAGCACTGTCTGCTTCTGCAGACGTTTCCGTGGTCATGTGGCAGGCATGACTAGACACCGGAGCACAAAGAACACTGTTACCTTCCCACCAAAGTGGTCCCTTCTAAGTGTCCGATTCTAGGAGCACTCATCTTAGTTTACAGCCAAAGAGCCAGTGCTCTCTGTGTCTGAAGATGTTTCTGTGGCCATGTGGCAGGCATGACTAGACACCAGAACGCTATTACCTTTCCTGCTGAAGCAGTACCTATTTATCTACTTGCAATTTCTTGCTTTCGAACTGCTAGGTTGACAGGAGCTGGGACAAATATGGGAGCTCATTCCTTCCTGCAGTACTCGGGAACTGAACTGCTGACCTTCCACCTCCCAGTCAGCGTCTTAGCCACTTAAGCCACGCATAAGTTACACCCACAGGTAGTCCTTCCATCAATTCTCACACAGAGGAACTATTACAGAGAGAGATCCTACCTTTTTTCAGGTTCAACTTGAGGCTTTGTCTTTGTCTGTGCTGCTGCTGCTGTTGACTGACATCTCCATGGTACCTGTGCTCTCAGTGGACCACAGGTGTTGCTTCTTGCAACTAAACAAGAACAAAGAAAACACAACAACAGGTTATTTGTTATCGGTGTTACTTTCCTTGATTTTTAAAATAAAGATTTTATTCATAGAGAAACACATAAGAAACTGTGTTACACTATCTATCTATCTATCTATCTATCTATCTATCTATCTATCTATCTATCTATCTACATACCTACCTACCTACCTAGCCAGCCAGCCAGCCACCCAGCCAGCCAGCCAGCCAATCTGGGATATTCTCCCACTCTGGGCACCGTACAAGTTATTAATTTTTTTACAGATAATCATAGATCACAAGCCCTGATCCAAACATAAAGATCACTCAACACTAAGGAGTCAAGACCTATGATCACCAATACAACCAAACTCAGTACTGTCTACATTGGAGACACCCAACCTGCAACCCCAATATATTTCTCTACAGCCTGTCAATCTTCTTGTTCAGTGCTATCATCCTCAAGGCCTGCCTCAAGTAGCATAATCGGCTGCTGCCCCCCTTTTTTTAAAACAACAACAACAACAACGCCGCCAACGCCGCCAACGCCGCCCCCCCCCCCCCCCAGAGTAACCTTGTTTCTTCTGGTCTCGATTCTTCCTTCTGCCAACACTCTTGGTCTCATCCTTCAAACTAGCATTTTGGCCATTCTGGCTGCTTTGCTAGCCAGCAGAGCTCAGGACCCATAATATGAACATTTCTTCATTGATCTCTGAATGTTTACTTTTTATCTAAATTAGTAGGTTAATAATTCTGTTACATTTAACCACAGAACATGATAGACTTGAGCACTGGGCTGAATGCAACAGAATGGCATTTAACTGGCTAAGAGAAAAGTTCTATAACTAGAGAAAAAACTCAAAAGTTACAAAGATGTTGGAAGTGTTGTAGTTCATGATGAAAATGAGCCAAGAGTGCAAGGTGGCCAAACTTAAATCCTCATCAGTGCATGTTTCTGGCAGTAACCGGCAGACCAGCAAATGAGCCGTATTCTGTATCTCTCCACATTCACACAGCATGTTGCTGTCTGCTAGCAGCCCCCACTTGAGCCAATGTTCAGCCTATTCAGGGTCCTCCAAGTGACATTAGGGGAGACCATGTTCCTTAGCCATATCCTCCTTTAATGTTATTATTTATCCAGTGAACTTCTTCCTCCATTTTCCAATTTAATTTTACTCGTGTACCCTCAAGTCTAGCTTAAACTCTAAGTCAGTGGTTCCCAATGCCCCACAGGGGGGATTCAATTCCCAGAAGCTTAAGTCAGTACATGGGCTGATCAGTACTTTGAGGAATTGACTTAGGCTTCTGGGAATTGAGGTCCAAAAACCAATGGTTGGGAAACATTGCTCTAAGTTGATTTAACTGGAGGCTATGATGCTTTGGGTTTATTGTGAGAAGATGAAAACTAAGAGGAAAAGACAAATGTACAATATGCTTGGATAAGTAGGCAGTAGAAAAAGAAATCTTAGAAGAAATCAAACCTGACTGCTCCTTAGAAGGTCAAATAATAAAGATGAAGCTAAGGTACTTTGGACATCAAATGAGAAGAGAGGATTCACTTGAGAAGGCCTTGATGCTTGGAAGGGTCGAGGGCAAAAGAAGAAGGGGGCGGCCCAAGATGAGATGGCTGGATGGTATTGTAGAGACAATGGGTGCAGAGCTGAGCGAGTTGAGGGGGATGGTGGAGGACAGGAGTGCCTGGCGGACAGTGGTCCATGGGGTCGCAATTGACTGTTCGAATGAACAACAGAAAAAGAGTAAGCCCTGACATGAGATAGAGTGACTCAATGAAGGAGACCATGGCCTTTTCTATAGGTGAGGAACCTGATCTCCCTTATGTCACTTGGAGGACCCTGAACAGCGTGAGGATCAGATCCCCAAAACGTAATACCAAGATGCTCAAGTGGGGGCTGCTAGTGGACAACATCACACTGTGTAGATGTGGAGAGCTACAGAATTTGCTGATCACTACCGAAATTTTTTATTGCAAAACTGACAGATGAACACATGCTCAGCCAGTATCAAACTGCTACAATTATGCAGCATGGATGTGCTTCCTAGATGGAGAATGAACAACACGTGGGCCCAAGTGTTTTGATCCGGAGGGGCTACAACCCAAGCCCCTCTCGCAGCCCCCTAAACTGTAAATTTTCCAGGCTCCTCCGAGCAAATGAGTAATGAATCCACTCCCTGCACCGAGCAGGATCGGAAATCCTCTCCGCACCACCGGTGACGCCGCTGTTGCACGCCGGATGCAGCCCTTCCAGGGCGCGCCTGGGACGCGTTGTGAATATTTGTTTTACGCAAACGCTCGCTTGCAAAGAACACGTTGTGTAACAAGGAAGGTCCCGGCGCGGCGGGGGCAACAAAGAAGAACAACGGTCGGGGGATTCAGACGACCCATCAACAAACAAGCCTCTCAACCTTGCAGATCTATTGTCCGAGGTGGGCGTGGAGGCGTGGAAACAAAAAATATTTACGCACCATCAGCTACTCCTTGCCTGGCAGCTTTAAAGGGCTGGAAAGTTTATAAAACAAGTCATTTACACTAGCCCGATGCTTAAGCCCCCCCCCTCCCCAAAAAAGGCGTCTGGATCCCGGAGAAAAAGTTATGCAGAATAATGTTATTTAAAAGCAGGTTAAGTGTTTTCTTGCAACAAAGCCCTTTTGCAAAAAGAAAATATCCTTATGTAAGAGAAACTGGGCAAGAGGCATCGGGGAAAAAAAAAAAACTACCGGATTTTCTCCCTGTAGCCCACAAAATATGCCACACACACGGGACCGATCCTGCCACCACGGTTCCCATGCCGGGTGGTGGGAAGGAGCGCAAAGCAAAACCAAAGCTCACCCCGTGAATAATTATAGCGCATGGACAGAACGCAAAGCAGACAGCATTTCCAACCCAGGAGAAAAGTGGGGGCGAGAACTAATACACGAGTTTCCACCCCAAAAAAGACCACCACCACCCCCCTCCGAAGATTGCACGACCCTCCGGTTGGCAAAGCGGCCGGTGACTCACTTACATGGGTGCCAGGCTCGGCTTGCAGCACGACAGGCAGCAGCCATGTTTGTGCTAACTACTAAATGCATTCCCTTACTACTACTCTGCAGCAACCCGCGTGGCACCGTTCCCGGCGCGAGTCAAGCCAACCCTCCCTTTGCATCCCTTCCCACGGCTGGGTGGCTCTTGGGTGTTTTTTTTTTCCCTTTCAAAATAACTAATCTCCGCCTAGGAAGGATCTCCCATGAAGGAAGGTGAAGTCCCCGCCCCGGAGGGCGGAGAATGGGGAGGGTGGCTTCGATCTCGTTTCTGGCAAGGCGCGTCACGTGTGAAAACAGTGACTCTGACGCCCGCTGGAGTGGTGGGGGTGAAGATGACCGCCTAAAGGAGGCTAAAAAAAGAGAGCGAAAGAAGACGCTGGTTTTCATAAAATTGCACATACTATGGGACGGAACTTATTTAGTTATTTATTTAATTTCTATGCAATAGCAATTAAACCTATATACCGCCCCCATAGGGCTCTGGATGGTTCACTTGGTAATTGCCCCCAACAAAGTGGGTACAAATATAGGTTTAATTGCTATTGCATAGAAATTAAATAAATAACTGGAAGGCTGAGTCAATCTTGTCTCCTTCAGAAGTGAACTCACAACCTTTTGGCTGAGAGTACTGCATGTTAAACACTGCACCGAGGGCTCTCTTCATACCACCTATCTGGGATACTTTCCTTCTCTGGTCGATGTACAATTGTTAAAACCAGAAAAATACACACAATAAGAATTTATAGTATCCAAAGTTTGCATAATCCAAATATACACTTATTCATTGGTTTTAGGGAGAATGTTTTAAAAGCCTCTTGAAAGACTACAGTTTTAAGATGGCAATAGCAATTACACTTATATACTACCCCATAGCACTTACAACACACTCTGGGCAGTTCACAAGGTATTTAGCATTTTGCCGGGTACTCATTTTACTTGGAAGGATGGAAGGCTGAGTCAACCTTGAGTCCTCGTCAGAAATGAACTCACAATGTTTTGGCTGCAGTACAGCAGTTTAACCACAGCACCACCAGGGGTCTTATTGGATGTTTTTCTTTTTAAAAATCCAACAATGTGACTGCAGTGGCTCAAGTGGTTAAGATGCTGACTGGAATTCGGAAGGTCAGCAGTTTTATTCCCGGGTACTGCAGGACAAAATGAGCTCCTGTCTGTCCCAGCTCCTGCCAACCTAGCAGTTCGAAAGCAAGAAATTGCAAGTAAATAAATAGGGACCACTTTGGTGGGAAGGTAACAGTGTTCCGTGCGCTCCGTTGTCTAGACATGACACATGACCATGGAAATGTGTGCAGAGGCAAACAGCTCTGGCTCTTTGGCTTTGAAGCAGAGATGAGCACTGAACCCTAGAGTCGGATACGACTGGCTTTCGAGCAAGGGAAACCTCTACCTTAATGGTAGAGTAAAAGGTAAAGAAGTAAAAGAAGCAGTGATGAAACAAAATCACCGCATTTCACACCAGCTGGGAAGATGGTGACCTCTGCAACTGCTGAAACCTGATGTTGTTGTTGTTATGTACCACTGAATCGCCTCAGACTGAGGGGGACCTTATGAAGAGAGTGACCCTCCAAAAGGATCCTAACCTCAACAGCAATCTTGAGGCTGTGGGTTATATTGTGGAGTTTAGCCATTTCATATTCAGTCTTCTTCCTCTTCTCTCCTTCTCTCTCTCTCATTATTATAATCAACAAATACACTGTTAGATCCGGAGATCAGGGTGCGGGAGTGAGGACACGGAAGCCATTAAGGGTGAACCAAACAACACGTCTGTTTATTGTGGATAGCACAGACAACAACAACAACGGCTGGGTCAGCAGGGGATTAAATACCCTGCTTGACCCAGCCCACTGACCAATGGGTAGCGGCGATTTTCCCGCCGCTAGGACATTTAAATATCTAACACCCCTTCCCCCCAGAATGCCCCAGTCTGCTATTTGCATACAAAATCCTCCAGGTGACGGGGGCGTGTTCTTACTCGATCGGACCTGCGCAGTTCAGTCGGCGCTGGGGCATCAGGCAGAGCGGACCTGTCGCTCTCGCTCTGCCCTGGCTGGGCCGGGAGCGGATCCGGAATACGAGCGTCGGGCTCCGCGGTGACCGGGGGTGAGCCTGTTCCACACGGTAAGCTGGCCGGTGATGGTGCTGCATGACTGGGGCTGTTTTCTGGCCGAACCAGGTCGGTGACCGGTTCGTCCATCGGGTGCATGTCTGGCTCAGCACCGGTCTGCACTCCCCGGGGGAGGTTGCTATCCGTGTCGGGACTCGTTCGCCTCCTGAGCTGGTCGACATGGCGTTTCCATGTCCGACCATCAGCGAGGCGAACCGTGTAGGTGTAGGGGCCCAGCATTTCGCTGACGGTTCCCTCTTCCCACGGGTGGCCCGACGCGTAGTTCCTAGCGAAGATTGGTGAGTCAATGGCCAGTGTCCGGCCCTGTGGTTGGTCCCCCCTGAACTTGTCTGGAGAATACCTAGGGTGTAACCGGTCAAGCTGACAACGGAGTCTCCTACCCATGAGTAACTCTGCGGGGGCCCTTCCCGTGGCAGCGCAGGGAAGGTTGTGTTGGGCCAGCAAGAACGTGTCTACGCGTTCCTGCCAGTCCCCGGGTCCTAGCCTTTCCAGGGCCTCCTTTGCGCTGCGCACGAATCTCTCGGCCTGCCCATTCCCTTGCGCCCTGAACGGGGATGTGAGAGCGTGCCTGGTTCCTAGGGATGCCAGGTACTGTTCCAACTCAGTGGCCGTGAACTGAGGCCCGTTGTCAGAGACTAGGGTGTCGGGAATGCCGTGTGTGGAAAAGAGTTGTCTGAGTTCCCGGATCATTGCTCTGGCTGTGGTGCTACTCAGGAGTCGGATCTCCAACCATTTCGAGTAGGCATCCACTACAATCAGGAATGTTTGGCCGTGGAATGGGCCGGCGAGGTCGATGTGAATCCTCTGCCATGGGCCCGAGGGCTGTTCCCATTCTCTGACCGGGGCTGCTGGTGGATTGGGTCGTGATGATTGGCAAGGTGTACATTTGGCCACCCACGACTCTATGTCCTTGTCAATACCAGGCCACCACACGTAACTTCGGGCTAACCCCTTCATCTTTACTATTCCCGGGTGGCTGGCATGCAGTGTTTCTAGGACCTTGGGGCGGATTTTCCTGGGCACCACTACCCGGTCCCCCCACAGCAAGCAACCCCCCACACAGCACAGTTCGTCTTTCTTGTCGAAATATACCTTGAACTCCCCTTCCCCCTTGTCCGGCCACCCCCGCTGAACCCAGCTGGAAACGGCCCGAAGTTCGGCGTCCCGCGCCGTCGCCCTGGCAACCTCGGCCGACGTAGTGGGGGCAGAGTCCAGGATGTCCAGGGCAAGAACCGATGCTTCCCCCCGTTCCGCGCCTTCCTGGGTCGGGAGGGGGCATCTGCTCAAGGCGTCAGCATTTCCCATGTGTTTCCCGGGCCGGTAGACTAAGGTGTATGAGTACCCCGACAGGAAAATGGCCCACCTTTGCATCCGGGGGGACAAGGCAGAGGGTGTAGGCCGGTCGCCAGCCAGGAGTCCCAATAGGGGCTTATGATCAGTCACAAGTTCGAAGTCCCGGCCGTACAAGTAGTCATGGAACTTTCTTACCCCTGCCACTGCCGCCAGCGCCTCCTTGTCGATCTGGCCGTAGTTCCTCTCCGTCGGCGACATGGTCCTGGAGTAATAGGCGATGGGCGCCTCGAGGCCGTTGGGCAGTCGGTGGGCCAGGACTGCGCCGACGCCGTAGGGAGATGCGTCGCAGGCGAGGACCAGTGGCAGGGTCGCGTTGTATTGTATCAGGAAACTGTCCTGGGAGAGAAGATTTTTAACCGCAGCGAAAGCTGACTTTTGCTCGGGTCCCCACACCCACTCTGCCTTCGCGGCCAACAGTCTGTGTAGGGGCTCAGCCGCAGTGGCCTTTCCTTTCAGGAAGGTCGCGTAGAAATTCAGGAGTCCCAGGAACGCCTGCAGCTCCTGCTTGTTTTTCGGGGCCGGGGCGTTCCGAATCGCTTCCACTTTTCCCTTCGTTGGGTGGATGCCCTTGGTGTCGATGTGGAACCCTAAGAAGTCCACGGAGGGGACCCCCAACAGGCATTTATCCCGTTTCACCCTGAGCCCAGCGGCCCTGAATTTAGCCAGGACAGCGGCGACCCTGTCCTTGAGCTGCCCGGGATCCCCCGCAATTATCAGGACATCATCAAAATAGGGTACCACCCCCGGGAGTCCTTGGAGGAGCCTTTCCATCGTGCTCTGAAACAGTCCCGGAGCTATGCTGACCCCGAACTGCAGCCTCGTGCACTTGAATGCCCCCCGGTGTGTGACAATGGTCTGGGCTTCGGCCGTAGTGTCATCCACCGGAAGCTGTTGGTACGCTTGGGCCAGGTCCAGCTTGGCAAAGATCTTGCCAGGGCCCAGTGAATGGAGTAAGTGGTCTATGACGGGAACCGGGTACGCGCTCGGCTCTAATGCCTTGTTGATCGTGCATTTGTAGTCCGCACAGATGCGCACTGACCCGTCCGGTTTGATAGGGGTCACTATGGGGGTCTCCCACCGAGCGTGGTCTACGGGAACGAGGATTCCCTGGGCGACCAGCTTGTCGAGCTCCTTCTCGACCCTGGGCTTGAGTGCCAGTGGGACTCTCCGGGCCTTAAGTCGGATGGGGGCAACGCTCGGGTTGAGTGCAAATGAAATAGGGGACCCCACATACCTGCCCAATCCTTCCCCGAAAACGTCCTGGAATTCGGCCATCAGGTCGTCCCTCAGCGAGGCGTCCCCGGGCTGGTCAGTCGCAGTGTTGTGGATGCCAGCGATGGACAGTCCCAGGGCGGGGAACCAGTTTGTGCCCAGTAGCGTCGGGATGTTACCGTGGACTACGGTCAGCGGTAGGCTTTCTTCCTTCGGTCCGTACTTGACACGGACCCACTTCTGTCCTGCGACGGGGAGGAACTTGCCTTGGCAGTCCTTGATTCGGATCCTCTGGGTCTGGAGGTCTGATTCTTTTAGGGCCGGGAATGTCTTCTTCATCCACCTCCACGGGATGATGGATATGGCGGCCCCAGAGTCGACCTTCATCGGACACTCTGCCCCGTCGATCGTGACTGTGGCGTGGTACTTCTCTCCCTTCTGTGTGGCGGTGTGGCTTATCGTGAGCGTGTGCGTCTCTGCATCTTCGAATTTGCCGCTGTTGCGTCCCTGGCGCCTCTGATTTGTCCTCTGTTTGGCGGCCATCTTGCCCGGCGGGAACTTTTGAATCTGCCGGTCAGCTTGGTTCTCCGCTTGCCTTGCCCGGCAGACCCTCCCAATGTGTCCCCGCTTGTCGCAATAGCGGCAGATGGCCTCCCTGAAGCGACAATGTGCCCGCTGGTGTGGCCCTCCGCAGCTGGCGCAGCGCTGGCCGCTCCTGCCCGAGTTTCCCCCGTCGGTCGCGCACACCTCTGCTTCTTCCTCTTCGTCCTCGTCAGAAACGACGTCTTGATGGTGAGCGGAGGCTTGGCGGGGCGCCGACGGGGACCGGTTGAGGGAGGATGCGGTCGACATCGAGAGCTCGAAAGCTCTGGCCTCCTCGATGGCCCCGGCCAGGGTCAGGTCTCTCCGGGCCAATAGCCTCTTCCGGAGCTTGTTGTCGCGGACTCCTCTGATAAGCTGCTCGGTCAGGGAGTCCTCGAGGAATGGCCCGAATATCGCCGGGACGGCTGCTGCCCTTAGGGCGGCCACGTACTCGCCGATGGTTTCCCCTGGCATCTGGTATCGGTCCCGGAACTGGATCCGGAACACGAACTTCGATGGCTCCGGTGCATAGTGGTTCTTGAGGGCCAACTGTAGTGCTTCCCATGAGACGTCCAGGATTGGTGTTGGATCCACCAGGGACTGGGCCACTTCGTAGACCTTGGCTCCGCAGTGGGTGAGGAAGAACGCCTTCTTCCGCTCCGGTGCTATCTCTCCCAGTTCCGCAGCTAGCAGGGAGAACTCAAAACGGTCCATATAGCTCTTCCATCTCTCGTCCTTCGGTTGGAAGGGAGCCGGTGGAACGTAAGCAGCCATGGCGAGGTGCCTTCGTGAGAGGTGGCTCTGGTGTGTGTGATGGTTCTGGTCCGTTCCTCAAAATCCCACCTTCGTCGCCAGTGTTAGATCCGGAGATCAGGGCGCGGGAGTGAGGACACGGAAGCCATTAAGGGTGAACCAAACAACACGTCTGTTTATTGTGGTTAGCACAGACAACAACAACAACGGCTGGGTCAGCAGGGGATTAAATACCCTGCTTGACCCAGCCCCCTGACCAATGGGTAGCGGCAATTTTCCCGCCGCTAGGACATTTAAATATCTAACATACACTATCCTGGTTTTCAATAAAAGTGGCAGGAAAGGAACAACCTGCCATTCGCAACTTTGGTGTCTGTCTGTTGTGATACTACACTACAAAGAAAATAGAAATTTGAGCAGAATGCAGGGAACTAATAGAATTAGTAGCACCTGTCATGAGGCAGGAAACAGAAATTCAACTGAATTATCAATTTAAAAGCCATTACAATAAAACTAATCAACGTCTCAGAAATGAGTTGAAATTGAGCTCCATTTCCCAAATTCTCTTATTAGTCTTCGTTGCAAGAGCAGAATGAAAATTTGGGCGAGTAACAGTTATATTACTGTAGATTTGTTTTCCTGCACTTCCTCAGCATTATTTTATTTTCCAGAGAATTTTGCCTTCCAAGGATGGCTTAGTGGTAAAGACGCTGAACTTGATGACTGGAAGGTCAGCAGTTCAAAAGCAAGAAACTGCAAGTAGATTATTATTTTATTATTATTATTAAATTAGATTTATATGCCCCTCTACTCACCTCACTGAGGCGACTCAGAGGGGCTCACATAACACAAACATATACAGTATCACAATCTCAAATATAAATACAGCATAATATACAAATATAACAGATGCAGCACAGATAACACAATAAATTTTACATAAAAGAAAAAAACAATACAATAAAATACAGCGTAAAAATACAATACAGTCAAGAGAGACAGCAAGGTCTTTATGGCTGAGTTACCTAGATAAATAGGTACAGCTTCGGTGGGAAAGGTAACAGCGTTCTGTGTAGTCATTCCTGCCACATTTCCACAGAAATGTCTGCAGATGCTGACAGTGATGATTCTTTGGCTGTAAATGAAGATGAGCACCAAACCATATAGTCAGATACAACTGGCTTTTGAGCAAGGACCACCTTGCTTAGCTGCTGCCCCATAGTGCTGAAAAATTCCCTGGCCACTTTGTAAAGTAATTAGGCAAACCACAGTTTGCCTCAAACAAGCTGGGTACTCATTTTATCCACTTGCTTAAGGACTAAGTCAACTTTGATCCTGTCATGGCTGAACTTAGATCACGAGCAGCTTTTTGATGTAACCACTGCACCATAGAGCCTTATCCCACAAAAAAGGGGTGGATGTCCAGAAAGAGGATATGTTTTTTAAAAACGCCATTTAAATTTCTTCTTTTAAAAGGACTTGCAAGACCTCTAACACACCTTCAAATAAAAGACTCTTTTGTCCTTCTTTGAACAAAAGACACCAGGCTTACTTCTGGTTAATTTGGAGGTATAAATCTCACCACCACCACCCTAAATCAGGCAGCCAGGTAGCTGTAGAGGAATATGTTATATAAAATGCTCTGTGGTAATTGACACAATTTTTAAAATGTTATAAAATCGAATGTATGTATAGATATATACATACATGGACTTGCATATACACATAACAAATACATATGTGGATCAACAGAACTTTCCTTGTTTTTATACTCTCATTGGGGTTGGGGTTATAGTTTTACCATGAGCACTTCTTGTCTTACTGTGACATGATAAAACTTCATGTTTCTTATCTGCTGAATTTTGTCGTTTGGGCAATTTTTTAAAAACAAAGGTGGGAGATAAGATTCTGTAGTTTTCAAGATGGAGTACATCAAGTTCAGTGTAGCTTATTCTTTTGATAAATAAGTGGGAAGTCATATCATTTCTCTGTATTGTTGGTTTTTCTTTTGTGTCCCAATGGTAGCTTTTCCCCTAAGGCTAACAGCAGTGTGCTTGTGTGTTATTAACTGACACAATTTCCCCTCTATACATGCTGTGATCTGAACTAAAATTAATTAATTCATTTAGAAAACAAAACAGCCGCAAGGCACACCACCATGGGGTCCTCTTGGTTTTCATGCCAGGTTTCAGATGTTTAGGTTTCACAATTATAAACAAACATTCCATTTGTTGCTATTATTTATTATTTGTGTGTACGTGTTTACCATGGTAAAGGTGACAACAAAACTGCATTCCACTATCATTATCAGAAATCAGGGGAGGGAAGAGAAGGGAAGCAGGTTCTAAGGATTTTACTTTTTAAAATGAGATAACATATTGATCAGTTTAGTAGAGATAGATTTGAAGATGATCCATGCCAATTTCAAGGAATGAAGGTCAAGATGCTGATGCTTTGCTTTTAAACCTCTTTATCTCATAATGGGACTGCAGTGGCTCAAGTAGTTAAGACGCTGAACTTAAAGACAGGAAGGTCAATGTTCAATACCTGAGTATTGCACAAAGGAGTGAGCTCCCGTCTCTGTCTAAGCTCCTGTCAACCTAGCAGTTTAAAAGCAAGAAATTGCAAGTAGATAAATAGGTACCACTTTGGTGGGAAGGTAAACAGCATCCCATGCACACTGGTATTTATGCATGCCTGCCACATGTCCACAGAAACGTCTGCAGATGCAGACAGCGCTGGCTCTTTGGCTAAAAACAGAGATGAGCACTGAACCCTAGAGTAGAATACTGTGACTTTCAAGCAAGGGCAATCTTTACCTTTACCTCATAATGTGCAGAATTGTAAAAAGCAGGTTTCAGCACCTATATCTAGAACAGGGTTCCTCAAACATTGCTCTCCAGATGTTCTTGGACTTCAATTTCCAGAGGCCCTGATTAGCAGGTGTAATGACTTGGGCTTATGGTAATGAAAGTCCAAGAATATCTGGAGAGCCAAGTTTGAAGAACCCTAATCTAGAACAAAGGCTGGATGAAGGATTATACAGTGGTACCTCAAGTTACAAATTTAATGCGTTCCAAGGCATTTTTTATGTTATGAAAAATGTGTAACTCGAATTTCCCTTAGAAATGCACTGAAAACCAAAATTCGTAACTTGAAACATAATTTCCCATAGGAATGCATTGAAAAACCAATTAATCTGTTCCAGGGGAAATTCATAACTCAAACCATTATTTTCAATTGATTTTCATTCGTATTGTGAAAAAATGTTGTAACTTGAACTATTTATAACTCGAGGTGCCACTGTATATGATGGGAAATAATGAACGAAGGGTCAAGAACATATACAATCAAAGAGATGTCATGTGGAAGACCCATGTGATGTAATGGGGTGATTGATTATGATGTCATAGAGATGGGCAAGGATCAAGAGGGAAGCAAATTCAATCCACTTCCAGATAGGGCTGGTGAGGCCTGATGCCTCGGCATTAAACAAACTTTATACACACCACTCTTTTCCAAGTGAGCATTCTTTCCCTTGCGTGAAAGCAAGTCGTATCTGACTTTAGGGTGTGGTGCTTATCTCTATTTACAGCCAAAGAGAAAGCACTGTCTGTATCTGCAGACATTTCTGTGGTCATATGGCATGCATGACTAAATGCTGGAATGCACAGAATACTTACCTTTCCTGCTGAAGCAGTATCTATTTCTCTGCTTGCAATTTCTTGCTTTTGAACTGCTAGGTTGGCAGGAGCTAGGACCAATGACAGGAGCTCATGCCATAGTGTAGCACTCAGGTCTCAAACTGCGGTCAGTAGGTCATGCCAACCTTCCAGTTGTCAAGTTTAGTGTCTTAACTACTAAGCCACTGCGGTCTCTGAGCATGCTTTTACCCTGAATTAATTCCAAGAATTCAGTCAACAACCTGAAACCTGGTGACCCTAGATTCAGTGGGTAGGGTAAGCAGTTGAATTTGGACTGCTGTGTTTCAATTGATACAGCGAATGCCAAACTGAGAGCATATCTATCTCAGGAATCCAGCTGCTCATGTGATATATTTTAGGATTTAACAGCCTAGTATTACAGTATTCTAGCTTGTGTATTTTTTCCAGATGTAGCCAAAGGACACATGGTGAGGTGTTTAGGCCACATGCCAGTTCTCAGGGCATGCACTAATCAATCCTGTCAGATCATGGTTGGGAGACCAACTCTATCCAGAGTATTAGGCAAAGGGTAAATGTAGTGACTGTATCAGGTCAGTGGACACAAAATTCTCTACTGGCCTATTGTGTGCACCAACCCAGAAACGCTAACTACTAATGCATGAGCTGATTTTTTTTAGGACATTAGGACAACCTTTATAGAGAGAGTTAGAGCCGTACTGCATAGCAGGGAATGTGATCTAACTCTCCCTATGAAGATCTGAATAGTGAAATGTTACGTATTCCTAGTGTTGCTATATGGAGTCTAACCTTGGACACTGACCAAAGCATCTGGAAAGAAAATTTGGAGCTTTTGAAATGTGGATCTACTGCTGATAAGGTTATCATGGGTTGACCATGTGACTAATGTAGAAGTGTTGCACCGAACTGATAAAGAACAAGAACTGTTTAAGATAATTAAACAAAAAAAGCTCCAATACCTTTGGAACATCATGAGGAATAACAGGAAGACTATCGTCATGATGAGAGCCAATATTTGGAACAGATGTTCTTCTTGGAGAAAAACAACAACCCTTACTTCAAGTAGCAACAAATTCAGCTCTTCCTTATGAGTCAAGGTGTAGTATTTGCTTCAAGTGGCACCTTCAAGAAAACCATGAAGGAGAGAAACCTTAGCAAAATGTAAATGTCAGCCTTAGCAAAGATGTGAATCATTTAAAAAGACAAAGAACTTCCATATTTGAGGACAAGAAACAGCATCCCTTGAAAACAACAACAGAACATTCTTGAAGGTCACATATTTTCTTTTGACAATTTCTCCATTTGGAAGAATTATGAGTGTGCCAACAGCCATGGAAACTATACAAGGGGTTGAGGCTCTATTTTGTTCCGAAAGGTCACTAGGTCTCCTTGCATGCATATGCTGGCACTGTGCTTCTAAAAGGGACAAGATACTAGTTTTGCACAGAGGCATTTTGAGCAACATGTGAAGGTCTTGACAGTAAAGCAAAGTTCTTTATCTTATGCCAAAGGCAAGCAAACTTGCCAAACTTGAGTTGTAGAGTTGTCATCAACACAGCTTCCATGGGTGAAAACAAGACATTCTCAAAATTTCTAAGTCTGATCCATAGGTGTGTGTTTGTGGTGGTGGGGACATTTGTTTAAGAGGAGTTTCTGTGATGCGCTATAATTAAGCAGGAAGAGAAGCACTCAGTTTCCACTCATTCCAAAGCCCTTCCATGTGGATTGCTTCTCTTTGCAATTAAGAGACAAATAGACTGTGTGTGGGCTTTTCAGAGAGAAATAGTGGGCTTCCTGCCTCGAGGCATCAGAATGTCTTGATCCAAGACTTAGTTAGCCATATAAGTTTGAAGAGAAACTAGGATGGGCTGTGTAACATCCTAACACAATTTTAAAAAGAAACAAGATAAAAGCCCTGAATGTTTTGGGACCGCGTTTGTTGGCAGAGTACCTCTAATGAAATCAGCCAGATGCTCCCAAGCTGTCAGACTTTGGCTGACCACCCTGAGATACTCCAGGAAGATTTCTGTTAGGAATAGGGCCATCTTGGTGGTGGTGCCATTCTAAGGGAATTTTCTTCCACTGCATGACCACGAAGACTTCCTCCCATGTTGTGTTTGGGAAATTAGCTAAGGCATTCAGAGGGCATTTGTTAGTATCTCACACCCACCCCAGAAGATCTTGGCTTTGCCTTAGTTTGAAATCTTATCGCCACCATTATTGTTAAATTGGAACTGAAATTTTATGGGGTTTTTAAATAGGCAAATGTTATTGGGTTGGGGTTTTAATGTCCATTATATTTTTGTATTTTTGTTTGTCACCCTGAATGACAGTTAAGTCAGATGGATTCCAGTTCCAAAGTATTGGATCTTTCTTTGTTTATCCGTCTTAAACAGTTATTTAGCCATCTGAAGCAACACTTTAGTCACATGGTCAGCCCATGATATTCTTAGTAGCAGTCTGTAGAGATCCACATAAAAGCTTCAATTTTCTTTTCAGATGCTTTAATCAGTGTCCAATTAGGGAAAGGGGAGAAAAAACAGCCATGTTATGCCAAATGAGCAAATCAGCTGGATTTTATTTTATTGTTATATAAAAGGGCGGGATAACAGGTTTGGGCAATCACATCGGAAGCAAAACCAGCTGTATTTTAGAATCCACTCAGTTGTGCATTGATTTTGTTTAATGATTATATAAAGCTGCTCCTTCAGTCCAAGCCAGACAACCTACATAGTAGACAAGTAAACTTTTTAATATAATTGCAGATATATAATCCAGTTACTCTTGCTATGAGTTTAGTTCAGTTTGGTAATGTTGCGTTTATAGAAAACTAATTCAGGAATTTACAAGCTTACTGGGGTAATTTTTTCAAACAGCTATTCTACTAGAGAGCAATGACAGCATTGCAGTGAAACAGCAATGAGAAGCAAAGTTATGAGGATGTTGAGAAAAAACCCTGATATTTTCAGAATGCCTGCCATCATAAAAGGAGAAGAGGGTGCCAGATGATGAGGTAGATACCGGTAGATGGCATTGTCTATGCAATGGGCATAGATCTGAGTGGCCTGAGGAGGATGGTGGAAGATAGAGGAGCCTAGCGTATGATGGTCCATGGGGTTGCAAAGGGTCGGACTCAACTTTGCGACTGAACAATAACAAAATCATTAGGGGTCAAAAATAGATAACGTAGCTAAAAGCATGTCAGTTCAACTAAAGTAACTAAAAGCATGTCAGGGGCATTTTTGCAGCCCACAAGGCTATCTGAAAGCCCCCCGCTAATTCTTTTTTTTTTAAAATGTTACATAGTGGGGGATCAATAAGTCCCATTTCAACTGCTGGAGGTATGTCTTAGAGGGTTGTTACTTTGGAGATCTGGGCATGCACTTCCAGTTTCCAGTTTTTAATGGCCACAAATGGGCCTAATGCAGTTTGTACAGAAGGCTAGGGGCATAAATTTGGTTCCCAAACCCATATGGTTACCTACTCCTGGTGTAACATATTTGTTTATTGATGTTCTGCCAGCCAGATTATTTTAAAAATCAGGTTTATAACATTTTAAAAAGAAGCCTCAAAACATTCTGTAAAACCTAAGTTGTTTCATTATTTCTTCTTCTTCTTAATCCAAATCTTGGTGATCATCATGGTGATCAGCCATGTTGACTGTCCTGCGAATATAATGCTGTGGCCTTTCATCTGCATTGCAGCATGAAACCTGTACCACCGATTCAGTTCTGCAAGTCACTTTCTGATCCTGAACCCTTTTGGCACACAAAGTCTTCATCAGTCCCTGGCCAGTACTGATGAGGCTGCTGCCCTCCATCAAGATTTATTTTAATTTAATTTTCCCACTTGTATGCTACCCAATCAGGAAACCCGACTCAGGGCAACTGCTTCTGATTGCTATTGAATGGCTATACTCCCACTGTTCTTTCAACCAAACATCTCAGAAATTTTCTGAGAATCTGGAGAGATGGGACAGCAAATTTTTTTGAGCCTGCCTTATGAACCCATGTCTTCCAACCTACTCATAATTTTTGAAGGCTTATTTCCTTATGTGGTCAGGAGAAAGTGTAGTTAAAACTCAGTTACTAAAGCAGAAAGTGTCTTCCAAACCCATAATCTGGACAGTTCTTTGCTGCCGTAGGCATCTGTACACAAAACTTATGAAGCAACATTTTGGAAATCAATGAGGTTAAAATTTTCCCCTCCCTGCTGTCTGCCACTGACTTTCATATAATGCAGGCAGATGACTTCTGAATGTTTTAAAAATAGATAGTGCATCTTGCTCTAGGTGAAACAGCTCTGCTGGTGTCTTTCATCATTTACAAACATTTTAGGCAGCTCAGTCTCACACTGATTTTAAGCTTAGATGCAGTGCTATCCCATTTTTTCAGATCTGTGATTTCTGAAAGTCCAGGTTAGGAACAAAGGTTCTGACACCCCACTTTGATTTTGAGTTTTGGCACCTTTTCTAACCACTTTGATGTAACATCAGTGCATTTCAAACAGCCAAAGCTGTCATATAAGATATTGTTGAATTATGAGGTTGAACAAGAAGCCTTAAGATTAACTTGGGAAACCATTTGAGGAGGTAAAATTAAAAAGAATGGGCTAGCATATGGAAACAAAGAATTATGAGAAATACGTCAGCTAAAATTAAAGAGAATTGTTGTAAAACAATATGAAGATTGTTTATGTATATGATTGGTGTGGTTAAGTTATTATGATCCAAAATATACCAAAGATTGTTGGAGATGTAAAAAACAAGTTGGGACATTTTCATGTGTGGTGGAAATGTAATAAAGGGAAGAAAATATGGGGGAAAGTTTTTAAACAATAAAATATATTGTCTATAAAATTGGAGATGTGTCCCAAAATAGCATTATTAATGGATTTTGGAAATAAGCAGATAGATGTGATGGTATATAAGTGTATTGTATTAGTAGCAGTTCTGAGATTAATTATTGTTAAAAAATGGAAAATAGATTGCAAATTTGAATTAGATGATTGGTCTAAAGAGTTATGGAATATAGCTAAAATGATAAATTAACATGTGAATTAAAACTAAAAAAGAGATTGGCAAAAAAGCCTGACTAGAGAAATAGGGGGAGAATTTATAGACTATGTACTGTATTAGTGAAAGGGAAAGAAGTAAAGCCAGAGAAAGATCTTTTATCTTTTTGGAATGAGGGGATAAATAGGTAAATAAAATGTAATGCTATAGAGCAGTGATGGTGGCGCGTGAGCAGGCACAGCGCATGCCCTCTGGCAATGTCATTCGAGCACGTGAGCACACACGAGGTGCGCCAGCAATATCACATGGGTGCATGCGCCCGCCCTCTGCGGGTGCGACCACCCCACACAGTGAACACACAATGCAGGTGTGCCTGACCCTCCACACTTCATCCCCTCCTATGCCTCCTGGACAGAATTTCAGCCTCCACTGCCACAAGTTTGCCTATACTGCTATAGAGAATACTGTAGTTAAATGAAGGTTTACAATTGTTCCACTGATGGTGGGTACATGCAGTAGTTTTATATAATTTTGTTAAGATTTTGGTGTTTTTTGTTGTTGTTGTTCAGTCGCAGTCGATTCCGACCCTCTGCGACCCCATGGACTACTGTCTGCCAGGCACTTCTGTCCTCTACCATCCTCAACTCGCTCAGCTCTGTGCCCATTGCGTCCACAATACCATGGTGTATTTTTCATATTGTTTAAGTTTTTGTTTACTTTGAAAAATAGAAAATATATTTTTAAAAACAGCCAAAGTTGTCTATGGCAAGATAGGTGATCTGGTGCATTGGAAATATAAATGGACTTCCTTCCTTTCCTGTCAGAACTGCATATGGGATAAATTATGGGTGGCAGAAGGCAAATCTGTTCTTTGGAGTTAGGGGAAAACACCCACGTGCCCAGGGCCACTGAACAGAAATACTGTAATGCATAAGTTCATGAATTGCCACAACACATAAACTGGCTAACCAATCAGGTCAAGTCTGTGATGTTTTGTAGAACCAAATCCACCACTGTTCGCTTGGCTATTCATGCTAAAAGGCCACACAATAATCCATAAAGAGAAGAGACTGGTGACTTAAGGGCTCTGTTATTTCTTTAGCCAATGGAACAAATGTTCTATCAAAAGAACTACACGGTGGTTAAGCTAGAGCAGGAGAAGCAAGCAAGCAAGAAAACTAACCTTGTCCTATTTTACTCTGCTATCTATGTAAGGCAGTTTGGAAATGATACAGCGACATTTACCATCCAGACACACAAGCATCAGCTGTGACCTAAGGCATTATTCCACATTAAGAGAAACAAGACAGGGAACTGATTAGCACATCCCGCTCATAAAGCTGGATGCATGCACTTTCACAGCTTTGCATGAATGAACTGTATCACTTTAGGCGGCCAACATAATTTCTGCCAAGAGTTGTATCATTCTGATTTGAGAAACTGCTGATGGTAACGCAGAACTTCCATATTTAAAAGCAGCACAGGTAAAGTTTGCCCTTGCTCGAAAGCCAGTCAGACTCTAGGTTTCCATGCTCATCTCCATTTATAGCCAAGGAGCCAGAAGTGTCTTGTGTCTGCAGATGTTTCCGTGAACATGTGGTAAGCATGACTAGACACCAGAGTGCATGGAATGCTGTTTACCTTCCCAATGAAGTAGTACCTATTTATCTATTTGAACTGGTAGGTTGGCAGGAGCTGGGACAGAGACAGGAACGTTGTGGAGTACTTGGGTCTCAAACTGCTGACCTGCTGTCAAGTTCAGCGTCTTAACCACCAAGCCACTGCAGTCCATGAAGCAGTATACCACCTCCAAATATCACTGAATTGCAGGTTTGATGCTGATGTACAACAGCAAGAGTGAAGCTCCATTTCTGCACTTCCGCCAGCAACTCTGCTGGCTTGATAGCTCAGCTAGCTAAGTAACTGATTGGGGAGCCAGAGGCTGCGAGTTCAACTCTCCACTTCTACATATACTATACAGTACCTAGAAAAGCCTGTGAAGGGAGATCAAAGGTTAAAAACTATTTGATGGTATGTAATTAGCATTAAAGCCTCTTTGCAAAATAAGTTGTTGGAACAGGGTCAAACTATGTGACACAGATCATTAGAAAATAAATTCCTTATTTGTTGAAAAACATCAGATTGTGAACTTTGCTACACCTCCATTTACAAATTCGCTTCATGATTGGACAGTGACTGGTAAATATGGACTTCATTCCTGAGCACACTTGTTTAGACATAATTCTCGTATCTTCTCCTAACTATGCAATGTGTATAGTTCGGGTGTTCGGGTTTTTTTTTTTTTTGTGAAATAACGTTTAAGTCCTGTAGTTTGGTGAATGGCATAGAGTAGGGGTGCCCAAACTTTTCAGGCTGCAGGCTGTTCACATGATTCAGCAGGCCAGTCATGTGGTTCCTCCACCGGAAGCAGAAGTAAAACGCGCCTTGCAATCTGTTTTGCAACAGGAGGAGATAGGTTTTAGGCTGCGATTTTCTCTGCTTAAACCAGGGGTGGCCAAACTACAACTCATGGGTCAGATCCAGTTCCTGATGCCAATTCATCCAGCCTGCGCCGCCCTTGTTGCTCCCGGAAGTAGAAGTAAAACATGCCCATGCAGCCGCATTTTATTTCCGCTTCCGGGAGCGATGAAGGTGGTGCGGGCTGGATGAATTACCGTCAGGGATGGATCCAGCCCATGGGCTGTAGTTTGCCCGCCCCTGGCACAGAGGAAAGATCAAGAGTCAATCTCTTCCTGGAAGTACCAAGAGAGCAGCTTCTGTGAAGGACATTTCCCAAGGCTTAGTTTCACACTTTAGCTGACAACATACAGTGTCTATTATGTACTTGGTGCCTATGCCCTTAATTTACAGCTAAGAAAGTTCTGTGCCTATCTTGTTCCCCTCGCTAGCTTCTCTACTCAACACTGAGGCACTTTGCCCAAGAGCCAAGTGTCAAGTAGGCCCAAGCTGGAAAAAAATAAGCTTCCCTAACAGGTCACTGAATAGGTTCAATGGCCTGTGTAGCCAGAGATTGGGGGTTCAATTCTCCATTATGCCTCCAACAAGAAGAGACGGCATATATAGCCTTGGGCATGCCACACAGTCCCAGGGGACTCCCAGAAGATGGGAAAGATATATCGTTTTTGAGTATTTTCTGCCTAGAAAACCCTGAAAAATGACCACCTTAAATCAGAAGAATTCTGGTGAAAGGAGTCACCAGAAGCTGGAATCAACTAGAATGTTGCATAATTACAGTAAAACCCTGGATTATGACAGAGGTCTGTTCAAACAGCCTCCGTTGTAACCCAAAAAAATTGTAAACGGAAACATCCATAGGGTTGCACTGAAAAATAAAAAAAATGCCTGAATTGATCGTTGTAAACTGGGAAAAAATACATTAAAAATTTGTAAACTGGAATGGCATTTCCATAGGATTTTCCATTGTAAACTGCAGCAAACTTAAACCGAGGCGGTTGTAACCAGGGGTTTTACTGTATTTAAAATCCTGTCACTTTCCTTAGTTTTTGGAGATATACAATCCCCCATCCCATTCCAATATTTCATGGGAAATGCGGGAAGTGGAGATTGTAAAAGTAACTTTTGTAAGCACTGCTCACCTATATATAACTTTACAGAAATTATCTGTGGTTCTCAAAATAACGAAAGAAAACACATACGAAGTGCAGTAACAAACCAAATGCACCTGTAATTTCTTCCAGTGCTACGGATTTATTGAAATAAGAACATACACAACCGTTTTCCTCCTCAAAAGAAGCAGAGATGAAATGTATAGATAAAAATGCCCAAATTAAGTGCAGAGAGAATCTAGAAAATTCCCCACTGTTCTCTCTACAAACTGTTGCAGTCCGCTAGTTTGAGGTCACAAATCAAAATATCTCAACACCTACTATGTTCCCATGGCAGAAACAGAAAAGAGCTATGAAACCCAGTAGTCAAAACTCGCATAAAGAGCGCCTCGCTTAAAGAGCAGAATTTTCTCTGAACATTTGCTTCGCTTAACAAATTAAACCAACCAAAAACTTGCTTTACAAATAAATCGGGGTTCACAATCTCCCCCACCAGAAGTCACAATTGGTCACTTTCAATGGTGTTTCACTTAAACAGCAAACTTGCTTAAAGAGCAATCCTGTTGAACACATTATGCTCCTTAACCAAGGTACAACTGTACTGTATAAGTGTAGTCACTCAGGACAGCCAAAGGACAAGTCTAAGTGTCTACAGGTTTCAGACAGCCTCCCTTTGAGGAAGTTTCAGTGAGTGGACAAGGAGAATTAGGAGGACAATTTGGAAAGTTCTTTGTGGAGAAGCTGTGTCAACAAGTTAAAAAACAACAACGCCATAGTGTAGAAAAAGAATCCAATCAAGTATGAAATGGGGCAGGGGAGCTTCTCATATTAGTATAAATGTCAAAACCATTTTAAAGGAACAGGTGAAGCATTTCAAAGGAAGGAAAAGGCCATCCTTCTACTGCAATTCAAGTGATAAATAAATATCACATTCAAAATGCAGGTACCTGTATAATGAATAAACAGGAATATGTTAATTTCCCCTAGGACTCCGTCTACGGGTTTATTTTTCAATGTTGTTCCGGCCAGTGTTATTTCTTTATGCAATAGGTGTTAACATGTGCGATTAATAGTGTTTTATATTCTCATCTCAAGTAAATTTCCTGTAACGTTTCACCAGCTCCATGCAGGATATTATGGCAGATGAGGTGACAACAGCGAGAAACATAGTAAATCCAGGTCAAGATTTTTCTAATGCCCCTCTGGAGACATTCTTAAGGGATGGTTAAAATTTGCATTATGGGATTCAAATGGGATCAGACATGTTTCCACCTGTTTCTTTGCTTTATGCTGTTTATTAAACACTTTAATACACTCTGCGTTTGCTACATAATTTCACATTCTTTAAACTCCTAATGATTTGAGTTTACAAGAGATTTTGCCCATATCAAAATTTATTTTCTACTAAATCTATTTGAAAAATTGTTGGAGAATCTTACACAACTCTTCACTAGACCTGCAAGACAAATTTTTTTTTACCAAGACCTCAAAACAACAACTGCACATTGCTTATTTAACCTTCCAATCAATGACCAGAAACTAAGTGTTTCATGTAAGATCTGTGTAATCTGCTGTGACTAATTAATGAGGTGTTGGGATGCATCTTGGTTGTGTGTCTAGTTGTGCACCGAACAACACAAATGAAATGTGCTCCAGTACCTTATTGTCGTAAGTTACACAAGCTGTACATGGAAAGCAGTAAGATTGAAGCCACTTAGTTTAAATAGGCCAACAGAACGCATGGATGAAAAAGGGAGAACTTCCTGAAATTAGCAAACCTCAGTTTTAAAGCAGATTGAAAGACATCATGTTTTCATTTGAAAAAAGAAGACTGCACATTTGATTTTGTTTCCTGGTGTTCTGAAGGATGCATTTGGTTCTTCAGAACAAAAACGGTTTTACTCTTCCCAAAGGTTGGACGGATCACCCGCTCATCAAGGGATCTCGTTAGGGTTTGCAACGCTGGACGAAGCGGGGGTACAGACACACGTCCCGAATGTGATGTCTGTTCAGAATCCAGGTCAAGAATCTTTCTAGGCCTAAGCCATACCCACCGTGAGGGCATGTGCCATATTTACGCTGAAAAGACAACAGAAAAGAGAGAAGCCTGGTTACTAAATTGGAATATCAAAGCCCAGACAGAGACTTGGTTCTTTTAAGCATATCAGAGAATAAACAAAACAAAAAATGTTATAGCACCCTGAAGACTAACTGTTAAATTTTAATGTGAACTTTTGTGGCTCAAGTCCACTTCTGTCAAGGTTTCTACAATTTCCACAAATTATCTGTGCATGAAAAAGTACTTTTTTCCTTTTCAGAATCCCACATCTACAAAACAAGCAGACAAGTGTTTGCTCAAACGATACAAACAACCCGTCCAAAGCTTCTCCTCCTCAAAAATCCATGAAGCAAAGCAAAAGCTACAGTAGTTGTGTGCTTTTGGCATAAAATTGTTTTGTAAAAGTGCAAATAGTAAAGCTCCTGGAAGCAAGGGGAAAAACGTAAACATGGGTTTTCTTCCCCAACAAAGGTCACATCAAAAACCTGCCCAGTTGCAGTGGACTGGGGCTTGACAACTCAAGACAACTTTCCCTTAAAAACCCAGATCACTATATTGCTAATACACAGAAGGCTGTCCAAGACAATCTAAGAGGATCCAATCCTTCCCTAGACTTCCCAGCATTGACACTTTGCAATCACACCCCTGACTGCACATGGATATGAAAACAGTCTCATCTGCACCCAAAAGCAGCAGCTAGATGGAGAATGTGGCCTCGAGTCATATCAGCCAAAACGGGTTAAATTCTGCCTCATGCTCAGGTTAGGACCTTGCTGTCAGCCTCTACTTGCTGCTGCCTCAGGGGCACTGGGCTTGTTATAAATGAACCAATCAGCCCACTACCTATTAGACAGAATGCTTTTCAAGAACACTGTCTGCTCTGAACATTAGAAAGAAAGAAAGAAGGCATTTCCCCAAGGTTCTAAATGCTACAACTGAGAGTTAAGAGATAGTCTCTGTGTAAGGAATGGCAAAGTGAAATTGGGCATGGTGGAGCGGTCACTCCTTCAGTGAGCAGAAAGATGGTCTCTCCTGCTGCCACAGAAACTAGCCAGCTGCAACTAACAATGTGTCAAGCACAACCATTTTGGGTCACTGAAGAATGGAAGGGAAAAAAGTCCCTCAGCCAAGAGAGAATTGCATATTTATGATGCTAGATGAATGCTAAGTCTCAAAGCTAAAACCAACTGAAACCAGAATCCAGAATCAGGACCAACTGAAACACTGTAGAAGTTCTGCAAGGTTTCCTAGTTCCTCCAGAACTCTGCATTAGGTAAGGTGGTATAAAAATAAAGGAGATGTAGGGGAAGCAGGTGAAAATTAGCATACAGTGCCGATTGAACAGGTCCATGATCCACCTGAGGTTATAGGGGACTTTAACTCTTTCCTCCTGTAGGTCTAATCTGAATGACAATTACTTTTAGAATGCATAATTTGCAGACTGTATAAACTAGGGGTGGCCAAAGTACGGCCCACTGCAACAAAACATCTGGTCCGTGCCACTAGCCGGAAGTGGATGTGCCCCGTGCATGCACAAAATGCTGCGGTAAATGCACCCACAGCTGTCGTAAACACGTTTATGACAGCCACAGATGCGCTTTACAGTGGGAAGAACCACATGACGGGCCCACACCATGAAGTTTGGGAGCCCCTGGCATAAACAGTATCTCATCTAGTCTGGTCTTCTTAAGTGTTGACAATCATCACAAGCAGCTGTCACTATGTACGCATTATGTACTGTATATATTCAAGTATAAGTCTAGTTTTATAGCCTCCAAAATGAGATCCAAAAAGGGGACTCGACTTATACTTGGGTCAATGACCCCGAAGGACCCAAAACTGCAGTGGTGCAAATTCAAACATACATTTAAAAAAAAAAAACCACTAACACTACCATAAAAATTTGAAAACATGCCCACACAAATGTCTGAATAAATTAATTGTACCGCATTTTCATGTATTTTAATTACTGAAACTCACGAGCAGCTGCTGCATTTTCCACCCCTGACTTATACTTGGGTCAATCTATTTTCCTAGTTTTAGAGGTCCAAATTAGGTAACTCGACTTATATTCGGGATGACTTATAGTCGAGCATATATGGTATGTATAAATTAGGAAATGAATCTGATAACTCCCAGGACCAAAGGTCAGGCCACAGTGTTGTTCTCTTCCATTCTCTCCTCCTCTGTTGTCTTTTAGAACAGGTCCAACCACTTAGCTGTCATACTGTTTGGAAAATAAAGCAAAATGTACAATTTGCTGTTCAAAGGCTTTATGTATTTTGTACAATATGAGTATCAAAACGAGGCAGAATGTACTGAACTGTGTCTTTTCCTCCAGGATCTTAAAGATCCTATAATCTGTGGCATGGGCAATAATGGGAATACCTTAAGCCAGGGGTCCCCAACCTTTGGGTTTTGGTCTTCAATTCCCAGAACCCAAAGCACTGATGAGCCAATGTACTGACTTATGCTTCTGGGATTTCAAGTCCGAAACCCAAAGGTTGGGGAACCTTGCTAAGCAACTCAGCACAAGAGAAAACTGAACACAGTAACTTTTACCTGGTCTGTATACCAATAGTAAGGTGTAGGATCGATGTCTTCTCTCTTATAGCCTTCCAGCAGCTCATCGCTATCCCAAATACGCATGGAGCCTCCAACAATCTCACCAACGTTGGGCATCAAGACATCAACCTAAAAGAAACAAGGTAAAAACAATGGAGTATAAGGGCCAATCAATATTGCTTTATTTCAGAGGAGGACCTTTCAGAGTTCTAGGCCAGAGTGAGTAACTGCGGCCCTCTAGAAGTTGCTGAGCTACAACTTGGATCATCTCTAGGCACAACTGCCGAGGCCGCTTTGCTCCACTGCGTGGCCCGCTTGATGCTCTCTACACCCGCAATTCTCTGGCTCTGGATATTGGTGCAGCACCAAACAGAGATTTCGGGTTCCATCTCATGCCCTAGGGCCGAGATGGCAAACCTTGGCACTCCAAGTGTTCTTGGACTTCAATTCCCAGAAGCCCAAGTCTCTGTGAATCCACACTAATGGGTTTACTGTGCAGTAAACCCATTCATGTGGATTCACAGTCTTGGGCTTCTGGGAATTGAAGTCCAAAGACACCTGGAGTGCCAAGGTTTGCCATCACTGCCCTAGGGCCTGCCATTCTGTTGGTTAAACAGCATTGAGTGTTCTAGGCGTGAAACCTTTGGTGAGCTGGAAAGGAAGGGTGCAAAAATGTGTGGTTCTCCAGAAGTTGCTAGACTGCAACACCCAAGATCCTTTACCTTTGGCTGCCAGCTAGGAGCGATGGGAATTGCAGACCAACAATACCCATTCCCACCACTGTTGAAAAGAAAGTCTGCCAAGAACACTGGAAACTCTTAATCATGCAGCTGGTTCACACAACCCATTTTTCCTTCAAAAGGACAGTTATGTGTAGACTGGCTGTACCCCGCTGCATCTTCATTTGGGGCCTTCAGCGTTCAGGTTGGCAGGATGGGCGGAAATTTACTCGCTTCATCCACAACTCCAGTAATAGGTAATCAAATGCTGAAGCTTATTGTGTTTCAAAGAGTTCAACACCTTCCATTATATCTGATAACTAGGTGGTTTAGAGAATCTTTGAGCTTTTAACTTTGTTAACCTAAGCTCACACCTCAAAACATCAGGCCACAGGTTGCAAACATCACCAAATGTCAACTTCTGATTGTCATTACATTACAGTCCCATCTAATGAGCTGAGGCAATGAAGCAACGGCATATAGTCGTGATGGTGAACTTGGCACTCCAGATATTCTTGGACTTCAATTCCCAGAAGCCCAAGCACCCCGTACAGGTGTGTTTTACTTCCACTAGCGACTCGGGCAACATGGGGCGGATTAATCGCAGTAAACCCATTTGTGTGGATTCACAGGGTGCTTGGGCTTCTGGGAATTGAAGCCCAAGAATATCTGGAGTGCCAAGGTTCGCCATCATGGGCATATAGGATCTGGCAGAGAGGCACTACCTCTGGTCATAAAGGTAAATTTATTCTGGCTGCAACAGTGCCATGGTATGACCTCCCAACGCCACAAATTAAGTTAATGGGCTTTGGTTTTTCTTTCTGGGCGCACCCAGGGATGCCTAGCTTAATTTCATCCTGTAAACACTAGAGACTGGATCTGATTGGCCAACCAAGCAGCTTCTCTGCAGCAACAATTACAGGGATAAGAGATGAATTTTGTTGTTCAATTCTTCTTGGTTTTGCCCTGAATATTCAAAAGGTGATACCAAACCCACTGAATGGTGTCAGGCAACTTGGTGCCCTCTGGATGTCCTGGGTAACCCATAACAGTTTGCCACATGTAGGACATGTGGGAACTGTAGTCCAAAAAAGGTAGGGAAAGCAAAATCTGAAAGTTTACACTAGGCCTAGGCAAAGGCCTCCAAGCTTAGCTAAGGATAGGTTAAACATCTGGTATTGCCTTATATCAAGGAAGGCAGACTTCAGAAATCTAAGGATATACCTCTCCCACTTCCCCCTTTTAAAATGTCTTTTATAAAAACAACTAGAAAAGACCCTTCTTACTCTTTAGTTGTTGGAGGGTTTAAAAAAATGGGTTTTTTTTGCATGGGGAAGAGGCAGAAATGCTATAGCCTATAAAACACACTTGAATTGCCTTTAAAGGACACAGTATTAAAAAGTCATTTAAAAAAAGTTGTTGTGTTGAGGTGGCAGGCCATATCTAGGCTACCGGGGACTTTATGTGGTCCTTGTCGTTCTATTCACCCACTTCTGCCTTACAGAGATTAGCAAATCCAATATAATTTTCAAAAGAGCCCAAGCTTATGCAGCCAGGGTATTATTATTATTATTATTATTATTATTATTATTATTATTATTATTATTATTATTATTATTATTATTATTATTATTATTATTATTATAGTAATACCTCGGATAATGCTAAGACTTGGTTCCATAAGTCTTGGTGTTATCCGATTTTTAGTGTTATCCGATCCATGTTAAAATCCTATGGGATGGATAGCGGATAAACGTTAAAGCTCCAGAGATACATTGTAACCACACAGGCTTTAGCGGTTGTTATCCGATCCAATCCATAGGACCCTAACGTTATTCAATCCAACCCTCCTCCCCAGATTACTTAACGTTACACAATTTTAGCATTATCCAAGGTAAACGTTATCTGAGATATTATTATTATTATTATTATTATTATTATTATTATTATTATTATTATTATTATTATTATTATTATTATTATTATTATTATATGCCGCCCTACTCAGTGAAAACCAACTCAGGGCGGCTCACAACATACAATCGAATACAATACTACCTCTAACTTCAATGACACTAACTAGCAGTTTGCCCCAGAGAGGAACCTTTTTATGGCTCTAAAACTCCAACTGGGTAACTGATTTCAAGACTGCTGCTGAAAGATCCACAGAGCCTTTGAATAGGCAGGAACCTTATTAAGAAGTCTAACAGCTCCTCCATTCCATCAAGCATGCAACACATGCAGAGAAACATCAACTGACAGATTCAGTAAGGCGGGAGTCCTCAGGGCAGCGTTGCATGTAGAAAGACTTTATCTCAGCAGGAAATCGACACAGCAAGATCGGCTCATTAATGGCGTCTGTCATCTGTCTCTCGGGAGCCTCCGGGATATCCTATGGTGAAGAACAAGACTTATTCGCTCATCCACTGCCAACTTCACCTGACTACAAAAGCTCTGTTCTACCTTTCACTGAGCCACTTTTGCAAACAAGACTCACCACCTTCACTTCATCTTGCTTTTTTAAGCATTAATATATATGCTCTGCATTTTAATTTGGGCTGGAAGCTTGACTGTTTAACTATGACCAGGTATGCATAAAGCCAGTCAAACCTCATAATGTACTCCCGATGGCAGCTTCATTCTTTCCTCACTGCATGAAGTCCTGTCTGCAGACTAAAGAGGAATCACTGCTCTATCATATGCACTAGTGGCAACTCACTCACGTGGTGTTATAAACTGGCTGCAGCCATCAAGAAAGCCCTTCCTCCAATTCCCATCAAACATCAGAAGGATGGAGCTCTCTGAAAGTTCTCAACACCCAGCCTGGCGTGAGCAGAAAACTTTCAGGTGCCTGATCTCAAACAATTCAGGGACTGACATGTTACAACCAGCACACTGAACTGTGCTTAGAGGAAGATCAGCAGCCAGTGTTGCTATTATCTAGGAGCCCCAAAGTACCAGTTCGGCAATACAAAGCCAGTTGAAGTTCCCGAGCAGTTTCCGAATGCAAGTCCATGCAGCTGTCACGCAGGAGACTGGGGTTCGATTCCCCGATGGGGAGTCACACAATAGTGATTTAATATGGGTCTTTCCTTCTCCCCTGTATCAGCAAGGGATAAGTAATGAGACCTTTCACAGATGCTTGAAAACACAGATAATAGTGAACCCGATATTTAACACTTATACTTGAGATACAGAAGTGGGGGAAAGGTTTCAAATGCCTCCAATGTTCTACATGAGTGCTACCAAAATGTCTGCCTCTGCTCCTTGGAAACAGCACGTTGCAGATAGTGGCCTCTAGTGACTGGCTCTGATAATATGTCAGAAATACATACATATTATGTATTTCAGGGATTTTTTTATTGAATAGTTTTAGACCCGTGAATAACTGAAACTGTGGATACTAAATCTGAGGATATGGAGGGCCAACAGAAGATAACAAAGGTGGACTGAAACACTGAGACTTACATCTCCGAATTCATAGTAGGTGCCATCTTCCTTTCTCACATCATGTTCTTTCAGCCAAACGATGGCATCTGTATAGTTCATTCGCCTGAAGGGGCGCTTGGGAGGTTCAAAGTTCTGCAGTTAGAGAAAGAAGAGAAACCCTGAATTTCAGAATATTTGTTCAAGGGACTTGTTGGTTTACACAGCTTGCCCGACCCAAATTTAAACAGATTAGAACATCCAAAATAACACAGAAAGTTACTTTTTTAAAAACCTGCATACTGCTTTGAATTATGTCTTTATTCCCATCCCCTCCCTCTGCTGTCTCCTTCGTGTCAATTTTGAGAGCCGGCCAAGCAGTGTGTAGTCCTCCTGTTGTTGGACTGTAGCTACCATCAGCCTAAGCCACTGTTTCCCAGCCTTTGGTTTTTGGACTTCAATTCCCAGAAGCCTAAGTCAATACCCAAAGCACTGGTCGGCCAATGTACTGACTAGGCTTCTGGGAGTTGAAGTCCCCCTGTGGTGCATGGGGCCCACATTGGGAAACACTGGCTTAAGCCAACAATCCAGAGTGCTGGGATTTGGGCCGCAACAAGAAATCCAGGTTTTACAATCCTGTTCTGAACTGTAAATCCCTTGGGACAAGGATCTGTCCACACTATATTCAAAGATAGGCCATGTACCCTCTTCTTGGTATCGATCCACACACAATAAGGAGAGAAGTGGCAGTGGATGCCAAGAGAACTAAGCAAGAGAATGACCCTCAACGTTCTCTGAATGGATATGAGCCTCAAGTCTGCCAGCTCAGATCCGGGAGCAGTTTTATGGCAAGAGCAAACATTTTTGAGGGTATAAAAGAGCAAAACCGAATTAGAAGATGGAGGAAGGAGCTCACTGGACAAGAACAATAAAGGAGGATATAGTTGAGGATCTCAACCTCTCCTACATCACTTGGAGGACCCTGAATAGACTGAGGGTCAGAGTCCCCAAATGTAAGACCAACATGCTCAAGTGGGAGCTATTGGTGGACAACAACACGCCGTGTGAATGTGGATACAGAACCCGGCTCATTTACTGGTCTGCCAATTGCTGCCAGAGGAATGCACCGATAAGGACTTGAGTTTGGGAAACGATAAAGCCAAGAAAGTGGCTTCATTTTGACAGCCCAGGATTTGATCAGGGTATGACAGAAGACAGACAGCCCAAGAAGAATACCAAGGGCCTAAGAATATTAAACAGCATCCTCTGCAATATGCCAGGACTCCTGGTTTATAAGACAAAGTTGGTTTGCAGACGGTTCAACTGGAAAGCTGTCCATAAAAATTTTAAAGCAAGCAACCCAAAACTGATAAGCAAAACTTAACAAGCAGATTGTTGCTGTCACATACTGGGTTGAGGGCATACAGTAAGTCAGACACAGGGGATTTCAAGACTCTGTCCACAACATCACAGACAAGATTTTCTAAACGGGTCAACATGTCTTCGAAGGTCATAAAAGGGCATTCTGCTTCGATGTGGGTGTACCTGTAGGAGACAGTCAATGACATGGGGATTTTTAAAAAGGCTAAGAACTTTTGTGAAAATAGCCACCACCCAACCCAAATGACAAACACGATATAAATATGTCTTGTTTAATAACAAACATCACTGTGTGCCATCAAGTCAATTATGACCTAGGCATACTGCTCTGAGAGCAACATGTGCTGTGAGTACTTTAAAAAAAAAACCCTGCTAATTTTCTTTGTTTTGAAAATTGACATAATATGGCAGCAGGGAAGCCTCTGAAGACAATCAACTGGCCACATGTGATAGTTGGGAATGTTGGGAGAATCTTATCCTTCTCTGAGAGCAGAGAAAACGGTCGGTTTGAATAGTCTCACCCTATAGAGCCATGATGGTGAACCCTGGCACTCCAGATGTTCTTGGACTTCTAATTCCCAGAAGCCCAAACCCCGATGAATCTGCATGAATGGGTTTACTGCGATTCATCTGGCCCACACCACCCTCGTCGCTCCTGGAAGCGGAAATAAAACACACCCATACTGGCGCGTTTTACTTCTGCTTCCAGGAGAAACAAGGGTGGCGCGGGCCGGATGAATCGCAGTAAACCCATTCATGTGAATTCATGGGGGTTTGGGCTTCTGGGATTTGGAAGTCCAAGAACATCTGAGTGCCAAGGTTCGCCATTACAGGTATAGAGAGAAGCTGTTTGGAGGGCAACCTACAGAGAGAGATGAAAGGGCTGAGGGCCAGGGAATTCTAAACCATGGTGGAAGCAAAACTTTGAAGAGAATTAGGTGCATACAAAAAGCCACACAAAACAAGGATAGAAATGCCTAAACGAAGGAGTGAGTGGGAGAATTACTCTCTGAGGAAGCTAGATGAATTGCCTGTTTGCTGCAAAAACAAAATACCAGTCTTCTTCTTGTGCCGTATCCGATTCTGAATATTGGAGATAATCATGGCAGATCATCATGTAGACTGTTGTGCAAATATAATGCAGTGGCCTTTCATCTGCCTTCCGCATCACAGTGACACCCACACTACTGATCTAGTTCTGCGAGGGACATTTTTGGTCTCGAGCCCTTTTGGCACACAAAGTCCTCCTCAGCCCCAGGCTTCAAAGATGAAGCTGTTGCCCTCCATCAAAATGGATTCAAGTGGGATTTAATCCACTTGGAGACCATCGCACTTCCTTGTGGACTTTGCTAAGGCTGCTAGTCCTCAGGGTTCTCAGGTTAGTTACCCATCATCTGATGTTTGGCTTTGAGTTGCTGGTGGTATGGTCTACTCTATTACCATAGCAAGATTTAATTTAATTTAATTTTCACACTTGTATGCCAGGATAACCTGGGCAGACTGGCATGGCAACTAGTAAACATATAGAACATACAGCTGCAACCTTTACCTCACCATCTTATCACTCCAATCCAGGGGTGGCCAAACATTTCACGCTGTGGGCCAGACCATGCCCCATGGACAGCTGAGCAGGCCAGTCACATGGTTCCTCCTGCCATAAAACGCTGTCGTAAAACACATCCGCGGCTGTCGTGAACGCGTTTATGACAGCCATGGGTGCATTTATGGCAGGCACAGGTGTGTTTGTGCATGCACATTTTATGTCTGTTGTAAATGCACCAGCTTCCAGTAGCGGCGAGGACAGTGGCGGGCCACATGAAATGGTGCCAAGGGCCATAGTATGGACACCTCTGTTCCAATCAGACAAATGAGTTTTTAAAAGCAAAGAACTCAATGTGTGAACAATTCCACTAATTTCTAACTACTTAGAAGCTGCTCACTTGCTCTAAAGCAGGGGTGCCCAAACTTTTTGGGCCGTGGACCGATCATGTAGTTCAGGGAGCTGGTCACAAATGTCCGGGGGCCGGGTGCGGCCCCTGATGCCAATTCATCCGGCCCACAAAGCCGGATGAATTGGCATCGGGGGCTGCATCTGGCCCCTAGTTTGGGCACCACTGCTCTAAATGCATTCAGTCTGAGAAACAAACAAGTCTCTTACTCAGCCAGATGCCTGCGTGTCCGAGACTGCTCGGCTCGGTACGACTGGGCGATGCAAAAAACATCTCCCATAGCCGGGATGCAAGTCTCCAAGTACAACTGAGAGGACTGGGTCAAATAGGATTCTTCACCAAAGTAGTCCATTTTGAAGAGAGTCGAGCCCCCTTCTACCTGCGTTTGAACCAATGTTGGTGGGGTGACCTTGAAAGAAAACAAAGAGATGTAATGCAAAAGATTCATTGTGAGGGCAACAGGCGTGAAGAAACTCCATCTATGGCACCTTGACTCCAATGGAGGAGAGGCAGGAGATAAATGTACCGTATATACAATAATACCTCGGATAACGTTTACCTCGGATAACACTAAAATCGCATAACGTTAAGTAATCTGGGGAGACCTGGATTGAATAACGTTAAGGTCCTATGGATCGGATAACAACCGCTAAAGCCTGTGCGGTTACAATGTATCTCTATGGAGCTTTAACCTTATCCGATCCATCCCATAGGATTTTAACATGCATCGGATAACACTAAAAATCGGATAACACCAAGACTTGTGGAACCAAGTCTTAGCGTTATCCGAGGTATTACTGTACTAGAAAATAAGCCGACCTCAATATAAGCTGAGGTAGCTAATTTTCACCTGAGAAACCAGGAAAATAGATCGACGCAAGTATAAGCCGAGGGTGGAAAATGCAGCAGCTGCTAGTGAGTTTCAATAATCAAAATACTATACATGAAAATAAAATTAGTTAACATAATTGAGACCATCCGTGAGGTAACGTTTTTGAATGTTTACGATAATGTGGTTTTTTTTAAAGCTGTATTTGAATTGTCACCACTCAATCAGTGCTTGCGCTGCCATGGAAGAGGGGTGGCCAGGTCAATAGCGCCAAGGCAGAGTGTGGGAAACACCGCTCCAGTCCTTTTCTCTTGCTGTGAGCGAAAGTGGCTCCCCCCCCCATTCGGCTTGGCGGACTCCTTGGAGCAGGGACAAGGTGGAAAGTGAAGCCACAGGGAGTGAGGGGAAGCCGGCTCTGTATCACTATGAGAGCGGAGGCTTTGTGGTTCCCTCTCCGCTGTGGCTGCACCCGAGAGAGTCCTGCTGCCTGCGCCACCAGGCAGCCATTTTTGCACTCTGGAGCAGGGAGGGAAAATGGCTGCCTGGCAGCAGGGCCCCCTCACTTCTTCCCTCAGTGCCATCTCTATTGGACGCGGAGAAAACTTTGTGCTGCGTCTTATGAGACACCAGTTTTCTCTGCGCCCAACTGAGACGTGGTGAACACACAATGGGAGAAGTGGGAGGAAAAGGCTATTAACCGCTGCCTGCTTCTTTCCTTGGCGCCATCTGAACTGGGCACGGAGAAAACCGGCATCTCCTAAGATGCAGCAGAAAGGAGCTTTCTCCGTGTCTGACTGAGATGGCACCAAGGGAAGAAGCGGGTGGCAGCCAATAGCTTTTGCTGCCTGCTTCTCCCATCATGTATTCGGTGCATCTCAATCAGGCACGGAGAAAACCAACGTCACCCGAGATGCAGACGAAAGGAGTTTTCTCCACGCCAATTGAGACATGCCAACGACAGGATGGGAGAAGCAGGCGGCAAAGGATATTAACTGCTGCCTTCTTGCCTCACTCTTGATGACTTGAGTATAAGCCTAGTCCACTTTTTTGAGCTCGGTTTTGGGGCTGAAAAACTCAAGTCTATATGGTAAGTCATAAACAAATAAGCAGTTTGAAACAATTTTTCTCCAAGGTGCAACTTGACTACATTTTGGGTTTTCATACAAACAATTCCAGAAGATCAACAAAAGCAAAGCAATCACATTTATATACCACCCTATAGCGCTTAGTGCACTCTCTGGGCAGTTCACAAGTTAATTAGCATTTTTCCCCTAACAAGCTGGGTACTCATTTTACTGACCTCAGAAGGATGGAAGGCTGAGTCAACCTTGAGCCTTGGTCAGGATCAATCTCACCTTTTGGTTGCAGTACAGCAGTTTAAACCACTGCGCCACCAGCAGACCCAACTTACCTCGTAATATCCTTGGTTGAAGAAGTGGTCCCTGAAGCACTGGACAACCGTGGATCGCACCTTCAAGATCCGACTCAGGGTCTCCCCACGAATCATCATGTGCCGGTTGTTCAGCTGGACGTCCACGTCCGATTCTTCGTTGACCAGGTTATCAGCACCTCCTGCTGGCGCCAGGCCAATGAGCTCCCAGTAGTCGCAATTCAGCTCATGGCCTCCTGGAGCCTGAAGTGTTTCATTTATTTTTAAATTAAAGGCATAATACAAAGAGAGAGTTCTTCAGCACAATTCAGCCTCCATTCCACCCCCCGCCCCTTCATGGATTGCTACCAAGTCAACTGTTGAATAGGATCAACATGGAGGTCAACTGACAAAACTCATGAACAAGAGAAGAACATCCTGGTTGAACATTTAGCCACTCAATTAGCTTGTAGGGCTAAACATGTGGCAAGGAAGGGGGCAGAGATGTGAACCCCACACCATGAATATCTCCACACAGTTGTGCTGCCAGATACTTTGACCCATTCTGATCTGGAAAGAGCTTGGTGACTGTGTTCCAATGACTCCTAATTACAGACGTCCCCACAACTAGGGACTTGCCAACAGAGCCTTTGGCAGAACCTGATGTGCTTGAGGCAACTGTCAGTCGTGTAGAGAATTCAGGCCTTTGTGCCTCTCCATGCTCATCCTACACATAGTCTAATAAATGTCTAAGTGGTAATGCATTCTAGGTGGTTTGTTTGTTTACTTACTTAACTGGCTGAGAAGGAGGGAATGTTCTCCAAGGCCTCCTTAAAAAAATACTGCTTTAAGATTTGTCTTAAGTACATCCAGGAATGTAGCTTGGCATAAATTCTGTTTGTAATAATTTTTTGAATACTGTACACATTTTTAAATATACATATTGCGATAATTTTATGCCAAATCAAATTGTACAGAGTCTTTTATGTTCCTAAAGCAGGAGTTCTAAACCTTTTTAAGCCGGGGGCCGGGTCACGCTCCCTCAGACAGCTTTGGGGGCCGGACAGCCATTTTGCCCTTCCTCCACCACATGGCTCTTCCTGGTGTAGTGAAGGTGGTAGTGGAGCCACATGAAATGGTGCCACAGGTTGAGATTCCCTGTCCTAAAGTAACAGAACGACTTTCAAATTGCAAAAAAAAAAAAAAAAAAAAAAAAAAAAGGAAAGGGAAAAAAAGTGCTAATGTTGCATTTTTTCAATTTTTCTGAAAATTTCAATTTTTCCCCCAGGAAAAAAGGTCCCCCCCCCCCCAATGGCATCAACATTTCTGGAGATTATACATCTCTACTTCCACCTGATATCTAAGCAATGACAACAACAAACCTCACCCTAAAAACAGAGAAAGAAAAGAGGGGATCTAAAAAATGATAAGAAACATCGCTAAAAAGTGTTTTTGGCATACAAAATGACGGCTAATGCAGACTTCTTCAATGCTGAAGAATTCTGCAAAATTCAGAAGCTATCTCACTGCTTTGCAATTTTTTTAGGCAATCCTTCCTGATGGATGAACAGGGCATGTTTCTTCAGAAAACAAAGGTGTCAAATATGAGCCACAAAAATTTAAAACATGACATTAAGACATGGTTTATACTGAATCATGGTCAAGAGAAAAATCCCCAATGAATGTTCGACATCCAGTCTATGAGCGCCCTCTAATGGCTTCAACTAAAAACACATTTTCAAAAAAAATCATTACATTATAAATGATTTTATAGATTTTAATAGGGAAGGGATATAGATTCTTCCAGGCAATTTATGATGGAAGATTACATTTCACAGCAGTACAAGTCATGGGGGAGGAATCACAACTCCTGCTGAATCCAATCCTCAGACTGCTGAGGCAGCGAAGCAAACCCACACCAAAGAAAGAAAAATACCAGTGGAATGAAATTCTGATATTTGTATTATTTTGAGGGGGGGGGGGGATTCTAAATGGAGAAGCCCTTGCCCCAGAACAGACCCAGAACAAGTGAGTCTTCTCATAGCTTTTTTCTTCTCATTCCACCATCCATATAATCCCTCAACCTTTCATTTTCTGCTTTCTTGGTTAATCATTTTCTATTGCTGTCTTAAAATGTGACATGTTGAAAGTTTGCTCTGCCCCTGAATTCCTGCGTGTTAAAAGTTAGAGCTTGACGAACAGCAGATTTCAGAAACTGTGCTCCAAAATGGACAAATCTACATGATTCTTGTAAATCTATCTGGTTAGGAATATATTAAAGTGTGTGCTGAGGCAAGGAGGAGGAAGGAAAGAAATGGGAGATAGCAAAGGACAAATGAAATCTGGACTAAGAAATATTTCACGCTACAACATTTTGTTGTAGATTGGCATTCAATTTGGGAGTGGGGACCGGGGGCATTGAATTTGTTAATTAATTAGTTAGGACATGGGGGCAGGGAGACATCAACTCTTCCTTTCACTCGGAGGGTTGCACAATTTAAAATTATTAAATAGAACTAAAACTCAAAAACATGTTTAAAATGTTAAAATTATTTACATCAACACTGCAGTCCTGCCTGCAGAATCAAGAGGAAGGCCATCCCTGCAGTTTATGTTCCCATTTCCATGTCAAGGCAAGAACAGGAAGGTCAACATGTGGCTCTCCAGATGCTGTTGAGATCCTTCTTCTTCTTTCATGTCCCAATCAAACCCTGGACTGTCAAAATGAAGACACTTTCTTCACTTTGTCATTGCCCAAACCCAAGTCCTCATTGGTGCACATCTCTGGCAGCAATTGGGAGACCAGTAATCTCTCCACATTCACACAGCATGTTGTTGTCCACCAGCAGCCTCCACTTGAGCATGTTGGTCCTGCATTTAGGAACTCCAACTGTCAGCCTATTCAGGGTCCTCCAAGTGACAGAGGGGAGGTTGAGATCCTCAGCTATATCCTCCTTTAATGTTGTTCCTTGCCCAGAGAGCTCCTTTCTCCATCTTCTAATTTGGTTTTGCTCTTGTGTACCCTCGAGAATGTTTGTTCTTGACATCAAACTCAGGCTCTGAGCCAGAGGACTTGAGGCTCATATCTGTTCAGAGGGTGTTGAGGGTCATTCTCTTGCTTAGTTTTCTCAGCTTCTGCTGCTACTTCTCTCCTGATCTTAACTGGTGTATGTTTAAGGCATCCTGTCACTATATGCATGACTTCATTAGCAGCACTGTCAACTTGTTTTGCATGTGTGAATGTGGTCCTTACTGGAGCCAAAGCTGATGTGCACAGGGCCGAAGCTGATGTGCACAGTGTGGATGTCTGAGTTCCCCATTTGTAGTTTGTGAGTTTTCTGATGTTGTTCCTTGTATTAACTTTGGCTTTGGTAGTGTGACTTAAAAGAGTGTCTATTCAAGTGTCAAGTGATGAACAATGATGGCAACTCATCATCCTTCACCTTTTAGTTATGCTAGGAACCACACACTAAGATGTGTAGGATAGAGGTTACCCAACTCTGAAACATCTGACCAGCAGTCACCTATGCCATAGTGGGGAGGCCCAAAGCACCAGGCTGAGTCTGGACTTCCAGATATCACTTCCTTAGAAGGCCATCTCTCCTTGTTTACAACACCATCATTTAGTGGCTTTCTAGCTTTTCTTTCCCAGATCATAGCACCTCTCCCAGTGCTTAATCACTAGCTGCAAAACTGTTTTATCTGCTGGTATTTTCTGGACTCCCTTTCAGGCTACTCTGCCACTGGAACATGAGGACCTCCAAACATCTCAGAAACTCAGTTCAGCCCTTGGGTCCCCACCCTGGATGCCTAAGCCAACCTTTTGTGGACTGCACAATTTCATGTGGCAAATGGAAGAGGTCCTGTGATGAAACATTCTTCTCACTTTGAGAAACCGGGGAGAGTTTCAGGTGTCAGGTCAACAGGGACAAACGTCTTGCCCTTCTCAGGGAAACCTCCAAGTGAATGTAAGATTTTTTTAAAAAAATTGAAAGTTGGAAACAGGCATCAGAACCAAAGGCAGAAAGGCTACCTGATGGCTAAAGACACACTCACCTGCTTCCCCTCTGGAACAAGGTTGAGAGTTCCATAGACGGCCACAGAGCTCTCTGTTGAAAGGATCATTCCATTGTAACATTGACACTAGAGGAGAGAAGGGGGGGAGGAGGGCAAAAACTTTAGCCTCTGGGTTTTGAGTTTTAAATTTGTAAAGAAAAAATATACTTCAATTGGTTCCCAAAGAATCATTCAATGCAACCAGAAAAGGGTGGCGGCGGCATATGCCTTAGAAACAAGCAGTTAAATAATAATATTTAGTTAACATTAGGAACAATTAGTTAAAGTATTAGGAGCAATTCAGCATTAGGAACAATTAGTTAAATAATAATTTTAGTTAATAAAAGTAATTTAGAATCCTCCAAACATCCTGACAGAGTGAGAAAAATAACATCAAGACCACCCACAAAGTATTCTGTAGAATAGGGAAACTGGGACATAATTAATCTAAAACAAGTACACTAGAACCTTGGATAACCTTATGACTTGGTTCCACAAGTCATAACGTTATCCGGTTTTTAACGTTGTGTGATGCATTGATCGTACGTTAAAAAAAAACCCTGTTCCCTTTCCAAAGAGGAAAGGGAACAGGGGGGTGATCTGGTTTGCTTAGCAAGGGGGGTTTCTGAAAAGAAGCTAGGAAAACTTTTTCCTAACTTCTTTTCAGAAACCTCCATCTGGATTGCTAAAGGGCTTAGCGATCCGGGGGGGGGGGTGTTCTTAAGAGAGGCTTAGGACCCTTTTCCCAGCCTCTCTTAAGAAGCCCCCCCCCCTCCGGATAGCTAAACCCCTTAGCAAGCCAGGCGGGAGGAAAGGGTTCTGAAAAGAAGGTGTTCTCCTCATATCCCCTCTCACTCTTCTTTTCTCAAGGCTGAACATGCCCAATTCCTTCAGTCTTCCCTCACAGGGTTTGGTTTCCAATTCTCTGATCATCTTATTTCCCTCCTCTGAACCTATTTCCACTTTGTTGGCATCCTTTTTAAAGTGCAGTGTCCAGAGCTGCAGAGGGATTATGACTCTACTCCCAAGGGTTCTCAAACTTACCGCAGCATGGGCTGGACAACTCCCCCTTCAGACCACATCGTGGGCCAAACATGTGGTTTTCCCTGCCACAAATGCTGCTGTAAACTGGGGGCGGGGTGTGTTTGCGCATGTGCGGGCATGTTTATGGCTGTCATAAATGCATCTACTTCTGCGGTCGTCCCGTGGGCCGGATAGAATGGCATCAGGAGCTGAGACCAGCCCATGGGCCATAGGTTGCAAACCCCTGCTCTACTCCAAGGAATCCTGAGATATCTGGTTAGGTTGGAGAGTAATTCGCATTTTTGACTGTAGTTTGGGGGAGTGCGTTAGCAAAGAATTCTGTTCCCTGGCCAACCTTTAAGTATCTCACCTAACCACAAACCCTAGAATTCTATAGAATATAGTCATGACAGTAAAGGTGGCTCATAATGCTATAACAGTATAGTGTAGCACCATAAACATACACTCTGTGTCATGGTTTATGTCAGTAAGTATCAAAAAAATGTCATCTACTTAGGTTTTCTGGAGCAGAAGAGACAGAGTCAAGGTTGGGAACTATCTGGGAATGGGAAGAGACAAACTTCATAAGGAAGAGAAAAAGTGACTTACCAGTTCATCAGACAAGACACACTGAAGAAAACCTGTGCCATCTCTTAATACAATAAACATCAGGGTTTTCCCTGGGGGGAGAAAAGAGAAATTAACCCTTTTCAGAACTTTAATTCTGTTTTGTTGAAAGACTTCATCCATCTTTCCCCTAAAACATCTTCAACCCAGTTCCTGTCAAAGTGGAGCCAAGCAGGGGAGCCTGCAGGTCAATTAAGAGGACCTCAGAGACTGACAAACTTATTTATGAGCCCACCCTTTTGCTTACGTAAGAGACAACTTCTGTAAAACACACCCTTTTGATTTTGTTACATCTTTGAAAAGCACCGTCATACAATGCAAGCAGTAGTGAGCTGAACAGACCAATTATTTTGGAAACAATATCATCCAAGTCTTGGCTTGGCTCAAGGCTTTGATCAGATCTCCCTTCACCACAGAGGGCATGGGAGAACTGAGATAAAGGCGAAGGGAAGCTCATTTCATCTGAACTCCACATTTCTCCAACTTCTTCCATGTCTATGCCAGAAGTGAAACTGCCAAAATAAAACCACCTGTTGGAGAGTTCATTCTGGAGTTCCTTCTGCCTGACCAAGTGTGACAAAAATTAGATGGCACAAGGTATCCATTGCCCAGGGTGTGCCTGATTTTGTGTCAAAAATACCACAATCTTTGAGGAGGCTCTTTCTGTATTTCTCTAACTAACAAGGGTCAACATTCTCAAACATCCAAGAACTGATCCTCACCTCTAACCTGATACCATCCTTAACATGGTACTTACCTTGTCTACGCAATCTGTGGACCCAGCCAAAAACCTTCACTCTCTCCCCTCGGTAGGACTCCAGGGCACGGATCTTCACCTGAAAGAAAGCAGATGAGTCATTCATTTTGCTTTAGAACAGGGTAAGCAACCCATGGCCCACAATGCCAAATAATCTGACCCCCACCCTCACTCCCACTGCCAGAATCAACCACAGACTCATTTTCAGCTGTCATAAATGTGTTTGCAGAAGCCATAAACAGGGGGGGGGGGACCACCCATCCGGCACCCTCAACTGTCTGAGGGAGCATGACTCAGCCCCCAACTTAAAAAGGTCGGCAACCCCTGCTTTAGAACCATGGCAAAGTTGTGATCATCTAATAGCAAACAAAACATTGGCTGCCTAAAATCAAGTAAAACTATCCAACAAATCACCTTTGCTGTTCTTGCAACAGTTCACACTATCATATATATTAACTTGAAATTGAAATACACTAGTACCTCGGATAACGTTGAGACTTGGTTCCACAAGTCTCGCCGTTATCCGGTTTTTAACATTGTGCGATGCATTGATCACACAACGTTTAAAAAAAAGCCCTGTTCCCTTTTCCGAAGAGGAAAGGGAAGATGGGGGAGGGGCAATCAGCCTGCCTCTTTGGAAAGGGCAGTGGGGATTCCAAGGGGGTCAGAGAGCCCCAAATGGGCAGAAATAAACGTCCTTTTCCCCCCCATTGTGGGCTCTCTGACCCCCCCCCCCCGCCGGCTGGGGGGGTGTCGGGGGACCCAACCCGCGCTATTTCCGAAGTTCCCCTACCTCCCTGGAGGCTGTAGCAAGCCAAAACATTGGGATTCGAATCCCGACGTTTTGGCTTGCTGCAACAGCCAGAGAGGTGGGGAAACTTTGGAAATAGCGCGGATTGGGTTCCCCGACCTCCCTGGAGTCGGCAGGGGGGTCAGGGAGCCCAAAATGGGTGAAAAAAACAGCTCCGGGGGGGTCGTCAGAGTACCTGATCCACAGCTGCAGGGTGGCTGGGGAAGCCGACAGGGACTCCCCGTCGGGTTCCCTAGCCACCCACCCCTGCCTCCGCAGCTGTGGGGTGGCTGGGGAAGCTGACGGGGTAGCCCCCCTTCAGCTTTCCAGCCCCCCCATCCCTGCCTTCACAGCTGCAGGGTGGCTGGGAAGCTGAACGGAGAACCCTGTTCAGCTTTCCAGCCACCCTGCTGCTACGAACAACTGCATCGGATAACACTAACAGATCATTACCTGATGCAAAATTTCTTTAGAAATTTTGCATCGTTATCCGATTTTAGCGTTATACGATGCAGTCGTTATCCGATGTATTTCTATACAGGGTATTTCTATACAGGTACAATTTCCATTGTACCAAAAGTGTTCTTCTGTGTTTTTACTTCATAATTTTTAAAAATATATTTACTGCACTAGCATTTTAATCAAAGGTCTCCCTTGCTCAAAAGCCAGACATATCCATCTCTAGGAGTCGGTGTTCATCTCCATTTACAGCCAAAGATCCAGTGCTGTCTGTGTCATGTGGCAGGCAAGACCAAATACCAGGTGCACAGAATGCTGTTACCTTTCCCGCCAAAGCGGTACCTATTTATCTACTTGCAATTACTTGCTTTCAAACTGCTAGTTTGGCAGGAGCTTAGCAGAGATAGGAGCTCAATCCATTGTGCAGCAGTCAGGTCTCAAACAACTGACCTGCCAACCTTCCACTCATCAAGTTTAGCATCTTTAATCACTAAGCCACTGCAGTCCTACATTTTATTCACTAAACTGCAATAAATGCTGACACATGTTCATATGCTTCCATTTATATTTTCTGGCTCAAAAGAAAGAAAGTAGTATCACGGGCTTGTAGCTCAGTGATAGAGAACAGGTTCTGAATAAAAAAAGCCCAAGGTACAATCCTAGCATCACCAGCCACGGTGGGAAGACTCCTTCCCCAGAAACAGTAATTGTCAAGTAGCATAAAATTGTTGAACAAAACAGGCTGCTATTTTGACTAGATCTCTCTCAGATCTATTGGTCCAGATCCATGGTAGTAAATCTGATTCTGTGATTTGGGATTCCTTACTTCCTTGAGCTTTAACTCCCAGGAGCCTTTAGCCAAGCATAGACATAGACAAGATATTTTGGAAGACGCAATATCTTAGGTACCGAGTTTAGGAACCATTGGCCCAAATGAATTTCCTGGCCTACCATTGTTTGAACAGGGAAAGGCCTTTGGTCTTGAGAGAGGAAGGGAGTTCACACTTGTAAGACATCAAAGGTTTTTAAAAATTACAGTAGAACCCTGTATAATGAATGGATCACACAGTGAAAATAAATCGTACAATGAAGGAAATTAGAAAGAAAAAAAAGGTGTATCGTACAACGAAAATTTTCATTGCACGATGCAATGCATCCCTATGGGAATTGTACAATGAAAAACTTTCATTGTACGATACATCCCATAGGGATTTTTGTTGTATGAAGCATGGATCGTATAACAAAAAAATCATATAACAAAGTGCCTAGTGGAACCCTTTTCATTATACAAGGTTCTACTGTAATATCTCCTTCCCCACAAGACACAACCATTATTAGCTGAATTAGAATACGTAATAGAATCATGGAGTAACTGAGCTGTAAGAATCATTTTAGGTCATCGAGCCCAACACCCTGCTCAATGCAGGAATCCAAATCAAAGCAGATGTGACAGATGGTTGTCCAATTCTCTCTTGAATGTTTCCATTGTTGGAATGCTCATCACCTCTTGAGGCAGCTGGTTCCAATGTCATTTATTTTATTTATTTATTTATTTCCTTCGACTTATTATCCCGCCCAATTGGGTCAAAAACCCAACTCTGGGCGGCTTACATACACAATTTAAAAATACATAGCTAAACCACAACTCAATATAAAACCACAAATCAATATACGATAGCCTATTCACAGTTAAAATATAAATTAATACAATAATTAAAAGTTAAGCTAAAAGAAATTAAACATTTCCAAGTTATAAAATTATGCAATTATTAAAAAACAGAACCAGGGTAGGAAGGTAAGAACAACGGGTGGCTGTCTCATCTGATAAGCCACCCGACATGAGATCCGGTATTTCCGGATCCCCAAACTTGTCCTGCGAGCCAGGTTTTAAGACCTTTCCGGAAGGGCAGGAGCTCTGTTTGTTGACGTAGATCGATAGGCAGGAGGTTCCACAGGGCTGGGGCGGTCACGGAGAAGGCCCTCCTTCTGGTGCTAGAGAGGCGAGCCTCTCTAGCTGATGGAATTGCAAGGGAGCCTCTCCGATCCGCCCTGGTGGGACAGACAGACGTTCTTGGGGTGACGCGGTCTCTGAGGTATCCTGGCCCACTACCATATAGGGCTTTAAAGGTAATGACCAGCACCTTGAATTGCACCCGGAGACATACTGGCAACCAGTGCAGCTGCCGAAGCAGTGGTGAGGCACGAGCGTAACGCCCGCACCCCATCACTACCCGAGCAGACGCATTCTGGGCCAGCTGGAGTTTCCGAATGGTCACCAAGGGCAGCCCCATGTAGAGCGCATTACAATAATCAAGTCTGGAGGTGACCAGTGCATGTGTGACCCTGAGCAAGGAGTCCCGATCCAGGAGTGGGCGTAACTGGTATATTACACGAAGTTGTGCAAAAACCCTCCTGGCCACGCCTGCCACCTGTTCTTCGAACAGTAGTCGTGAGTCCAGGAGGACCCCCAGATTACGCACCGGATCTGTCTGGGGCAAAACTGCCCCATCCAGAACCAAAGCTGGAAGCTCCCGGGATAACACAGGGCCCCTCACCCATAGCCACTCAGTCTTGCCGGGATTCAGCTGAAGCCCGTTTTCCCCCATCCAGACCCTGACAGCCTCCAGGCACCTGGAGAGGACTTCTACTGCACCGCTTGGGTCCCCACGGGCTGAGATGTACAGTTGGGTATCATCAGCATATTGATGGTACCTTACCCCGTGGGAACGGATGATCTCACCCAGCGGCTTCATATAGATGTTAAACAGGAGAGGTGAGAGTACCGAGCCCTGAGGCACCCCATATTGGAGGAGCCTAGGGCTGGACCTCTCATTCTCCAGACATACCGTCTGGGTCCTGCCCCTCAGAAATGAGGAAAACCAGGCCAACACAGTGCCCTGGATCCCCAATCCTTGGAGCCTTCCCAAGAGAATGTTGTGATCCACGGTATCGAAGGCCGCTGAGAGATCGAGAAGAGCAAGGATGGTCGGATGGCCTCCATCCCGCTCTCTCCAGAGATCATCCACCAAAGCGACCAGTGCAGTTTCCGTACCATATCCGGGCCTGAATCCTGACTGAAAAGGGTCCAGATAATCCGCTTCATCCAGAACTTCCTTTAACTGCTGTGCCACAGCCTTTTCCAGCACCTTACCCAGAAAGGGTAGATTAGATACTGGGCGGTAGTTCGAAATTACCTTGGGGTCGAGAGATGGTTTTTTTAGGAGGGGGCGCACCAAAGCATGTTTTAATGGTGCTGGGCAAGACCCCTCCTCCAATGATGAATTTATAATTTTCTCAACCCAACCACCTGCCACCGCCTTTGATGCTTTAACTAGCCAGGCAGGGCATGGGTCCAAATCACAGGCTGTGGCACGAACAGATCCAAGAAGTCTGTCCACTTCCTCAGGGTCCACTGGCTCAAACCGATCCCAGATAACATGGCCAGACTGCGCACCGGTCAACCCCAGTTCCATACGTTCCACGCCGGGATTAAACTTTGAGCGAATCTGAGCGATTTTCTCCGCTAGATAATCAGCAAATGTCTCAGCCGAACCCTGCCAACCAGGGCCTGACCCCCCTCTTCCAAGGAGGGATCTGGTCACCCGGAACAAGGCAGCTGGACGATTATCCGCAGAGGCAATAAGGGCGGTGAAGTATTGACATTTCACCGCCCTTATCGCCACTAGGTAGTCTTTAATGGCTGCTCTAACTAGTGTTCGGTCAGACTCACTCCGGGTCTTCACCCAGCGGCGCTCTCGGTGTCTCTTTGCCCGTTTAAGCTCCCTCAGCTCTTCAGTGTACCAAGGGGTAGATTGGTGCAAACGGGGGCGGAGAGGCCGTAGTGGAGCGATCCTGTCCAAGGCTGCCGTCACTCTCTCGTTCCATGAGTTGACGAGAGCCTCTGTCGAATCACTTTGCAGGACAAGAGGAAAACACCCCAGTTCCCTCTGGAATCCTTCTGGATCCATTAGTCGCCGGGGGCGGGCCCATTTAACTGGCTCTGCCTCCCTGCGGTGAAGATTCGCCCCCAGGAAGTCTAGGGTCACCAGATAGTGATCTGACCATGACACAGGAGAGATGACCAAATTCTGCAATTTCAGATCACTCTGCCACGGCTCCGATATGAAAATCAGGTCCGGGGTATGACCACTGCTCCTGGTGGGGCCCTGGATTACTTGGGTCAGGCCCATGGCTGCCATGGAAGCCATGAACTCCCGAGCCACCTCCGAGCCAGGCCCCAACGATGGCAAATTGAAGTCCCCCAGCACCATAAGCCTGGGGGACCCCAGCGCCAGCATCGAGACTGCCTCCATTAGCTCAGGCAGGGAATCTGCTACCCTACAGGGAGGCAGGTATAGGAGCAAGATTCCCAACTGCCCTTTTGGGCCCACACGCAGGAGCAGGGTCTCACAACCCGGAATATGCGGAGCCGTGGCCCTGGCGACTCCCAGCGACTCCCTGGCTACCACGGCAACTCCACCGCCCCTCCCCTTCTCCCTGGGCTGGTGCCAAATACCAAACCCGGCCGGACACAATTCAGATAGAGGGACTCCGTCCTCTGGTGCCAGCCAGGTTTCAGTGATGCATGCCAGGTCCGTCCGCTCTCCCAGAATGGAGTCTGAGAGTAGGGGGGCTTTACTGCAGACAGACCTAACCATTAAGATGTTTCCCCTGATATTCAGCCTACAGTTTGAGCCTGTTATAATGCATCCTGGAATCTGGGGTGATGGAGAACAGATCCTGGCAGGAAGCAAGGAAATTCCTCTCTATTCTAAGGGGCACATAAAGGGTTGATGGAGGTGGGGCAGCAGCCTACCTTCCGCCTCCAGTAGCAAGACAATTGATGCTGCTTCTGCATAGGGCACGTTCACAGCATCTCCCTTGTGCCACTCAGCAATACAATCCCACCATTTGCTTCAGTGCGCACTTAGGAAGGGGAGGTTAGCAAATATAAGTCCAGAATTAGCAAATCACCCACCTTAGCAAATATAAGCCCAGAAGTCAAACTAAAGTCAAGCTTTTGCCTTACACACAAACATAAAGCTAGCAAGAAAAAAGAGAGCACTAAATATACTTCAGCTTGACCTGAGTTATCTAAAATCATGTTAGGGAAGGATTTGACCCTTGGGAGTCCAAATCTGCTTTGTATGTTGCTTCACACTCTGCACCCAGGGTGAGCAAAATGTGCCCTTTTCAAAATATCATTGAACTACAGCTCCTATTATCCTCTTCTCCTGATGATGGAGGCTGGAGCTAATGGGAGTTGCTATTCAAAAACATTGGGAGGGATGTCCTTTACCCATTGCTGTTTTGAGTTATCTACCAGAGTCCCCTTCGCTCCTGCTACCCTGTCTCACTTTCCCCTTCCCTGCATCCAAGACCTTATGAAATGAAGTCTCTATCTTCAGAAACATTTCACTTACACATTTGGGTTCTGGGAGGCTGGGATCCTTCTTAACAACAATCTTCTTTGCTTCTTCCAAGTTCTTTTCACGGCGTAACAGATCTTCTGCCTGTGGGGTCGATTTGTGTTTGTTCAAAAAATCAATTCTGTTCCATGCTCTACTTTCAATAAAAGCATGCAAGGTACAATTCCAGAAGAATTAGGTTAGGTAAAGGTTGCCCTTGCTCAAAAGCCAGTCATATCTGACTCTAGGATTCAGTGTTAATTTCCATTTATAGCCAAGGAGCCAGCGCTGTCTGTGTCTGCAGATGTTTCCATGGACATGTGGCAGGCACTACTAAACACCAGAGTGCATGTAATGCTATTTGCCTTCCCATCAAAGTGGTACCTATTTATCTACTTGCAATCTCTTGCTCTTGAACTGCTAGGTTGGCAGGAGCCGGGACAGAGATGGAAGGTCACTCCAACATGCAGCACTTGGGTCTCAAACTGCTGACCTGCCGACCTTCCAGTGCTTAGGTTCAAAGTTTTAACCACTAAGCCACCGCAGTGCCTCAGAGTTCAGTACTCGGGGGTATTTAACACTGCCTTCTCCTGAAGATGTTTTGGGGACACATAGCTTTCTCTGATTGCTAGAGAACCAATGGGAAATCAAGCTTACAAACCCTGGCTCTGCAAGCAGGTACTTCAGCTCAATAGGTTAGCCAGACTCCCAATTGAAAGGAAGTGCTGAAGAAACTCTATGCTCCACTATGATGAATACCTACATACACTCTGTCACTGTCGGTGACTGGAAAATACTGTCCCCATTGAAAAACTAATAAGCTATTAAAACTTCAAAAGGCACATATACACTGATAGGACGGTCCCAAAAGCACCGTAGAAAGGATGAGATCCAATCTTCCTCAGACTTAAATGTTTTAAATGTGAAAGTGCCATTTCTATTCAGTGGATGAGCTTATGCAAGTTTGGCCAGCTTCTTCTGCTATGGTAATAGAGTAGATCCTACTGCCAGCGACTCACCACCACATGTCAGGCGGCAGTTAACTAATCTGACAACCCTGAGGACTAATGACCTTGTCCGGTGAAGTCCACAGGGAAGGGTGATGGTCTCCAAGTGGATTAAATGCCAATTGAATTCATCCTGATGGAGGGCAGCAGCTTCATCAATACTGGTCTGGGGCTGAGGACTTTGTGTGTCAAAAGGGACCAGTACCAGAAAGCGACTCATGGAACCGAATCAGTGGTCTGGGTATCATGCTGCGATGTGGAAGGCAAATGGAAGACCTTTGCATTATATTGTTCACAGGACAATCTTCATGGCTGATCGCCAGGATGCCAGTCATAATTCAGAATGGGATATGGCACTTGGAGAAGAAGTAGGTGTTTATTCAATTTTGAACAGCAGCCAAATCGCACTGCCTATCATTGACTGTCAGGCAATATGAAAGTTCTCTCTGGGGTCTGTGGTGTCCAATCTGCAATAGGTTGTTGACACAAGTCATCTCTTGACATTACAATGATCAGAGAAGATATGTGTGAAGAAGGCCCACCACATTCAAATCTCTGCTCAGTTGAAAAGGAGCAAGCAGGTTAGTACTTCTCTCTTTCACATTTTGGACAAAAGAGGACAGCAGAAGAAAAGGACAACAGCATTAATTAACCTACCTCTTTCTTTTCTCTGGCTTCACTTTTCTGTTTCTCCCGCTGCCAGAGTTTTCTGACATTCTTGAACTGCGTTTTGGAAATAGTTTCCCATCTCTGTGGGGAGGGGGGGAATGATAACACTTTTACTTTCAGATCAATGCACCTTTATGACTCCAAATCCATCTAACCTAGTGTTCTGTTTCTAGCAGTGGCCACCTTCTCAGAAACCCTCTTTAAGATAAGTGGTAAAATACCTCTGAATGTGGCATACATATCCCTCATTCCCTCTATTTCCCTAATTGTAGGAAATACATCCAATATTTTTAATATTCAACATTTAATTATTTTGCAACCACACCACCCATGCATAAAAAAGAAGCATTAGAAGATTTAGCAGAACCATAATCTGAAAACTTGGATGTGCAGGTGAAGGGTACAATGGAAGAAAACACGAGTGAAAGACAAACTGGGGAGAGGAGATACATGCATCTCTGAGGATCGCATGGGTAACTCATTAATTATCAGCAAGAAGGGACTAAGTGTTTTGCAAATTGCTTTCTGCATGCAATAGTTGTTGTTCAGTCGCACAGTCGATTCTGACCCTTGGCGACCCTATGGACCATCGCCCTCCAGGCAATCCTGTCCTCCGCCATCCTCCCCAACCCGCCCAGCTCTGTGCCCATTGCATCTACAATACCATCTAGCCATCTCATCTTTGGCCGCCCCCTTCTTCTTTTACCCTCCACCTTTCCCAGCATCAAGGCTTTCTCAAGTGAATGCTCTCTTCTCAAAGTATTTCAGCTTCATCTTTACTATCTGACCTTCTAAGGAGCAGTCAGGGTTGATTTCTTCTAAGACCGACCTATTTGTTCTCCTCGCTGTCCAGGGGACTCTCAAAACTCTCCCCCAACACATTTCAAGGGTCTCTATTCTTCTGTGCTCAACTTTCCTAATGGTCCAGCTCTCAACTTTCCTAATGGTACAGCTGGGTGACCTACCTGGCTTCAAAAGACCATGCTGGGGCCGCCACCACTTCCATCGCCGCTGCCATCCGGGAGGCTCCCCGTGCTGCTCTGGGCAGGGAGCAGAATTCTGCGCAACTAGGCAATCCGGCAGGCTTCAAAAGACCACGTTGGGGCCGCTGCCGCTTCCATTGCCACTGCCTCCGTCACTATCCGGGAGGCTCCCTGCACCATTCTGGGCAGGGATTGGAACATGGCACAGCAGCATGGCCCGGCGGGACATTGGGGCAACACCATGGTCGCCACTGTCTCCATTACCACCCTGGAGGCCCCCTGCACCGCCTTGGATGGGGAACGGAACTCAGTACAGCTGGACGGCTGGCAGAGCTCTGGGGCAACACCGTGGCCACTGTCAATGCCTACAGCAACATTGGGGTGTGTGCTATTCAGGACAGCCACCAGCGGCTTTTCAAGACTGGTGCCAGGTGTCGTCTGCCCCTGCCTAGACAGGGCAGCCCTCGCAGCCGGTACCACAGACTCTGCCCAAAATCAGGGGCGGAGGAATGAGTTGGGCCACGGGCCATGAGATATGGGTGGGGGGAGGAGGGATGGAAAGAGAGGGTCCTGCCAGCTGGGGATAGGGGACAGTGCTCTGTCTGGGGTGGGTGGGGCCCAAATTGGTGTTGTGACGGACATGGGACAATATAGTGAGAACCAAGGGGAAGGTCGCACTCAGGGAATGAGGGGCATATATTTGATTGCTGTCCCCTGTTGTGGCTGCTTGGCTGCACCTCGGGGTCCTGTGCAGCTGGTCCAGAGTGACCCCCCCCCCTTTTAGGCTGCTGCTGCTGAATGCCAGGTCGGTTTGTAATAAGCCCCCCCCTGCTTGCAGATTCCATCTTGGGGGAGCAGGCCGACTTGGCATGCATCACCGAAACCTGGCTGAGACCGGAGGATGGGCTGCCTCTATCAGAACTGTGTCCAGAGGGTTCTGTATTTCGCACCAGCCTAGGGAGAAGGGGAGGGGCAGTGGCGTCGCCATTGTGGCCAGAGAGTCACTGGGAGTCGCCAGAGCCACGGCTCCACAAGTTCTGGGTTGTGAGGCCCTGCTCCTGCATTTGAGGAGGATGGTGGAAGACAGAGGTGCCTGGAGGGCAATGGTCCATGCGGTCGCAAAGGGTTGGAATTGTCTGTGCGACTGAACAACAACAACAAAAAGAAACTGAATTTGTCTTGCCCACATCACTGGTAGAAACCATTTTTCCTGTCACACAGAAATTGGCTGCCAACTCACAAAACAAAACAAGGAATATAACTTCATTTTACACAACCTGGCCTTCTTTCTGTGAGTCCACATAGATTGTAGGAAATGGTTCCTTTCCAGCAACTACCAAAGCCTTAAGAGAGAAAAGAAAAGGTGATCATTAGTTGGGGGGTGGGGGACGGGACCAAATAGATACCTACTGTATTCTTAAAAAATTAACACCAATCTTCACCTTGGGGTCCCATCCTTAATTGGCAACAGCAATTACACTTGTCTACTGCTCCATAGTGCTTAGAGCAGGGGAGCCCAAACTATTTGGGCCATGGGCTGGTCATGTGGTTGAGTGTGTTGGTCACGTGGTTCCTCCCACTGGAAACAGAAATAAAATGTGCATGTGTGTTTTGCTTCCAGGAGCGGGGGGGATGGATGATTTGGTGCTGCAAGCTGTATCTGGCTCGTGGGCCATAGTTTGGGCACCCCTTGCTTAGAGCACTCTTTGGTCGGTTCACAACATAATTATTTAACCTCCAACATGCCAGGTACTCCTTTTACTGATCTCAGAAGAATGGAAGATTGAGTCAATCTTGATCCATTTGGCATCAAACTCAGATCGTGAGGCGTTTTGGTTGCAGTGCTGCAGCTTAACCACTGTGGCATGGGGGCTCCTTAAAATGTAATCTTTGTGGGTGCAAAGACCTTAGGTAAGGTCTCCCTTGATTGAGAGCCAGTCATGTCCAACTCTAGGATGCAGTGCTCATCTTTGTTTACAGCCCAAGAGCACTGTCTGCACCTGCAGATTTTTCCATGGACATGTGGAAGGCATGACTAGACACCAAAGTGCAAGGAACACTGTTACATCCCCCCCCCCCGAAAGCAGTACCTATTTATCTTCTTGCAATTTCTTATTTCTGAACTACTAGGTTGGCAAGAGCTGGGACGGATGGAAGCTCACTCCATCATGCAACACTCGGATCTTGAACTGCTGACCTGCTGACCTTCAGTCATCAAGTTCAATGTCTTAACCACTAAACTACCGCAGTCACCTTACTGCCATCAAATCAATCCTCCTCTCCCCTTCCCATGGGAGTTCTGGTCCCAGCTAAACCTGGGAGCTCACTAGCCTAGGGATCAGTTTCCTAAATTATATCTATTTCCTAAATCCTTATCATCCCCACCCAGTTTACACAAAAGAAAGTGCCTTGACAACCCTCAAGCATGCATTCACGGGGACAAATGTAATGTGCAAAATTTATGCGGCCACTGCCACAGCGCAAACTGCAGTGATCTATCTGCCTATCCCCCCCACCAAAAAAAAACCTGCATCTGAAAGCATTCACGGCTAGTTTTCACTCTAGTGAGGAAACAGGGCAGCTAAAGTTTTGTTCCGCAGTGAGCAGAACTTACAAAAGTAATTTAGCCATGCTGCCATGTTATTTAGCCATGCCCACAATGTGGCAGGAACCCCTAAGGCTGAATTAATGAGCATCAAATGGTGTCAGGTAGGGCAGCCATCTTATTTCTATGTCAGTGTTTCCCAATATAGGGGCCAGGCCCCACAGGAACCTAGGTCAGTACATTGGCTCATTGGTGCTTTGGGGAACTGACTTAGGCTTCTGGGAATTGAAATCCATAAATCAAAGGTTGGGAAACACTGCTCTATGTCATTTCCCCTCCTGCTGTTTCCTGCTCTCTGAAAAGCACCTGTATGAATCACAAGATTGATTGCAACACACAAGGATATGTGGAGTACCAAGTTTTGAATGTGGAGTTCATTTTTCTGAAAAGCCCATACTGATTAGGGGATTTTAAGGGTTGTACTCTGAAGACATTGATTTTCCAAGCTCTGAATCAAAATCCAGTTCACATCTGATAAATTGGATTTTGATTCAGAGGTTGGGAGGGGGGGAATCCAATTCACACCTGATAAACTGGGCTACATAGAAGGAGCCTCCTCAAATATTATGGTATTATTGAACCACAATTGGGCGTACTATGGGCAAAAACACCCTTGTTTTGCCAGCTAATCTTTCTCAAACTAGGTCAGGTGAAAGGAACTGTGGAATAAATTCACCAAAAGGTGTGTCTGACTTAAGACACAAAAGAAGAACAACCTGATAAATTAACAAAGTTCAAACTTAAGTGAGTAGGACTGCAGAACAAGAATGGGCAGAGGGACTCTAGGACACTGGCCAAAAAAAACAAGGGCTTCTTAGTAGTTACCCAAAGCAGGAAAAGACTATCAGCCTGGCTTCAATTAGAAGTAAATACTTGTTAACAACAGGGTTGAGCCGCTATTTTACTCAGCAGTGGAAAAGTTGCTTTCTTGGAACGCAACCTCCAGAATATCCCAGCCAGTTCCTAGCCAGGATAGTCAGAGTCAAAACAGGTAACTTTTCCCATTTTTGCTTGTTTTGACATATAAAAAACAAGATTATTAGACAGTCACCTGCAAAGGAGTTTTGTACGGCTTCTCCTGCGAGCCGTCTCCAGTAGTATCACACCCATCTCGATCAGATACATAGACCTCTCCTATAAAAACAGAGGATATTATTTTTTACAACATATATAACGGACATACAGTAATACCTCATATAACATTAGTATCGAATAACACGAAAATCGCATAACATCAAGGAATCTGGGGGGAAGAATTGCATCAGATAACATTAAGATCCTATGGGATGCTTCAGATAACAACCGCGAAAGCCTGTGTGGTTACAATGTATCTCTATGGATCCCATAGAGGATCAGATAACACTAAAAATCATATAACACGAAGACTTGTGGAACCATGTTTTAGTGTTATATGAGGTTTTACTGTACTGTACAAGCGTGCAAATGATTGCACATATAATCGTGCTTAGCTTAAAACCAGCTACTGTTAAATGTCAATAAGGCTATATTGGCAAATCTAAGCAATTTGCAAGACATCACCAGGAGTCTGGCTTTCAACATTTTTGACAAACGCACCACAAATTTCAAGGAGAGGGAAAAAAACGTAACTCTGCCAAAATTGGTTATTTGATAGACAACTCACTTTTCAGGTTCAGCACCCCTCTTTTGCAAAACAGGTACATTTAATCAGAAATTTGTGGCTACAGTGTGGCAATAAAACATTGCAAATAATGTTATTTGTGAGACATTACTTTTGGGAGGAAGCGAAGGCAAGACTAATCCCCCCCCCCCCCAATAATGCAACAATGACTAATATCATTAGGTTGTGAATGTAACAAGTGGTGTTAAATTGCCGTTAGTTCAAAACATTTTCTGGAAGCTGCTTGGGGGACTGGGAGGTTTGGTATAATCAAATGAGCAAAAAAAGTAATGTGATGGTGTTCATTTATTTATTTATTTATTCTTCAAATTTATACCCCACCTTGCTCAGGCGAACCTGACTCTAGGCGGCTTCCATAATATACAAAAGAAACAATATCCCACCAAAGGACCCCCCCCCCCAAATACAAAACCCTCTATCGCCGCCCAAGGCCCCCAGGTTTCTCTCCCTCCAAGGCCGGCTGGCCGAGGGAGAGTCCAACAAACATTGGCGGCGTCTCATTACTGCATACTTTAAGCAACAAATGGCTTTTGCAAAAGCATAAGTGGTCAACACGTTAGTGTATGCAATAAGGCTTCTAAACTCTGCTTTTGCTGATCATTCTGACTCCACAGATGTCAGTGGCACACACCTCTTGGACAAAATGAGGGAAGGATGCTGCTGATGACACATAGTTTAAGAGAGCCAGTCCAACATAGAGATTGGAGGATCTGACTATGACTGGGGAGACGTGGGTTCAAATCCCCACTTGAACATAAAACTCACTGAACATCTCTGGGTATTTAGAGGTTCTCACTAGATTTTCATGAAAGTAATTTGAAGAAGCAACCATATAAATGGTATCTAGAAGCAGAAAGCCAGGCCACAAATCAAGCAGCAGCGAACATATGTTACTGAGAATAGCTCCTGCCTTCGGTTTGCAATTCACACCTAATTTTAACAAAGCTCAAAACCTTGTGTCCTTCCTTGCAAGCCAGTTCTGTGCCCATCACTGACTCAGCAAACCAAGCAAAGGTCCCTCTTCCAAGGGCAGACGTGATCATGATAATTGAACCAGCAGGGAAAATGGAAGCCAGGCAAAAACATGGTCTCTCCCCCCAACCTGGCAAAGGATCCCATTCAAAGTCGATCCACCTGCAGATCTTCCGCCCACAGGGCGCAGAGGAATGGGAAATCCATCCTTGACCATGACTTTGGTCCCAGGTTCCATTTGGATTTCATTTCATGCGTCCAGATATTCATCCCACAAGGGAAATGCGTTTGATGGCGCATGTATATATCCTGCCCTATCCGCACACATATAGGGGGGGAAATGGGGCACTTTTGCATCAAATCATCCACCTTGTGAAATCCATTAGGGCCGTGATGGCACTCCAGATGTTCTTGGACTTCCGATTCCCAGAAGCCCAAGCCCCCATGAATCCGCCGGAATGGGTTTAACTGTGATTCATCCGGCCCGCACCGCCCTCGTCGCTCCTGGAAGCGGAAGTAAAACGCGCCCGTACATTTTTACTTCCGCTCCCAAGAGCGACGAGGGCGGTGGCAGGGCGGATGAATCACAGTACTATAAACCCATTCCTGCGGATTCATGGGGGGCTTGGGCTTCTGGGAATTGGAAGTCCAAGAACATCTGGAGTGCCACGGCATTAGGATCAACCTCCATTTCCCACCACCACAAACAAGGGGTGGTTGGGGTGCAAAAATAAAGAACAAGTAGTCTTTAAAATGCGCAACTCTCCAGGAGACGGGGTCCTTCTTCCCACCTTCTCCATCCCATCCCTATATAGGTCACCCCCACAGAGGGGAGAATAATAGAGAGGAAAAAGCACCCCCTCCCCTCCCCCGCCGTGCCATAATCCGGTTGCAAACCTCACCCAGGCTCAGCCTGTCCGCCTTTTCAATGATCACCGCAGACATTTTGTTGGATCGGAGCGCAGCGGGGAGAAATGGGGAGCTGCGTCTTGATTACGCCCCGGCAGGAGCGGATTGCATCAGGCGCACATTGACGCCAAGCTCCGCCTCGGCAGCCACACCGCTGGGGAAGCCAGAGGTCCGGACTCCTCCTCCTCTGACTGTGGTGGGGATGGAAGAAGAGGCCGGTAGTAGAACTGGGAAATGGAAATGGTTCCTTTCCTTTTATTTTTAGGACTACAGCTCCCAGTATCCCCCGTGCCAAAGCCAGCAGGACCAATGGAAGTACAAATTATTAGCCATCATTGTCATGTTTTACATGGGTGAAAGTGGGTCATTAATAAATAGCACATAGATCAGGGGTGTCCAAACATTTCCGGCGGGGCAGGTCACGTGCTACAGTGGTGGGATGATGTCAAAAAAATTTACTACCCCCACCCGTGATGTCATCACAGTGTGGGGCAGAGCTAACATCATGATGTCAACATAAACCCCGTAAATAAATAAATAAAATAAAAATTACATTAAAATACACCACCACCCCAAACATAAATCTGCATTTATGGTACGTCTGTGGTAGTACCGTATGTCAATATAGGAGGTAAAGGTATTAAATACACATTAAAATACATACAGACACACCACATCCAAAGGTGAGTCACTTACTCTGAGGAGCAGGCTTTAGGGAGCTTCAGGCTAGCAGCTTCGTAACAGGTTCTCACCAGGTCGCCAGAACCGGTAGTAACTTTTCCCAGTGTCCCAGAGAACCGGTAGCAGCTTTTTTTGGGGGAACCACCTTCGGGGCTTACCTTTTCACTGGTTCCCCCACTGCACATGTGCACCAAGCACTTGGTGTGCATGCATGTCTACAGTGCTTGGCACGTACGCACGGCCTCCTTGCTGTCCTCCTTGCTGTCCTTGTGTTGTGGTTGGGTGGGTGGGTTGAGGGGTGTGTGTGTGTGTGTGTGTGTATGACATGTGCTTATTTTTATTTTATTTTTTTATTATTTTTCTTTGGCTCCGCTCACAATGTCATGACATCATGACGTTGGCTCCGCCCACACTGATGACATCACAGTGGGGTAGTAAAAAAAATTGACATCCCACCACTGCTCCTCCCCGCTTGGCAGGACAGCAAGAGGCTGTGCATACACGCCAAGCACTATAGGCATGCATGCACACCAAGTGCTTGGCGCGCATGCACAGTGGGGGAACCAGTGAAAAGGTAAGCCCCGAAGGTGGTTCCCCCCAAAAGCTGCTACCAGTTCTCCGGGACACTGAGAAAAGTTACTGCCGGTTCTGGCGAACTGGTGAGAACCTGTTACATCCCATCACTGATCACGTGGTTCATGGGTGGTCACTATGGCTGGGGACTTGGATCCGGCCCAATGCCAAGTCATCTGGCCCACAAAGGCCTTGTTGCTCCAGGAAGCGGAAGTAAAATGCGTGCGTACGGGCATGTTTTACTTCCGCTTCTGGGAGTGACGAGGACTTCACGAGTCGGATTAATTGGCATCGGGGGGGCCAGATCCAGCCCCAGGCCGTAGTTTGGGCATCCCTGGCATAGACAAAAGAGGGTGTGTTCCTTCTGGGCTGTGTTCTATGGCATATAGGGGTTGCTCGCCCCCCATCTTAGTTAAAGGTCTCCTTTTCTTGAAAGCCAGTCTTATACTCTTATCTGACTCTAGGGCATCGTTTTTAAACGTTTGTTTTTTTGATTCCAATTCCCAAAAGAACTGATCAGCCAGTGTACTAACTTAGGCTTCTGGGAATTGAAGCCCCCCTGTGGGGTATGGGCCCCATGTTGGGAAACACTGCTCTTGGAGGGGGGGGGTTCATCTCCATTGCATAGAGCCAGCCATGCCTGCAGATGTTCCTGTGGTCATGTGGTAGGCATGACAACCCTGGAATGCACAGAACAGTTACCTTTTCCTCTGAAGTACTTACTTATCTGCTTGCAATGTTTTGTTTTTGAAGTGCTAAGTTGGGGGGAGCTGGGACAGAGATGGGAGCTCACTCCATCATTCACTCCAGTCTCAAACTGCTGACCTGCCAAACTTACAGTCATCAAATTCAGCATCTTAACCACTAAGCCACCGCAGTCCCCCCACTATCTTATACAGTACCGAAATGGAGGAGAAAAAGAGACACCACTTTTCCTAAAATTGCATATCTTTATTTGTAGGTACAGGTGCAAAGTAGGAGCAGAGTTTGCAAGTTAAAATAAAACATATAGGGCATTCCAACCCTGTAGTCTCTGGGGAAAGGTGACATAGGTTCTTGCTTTTCCCATGGGAAAAACTCCACCCCTGATCGCCCTTCTGCTGATTCCTTTAAATCAGATTGGGGTTGGATTCAAATGAAGGCCAGCTTCAAAAGGAAGTTTGGCCTTTCTTTTAAATAGAGAACTATTCTCCCCACAAAAAAGGACATGGAGTCAGCTATGTGGGCCTTGAATGGAGGGATACTGTCAAGAATTGCTTTGTTTTATTTTTAAAAGTAGTATCTATCTTTGAAGTGGTAGCCGTGTCTGCAAGCATATCAGACATTAAACAAAACAGACAAAAAACATTGTGGCACCTTAAAGACTAACTCCTGTATTTCAATTTTAGCTTTCGTGGAGCCAAACGTCATGATAATCAAACTAACCCCAATCAGGGATCTTCTGTCATTACTGTTGTAATTAGCCACACTGATCTTATGTTATTATTGACTGCAAATAGCACACCGATTTGCAAACCTGTTATGCCAACCAACCATTGTGTGTCTTTATACCCGATATGCCTAAATTAATACTATGAAAACTCACTCTTATGTCTGACAAAGTGGATGTGACCAGTGATGGGATGCAACAGGTTCGCACCAGTTCGCCAGAACCGGCAGTAACTTTCCCCAGTGTCCCGGAGAACCGGTAGCAGCTTTTTTGGGGGAACCACCTTCAGGGCTTACCTTTTCACTGGTTCCCCCACTGTGCATGCGCGCCAAGCACTTGGTGTGCATGCACGCCTACAGTGCTTGGCGCGTATGCACGGCCTCCTTGCTGTCCTCCCAAGCGGGGAGGAGGAAGAGAAGCTGCTAGCCTGAAGCTCCCTATAGCCTGCTCCCCAGGGTAAGTGACTCACCTTTGGATGGGGTGTGTCTGTGTGTATTTTAATGTATATTTAATACCTTTACCTATATTGACGTACAGTACTACCACAGTTCCTAAAAAGGCCTGGCGGCCGGCAGGCCTGGTAGCCTGGCTTGGGGGTTTTAAGCAAAGTCTTGGAGTTACCTCATCAATAAGCTACACCTGTGCTGTTCCAATTGCTGTTCCAATTGGAGAACCCTTAAGGAGGTACAGCTGTTTTACATTTACATTAAGGCATATTATCCTAGAGAACTGATACGATGACCATATCCATCTTGCAACATGGTGCTGCCCAGGCACTTATACTAACAGGTAAGAGATGGGTTTGTGTTTGGGGTGGGTGGGTTGATTTATGTTTGGGGTAGGTGGGTGGGTGTATTTTGATGTAATTTTTATTTAATTTATTTATGGGTTTGTGTTGTGGGTGGGTGGACAGGCTGACGTGTGTGTGTGTGTGTGCTTATTTTTATTTTATTTTATCTTTGGCCCCGCCCATGACATGACATCATGACATTAGCTCCACCCACACTGTGATGACATCACGATGGGATAGTAAAAATTTTGACAGCCCACCACTGGATGTGACCCATGAAAGCTAACATTAAAATACCGTACAGAGGTTAGTCTTTAAGGTGCCACAATGTTTTTTGTCCTTTTGTTTGTTTACTCTGATATTATTCAATCTTAAAGGTTCTGCAAGGGGTGACCTCTGCTGGTGAAAATATAAAATATCTTCATTGAGAGTTTTAACTTTCATTCCCAAGCGCCAGGGAAGCGATGAAGGACGTGCCTACTTAGACACGTGAAAAAAAGTAGGACTATATGATTTTAATAAAATAGGGGAGACACACTTGCTTAAATACATTTTTGAGATAGATAACACTAGCAGTATTCAGGATTTCCCAAAAAAAGGTGTTTTAATGCTAAATATTTTAACTTATTTAGCTATTTTTATTTTAAATTACAATGAATTTTGTTGTTGTTAAAAAGTAGGGATTGGATGATTTATTATTATTTATTTATTTATTCACGTTTGCTATCCCGCCCCAATCGGGTAAACCCGACTCTGGGCGGCTTACAGCGTAGCTAAAAACACAGACCAATCCAATAAAAATAATAATGTTTAAAACCTCAAGAATTCATAAGAAAGAATTCATAAGAAAAGATTAAAACAGCGTAACGGATAAAACCTGGGGCGGGGTGGTGGTGGCTACCCCTCAAATCAACCAGCCTGTATGGGATCCCGTGTTACTGGGTCCCCACACATGGTAAAGGAGAGGTGAGAAGGGAAAACAGGCATTTGTTTGAAGTTTGAGAGCTAGCTTTTATGGAACCAAACTTCATGATAATCATACTTACCCCAATCAGGGATCTTCTGGTTTGACTGTGTAGACCACAATAAACTATGGATTCTTTCAGCAAATAACTTAAAAATCTGCATTTTTACTTCTGGCTAAGCTAGTTTTTTTCCTAATGTTCTTTAGAACAAAAAGAATGGGGACCTCTCTAAACTATCTAATATAGATTGCTAGAAATGGGAAATGTTGTTTTATGAACTATAATTCTTATTGTTTCTAGAAGATATAGGCCAAAAAGCCTCTGTGATATGGGGAGGGCATAATGTATGGCTATGCATAAATTCTCTTTCAAATTCCCTACCCTATTTGTGTACAGAGAAATTCCTCCAAAGTTACCTCCCACTATCAGTGGTAGTTTCGGCATAATCTTTCTCTTTTAATTCCTAAAGGATTTTTTTTATCACTGCCACATCCTTGACTGCCTATACTTCCTGATGTGAAAAGCATACTAGAAGAATTATAGAATGACATCTTCTCAAGTTATTACCTATATAAATTTCCCATCAATTCTTCTACTTTGATTTGTTAAAATAAGATTTCTATCAGTATTAGGAATAGGAATTACATTTATATACCCATTACATAGTGCTCAGGGCATTCTCTGGGCAGTTCACAAGGTAATTAGCATTTTGCCCTCAACTAGCTGGGTATTCATTTTATCAGCCTTGGAAAGATGGAAGACTGAGTCAACTTTGAGTCCATCGGGGATCAAATTCAGATTATGAGCAGAGTTTTGGCTGCCTATTGCAGCTTAACAACTGCACCATGGGGGCTGTATTCTTTCCAATCTCATTCTCTATTGAACAAGAATGATCAAAAGTGTTCTGGGAGAAGTGTTTTGGCTCAGTGGTCTTGTTGTTTATTATTCAAATAATTTGTATCATTGGGCGCTGGAGTATGTTCCTGTGATAACCTTCTGAGAAGGTAATTCTGATCCTGAGTTTTCCTTCCGAGCCAGGCGCGTGCTGGTATATCGGGCAATCGGACTTTGTCCCACCCTGCTTCTCGTCTCTAGCGCCCTGGGGCGCCAATAACAATGTATGGGATTCCCCCCCCCCCAACCCCCCAATAGGCGCCCCCACCACTCCCGGTCCAGAGCCTTCCCATGGTGCCCTGCACACCCCTGTTCGCAACTGATCTAAGATGGCAGTGGATCACAGTGAATGTCTTTTAACCATTCTAGTAGCATTCTTAAGAAAAACAGTGAACACTATAAAAAGACGTGGATGTGTGCTGGTTTATAGCCCCAAAATGGAATGAAAATATACGGACCAGTAGGAGAAAAATTCCCTCAAGTATGTCAATTTATAAAAATTACAGCACACTCAATACATACAACATCACGTTTTAACAAATAAAATATTTACACTTTATAGTTCCAATACAAATGTATGAAGCATTCGATTCAACCAGCACATTTAAATTGCAAGTACAGTATTGGACTTGGATTAGATGCCTGAAACATATAAACAAAGTCTTCCACAGCTTTAATGAGATAAATCAATCTCTGAAGCTAAACACAATTTCCTAGCACAGTGATGGTGAACCTTGGCACTCCAGGTGTTCTTGGACTTCAATTACCAGAAGCCCAAGTCAGCAATCCTGCTGATCAAGGCTTCTTGGAATTGAAGTTCAAAAACATCTGAAGTGTCAAGGTTTGCCATCACTGTCCTAGCACTTGTTGAAAAGAAAAGCTGTAAACTTTTCCACATTAAATAATAATAAAAAATTAATAAATGTCTGAACTTGATGCTCCTGACAGAAGATAAATGTGTAGACTGCATCACTTTGTATATCCTTCCACATTCCAGAAAATAAGGGCAAGATGAACTGATATATGCTGAAAATTTTGAAATGTAAACCATTGATATATTGCTACACACATGTATGCATAAAAATGAGTATCCCATCAATTTTAAAAAACCCAACAAATACATTTTACTATTAAAACATAGTGAAATTGATTAATCCTGTGAAATATTCTCTCAATCCAATTAATGCATCAAACCATCATTTCAAACTGCTTCACCTAGGATCATGATGGTGAACCTTGACACTCCAATTGTTATTGGACTTCAATTACCAGAAGCCCAAAATAGCACACCTGCTGATCAGGACTTCTGGGAATTGAAGTTCAAGAACAGTTGGAGTGTCAAGGTTTGCTATCACTGACCTAGGACATAATCTTGAATCCAACTAGTGGCCTCAACAAGAGTAAAGGCATTCAGTCAACGGGGTTCACGCCAGTGTCAACTTATCTTTCAGCAATTGGTTAGGTCACAGTTCTCACATGGATTTCATGCATGTATAGATTATTTATTTATTTATTTATTTATTTATTTATTTATTTATTTATTTATTTATTTATTTATTTATTTATATTTATTATCCCACCCCAATCAGGCGAACCTGACTCCATGCATAGATTATGCATGCATGCATGGATCTCATGCATGCATAATTAGTACAATTGAAAAATCCATGCAAACCTATTTTGCTCCATACATCTAGTATACAGTAAAACACCGGATAACGATTGGATCAGATAACACTAAAATCGCCTAACGTTAAGTAATCTGGGGAGGAAAATTGGATCGAATAACGTTAAGGTCCTATGGGATGGATCGGATAACAACCGCTAAAGCCTGTGCGGTTACAATGTATCTCTATGGAGCTTTAACGTTATCCAATCCATCCCATAGAATTTTAACATGGATCGGATAACACTAAAAATTGGATAACACCAAGACTTGTGGAACCAAGTTTTAGTGTTATCCGGTGTTTTACTGTAATATAGGTTATCACCTGGTTTTACAGCCTCTTTGGTCAGTGGTGATTTACTGCAATTTAATTCCCATGGAAATCACCAACTGGATTCAGGCCAATGGAAGTGCTTTTCAAGCATATTGTTATCCATGCCTTGCTGCTGCATGAAAATAATTCCCATATAAGGAAAAAGACAGCAATTAAGTCGCTACTGATTTACTTATTTATTAATTCAATTTATATCCCACCTTTTCATCAATGAAGTCACTGAACCTCTATCACAGTGATGGCAAACCTTTTTGAGACCGAGGGCCCAAATTGTAATCCAAAATCCACTTATTTATCACAAAGTGCCAACATAGCAACAGGGGAGGAAGGAAATGTTCCCACTGGGCTGCTGGGAAAAGGGGGGGTGAACTCTGTGCTGGGGGGGGAAGCGCTCCCATTGGGTTGCTGGGTAGAGGGGAGGGGCAAACTCTGTGCTGGGGTGACTGCATGGGTGCCCAGAGAGAGGGCTCCGAGTGCCACCTCTGGCACACGTGCCATAGGTTCACCATCACTACTCTATCAAGATATAACTCAAGATATTATCTCAACTACCTTACCCAAGACTAAACAAGTAGAAAATCAAACAGCATTATCTTCAAAATTATGACATAATCTAACACTTGTAATTTCACATTTTTCTTCAAGCGGATGCAAAGGACATAGAAGGAGGTGACTAGAGACTCTGATCTACCAAGTCTTGCTGCTACACAGAGGGATTGCTGTGTTTTGTATCATTACCACACTCCCAAAATTTAAAAATACTTTTTTGGACACTAGATGGCAGAGAAAGTGTAGTTTGTAGGAGTGGGTGTTGCATTTTAAGATCCTGGGATGTGCATGTGTAATTTCTCCAGAGTTCTGGTAATCACCCACCACTGCTCTAAATGAGAGACTACGCTTACTTAAGAGCTTTGAAAATAATTTGATAGCTTTCCTGCTGTGATTCCTGAAAATAATGAAAGCTTGCTGGAGTGTGCACACTTGGTTATTTAGATCCCAAAAGCTTAGTAAGTAAAGTTGTTCAGCTAAATTGAAAAGACAAAAGAAATCTCTAGACACCTCTAAACCACCATTATATTTGAATAAATTAATGGAATGAAGGGGCACACAATTATTTTGCTTATCAGCTGTTTTTCTTTGGTGTCATAGCATGAAACTTTAGTTCATGGCAATCATTTAAAAAATGATTTAAAGTCCCAAGTACCATTTCTTTATAATCTGCCCTTAACATTTTGGGCTTTAAGTCTATGGATTCTATTTTTATCCTTCAGCTTCACAAATATTTATGTAAAGACCAAATATTTTTTTTTTAAAAAAAATCTCACTAGTTTCTTCAGTTCAGTCATTCCAAACTGAATGGCATGAAAAAACAGCACGTTATCTTGAAATTTTTTAAAAAAGAATCCTGAGTTTTTTGTAAAAATAAAAATGTGCAATTGATTTTAAAAAAATCCTTCTGGTTGGGCACAGGAAGGTATCAACTGGCTTCTTCGGCTTGCCTGATTTCTGCCAAGTTGTTGTTAAGTACTGCAGTTAAAGAAGCTCGTCTTCTAGTACGCATGATTCTCCCAGAAGCAATGAGATCAGCATAGCCTCGCTGGTGTGAGAAGGCATAGGCAGAACGACGGCTTGATACCCCACGACGGAAGACACTAGGTCTTCGTTTCCACGTCTCCTCTTCAGCCTTGTACTTCTTGCGATTCTTCTGAATCTTTAAATTAAAAATAAAAGATAGTACAATAGGTAGAAATTTAAGAGTTTTTTTTTATAAAAAAAATAAGGACCTCAACATGCAGAGAAAACTGTTATCTCATCTGGTATTTCTAGCATCTGCTGAAGGGGGGGGATTCCTAAAACTTTGGAAAGTTGGTTACAACTCTTTAGGGTTTTAAGAAGGAATTTTTCCAGCAGATGCTGGAGATTGAATGTGAGACCTAACTCATGCAAAAGCTCTACTGCTGGATTTATGGTATGACATCTTCCCAAGAGTTATCACCCATATAAATTTCCCATTAATTCTTCTACTTTGATTTTTTTTTAATCTACCAATATTAGGAATAGGAATTACATTTATATACCCATCACATAGTGCTTAGGGCATTCACAAAGTAATTTGGATTTTGCTCATAACATGCTGGGTACTCATTTTACTTTCCTTGGAAGGATCGAAGGCTGAGCCAGCCTTGAGCCTGCTCAGGATCGAACTTAAAATGTTAGCAGTTTGGGCTGCAATACAGCAGTTTAACGACTGCACCACTAGGGTTTGGTAGTAGCAGCTTTTTCTCTCTCTTGAGCATGATAGTACTTTCTAACTGGGTATCTCTTTCCAACGTACCTTATTACTTTCTGTAGGCCAAATAGTCATAGTTAAGAAGCGGAGTGCAATCACAGGGAGCAAACAAATTGCAACAGTTAATATTATTGTCAACCAAATATATGGCTGCCGGAGAGCATTTGAAGCAGTACCTAGAAAGGGGGAAAAAACCTATTGTAAGGGTATCTTTCTCCAAGGTTTCAACCAATTATAGCATAGCATACAATGCCCATCAAACTAGTTCAGTTCCCACAGTCTTCAGCCTGTTATGACTACAAGTACAGTAAAACTTCAGGTTATGATGGAGGGCCGTTCCAAAAGCCTCCATCGTAACATGAAAAAAACAAACCTGAAGCACATTTCCCCATAGGAATGCATTGAAATTGTTTTTTAAAAAGTCCCAACCAGACAAATAATAATAATAATAAATAAATAAAACCCCCACAGAAAGTCACCAACCCCCCCCCCCAAACTGCCAGATGCGATTGTCCCCCACAAAAGCAACAAAGCAATCTCCCTACCTTTTCCACGCCATTTGGGGATCTTATCTTCTCTGTTCTGACCTGGGGGAGGCACGTGTTGAGCCCATTTCCCGCCTCTGCTGGCACAGGGAAAATCTGGGGACCTTACCTGCTCGGTTCCCACCTTCCTCTGAGCTACCTGGGCAGCGCTACACCTCCCCAGGCACTTCAGGTGGAGGGGGCAGTGGTCATTTTAAACTCCAAAATGACAGTGGTGGCCATTTTAAATTCTAAATGGCTGCAGTGGCCATTTTAGAATTTAAAATAGCAAAAATTATGGTCATAAACCAAAAAGTTGCAAATTGGGGAATTAGTTTAATTAAATTTAAACTCTAAAATGGTGGTGCTGGCCATTTTAAACTCTAAAATGGCTGCTGTAACCATTTTAGTGTTTAAAATAGCGCAATTTTTGGTCGTAAACCAGGGCACTTGTAACCCGGGGTTTTACTGTACGGTAAACCATCCAGCATCTGCCTTGAAGGTCAAATTTCTTCTCTGCCACTGGAAACAAGAAATCAAAAATCTACTTTACTCTGCAAATGCAAGCGCCCCCCCTCCCAATTCCTTACATTTATATAAATCTATGATTATATGGTTCCCTCAAGCCAGCAGTGCCTTACAGAAAACAAATGTACTTGTCACATTGATTGGTTATCATAAGCATGAATAGGAAAGCAGGCTTGGTGGAGAATGTGCAGGGTAACTTTGGTCAATAAAACCAACAGGCATATCTATAACTGTTTAAATGTAAAATATCAGCACTTTTCCAAGTTCTGAGTCAGACCAAGAACAAGCAGCAGTGTAGGAAGGGGGATGGGGGGGCAGTTGGCCCCAGGCGGCACATTTTGGGCTATGGGTATTCTTGGACTACAGTTCCCAGAAGCCCTAGCGGGAGCGGGACCCAGCATCCACCAGGGGGCGGCAAATTTGGCTTATGCCCAGGGCAGTTGAAATCAATGCTACACTACTGATGAGTTTCCAAAGTCATAAGCAGAAAAGCTTTAATGATCTTGTTATGTCCTGTCCTTAGACAGTAGAACTGACAACCCTCCACATATAAATCATGTGTTTTGCCATTATTCTGTATGATCTTCTTGCTTTGTTTCTACTAAAATTCCTGAACAGATGGCAAGGGGCCATTTTCCTTTCTGAAAAATATTTTATTGTAATTTATATAAAACAAATAACTAATTCAAATGAAACAAGAAGATGATTGACTAAAAACTAATTTTACAAGTAAATACATATATGTGTGTTCTAATGCCTAATCAAATGCAAACAATTGCTGTTATTAATAAGATCTTTTGTACAACTGTTAATATACATAACAGTATGAAAAGGTTTCTAACATACAATTATTTTTCTGGGGTGTCTTATATACCTTTTATATGCTACCAGTTTTATTAAACTTGCAAGTCGGTCAGCAAACTATGGGACATTTGGGGAATTCTAAGAATTGTTCCAAAAATAACTTTCCAAGCTCTGGAGAGGAGTATCTATAATTTAGTAGAGGATGAAAAACTACTTTTGGTTATGCTGAATTCTGAACCTCTAAGTTCCTCCCCCCCAAAACCCAAGCTATCAAGATTTGTTTCTGTTAAGATCTGCTAGGATGTCTAATGTGGAATTATTAGGCACTAATATATTTGAAGCAACACCGAGTAAGTGAAACTCACCTGTAAACTGGAAGGCAGAAGGAAAAAGGACATGTATCCCGGAACTGTGCAGATCAAACGTAATACCAAAGTAAAGTGCTATACTCCCAAATATTGAGAAAGCATTAACAAATGTCCAGTAAGATGTGTCCAGACCCATCTACAAATAAACAAGACAACCAAGAACAAAGTTAGCCAGATAATAGATTGAGCGGCAGGAAACCCAATTCTAGAAGACACAGCTAAAAGGGTGCATTGGAAAAGAGGCCAATGACTACACAAGATGGGAAATGGAATGAAAGCAATCCATGTTCAGATATGTTGAAGAGTTTCAACATTTGTTAGGTAAAAGTATCCCGCGCTCTAAAACCAGTCATGTCTGAATCTAGGGGGCAGTGTTCATGGTTTACAGCCAAAAAGCCAGCGCTATCGGCATCTGCAGACATTTCTGTGGTCATGTGGCAGACATGATTAAATGCTGCAGCACACAGAACACTGTTAATTTTCCCACTGAAGTGGTACCTATTCATCTACAGTAAAACCTTGCATAAAAGTACCTCACTTTGAGACTAACTTGCTTAAAGAGCAGAATTTTCTCTGAATGGTCACCCTCACTTAACAACTAACACCAACCAAAAACTCACTTAACTAAATCAGGGTTAATGATCCCCTCCACCAGAAGTCACAATTGGTCACTTACAATGGTGTTTCACTTAAAGAGCAATCCCATGGAACACAGGTACCACTGTACTTGCAATTTCTTGCTTTCAAACGGCTAGGTTGGTAAGGAGCTAGGGCAGATTGCGGGCACTCACTGCCATCGCACAGCACTCAGGTCTCTTACGGTGTCCTGTTGACCTCCCGGTCATCAACCGAAGTGTCTTAACCACTAAACCACTTTAGCCGCTTCAACATTTGCTACCTTTGCTTGTTTGCCAGCACACGTGACCTGAAACAGTATTCTGACTCTCTGGCCTAAGAATTTTCATGTTCAGGCAGTAAATCTGCTTCCTTTAGCCCAAATTTCCTGAAGCAGATTCAGCAATTTGGATAATCATTTTAAGGATGCAGAGTAAAGCCTGAAGCAAATTTACTATCCTGTAAAATCAGAATAATTACGCTTCCACTTCTTGGTTCCCCTAATGGAGACTGTTCTACTAACAAAATGACTCTGTTGAATTTCACCCAATATCACCCAATATCACTGAATCTGGAGGAACAAACTCCCCATTTCAAATAGGAACAATGATAACAATAGACTGAAATCGTGAAAACTATTCCACTTACCTGAAAATTGACTGCAATTATGAGAGAAGAGGCTGCTGTAACAGCGAATGACTGGTAGTCAGAAGGGGCTTCTCCATCTTGCCCCATGGTTTGTAAATAAGCGCCATATGGTATGAAGAAGATGATCAGTGATGTTACAATGCCATGGAAGAGGCTGATGAAGAACTTCTTGTAATTAAAAAGCAAGTCTCTCTGTCCCAGTAAATATAAGGTAGGAAACCGCATACTCAGCTTGTCACTCACATCCTTAAGGCAAAGAATTATTACTTCATTATAATGCAAGTATATATACATATATATATATCCAGTATGTATTTAAAACTTCTCTATGATATTAAAGCATGCATATCTTTTCTAACAACCATTTTGCAAATGACAAGGATTTAAGATAATATTAAAAAGTACCAAGACCTCAACTAGAGAAACAGTGGTCAAAATTAGTTTAATTTTTTTGAAATTGTATCTATGTTAGTCTGTGTTTCAAGCATATCAGAGGGTAAAGAAAACAAGACAAACAAAAACAAAACAAAAAATGCTGTGGCACTTTAAAGACTAAATTCTCTACCTCTGTACTTGTTGTGTATAAATTGATGCCATGAAGTCTCACTCTTACATCTGATAAAGTGGAGTTGATCCATGAAAGCTAATGCAGCAGTTTGTCTTTAAAGTGCCACAATGGTGGGGTATTTTTTGGCTTTTTGTTTTGTTTATTCTGTAGCAAAATTGGTCTGAAATGCAAGATACTTCCAAGCATTTCAGAACATACAAAAAAGCTGAAAAGCTTGTATTTTCTGCTTTAACCAGTAAGTTTATACTGTGATTTCATGCTGCTTGGTAAGAGTTCCACCTTCATTTGAAGATATGCAAGCCTTCACTTTATTGCAAGAAAAGGTTCCATTTCCTATTGCTTATGCAAAGGTTTTCTTCCTATAGTGCTAATGCACTGAAATTCAGTGGATGGCCAAGAAGTGAAGTTATTGGAGAACAGCAAACTCTCCCATAATTAACCACACAAGCAAAAAAGAATGAAAGCTGTCAACCATACTCAGAAGCATCAGGACAGTTCTCTAGAATAAAGACACACAAAATATGCATGGCAATTTTATGGTAGTATTGCCACCGGGAAAACATATATAAAAGAGATATCAGAAATCAAAAAGGCAACAGAAGGATTGTCAGTTTCTATAATGCATTAATTACAAGTAAAAAATTCTAATCACAAATTATGGTCCCTGATTAACATGGGCTAATTTGCCTTTCGTTCCACACAGGGGTTGGCAATTTAGTAGATGGATTAATTTTGGTTTTTCTGTTTTAGGGCTTTAAACATGGGCTTGTCCAAAAGTATTGCCTATTCCAGGGCGTAGGGGAGCCTAGGGGTGGGCTATAAATTAGAGGGACACCACAGAGTTCAATGAGTGGGCCTAAATATGACACACGGGACTATATAAATGCACCCTTTACTAGCATCTCAAGATCCAAAATTGTTGTACTAATATGGGAAGTGGCTATCCAGTATATGCTTTTGGCCAACAGCAACACAATATTCCTTTGAAAAAAGATATTATGAGTAAATAATTAATAGCCAGATACCTGGTCGAGCAATCCAACAAGAAGAACAGGAAGACTGGAATATAGTACATTATAAAGTGTGATAAACCAATCTTCGTAAGCTGTCTGAAATTTAAAAAATGATCAGTTGTCAGTTTCTTCATGAAGATAAAAATATATCAACAGAAAAGTGTTAGTAAATCAAGTAAGTTAATGCTTTTCTATTAAAGACTTTAAAAAATAAATTATCATAATTTCATTCCTGCCAGTATCATAAATTCTTAACAACAGTGTAGGCTGTTGCATCACCTATAAAAGAGACGGGAAATCTCTATCCTATGGTGCAGAAGTGATCCATGCACTAGATATGGCCTACAGACTGCCTTCATTACCCCGCAAGCAGGATATGAAACCATACTTAAAGGTATGAAAATGCTAGATATCACACAAAGTAAAATACTATTGCTGTCCAATGATGTTAAAATAATTCTGCCAAATCAATTCTGACTTATGACAACTGTTTCCAGGGTTTTCTCAGTACAGAATACTCAGAGTGGCTTACTACTCCTTTCTTCTGGGGACATCCTGGGATAGTCATGTTGGCAACAGCTGGCTCTCCCAACCTCTAGCTTCATTGCCAGACACCTAAACCACTAAGCTATCCAGCCAGCAAAGATGCTAGCTACCATTTAACTTGTTCATGCAAGCAAAGATGAAAATCGTAAAAGGTTCTTTCCTTGCCATGTGAGATTATTTAGTGAATTAATCCAAACTGACTCAGAGGTCAGGTAATTAAAAAAAAGAGCTAACAAAACATGTCAAGAGTAAAAATATTATTATGATTCACAGGAAAAAAATAGGGAAAATAATGAAGTCATTTTAAAGACTGATTTCAAACCCTTCTTCTGAAAAGGGTTTGTAGACACTATGTATTGATGGTCTTCTCACAGACTGAACTAATTTCTTCCATCCATCCATCCATCCATCCATCCATCCATCCATCTTACCTGAGCAGAATAGCCATTGAAGAAGGAGTACCAAAAGTGTACTAAAGTGAAAGCAAAGTTTTTGTAGAAGAAGTACCGAAGGAACTTGCACATTCTTATGTAAGACCATCGACCATGAACGAGCAGCAGTCTTTGAAGGTATCTGAATTGGCCAAAAGAATAGTCACTAGACATTACCGCTTGCATGCCTTCTTGTCCACTTATTCCAACACCAATATGGGCAGCTAGAACAATGACAAAAAAATAATTGAAGAGTTAGATATAGGGCTTATTTTCCCTTGACAAAGGTGGCAAACATAGAATTTGGAATTAGATGGGGAAGGTAGAACTCCAGCAAGGGAAAAAGCACACCACAAACTAAGGGACAACAGCTATGCTGTCTTTTTAACTCGCAGTAATTTGTGGCCAAAGTTTATGCCAACTGCTTAATGGCAGCAGGTATAACCAATAGGTGTTGACCATTATATCCAACAGTCAACTCTAAGAGATTTAAGATGGCAACAGGGTTTTATTTGTTTATCATAGATCCTGGAGGATAGGCCCAGGTGGTGGGGGTGATGGCGGCGGCATGTGTCAATCCTAAAAAGACAAAATAACAAATGCATGCAGTGATGCATTTTCTTATTGCACCACCTTGCATGAGCTTGAGGAAATTGCAAAAATAGCCTGATAGCAATTTGATGTAAATATAAAAGCATAGGTCCGCATTTCAGGATTTAAAAAATAACACCACATATTTTGCATTCAGAGGGTCCCATGTCTAGTTAGCAGCAATGCTGTTTAAAATGTTTTCACATCTACCAGAGTTCAGAAAGACCTGTAGCCCAGTAGACAACATCGGGCTATCTACTAAAGTACTTTATCTATTCTTGCTAGCATAAAATAATAAGATACTACAATTAGTTTTCTGTAGACTCACCAGAACAGAAGGAATTTGATGCATAACTTACTTTTAATCATATTTACATCATTAGCACCATCTCCAATAGCCAAGGTTATGGCTTTCTTGTATTTCTTCACCAGCTCAACTACCATGGCCTTCTGTTTAGGAGTTACGCGGCAGCAAATCACAGCACTGCACTCGCACGCCAGATCGACAAAGTTGCGCTGCTGTTGCTCCTTGTTCAGATCCATTCTTCTTTTACTCTCCCTTTGCTTTTGTTTTTCTTCCATCGTTTTTGGAAACTTCAGTTTTAGGAGTTTCTTTTTCTTCTTTTTCTTTTCTAAGAGAATTTCATTCTGGAGGGAATATTTACAATATCAGGACAATGTCTGCTCGTTTTCAAAGTGTTGAAAAATTATACACAAGTGTCATCAACAAGAACTAAGCACACTATGTTCAGCAAAACAATCCTATACTGTACATGCTTACAGAACACAGCCTAACTAACTTCCAACAAGTACTTCATCTAATTTAGGGATTCTCAACCTTTTCAAGCCACAGGCTGGGTCATGCTCCCTCAGACAGCTGAGTGGGATGGACTGGTGGTCTCCCCTGTCAAAAACTGTGTCTGGGGCTGTTGTAAATGCGTTTATGACAGCTGCAGGTGGATTTACAGCTGTCATAAATGTGTTCATGACAGCTGCAAATGCATCCATGGCTGTTTCTGCAGCTTTTGCCGCTTCAGGTAGGAGCAAGGGCGGCAGGCCACATGAAATGGCACCATGGGCCAGATTTGGCTTGCAGGCCATAGGTTGAGAACCCCTCATCTAACTCTTTAATTTAAAAAATACAAGATTGCAACTAAGGAAGATGTCACACTCATTCCTCCCTTTAGAATTTTTAGGGGATATATAAATATTGATGTTAACCAGTAAGAATAGCCTGCACAGATGCTTATGAGCTCTCTGACCTTTATTTACCACCAGATATATCATCCATCAATGTGCAGACATTAAAAACCTTATTCTAAGAGTACAGGTCTGCGAATGGCAGCCTGTAGTCACTGATGTAGACACTGCTCCAAAAACAGAAGAGTGAAATGATTCTATAAGACTTTTAACAACTTATGCAGATAACCCAATGGCCATGTCTCTCACATGAAATAAATAAATAAAATTTAAAAACAACTGTTTTAATTCTGTCAGCCCACAGGTAGCAGTTGGTGAAAGGTACAAAGACTCAATCCATTTTAAAATAAGTATGAAGAAATTCCCATAGTAATCAAAATGAAAGAGTGACTTATGGTATTGTAGGAAATTAAATGTATTAGAGAATGAGTAGAAATGTGATATTAAGGATGGTTTATGTAGTTTCATCATATGTTTAATAGAGTCAGGTTTTTTATTATTGTTCATATACATTTCATGTAATGTACTCATAGTGACATTATTGTAGAGGAGGAAAATGTGTTTCTTTTTTCCTTTATGATTTTACTTTTATCTGTTTATATATAATCTTCTTATTTCTGTATGTTTATTTTTTTTAAATACCTACAAATAAAAAATGTAAAAAAAAAGTAATCAGGTTGTGTTGTGTAAGACAACAACAGAACTGTGGCTGATTCATATGGACAGCTGGGCGATTCTGTGGGGACTGTCTTTGAAAAGTATTCAAGACCAGGCCTTCTTTAGGAAAAGGAAACCAGGTTCTGAAACTCTCTGCCAATGGTGGCTAACCTAGGTCCATCTCAGCTATTCTTTCCATGGCAAGCAAAGATTTTTTTTATTCACACCAGTGTTTGCTTTTTGAAGTTGATTTGCTAATGCAATGAAGCTAAATCTGGAGAAATCTTTCATTCTCTTATTGATGCATTTTTATTTGTGTTTTTATTAGCTGTGTTCATCTCAGATAAGTTTTAATGGATTAATTCTACTTTTGCTATTGCAGCCTTTTGTTAATTGCTTCAAGCAATAGTTTTTGAATGAAAAGGCAAGGGCATCTGTGTTATCAAATACAGTGTGTGAAAAAGTCCTGGTCCATCTTAATTCACTGCTTGTTTTCTCTGTTCCTGCTGCTTGATCCCCGAGAGAAATGGCCATGAGGCTCAGGTATAACAAGTCAGGAAACTGATTATGCTTTCCTACCCCCACCCCAGCTTCTACCATCTGAGGCAGTTGCCACATTCTTCTTCATGCCAGGGCTAGCCCAGGTGGATAATACTCCTACGTCCAAGTATCAAATGCAATAAGATTTGTACTTACTAGCCATGAGCCTGTAATAATCAGGGCACGGTTTCTACCAGATTCAAAAAACAGGTCATTAGTTCTTTGAGACAAATTTCCATTAGGTCCACCTAGGTTCATCTGTTCTTCCATCCTTGCTTGTAGAAGAGAGCTGTGGTGTGATGGGTAGAGGACAAATAAAAGACACATTAAGTCTGGAATAGGTAATATGGAGTTCTGGATCTACTGAGACACAAAAATATTCTCTTCTTGATTTGTGGTAGGTAACAAGGACTTCTGGCTCCCAGAAGTTGATCAACAGTAACAATAACATTATTCAAGGTAAAGGTCACCCATGCTTGAAAGCCAGTCATATCTGACTCTAGGGTGTGGGGCTCATCTCTGTTTTCAGCCATAGAGTCAGCACTGTCTGTATCTGTAGATGTTTCCATGGTCACGTGGCAGGCATAACCAGATGCTGGAGCACAAGGAATGCTGTTACCTTCCTACCAACGTGGTCCCTATTTATCTACTTCCAATTTCTTGCTTTCAAACTGCTAGGTTAGCAGGAGCTGGGACAGAGATGGAAGCTCACTCCATCATGTGTCACTCAGGTCTCAAACTGCTGACCTGCCTACCTTCCAGTTGTCAAGTTAAGCATCTTAATTATACTACTGAACTAGGAGGGGAAGGCTAAATGTGGCGAGTTGTATAGAAAGACTATGAGTTTTGTACAGTGACTAATCTTGTTGACTTTATTCTGCATTTTAGTCGATACTTTAAAGTTGCTGCTAAAGCTACTAAGTTCATTTTGGGGATAGAGTTTGGTATCTTGGGTAGCTCTTGTAAAGTTCAGAGTAGAACACGGAACAAGTTCACTACCCCACCAGAAAATCAGAGTTACTAGCTTCCATTGTTCCTAATACAGTACTTGAAACAACATACTAGTCTCTAAATTCCTTAACCGTCTATGTTAGGCTTTTGCAACAAGTCACGACTAGTGGATTTCTGTGTTCCAATAAACAACAAAGATTTCAAAAGCCTAATATTTAGTCACTACTGAATGAAACCATGTTGACTATAACCGTTTCTTTAAGAAAACAGCAAAAACCTAGAGCTTAGCATGACCTCTTGCAATTAAATAAACAAAAGAAGAAGCCTTTCCAAATCATCTTTGTTAACACAAGGTCTGCATGCTTATGCATGTTTATAATTTACAGGGTTTGCTAAATTTCTTAGTCTTGGCTGTGTAATCTGGTGCTCTTCATCATGAAAGAATGCCTGTCCTAAACAAGAAATTCCAGGTTCCTCACCTGGAAATGCGCCCTAGCAGTCCAAGAAACCATTGTTTTTCTATAGAGTAGCATGGAAGAGCTGACTTCTATGGGATGGGAGGTAAGTAGGGAGGTGATGCCTAACCTTCTTCTCCTAAGTCCCCTTTTCCCTAAGGTCTACCAATAACTCTCAATTGAACTGGAGCTCCTTGATGTACTGTGGTGGCTCAGTGATTAAGAAACTCATCTTGTTAGATGGAAAGCTGGCAAGCCAGCAGTTCAAGAACCGAGTACTGCATGACGGAATGAACGCCCGTCTCTGTCCCAGCTCCTACCAATATAGCAGTTCGAAAGCAAGAAATTGCAAGTAGATAAATAGGGACCAGTTTTGGTGGGAAAAGATCTTGAGGATATGAAGGAAGCCTCATTCGGGTGTTCCTTGAGCAAAGTTTCTCCAGCAAAAATTCTTTCAACCTAGAATAATTTCTGACTTTATTATTATTATTATTATTATTATTATTATTATTATTATTATTATTATTATTATTATTATTATTATTATTATTATTATTATTATTATTATTATTATTATTATTATTATTATTATTATTATTATTGGAAACAAGTGTGAAATAAGCCGAATAAAGACATTTCCTGTTAAATATCTGTCTGTAGACAGTAATATGCACCTGGATGGTAATACTTCACAATTACTGTATAATGAAACTTGACAGCTAATGTATGTTATGGCAATATAATTTTTTTTACCTTGCCAGCTATTCACATTGGCAAATACAGTAATTAATGTCTCTGGAATCTCTCTTCCTCATACATAGCACTACCAGTGACCGAAATTACTGTTTCATTCTCTCCTACATTTATATCCCAGCTGTAGCAGTTTGAGACCTGAGTGCTTCATGATAGAGTGAGTGCCCATCATTTGTCTCAGCTCCTGCAAACCTAGCAGTTTCAAAGCAAGAAATTTCAAGTAGATAAATAGGTACTACTTCAGGGAAAGGTAACAGCATTCCATGAACTCTGGTGCCTAGTCATGCCTGCCACATTACCAGGAAAATGTTTGCAGATGCAGACAACACTGGCTCTTTGGTTGTAAACAGAGATGAGTACTGCCCAATAGAGTTAGAGACAACTGGCTTTTGAGCGAGGGATAATTTTTCATTTAAAAGCTGGTGTGATGTTTCTAATTTGCAACAACCCTACGAGAACAATATAGGCCAAGAAATACAACTTGCTCAAGTATAGATTAGAACATGGGCCTCTAACTACAGCCTCTAAGCCTGTGTTAAAGAATCTGTGGCCTGTCCAATATTGTTGAACTGGAATCATTATGCTTTACCAGAGGCTCTTAGCTGCAGCAAATGGCATCTGCCAGTGCTTGATATTGCAATCTAACAACTTCTGCAGGGGCACAGGTTTCCCCATCTTTGATCTATGCCATATGTTTGAGATAATTCTCTATAGGAAAAGCCCCATAGTTCAATGGTAGACCACTACCTCTGCATGCAGAAGGTCCCCAGTTCAGTCCTCAACATATTCAGGAAGATGTGGTAGAAAATGAGGCTCTCTGGTCAGCTAGAGAGGCTCACCTCTCTAGCACTAGAAGGAGAGCCTTTTCTGTGTCTGCCCCAGCCCTATGGAACCTCCTGCCAAGTGAACTGCACCTCCAGACAGAGCTGCTGCCCTTCAGAAAGGGGGTAAAGACCTGGCTGGCAGGCATGTGTGGGGTGCGGGCCAGACAGTCAGTTCGACTGGCTGGCTCTTTTGAATAATCCCCACCTCTCTCCCTGATATTTTTAACTGATATTTTTAACTTTTTAACTCTTTTAACCTTTAAATGTAATTAATGTGTTTTTAACTGTGTTTTTAATTTTGTAAGCCGCCCTGAGTCTTTGGATGAGGGCAGGGTATAAATGTCATTAAATAAATAAATAAATAAAATGACAGATGCCAACAGAATGTACAAAAAAAAGTGAGATAAATGTCATTTTACACATCAAAATTTGTTAAATGCAGAAACATGTCTGTTTTACCTGATGTCCTCTCCATAGCAGATAGTTGTTTCATCTGTCAAGAGTTCACAAGAAAACCCAATATTTTCTGCAGTTTCTATAACAGAAGAGAATGCTGTGTCTTAGTTTGTTTTCTCATCTCTCACACACAAAATGCAAAACCATGCTTAAAGAATTACTCATTGAACAAAGAAAAACAAAATAAAAAGTACAGAGTGAATTGATTTATTTTTGGGAAATATGTAGAATCTTTGAGTAAATAACAAGCATCGATTTAGATATGCTACCTTTTTTGTCTCCTGTCAACACCCAGATCTTAATATCTGCCTTTGCCAGTTTTGATATCGTTTCCGGAACACCATCTTGAAGCTTGTCTTCAATCGCTGTGGCACCTAAAAGCTACATATATTAGGAAGGGAGGGAGGGAGGAAGAAATTTTCATGTGAAAATTTGACTAACAGATCATACTGGCATTTATCACTAGTCCACCCTATCAAAATACTGAAATTGTCTACGAGGAAGACTCAGAACTTGGAAATGTTACCCTTTTTAAACAACGATCCTTTAATTACTTAGTCATTAGAGTCATTTCTCTCCCCTCTCTGAACCAAGTTATATTTTAAAATAGATGGATGCAGTCTGTCCTAGGGATATACATAACTTTTATCATTCTCGCGAGTGAGAATTTTAAAATGCAGATGTTTTCTCTGCATTTGTGATTTTTTTTGCATTGTTTTATGGGGGGAAAACTTGCATTTTGCACAAAATTTGGATTTTGTGCAAAACTCAAAATTTTAAATGCATAATACAATATTCCATGCAAACACAGGGGTGTTCTTGGTTGGTTGGTTGGTTGCAAATGCTGTTCCTGACCAAAGAAAAAGTTCGCACTTTTTCACACTTGCATAGAAGCTAAAGAAATTATCTTGCAGCAATTTCTCATTTTCTGATAGTATTTCTTGATGTGTTAAAACTATTTTTGCCTGATGATGAGAAACTCTACGTGTTACATCTTTACCATGTACTGTAAGGAAGCTTTACAAGTTTCTGCTTTTCTCATGGTGCATGTTTATGGCTTCCACTAGAAATATACAAAAGGTGAGAAAAAAGGTAATTTAAGTGCCATGTAGTGGAGGCTAGTCATCCCTGTTTAATAGAGCAATGAATCAATTCCAGGTTTTACTCTGAATTTTACAAACATAGTCCAAAATGCTGAACCTCTTTTCAGGATACATTTTAGCACTTTGGAGAGCTCTTATAATGTTCAGGCTAAAACCTAACATGGGATTTTACACCTCAGTGAAATCAGAAATACAGTATTGCCAGTGTCAAATAAGGAACTTCCCCTGCCTCAAACTCTCCATGAGACTCACAATTAGATTTTGTTCAATTTCCTCATACACTCTGTCCAGAGCTTCGTCACGGTTTCTTGAAGCAACACTAGCAGCCATGAATTTTTTATTCCATGCCTCATACTCTTCATTGCTGATGTCCTTGTAGCAAAGGCACAATGTTCTAAGGGTTTCATTTGCGAAGACCTGCCATGGAAAGGGAAATGGATTATCCCATGTTAAAATGGGATTTACTTTCTGCAAAGTGTGGACAGCACTCCAACTGAGGTTCTTCTTCTTCCATGTTGAGGCCGGAGGTGAAACTGCCAAAATGAAGGCACTTTTTGGTGAGTTCATTCTGCAGTTCCTTTCACCTGACCTAGTGTGAGAAAAATTAGCAACACAATGTTGCTGTTGCCCAGTTGTGGTTCGAAAATGCCACAAACTTCGCAGGCGCTCTTTCTGTGTACCTTCAAAGGCTTCAAAGGGCCATCGTGGCAGGACGTAGCCCTGCCCTCCTCAGACTTCGGCACGACCAGGGGAGGAGGACTCTGGCCGGGAGCGTCTGGACTTCTCCACCTGCCAGCGCTCCCGAATCCCGCCCCCATGCCGGGCTACAAAGGGCTATCATGGCAAGACGCAGCCCTGCCCCCCTCGGAGTTTGGCCCAATGGGGAGAGGAGGACTCTGACTGGGAGCGCCTGGACTTCTCCACCTGCCGGCACTCCCGAGCCCTTCCCCATGCCAGGCTACAAAGGGTTGTCGCAGCAAGCCGCTGCCGCCATTTTTTTTTAGCTTACTTATGGTCAGGGTAAGTGGCCTGATAATGTTGAATCATGTGTTGTTATATGATGGTAATATATTATTATATGTTGGTTGTATTTTGTATTTCATATGATGTGATGTATTGAATTTGTATTCACCTTGTATATTGTTTATTGTATACTGTAACTTATTGTTTGCATTCTATTTCTTTTGTATACTGTTAATTATGTAAGCCGCCCTGCGTCGGGTCTCCCTGATTGGGCGGGATATAAATTTAAAAATTAAATTAAAATTAAAATTAAATTAACCTCTGCAACTGAGGTGATACTTGGCTTACTCTGTGAAACTTTGGATGAAAGTTAAAATGATACAGGAATTTTTCCAATTTAAGCCCATTGCTAAATAGCCATGCATCCCACAAGGATGCTGAAAATTATCGTTTCTTAAGGGTGCTGGAGACTCAGTTGATTTGTACTGTATTTGCCAGTGTATAAATTGCACCTTTCCCCAGTGGTGGGCTCCCAAAAATTTTACTACCACACTGTGCGCATGGTATGGTGGGCGTGGCCAGGGGGAAAGTCCTGCATTGCACCCAAATTAGGACTACTTTATTTAAAAACTTGGATGGGCGGGGCCAGACAGAATTTCTGCTACCAGTTCAACCTGCTGATGCCCACCACTGCCTTTCCCCCTTTAAAATACATAAGGAGAATGGAGTGCATTTTGTGTGCCAGCAAATACAGTATTCACTGAGTCGGTTGTACCGAGTAGGGCGGTATACAAATCGAATAAATGAAATGAAATGAATGAAATATAGTGGCCTCTAGTGGGCCATTTTGATAATTATGGTGTGTGTCTTATACGCCAATGTGTCTTATAAACTGGCAAATATAGTAGATTTTTAATGAACATTAGAAGAAACGTCATGATAGTAAATATAGTCCAAAAATAGAATGAAAGAGTGATACACAGAGTTCTGCTAAGTATGCACTTATAATCAATAACTTTACTCATTACTTATATTTATTATTTATATCTCACTTTTTATTTAAACTTCTTAAATCTAAAGTGATCATTTCCATCTTGGCAAAGAAACAATGATAACTCATAAAACGAGCAAAATGAAAGCTAACTTACATCCAGTGCCTCTTCTGTAACCTGCCTTTTAGGATTATTTGGATGCAACCTCTCATAAATGACCGTATCAGCCCCCTTACAATACAGTCTGATTGCTCCACCTGGTTCTCTTGCTATAAAAAGAAATGAGAGGGTAGGAACTTAAGACATTAGAACTTCTGCTTTTCACATCCATGGGGTCGCAAAGGGTCAGAATCGACTGTGCGACTGAACAACAAAATCTCTTAAAACTGCATTAAAATTGAACAAAAAGAATTTTATCTCTTTTGGAGATGCAGAAAACCCAGAAAGCAATTATAAAGCAACAATTGATTTTTAATTATTAGAAGAGGAAAACCGATCATGAGATGGATGACTCAATAAAGGAAGCCATGGCCTTTAGTTTGCAATACCCAAGTAGGACTTCCAATGATTGGACTTTTGGAGGTCATAATTCATTGGAGCACCAAAACACAGAAACTTTGCTTTGATCATGCAGAGTTACTAGGAGTGATTTATTTTCTGCCCGAGGCCTGACATTTACTGAGTAAAGGTAGAGGTCAAATAGTTGTATATTTGATATAGGCCTAGACATGCTTCTCCCAAATGAGAAGCTAAACTCTCTTAAAGAAGCAGCCACATTCTGTCTCATTATACTTTGAGGGAGTAATATGTTACCATATTGATGTACATAACAGAAACAAAAGCAATCATAACTCTAGAGCAGTGGTTTCCCAGGGCCCAGAGGGTGACTTCATTTCCCAGAAGCCTAAGTCAGTACATTGGCTAACCAGTGCTTTGGGGTATTGACTTAGGCTTCTGGGAATTGAAGTCCAAAATCCAAAGGTTGGGAAACACTGATCTAGAGTGAAAGGAAGCCATTATTGTCATATATGGAGGGCTTGCTGCAGGTTTGTTCATGTGTTTTATTATACAGTAATACATCAGATAACGCTAAGACTTGGTTCCACAAGTCTTGGTGTTATCCGATTTTTAGTGTTATCTGATGCATGTTAAAATCCTATGGGATGTATCGGATAACGTTAAAGCTCCATAGAGATACATTGTAACCGCAAAGGCTTTAGCGGTTGTTATCTGATCCATCCCATAGGACCTTAACATTATTCAATCCAATTCTCCTCCCCAGATTACTTAACGTTATGCGATTTTAGCATTATCCGAGGTAAACGTTATCCGAGGTATTACTGTATAAAGTACATATTTTCCAATAAAACATAGCACTTAAGGTGTCTTACAAACTTCTTAAAAGAATAAAAATAGGTAAAACTATGTTTTAAAAAGACCTTCTGAAATCAAGTTGACCAACCCCACCACAAAATTATTAAAATCAATTGACTACACTAAAACCATTAAAATGAGCAGATACAGTTAAAAACAACACAACATTGCTGTTGAGACACAAAATGCCAATCTAGAAGAGAGAGATACACATAGAATAGCATCAAACAGTTAACTTACTGATAACTGACATCCGTTTTCTGTCACTGTTGAAATCCAAAATGGCAAGGACACCATATGTTCTCGCAGTTCCCATTTCACTTATTGTAATAGTATTTTGTGTCCGTGATAGAAAAGCAAAACCAAAATTTCTGGCAGCTGTCACCAATGCCCCTTCATCAGGAGAGGCTGCCTGATAGTTGAGCTCACCTAGAATTTTAAGAACAAAAATTCAACATACCAAACTAGATGGAAGTTTTTTTTAGAGTGAGGAATTATAATACCAGAGTTAGTGGCATGCTTTGAATAGAAATGCAAGTAAAACAGCCTTTTAGGAATACAATTAGCACACCTATTTGTTAACAGTTTACAGTTTGATGGTTAATACCTGAAGGGCTGATGCATAGACATTTCCAAGAAGATGTACCATTTTGTGACTTAAACATAGGTAAAGGTCACCTTTGCTCAAAAGCCAGTCGTTTCTGACTCTAGGGTTCAGTGCCCATCTGTTTATAACCAAAGAGCCAGCACTGTCTGCATTTGCAGACATTTCTATGGTCATGTGGAAGGCAAGACTAAACGCCAGAGTGCACAGAACGCTGTTTACCTTCCCACTGAAGTGGTACCTATTTATCTACTTGCAATTTCTTGCTTTCAAACTGCTAGATTGGCAGGAGCTGGGACAGAGACAGGAGCTCACTCTGTCGTGCAGCACTCAGGGATCGAATGCCGACCTTCTAGTCTTCAAGTTCAGCATCTTAACCACTTAAGACACCACAGTCGATGACTTAAACATAACCCTTTCATATAAAAAGAGCCCAATAAAACACACACACACACACACACACACACACACACACACACACACACACACACACACACACACAAATATAGAAGAATGTGGTTGTACCCTAAAGACTAACATTTATATTTCAGTGTAAGCTTTCATGGGTTAATATTAGAAAGGAGTGAAACAAAGGTATTGTGTGTATATAAGCAAGCACGGGGAAGTGAAAATGCCATTGCTAACACAAGTAAATAACTGTGAGAAAGTTGACTGCAAGTCCTGGCTAGTTTCACACTTTAAGTTCAAAGACAGTAGAAGGTTTATTTTAGGGTCAATTCTTTTGGCACTGTTTGTTTTAGTGGAGTAGTTACAAAATATTACAAAGTACAGTACTGTATTTCCTTTGGGTTGTCTAGCTAAAAGTCTGATCCATGCAAAATATTGCAGGTAAATTGTTTATTAGTGGATATAATGACATAAGAAACTCTTGTTGATATTTAATCACCTTTTGACACTCTAGAATTTATTAATGAATCTGATTTCAGCTGTCTCTCTTTATAGTCTTATTTTGTGGTTCTTTTCTTCTTCTTTTGATGATAGACCCAGAAGAGAAAATGATCAAACACCTTTATCACCTTCAGTTCACAACTAAAACCACCGCCACACCATTACCAATGATCTACAACCCATTCTAGACAACAGTACTTCACTCTCTCAAGGCCAATCTGTATTTGGTTACCAACAACCTCACAAACTCCAACAGTTACTGACACATGACAAATTCTGTAGCACCAATACAGAGAGACAGACAAAAACCTGCTGCAAACCTAAGATGTCAATTGTACCTCCACATCCATTCTGCCAGCACAATAATAAGCCCTAACGATGTCACCCGCCATATAAGAACTCATTTACTTGTGTATCTGCCAACCAGATCTATGCCATCTTTTGCCAGCAATACTCTTCTGCACTCTACATAGGACAAACAGGACAATTTCTAGGCAAGATAATTAGTGACCATAAGTCTAAAACCTGTTTCAGAACATTTCAGTCTACCCAGAAAGCACTCACCATCACTAGTGTCCACCATCACTGTGTGGCAAAGTGCAAGCAGAAAGAAGAATTGTCGAATTTCAGGTTCTTTTCCAGACCTAATCTTCTCAATCAGATACTGATCGTTAAACAAAAGCTTCCCATCGGCATACATATTCCAGCTGAAATCAACTTGCTAAATAAGCACAAGAAAAGAATGTGAGTATTTTCATTAATGTATCACCAATTCAAATTATAATGAGGCAGACTATGGCTGCTTCTTTAAAGAGAGTTTTGCTTCTGAGCTAAGAAAAGCATGTCTAGGCCTATGTCGGATATACAACTATTTGACCTCTACCTTTACTCAGAGGCTCCAGGCAGAAAATAAATCACTCCTAATAACTGTGTATGATCAAGGCAATTCCAACTTATGGCAACCTTTCCATGTTTTTCTGGGTAGATAATGCTAAGTGCTTTAGCATTCAATTCCCTTTGGCATCACCCTGGGACTGTGCAGCTTGTCCAATGCCACACAGGCTGGCTCTTCTTCTTGCAGGAGGCATGGTGGAGAATTGAACTTGTGGCTCAGATACCTGAAGCACTGAATTAGCCAGCCAGCCACACCTAGACAAGCAAATCACTCTTACACAAGTAAAATTCTATGGAATCTAAATGAATGTATTAACCCTTCAGAGCATCTCATGAGTTACGACCCAAATTATTTAGCTACAGTCTCTTTCTGGTACTACTGTTAAATCCACCAGGAGTAACCAACCTTGGTGCTCCAGCTGTTTTTGGACTTCAATTCTCAAAAACACAAGTCAGTAACCTGTTGATCAGGACTTCTGGGAAGTCCAAAAACAGCTGGAGCACCTTGGTTGGCCACCCTGGTGTACACAGTCCATCAGTCCTGGACCTAAGAATCAGTGAGGTATCACCTGATAATGTAGCTGGTACCTGTTAGTGCTACTCTCTGCAACTGCTCTATTGTGATCTTATCAATGCCAATCACACTATTAGTAATTCCAACAACCCCTAAAGATTATTGCTATAAAAGGAATTACTCTTTGTTCCCAGATATTAAAAAATGTACAAGGGATATAGTCAGGTTTACTGAGCTTTCTTTTACTATCCAGATGGTCCAAAACCTTTTGCTTCTTGCTATTTTAGATTGAGCCTTGGATAACCTATGTTCAACTTTTGAGTTTTTGACAATGACCATTCAAGAAATGAATGAAACATGCATCTAGATATCTGTTTCTGTAAAGATACATTGTTTGTTGCCTATAATTGCTTACCTCTGGATGATACTGTTCTTGGCCCATTTTATCTCTACACATTCCTAAAGGGGAAATAAAAGAAATATGAAACATTATGCAAGAACTGCCTTTCTGAAGGCACTGTCCAGTCTGGCATCCTGTTTCCAAATGGTGCCAGCTAGAACAGATTACAACAGGGCATGAAAGCCACCAGAAAGAGAGGTCCTGCCAAATATTGCGGACCCTATTTTACATTGCTATAGACGCCATCTCTCAAAATCAAAATAGGGCATCTTTCACTCATAAGAGTCCTAATCTCAACAATTCTCTCATTTCACTGCAGTTTCACAGGACATATTCAGGAGATTCCCCTACCCATAACCTTCTGGAAAAGCTTTTTGGAGGTACAGTATAAGGGATTTTTGGAGAAGCAATATATCCATTCTGTGACCTGCTTTCTGTTCAAGCAACCCTAGGTTTCTTCCCATAACTCTAATTCTTTTTTTAAAAAAACAATCAAACAATCTATAAATGACAGCGAATTCTGTAACTTAATTTACAGTTAGGTAGACACATTTTCTTCTACATGCCCTAAATATTTTAGTAAACAAATGGATTGGTCCATTCCAACAAAGCCTAGACTTACCATACGTTTGGCCATTTATACAACATTTTTTGAATGTCATAACATTCTGCGTCAGTGTACCAGTCTTGTCTGAGAAAATGTAGTGGATTTGTCCAAGCTGCTCATTCAAAGTAGTGGTTCTGGCTTTAGCAGGTGTATCCTTCTCTGGATAATACATTTGTAAGTCCCAGTTGATAAAGTAACTTTGGCCCAAACGGATCACTTCAACACTGAGTGGATAAAAAATAAGAAGGAATTCTAGGTCAAATGTCCTGAAAATCTGCAATGTTCTTTGGTGTTAAATTTAAGGAAGCTATTCAGAAAAATATAATGATGTGAACCCTTAACTGAAAAGTTTTCATAGCAATCAATCTGGATTCCTAGGTTTGTAATTCAAAATGAGTATTGATACATGCTGATTTGTGTCAAGATTCAAACCAAGAATTTAGGTATTATTATATATTTATTATTAATATCAGACCTCCAATTTCAAAACATTTTATTCATCAGTTTCTTATGCAGACAAAGCTTGTTAGTTTCAAATCTTCACTACACATGTCCATTTGAGAGAAAAATTATTTACAAAGAGTATCCTTAGGAGAAGCAGAGCAATTTGCAGGGGTGGAGGAAAAAGTTTTGAGTCATATCTAAACTTGAAAGAAAGAGAACTCTCTGTCGCAATTCTCATGGTCTCATTAACTCTCACTTCAGTGTTTATATTGAAAGTATAATGAGGTTATATATTGTATTATTTCCTAAGATGTTCCTGGTTGTTTTGTTGTCCCTCAGTTTTAAAATTTTAAATATTTCTTTAAAACTTCATCTCCTTACACAAGCTATTTTTGTAAGTCAACCACTTAAAAGTATAAATATTAAATATATATATATTAATTGTTACCTGACATAGAGGGATATAGGAACCATGGTGTTAAGAACAATGATGTATCCCCAGAAGTTCAGGAAACCTCTATATGAAGGTGTTTCATCTTCTCCATCATAGAGGTACCAAGAATAATTACCAATCTGCTGTTCCCAGTAGGTATGTCCAATAGCCAGGCCAGCAGAGACCAAGAGAAGCAAAACGAAGATCTGAATTGTAAACACACAGACAAAATGCAAGCCTTGTAAAAATACAGCTCTGGATTTCACCAATGTTTTGTCCCCACATCTGTTTGAATACTCTCAGATCATGGTTGCAGAAATCAAGATCAAAGGTGAAACTTTTTGGTGATGAAACAAAAGACAAAGTATTGCCTTGGGTGACTCTAAAGATTTTTCAAAAAGAAATCCACCTCTGCTGCTCAAAGAGAAGACCAGGATCACAACTATCATTTCATAATCACCACCCCTGCCACTAACTTGAACCTGAAAAAAATTACACCCAAAAGAGCTCATAATCCAATATGTAAGAGATCTGTTTTGTTTGTTGTGTTAATTTGTTTACTTATTTCTAGCATCCCTCCAGTAACCTCATACAAAGTACTATGTAAATGTGCTAAAATGCTCTACCTACACCATGGGTTCCCAACCTTTTCAAGTCAGTGGCCAGGTCACGCTCTCTCAGTCTGCTAAAAGGGCCAGATGGCCATTTTGCCCTGCCTGCACAATGGAGGTGACCATTTTGTCCCAACAGCTTCATAGGGGTGGCCATTTTGTTTCTCAAATGCCCTTGGAGGGATGGGGGCACATGAAATGGTGCCATGGGCCAGATCTGGCTCATGGACCTTAGGTTGGGAACCTCGATCTACACAATACAAATGTAACTAGAGAAAAAACCCAGACTGTTAAAGAAACCAAATGCAAATACAGAGGTCTCCCCCGTATCCTGCCCTAACCCCCATGCTGATCAGTAGAAATAAGCTGGTACAGTGAACTTAATAAAAGTTTGATGGGGGAGAAGTTTGTGCAGCTGAAACAACAAGCCACTGTTTCTACCGTGGCTTGTCTCCTTTGGGGTGTCAAAAGTCCTTCAGAGAAGACAGAGTCCCAAATCTTTCAGTACTATCATTTATGTCTCTATCATGAGAAACATACAATTATTTTTTTCTGATGCCACAGTTATCCACACAAACAAACTCTGATTGACTTCAATAAAGGATGAGGAAGGTAACATTCCAGACCCTGTACTTGGAAATGAAAAATGGATCCTGCAAGATATGTCAAAACAAAGTAAATACTGTATTTAATTTTCATAGGAACAACAAAAAACTTACAAAACCTAGCAAACAGTAATATAATATACCTTCTGTAAACTCTGAATGACTAAACAGGGAAACCAACTGAGAATCTTACCGTATAAACCATATAATTCATTAGGGAGTCAATTTTAGTTCTTTTAAACCGCGTTCTTCCACTGTTTTTCATTATTTTTGTATCTGCTCCTAAAATCACATTAAAATTGCAGTATTAATGTTCCGATGTTTTTTAAAAAACCTGAAACTTCATGTGTGTTTTCCTTAATGTTAAACATACATATAAATACTTTTATATATTTGAGCAATCTACACTAGGAGGGAGAGTGTTCTGAGGGAATATATATTTATCTACTATTGCCAAAAATATTTGGTCTTACTAATCCATCAATTTAGCAATGTAAAACAAAGGAAAATAAAGAAAATTGGGGTTCAAAAGAGCCTCTGCAGCCCAACGGGAGGCAGGACTTGCTGTTTCAGACCCACCCCCCAACAAGACAACTACACTGACCCCAGCCCCACCAATGGCCGGGGGAGATCAAAGCCGCCATGGCCACGCTGGCGGCTGAAGACGATGACCCCAGCCCCTATTAGGGGGGATAGGGAGCCGCCACCGACCTCCAGGCCCTACCAACAGTTGGTTGTGCCAACAGAGTGTGATTCGTGCTGGGACTGCTGGGACTGTTATGAGACTTTTAAATGAATGATTTTTTTCCTTTTTGTATTGTGTTATAATATGATATGATTCAGTATTGTGATTTATTTGTTGTTACCCCATTGCATCTTATTCTGTTGTACAGTAAAACATCGGATAATGCCAAAAGTCTTGGTGTTATCAGATTTTTAGTGTTATCCGATCCATGTTAAAATCCTATGGGATGGATTGGATAACGTTAAAGCTCCATAGAGATACATTGTAAGCGCACAGGCTTTAGCGGTTGTTATCTGATCCATCCCATAGGACCTTAACGTTATTTGATCCAATTCTCTACCCCAGATTACTTAATATTATGCAATTTTAGCGTTATCCGATCCAATCGTTATCTGGTGTTTTACTGTAATGTGTATATGCTTTATTATATTTTATATTGTAATATTGTTGTTTCATGGAATGTTGTATTTGTGGGTTCTGTGAGCCACCCTGAGTCGGTTTTACCGAGTCGGGCAGCATACAAATAGAATAAATGAAATTAAATGAATGAAATGAAATAATTGAAACATCATATTTCTAGAATTTTGCTACATCACATAGGGGTTTAAAAGAAAAATCTCAAAAGAAGCATTTGAACTGGCTTCTTAGTGACATAATCAATTGTTTATCTCATGAAGTTGTAATCTGTAGCAATGCTCACAGTTCTATTGTTGAGTGATTTAATTTTCTATACAGATTGCAGATAAAGCTAAATTAAAGTACTATACTGTATAGAAAAATAAAGCAGCTCTAGAAGCCTATGAAAAAGCCACACAATAGAAGTAAAAAAGAGGTGGGATGGAAGGCTTTAAACCCAAACAACTATAGATGTAGTAATCTGAAGTGACCCAAACTGTGACAAAAACAGCCAAATATGTAGGATAAATGCTCTATATCAGTGATGGCAAATCTTTTAGAGACTGAGTGCCCAAACGGGGGGGGGAGGGTTGAACTCAAAGCTAGGAGGAGGGAGGAAGCATTCCCGCTGGGCAAAGGGGTGGGGTGAACTCTGTGCTGGGGGAGGGAGCAAGTCCTCCCATTGGGCTTCTGGGCAGAGGAGTGGGGCAAATTCTGTGCTGGGGTGACAGCACACATGCCAACAAAGATGGCTGGGAGTGCCCCGTCTGGCATGCATGCCATAGGTTCGCCACCAATGCTCTATATTAAATAGTTCATGATTTCTCGTTCATTATACCTCGACAAATTTCTTTACAAAGTGTTCTTTGGGGCTTTAAGTAAACAACAGGAAAAGGAAATGGTACATCTTAAATAAACAGCCAGTACTAATACTTCATTCATTGTAGAAATACCTGCAAATATGACAAGTCCATGACAAAATTCTGTGTTCCGAATTTTGCAGCCACGTAGCAAGATTTTGTCAGCATCTAAAGCATAGCTTCTTCCTTTCCACATCAGGGTTCCTGTAAATTTATCTAACCGATTGTTGGGTTCTTCACATTCTACCAAGCCTGATAAGATGATTTAAAAGAACAATAAACTGAGATGGGGTGGGAAAATTATAATTTTTAAAAAAGGCATCAAAAGATCTTCATTGCAAACTACAGTATTGAGTTTAAAACATTTAATGGCAGGTGTGAAGAATAGTGCCAGGAAGCTAATTTCGCTACCCAGCCCTTGCCAGAACTTAGAAAAAAATACTTTCTTGGACTACATGAAGACCATACTGGTTACCAATAGAGTAAAACCTCATATAACACTAAAACCTGGTTCCACAAGTCTTGGTGTTATATGATTTTTAGTGTTATCTGATGGATGTTAAAATCCTATGGGATCCATAGAGATACATTGTAACCACACAGGCTTTAGCGGTTGTTATCTGAAGCCTCCCATAGGATCTTAATGTTATCTGATGCAATTCTTCCCCCCAGATCCTTAATGTTATGCGATTTTAGTGTTATTCGATACTAATGTTATATGAGGTATTACTGTACTTGAATCTTCAGTCTACAAAAATATTTTCTCAACACTTATGTTCCTCTCCCAGCAACTCCATGAAAATGCTACATAAAATATTGAGTGAATTCTCTGAAGGTGGGCTATGGTACTATAGGCAGTTGTGAAAAGAAGAAAGAAAAGCCTAAAAATAGTTTTTGAAAGCCTAAGACCGTGATGGTGAACCTTGGCACTCCAGATGTTCTTGGACTTTAATTCCCAGAACACCAAGCCCCAATGAATCTGCACTAATGGGTTACTTCTGCTTCCAGGAGCAACAAAAGTGGAGTGGTGCATTAAACCCTTTCATGCAGATTCATGGAGGCTTGGGCTTCTGGGAATTAAAGTCCAAGAACATCTGGAGTGCCAAGGTTTGCCATCACAGGCCTAAGACATGTGAGAATTCCATCTTCAGATAATGCCTGTACTCAGTTTATAATTCTTCCCATCCTGTCACCATGCCATAGTCCACCCAATTCAGAAGGGTCTCTTGAGATAAGCAAAAGGGAACTAACAGGAGAAAAACATTAGACAGTTTAGTTTTGTAGAGCTTTCAGGCTGGATTGTTGTTGTTCAGTTGCACAGTCGATTCCGACCCTCTGCGACCCCATGGACCACTGTCTGCCAGGCACTTCTGTCCTCCACCATCCTCCTCAACTCACTCAGCTCTGTGCCCATTGTGTCTACAATACCATCTAGCCATCTCATTTTTGGCTGCCCCCTTTGCCCTCCACCCTTCCCAGCATCAAGGCTTTCTCAAGCGAATCCTCTCTTCTCATTTGATGTCCAGTACTTTAACTTCATCTTTACTATTTGACCTTCTAAGGAGCAGTCAGGGTTGATTTTTTCTAAGATTGACCTAGTTGTTCTCCTCGCTGTCCAGGGGACTCTAAAAACTCTCCTCCAACACCACGTCTCAAAGGCATCTATTCTTCTGCGCTCAGCTTTCCTAATGGTCCAGCTCTCACAACCATACATTGCCACCAGAAATCAGTTGCTTTGACTGTATGAATTTTTGTTTGCAATGTAATGTCTCTACTTTTCACTATGTTCCCCAGGTTTCTCATCGCTTGCCTCCCAAAAATCAGTCATTTTTTAATTTCATGGCTGCAATCTCCATCTGCAGTGAGCTTTGATCCTAAGAAAGTAAAATCTGTCACTGCTTCTACTTCTTCCCCATCTATTTTCCAGGGACTGATAGGGCTTGTTACCATTATCAGGCTGAATGGTACTTAATAAATTCAGTACAGTACTTAAAGGAGATTTGTGAAATACAGAAACACTTTATTTCCCCCCCCCCCCCGGTACAGCTTTCAGAGTAACATTTTATGTAATTTAGGGGGCTGCCACAAGTTTTTTTTTAAAATTATCTGCTCTGGTGCAAACTGTAACTTTCTAATACAAAACAGGTACACCAAGTGGATAAAAAGGGGTTTTGGAGCTTTTCCGTTGCTCATAGAAATGTAATCAAGAAAGAATCAAGTCTCTCTTCTGTTTTTAAGAGATTAAAAATCATTACAATAGGGATTTGAAATTATAGCTCTGTTCTAATCTGAACCTTGGCCTCTCCAGATAGAACTAAAGTGGTGGGGGAAATGTTTCTCCCTTTCTAGAGCAGGGGTTCCCAAACTTTTCTGGTCACGGGCCGGTCATGTGGTTTATGACAGCCACGTGTGTATTTACGGCAGCATTTTGCGCATGCGCAGGCACATTTTACTTCCGCTTCCAGGAGTGATGAGGGTGGCGCAGCCAGGGTGATTTGGCCCTGTGGGCCAGATCCAGCCGACAGTCATAGTTTGGTCACCCTTGTTTAAGGGATGGAGCGACTGTTGTTTTGAATCAACAACCTAGGTTCCTATGATATTAAACATAAATGTCTATTGTACCAACCATCAAATGCTGCCAATGAGCTTTCTTCTTGAAGATATCTGTCTGTTACTTCCAGTGACATTTTGAACTTTAAGTTGGTTTCACTTAAAAAAAAAGATAAAAAGCACAGAGTTTAATGTCTCTTGGTTTAATGGGAACAATGGACTGCTTTCCTTTTCTGTTCTTTACTAATTATTTTGTGCTTTTCTCAAGTGGTTAAGATGCTGACTGGAAGGCAGCAGGTCAGCGGTTCGATACCTGAGTATTGCATGACAGAATGAGCTCCCGTCTCTGTCCCAGCTCCTGCCAACCTAGCAGTTCAAAGCAAGAAATTGCAAGTAGATAAATGGGGACCACTTCAGTGGGAAGGTAAACAGCGTTCCGTGCACTCCAGTGTCTAGGAATGCCTGCCACATGTCCACAGAAATGTCTGCAGACACAGACAGCGCTGGCTCTTTGGCTATAAACAGAGATGAGCACTGAACCCTAGAGTCAGATACGACTGGCTTTCGAGCAAGTGTGATGTTTTCTTTTACCTAATGCAGTAACAGTAGACCACTGCAGAAAAGAAAGAATAAGAAAAACACCTTTGGATTTTAAAAAGAAAAATCTAAAACATCTCCAATATCTCAGCAAGTAATTAGAAACAGAATGTATTTCATCACACAATTTCTTGCTGCATGGGCTGAGATGTAAAAAGAAGAAATGGGATAAGATAACATGATAGCATGTTCATATGTCTCACTGAGATGATAAGATAAAAATTAATTCATAGTAATGAATAGGCTTTCTTAAGAAACATACAACATACAGATTATATATACAGATACCATGGATACCTTGGAGTCGCTACTCAGTGAGGAATCCACGTATTGGTGGACATCTCTGTGATGAAATTGCACACATGCAAATGGACTTGAGAAATCAAGTTGATTTGCATGTGGGGTTTTTTAGCCATTCGGATATCATGTCACCCACTGGCTAGGTGGACCATGACAAATGCCCTCTGCTTTCACCTTCTCCAAGGGATCCAATGGAGGGTGCTTTGGTGAGTTTTAGTCATGGCCTAACATCATTAACAAGAGTTGGGCCACACTGCCTAGTTAGACTGCTCACACCCCCGTACCCTGACACATATGAAAGCAGCAATTTCCCATTAATTTGGTCCCAGGTGGATACAAATTTGTACCTGTGATTGAATATAACTATTTCTATGTCATCTTCTCATTGTTTACAGTATTTTTCCCCACTCTGGCAGGAAGCCATCCAAAGAAGGGGGAATATGTTTGCCGCCAAACCAGCTTGTGAAAGTAAGCATAAATCAAATAAATGGGAATGGTAAATAATTTTATCCTTTGTCCAGTAGTATTTTTATATTTACTAAGAGCATAATTTTCTATTTGTTTGACTTTAATTTTTAACATCATTCAAATTGACACAAAATGGGCAAGTCCTTAAAGTCCTTAAGAAAAATGGTTGGCTTTGTAAAGTTTTAGAATGACCTGAGATTTGTACATTATGCACACAGGGAAAAATAAACAACTGTATTACTTTAAAAGTCAATTATCTCAGCAATTTACTCTCCCCCTATACGTGCCAGCAGCAGGCATAAGTACACAAGGAAAGACGCAGCAATAGAACTTACCTCTATAGTAAAAACCCTTATGGGTTCAGGAAGTTGTAGTCAAAGAAACAACTTTTTCCAGCTCAAGAGGAGGAAAAACTGTATTTCTGACATACATAAAATGACATACAGTGGAACCCCGTGTTACGGACGCCTTGCGTAACAGAAAACTCACAATACGGAAGGAAATCCTGATAAAATGACACCTTGGCTTACTTTTTTCCCTGCCATATGAACAGGGGTTTTTGTTTTTTGGCATGGCGGGTACAATTGCACCATTTTTCGGCTGCTTTGGCAACCTCCGCTGCCTCCCATGGTGGTGGGAGGGTTTTCGGAGCATGTTCACTCCATTCCTGGAATTTTCCAACACATTTCCACTGTGTTTTGGCAGCTAAAACATGGAGTTTTCAGCACTTCTGCATGGTGGGAAAGCAAACAGCTGATTACCAGAGCTGCCACTAGAGGCTGCTGTTGGAAGTGCAGAAAATGCATAGGAATGCATTGAAAACCAATTAATCCCTTCTGGAGGTCAGAAAAAAGTGGAGAGGGGAGACATCTTTTATCTGTACAAATCTTTTTATAAAGTAGCAGAAATGTGGTGAAAATTTCCAAAGTGTACTTTATAAAGAGTTTGAAACAGAAAACATACTTTTTAAAAAACATTTTTTTTCCTGACCTCCGGAATGGATTAATTGGTTTTCAATGCATTCTTATGGGAAACTGATCTTCACGATACGGATTTTTCATGATAAGGAAAACCCTATGGAATGGATTAACTCTGTAACCCAGGGTTTCACTGTACAAGGATTTTTTTTAATATAAAAATGATAGCTCCAAACAAGCCATGCAGATTAGGCTCACTTTGTGAAGCCAGAAAAGAGGGCCTTTTTTGGTAGTTAATTCCAGACTTCTCCAAGAGACAAAGTTGTCTTCTCCTTCTGATATCTATGTATCCACCTATCTCCTACTGATTTTTGTATGTGTGTGTGTGTTTTAACGTACATAAAATAAATAATTCTTCAATAGGACACTTAGCATGATTTTTCATGTTTTAGCACATTAGGGAAGTGAATGTGAACAGAATTAAACTTACCCATTTATATTTATGTTATGTGTTATTTTGTTTGATTTTTTTTAAAAGAAACTTACCCATCTAACTCAGCTGTTTCCACATAACAGAGGCTGTTAGGTTCTGAGCTGGACAACAGCAGAATATCAGCCTTATTAAAGAAAAATAAAGGAAATTAAAATTCTAATACTGATATTCTAGTAAAAAGTTTAAAAGAAATACAACATTTCACTTACAGGAATAAATGCATTTTTCTTCAGTCGGATAACATCACCGACATTAATATCTTTCCATTTTGTATTTCTGAACCTAAAGAAAAAGTATCAAGATTTATACATCAAAAGAGGGAACTGGCTAGTATTGCTAAAATTGTTGATGATCTCTAACAAAATAGGCAATTTACATCTATTAATTTAATTATCAAAGCCACCATGAGAACTTGTGTAAATATTTTTAAAACATGGGCTATAAATGTTAAGTAAGAGCTATGATTCATATTGAAAGCATACATTTCCTCTATTTAAAAAAAATCTTAGGAAGTCCAGAAGTCTTTTGTCACTAACCCGGATGACACTGGGATTCTCACACTGAGAAGTAGCAAATACTTCCCCAGGTCTTCCTGGGACTTACATAGTTCTCCACTCCAAGCGTGAAGGTTGACATACCATGTTATGCGGTTTTCGTGTTATTCGATACTAATGTTATATGAGGTATTACTGTACTGTAAATCATCTTTTTCATAGAAAAGCTAACTAACACCTTGATTTCCCTACTAAATTAACTTTCCTCTCTGGAAGTTAGAATAAATGTTGCCTGCATATTTGCTCAATTGGAAGCAAAACTGATTTCAAGTTATAAGAAAGGTAAGCAATCCCAATCAATGTCACTAATACAGTCTGGCCAGGTTATCTTGCTAAGGTAATAGAGTAGACCCAGTGTTGGGCAGCAGCCAGCCCACACTGGTCTGTGCATACCGGTAGTAGCTTTTTCGGGTAGCCACCGGGGGGGTGGCGGCGGCGGCAATTTTTTTGGGTGGCCACCTGGGGTGTTTGTAAATTTTTGGGGCAGCTGGTTCCTCCACTTCTCTGCCCACCCGATGCATGCGCGCTCCAAGCACAAAATGGCTGCTTGGCTCAGTGCGCATGAGTTTTAAGATATCAAATGATGCATGCACGCCTCCAGCGCTCTGCGCGCATGTGCCAATCAATATTTTTAAAACACCTGCATGCCAAGCAGCCATTTTCTCCTTGGACGTCGGCAGCACAGCGTTGGCAATGCAGCGTCAGGTGAGTTAAGGCACAGCCATGGAGAAACCGGTGGCAGCTGTTGAGGCCTCGTGGCAGAGGGAGGCCCTTAGTCGGAGGCAAGGCAAGGCAAGGGTACCAGTGTATATCCATAATGTGTGAGTGACAGGATTACAACAGGATTCTAGCCTTAGTATACTGCTTATACAAATACCATACAAATATTCAATACTCCAACTATCTAACAGATTGAGAAAGGCTATATGTATATTGCATATTTGCAACAGAACACATGCTCCATTCTGAATTTAACTGCTCATGGGAAAAACAGTCTAGTGACGTTTGTTCCATTCATCTGAGTCCACCACCCCATTAGTACTGAAGTTAACTACAGTATCTCTGTTACTGAACATTTACAGCTCTACTGCAGTACCTCCCCTCCGTGATGACATCACATGTTCGGTTATTAATTTCATTGTCCATCCGATGGCGAGCCTAAAAAGGGAGAGATGAAGGAGAGTGGTCTAAAAACACTTTATAAAATTTTAGAAAGTATTATTACCAATTATCATATTTTATTATAATTACAATTATCAGGCCATCCTTCTCCTCACAATAGTTTCAGCAACTGCAGTCCAAAAATCTTTGGCTACTACTTTAAAACAATTACGAATAGCTGCCAATTGGGTTTATGAAAGTCAAAATACTAAAGATTTTACAAACATGTCATCTCACTCATACATTTTTAGCAATTGATTTAATTTTTAGGATTGGGTCTTGAATTTGCCCTCTGCACAAATAATACTGAGAAACAAGAAGTGTAATTAGCTCAATGGGTTGGCATGCCCTCATTATCATCACCATAGTATTCCCACATAGATCCATGTTGCTACAAATCCTATGTTCAATTGAGAGACCAAAAAAATCAGACTTAATACATGGCGAAACAATTCATAAAGCAGAGAATTGGATTCATAGCACATGCCAGAGAGATACTGTACCCATTTCTTGAAATGAATTATCATGCTAATTGCAAAGGGCTTTGCTGATTCCACAGGGACTGCAGAGGCTTAGTGCTTAAGATGCTGAACTTGATGACTGGAAGGTTGGCAGATCAACTGTTCGAGACCAGAGTGCTGCATGATGGAGTGAGGTCCCAGCTCTGTCCCAGCTCCTGCCAACCTAGCAAGAAATTGCAAGTAGATAAAAAGGTACCAGTTGGGTGGGAAGATAAACAATGTTCCGTGCTCTAAGGTGTTTAGGCATGTCTACCACATGTCAACGGAAACATCTGCAGATGCAGACAGCGCTGGCTCTTTGGCTATAAATGGAGATAAGCACTGAAATCTAGAGAGGGATACAACTTGCTTGTGAGCAAGGGCGACCTTTATCTTGCTGATTCCTCTTTGAGGAGCTATAAAGAACAATCCTTTTTCCTCCTCCTTTGTTGTAGGCCAGCAATTAGTCTGGCTTTTGTTTACTTTCGTCCTTCCACTTTGTTTACATGTGTGAGAAAATATTTTCTGCAAATATTTGGCTTGGAAAGACTCTTTGTGAGATTCTTTAGCCACCTCAAAAGAAGGCTGAATTTTTTAAATGAAAAGAAGAAAAAGCAATTCTTACAATATCATCCACCAGATCCTTAATTGCAGTGATGCCCAGAACTATAAGTAGAGGGATCAGGGTTGTATACCATGCAAGCGTAGTTATCTGAGGAATTGACTGCAAAAAAACACAGAGACATTGTGTATTAATTTATGCAAGAGAACATGTGTCCCTGCCTTTCGATCACATTGATTTCCAAAGTTGTTCACCAATCTGTAGGGGAGATTGTGAAGTTGGTAGAGTCTAGGTCAGTATTTCCCAACCTTTGCTTTTTGGACTTCAATTCCCCAAAGCACTGATCAGCTTCTGGGAATTGAAGTCCCTCTGTGGGGCATGGGCCCTATACTGAGAACCACTAGACTAGGTGAAAGCTGCCTGGATAGCTCAGTGGGTTGGAGCATCTAGCAATGAAGCCATATGACAGGCTTTTGATTTCTTATCCTGCTTTCTGGGAGAAGAGTCAGACTATGAGCCCTGTGGCAAGCTGCACAGTCCTAGGATGACACCAGAAGGAGAGACTAGCAACTATTTCTTGGTACCTTATACCTAGAAAACCCTGGTCTCTGTAAGTTGGAATCTTTCTGATGCCACATTATTATTATAGCTTTTGTTGTTCAGTCGCACAGTCGATTCCGACCCTTTGCGACCCCATGGATCACTGTCCGCCAGGCACTTCTGTCCTCCACCATCCTCCTCCACTCAGCTCTGTGCCCATTGTCTCTACAATACCATCTAGCCATCTCATTTTTGGCCGCCCCCTTATTCAATGGGTTGGCATGCCCAACTGTGGAGCCAGGGGCCAGGAGATCAAATTACCGCTGTGAATCTGGTTGTTGGGAAGTCACTTAGAATGTGTGTCATTGATTGTGTTACATGTCTTGCCACTGTGTAGTTCTGGGCAAGATGCACAATCTCTGATAAACCATTTCTGAGTACTTTATATAATGGGAATTTTGCAAAGGTCACCATAAATTGAAATTGATTTGACAGCACATACTGAATTATTATGGCACATGCCTGCCTATGGACATATCACAAGCTTTGAATTCATCAGGTTCTTAGTCCAATCTCTAAGAATTCCCAACATATATATTACAGAGGAGGGATGATAGTAAGGTTGACAGCTCAGCAGTGCTGCACGACAGAAGTGAGCTCACTCTGTTCCAACTTGTGCCAAGCTATCAGTTCGGAAGCAAGAAATTGCAAGTAGATAAATAGGTACCACTTAAGTGGGAAGGTAAACAGCACTCTGTGTATAGTCATTCCTGGTATATGTCCACAGAAATGTCTGCCCATCTCCCATTTGTAGATATTCATAGCATCCCAGACATGGCAAATAGGACAGAAAATTGTGCATACTATAACATGGCTGTGAACTGAATTCAACAAGCCCTTACATGTTCACGTCTGATTCATACCAAAGCTTGCAAAAGTTTTTGGGGGGTTGGGGGATGCACTATTGTACTAGAATCCACAGTAATTTTTCCAAACTTTGGTTTCACCTGTCCACTTGTTTCTCTCTCATCGAATGGTTAATCTGGGAAATGACTCTATGCTAAGTTCAATGTTAACTACACTAGTACCCCGAATAACGTTATGACTTGGTTCCACAAGTCCCGTCGTTATTCGGTTTTTAACGTTGTGCGATACATTGAACACACAATGTTAAAAAAAGCCCTGTTTCCCTGGAGGCTGCAGGAAGCGAGAACATCGGGATTTGAATCCTGACATTTTGGCTTGCTGCTGCCTCCAGGGAGGTGGGAGAACTTTGGAAACAGCTTGGAGCGGGTTTCCCCACCTCCCTGGACCCGGCGGGGGGGTCAGAGACCCCAAAATTGGTTAAAAAAAAACGTCCGTTTTTTTTACCAATTTTGGGGTTTCTGACCCCCCCGCCGGGTCCAGGGAGGTGGGCAGACCCGATCCAAGGTGTTTCTGGGCTTCCCTGACGTCCTGAGCCAGTGCAGCAAGCCAGAATGTCAGAGTTCGAATCCCGACGTTCTGGCTTCCTGCACTGGCTCAGGACGTCGGGGAAGCCCAGAAACACCTTGGATCGGGTCCCCACACCTCCCTGGACCCGGCGGGGGGGTCAGAGACCCCAAAATTGGTTAAAAAAACGGACATTTTTTTTACCAATTTTGGGGTCTCTGACCCCCCCGCCGGGTCCAGGGAGGTGGGCAGACACGATCCAAGCTTTTTCTGGGCTTCCCCGACGTCCTGAGCCAGTGCAGGAAGCCAGAACATCGGGATTCGAAATCTGACATTCTGGCTTGCTGCACTGGCTCAGGACGTCGGGGAAGCCCAGAAACACCTCCAGAGAGATCAGAGGACCCGATCTACAGCTGCAGGGTGGCTGGGGAAGCTGACGGGGACTCCCTGTCGGCTTCCCTAGCCACCCGCCCATGCCTCCGCAGCTGTGGGGTGGCTGGGTAAGCCGATGGGGGAGCCCCCCGTCAGCTTTCCAGCCTCCCCACCCCTGCCTCCGTAGCTGCAGGGTGGCTGGGAAGCTGAACGGAGAACCCCGTTCAGCTTTCCACCCACCCTGCTGCTAAGAACGACTGTATCGTGTAACGTTAAAATCGCGTTACTCGATACAAGGTGTTTCCGAAAATCTTGTAACGTTATGCGGTTTTAACGATATACGGTACTCGCGTTATACGGGGTATTACTGTATATCAGGACATGACTACAGTATGTGCTACCCATGACATGATAAAAGCTCCAAGAAGCACCAAGAAAACAGACTGTTAACCATTAGTAGCAAGTTCTGCTTCAGGAAACTCCTCTTTACTGCCACCTGTTAAAGGTCTGTTATGGTAACTTTTAAAAGGGAAACAAAAGAAATAGACTCCATAACAAATTCTACAGTCATGTTTTACCTGTAAAATAAGTAGAATCAGGAAATAAAAGTTTGCTGCCCGTTTAAATTGTTCAAATAAATTCAGTGGCAAGAAGGTGATTGGATTATACTTGTAGGTTTTAATTGCATTCCCCTGTTGAATTAAAAAAAAAGTCAAGAGCATTAATATATACAAAACCCATTTGCCTTTCATGTAAAACATTTCATTTAGCCAGGTCATCCTCTAAGCTGCTTCGGTTAAGCAAGTGTGCTATGCAAATCATTTTCCCACTAGTCACTGCCTTGAACAACTAACATGAAGCAGACTTTGGAGTTTCAGTGTTTTACAGACGGTTTTTGAACTACAGTATTTTACATCAAGGAAGCCTCAAATCCATTGTACATTAAAAAGCAAAGAATATTTCACCCTCAAGGTCAAGTGCTGAAAAACTGGCTAAGAGTGAGTGAACACCTCTCCCCTCTACCTCATAAAACTGTTGGGTTTTGTAAACATTCCCCATAATATTGTTGTAAAAAAAAGGATGGGGGAAGAGAAGAAGTGTTTGGCAAATAGCTAAAGTAATGTTTGCAAATGCCTATATGGTTTGGTTTCTCTTGCAACAGTACTTTCCAGATGGGCTAGTCTCAAAACTAAAAACCAGTTGTGCTATTCCAGAAGCCAAAATATTAAATATTATTTAACATTACTATAAGGCCAAATTTAAACTGTATGCAACCACCATCAGTAGAATTACGTGGCTGACAGCCCAACTTTATATACATTTGCACTAACGTATCTCTATGTGTTCAGCATTACTTAAAATAAGTACACTGATGATTTCAACCTCCATTGATCAATAAGTGACATCATATTTTTTTGAACATCTAACTAAACATGGCCAATTATTCAGATAAAAACTTTCTGAATGCAGTTTTTCCTTATAGAAATGTGAGCTTGTATGTCAGAACAAGGTTATTTGAAGGACTGATTTCTTCAACATGTTTTAACTATTATTTATCTTTTCTTTATTTCAAGTATTTCATGCCTGCCTGAACTCCCAAAACAATTTACAATAGAATAAACAAATTTAAAACATTGTTTTAAAGGCCAGACCAAAGGCATTCTTTAAAAATAAATCTTAAAGATTATCTAAAAGCTAGTTTTAAAAACCAATGTAAAAGGCCAAGGGTGTATAGAACAATATGGTTTGCATTAGATTTGGCATGGATAAAATCAAATTAAAAGCCAGCAACTATATGGCACAAAGGCAAGCACAAGGAGGCCTGATGACATATCACTTCTTTTTAATAGGGAATTATCCTTAAAAAAAAAAACTTCAACCTTTTTAAATTTTGCTCCATTTCTCTCTTTTCTGCCTTCTGTGATTTCCTGATCTGATATAAAGAAGTGCTCACAAGTAAGTACCTGTTGTGTCCATAAAGGCTTTAAAGGTCAGTGTTGTAATAAAATAGTGCTAACTCATTTTGGGAAAATAAATAAACAAATGGATAAGAGGTGGAAATTCACTATTTAGCACATAGCAAAAAAATGTCTGTGCTTTTTTTTAGAATGAAAAGAAAAACATGATTACAGCAATTTCACCAAAGGAATTAGTAGACACCAGATCTGAAAAACTGCAGGTCACAATGGATTGAAGAATAAGTTCCTCATGTAGTCTTACCCTAAATCTGATGGCATTTTGCTGGGAAGCAAAGACTTTAGTTTTTTCCTTTTTTTTAGTAGACCTTTAGCCAGAAGATGCTGGATAGCCAACTCTTTATCTTCTTCAGGTTTTTAGTTTCTACAATTATTATTTTTTCTTATCATTTCAAAATCAATGTAGTAAAATTAAATTATTTGATTATTAATATAAAGTAAAGTAATATAAAAGGTATGTCCAGTGCAATGCAGTGGACAGAGTGATGGACGAGGACTTCTAAGACCTGGGTTTAATTCCCTACTTGGCCATGGAAACTCATTAGGGGAACTGGTAAAACCATTAATTAAACATCTCGCTTATTTTGAAAGCCTCATTAGGGTTCTGGCTTTAAAGTGCATAAAGTAAAGTAATGCATGAATGAATATCTTTTATACATCATTATCTTGTTGTACAGGGGCTGCAGTGGCTCAGTGGTTAAGAAGCTCACCTTGTTAGCTGGAAGGATGGCAAGTCGGCTGTTTGAGACCCAGGTACTGCATGATGGATTGAGCACCCGTCTCTGTCCCAGCTCCTGCCAACCTACCAGGTCAAAAGCAAGAAACTGCAAGTAGATAAATAGGGACCACTTCAGTGGGGAAAGGTCTTGGGGACATGAAAGGAGCCTCATTCGGGTATCCCCTAAGTGGAGTCTCCCAAACAAAAATCCTTTCAACCCAGAATAATTTCTGACACAAAATTATTATTATTATCTTGTTGTATGTAAAGAAGTTAACTTACTGCATATTTACTTTTCGTAAGGCACAGATATGTTTTTTTCTTAAACTGAGGCTGCTCGTAGAAAGCTTTGTCGTTTGCTTTAACCTGCCAACTGCAATCTGAAAAAAAAAAAACACAATGATACATGGAATGTCATATTCAGGCACCTGAAAGTGTTTTTTTGCAAAGGATAGTTTCTATGTGAATTATTTGTTTTCCTCCGCAATTCAGGCACATATTTGCATGATTTAAAGATGAAAAAGATAGAGAAGAATATGCAACAAGATTATCAGATGAGTAAATCGTGAACACTCATTTTTACATGTATTCCTCGGTCAAACTTGCTGAAGAACAAGATATAGTAAAGTCCTAACTTCCAATTAAATCAAAATTGCTTGACAAGGGAATTTCATAAACTTTCCCTGAAGCTCCATTAGTTCAGTAATATCTAAATGCAGTTCACCTTTGGTTCCATGAAACAATCTTGATTTAAAAAAAAAATGTCAAAAAGTGGTTGGACAAAAGTGGTTCACCAGTCTGAGTGAAGGAGTGGTCCAAATTGTTCTTCTTGGCCAGGAGCTCAGACAGGTACCTGTTCTTGGACTACTAGCCTTGGTGGTGGCTGCAACCACAGCTTCTGCCAGGAGAGCCCGTGCCAGGCATGACAACTCAGGTGAGATCTAAGGGGACATTCTTCTCTGAGGAAGCACAGAGATCCACTGCCATGTTTATGGGATAATCAGGGTTAGCTCGTACTGCAGTGTACTGCATTCTCAAACTAATACCAGTTACCCACCCCCATACCCATGGCTCCAAGACCTACCATGGATACCTGAAAACTGTGGATAACAGCAAACCCTATATTTAATACATATACCTAAGTCATAAAAGTGAAGGAGAGGTTTAGAATGCCTTCATAGTTCAACATGAGAACTACCAAAACATCTACCTCTGCTCTTCGTAAACATTACACTGCAGATCATGGCCTCCAGTGGCCAGATCTGGTAATAAACCGTATAAATACATATACCTGTACTGTATATTGACATTTTATTGAAAAATTTTAGACGCACAGATTACTGAAACCATGAATCTGTATACGTGTATTGGTGGAGGGGCAACCTGTCCATCTTAATATTCCTAACTAGAGAAGAATTTGAGTACTGTACTTGAGAATTTCAGGAAGAGAACAAAGCATGTGCTAATGTTTTTTTTTAAAGTACTGTATATGAAAATGTGCAATACAAATCTTTCACTTTCTTGTTTCAGCATTCAAATATGAATCATGAAGTTATTTTACTGAAGGAAAAAATATTTGTGTGATTACAAATTCAAAGGGTCTGTTCTGGTTAGTGTTAATTAAACCAAGAACTATGTGGGAAAACTACGTGTAAACTATGTGGGAACTAGTGGTTCATAGATAACACCCTGGAAAACAATTGATTTAGTGGAGGGTCAGCCTTTTATTGATGGACTCACGATTTATACCAACAGACATGCTAAATGTGTTGGTTGGTACATACATACAACACAAAAAAATTTCCTCCCCAAAACTTAATTTACTTTCAAGGAAAAATTGCTTCTTATCAAAATAGGCAATAAAGAGCTGATAATTTGAGAATAATCAGCACCTCTAAGGAAATATTCCAGAAATGCTGGGGACAAGTTTATTTAGTTTGTTGAGCAATGACACGCTAGCTAGCAATCGAGAATGGTAGAGAATCTAAGTCAGCAAAGAAGGAACAAATATGATCAGAACTCCCATTCTGCATGTCACCAGAGATATAAAAATAACTTTACATTGTTGCTTTGTATCAGTTGGTAAATTCATATATAACAGGGGCTCCCAACCTTTTCACTCTCTCTCAGTCAGTTTTGAGGTTTGGACAGTCATTTTGCTCTGCCTGCATGATGGGGTGGCCATTTTGTCCCAACAGTTTCAAAGGGGTGGCCATTTTGTTACTCGAATGCCCTTGGAAGGGGGGCACATGAAATGGCACCATAGGCTGGATCCGACCCATGGGCCTTAGGTTGGGAATCCCTGATATATAATATCACACCCAGCAAACTGTATTTTCTATGTATTCAGCAGATAGCCCCCAAGAAATGTTCATATACCAATTTAAGTCTTTCCACCTAACCATATTTACTGTTTTCTCCATTAGACAAACCTCTGATGGTTCAGTCCAGGAATGCCTCTGTGAATAGGTGGTGAAAAAGTTACCATTCAAAGTATTTGCTTCGCATCTATAACCACTTCTTTCACCCTTACCTTTTCTAAGTGTCTCTCGCTTTGTTTCCACCTCTGTGTTGATGCGGTTTTGCTCTGGCTCAACAGAAGGCTCAATATCCAATTCATCTTCTGTCTCATCATCACTATAAGGCACCTCTTCATCATTAGGTTGAGAGGAATCCTCATCAACAGTGGTTTCTGAATCTCTTTCCAAATTCATCCTGTTAATATCTCCTGAACAAGAAATGAGAACACATCCACTTCAACCAAGCATGGTAGACACAAAACCATTCTATTTTTTCTTTCTTTCTTAAGGTCAGTTTTTTAAAGCTAAAACAAAGTTACCTTAGTACTGCTTTTAAATATTCAAATTCCTGGATCTTATATTCCCTGTGATGATTTTAGTTTCATGGAGAATCTTCCACAAGAACTCATCGACTAGAAGTCCTGCATTTCAGAAGCTTCTGGGACTAGTTCAAGACATATACTGTATACTATGCAAGATATCAGCAAAGTAAGCTGATACTGTTTAAGGAAAACATTTAGATGTTACTTTATCCTTAAAAAGTTGTTCAAAGCACCTTAGACAACAAACAATTCAATTAAAATTTTACATTGCATATCAAAGATCTCAAGATTAGGTAATAAAAAATGGAAGAGAGGTCCCCCATCACACCAAAGAGCTGCTCCCAGTTAGAGTCAGCACTGGGTCAATTTAACCAACCCAAAGATTTATGCCGTCTGTTTTGTGGGTGAAGATGCAAATGGAAATGTACTTCGGTAGAAATTGGGAATGATTAGTTACAAGCAATGTCACTACTTAGTATTACAGTACAGTAGTTACTTTCAGGTAGCAATGTAATTCAAAGTCACAAAATTGCAAGTAAATAGTTTCAAAGTGTAATTAATAGTATTTTCAAGATGACAATGCTATTATTAACACAAGTAACATTTAATAATGAAGCCAGTCACGGAAAACTTGGCACTAAAAACCTAAGGAAGATCTTGAAATGATCAAAATCTCTTTGGATGATGCTAAAGCTGCTGCAAATGGCCGAGGTTGCTGGAGAACTCTTGCTGCCCAATATGCTCCACATGGGACTTAATGAGGATGAGCATTATAAGCACTGATAACAAAGACAGTGGCAGTCCTGGCAGTAAAGGTAAAGGTCGCCCTTGCTCAAAAGCCAGTTGTATCCAACTCTAGGGTTCAGTGCTCATCTTTGTTTATAGCCAAAGAGCCAGCCCTGGGTGCATCTGCAGAGGTTTCTGTGGACACGTGACAGACATGACTAGACATGGAACATTGTTTACCTTCCCACTAAAGTTTACCTTCCCACTATTTATCTACTTGCAATTTCTTGCTTTCGAACTGCTAGGTTGGCAGGAATTGGGACAAAGATGGGAGCCACTGCAGTCCCTTAATCCTGGCAGTAGATAAATGCAGATAACACATGTTTTGGGCTTTATAGGAAGAGTAGGATGGGTTTGGTGAGACCAGGGGCTTCCTAAACTGAAATTAATGATACCCTTGAAAAGGGCTATGTATTCTCTGATGACAGAGTGTCAGTCCTAGAGGAAATTTATCCTATTACAGCATCCAGAACAGCCATGGAGTAATGTACCTTGTCAAGGGACTGGTGAAATAGAGGATTAATAGGTCCAAAGGCCCTTTGGAAACTGAGCACTGTCTGTTGGTGTCTGGGATGGATAGACAGAAAGAGGGAGGTGAATGATTTCTCAGTGCATTGTATGGAACAGAGTCATAGTTCAGTGTTATCTAGTGAGAAAAGAATGTGGTCAAGGCCATAAAAACCACTCTGTGCATGGTATTCTAGTGCCTTGCTAATTGGTAATTCAGAGAGTGGGTTTCACCTGGAGTGAAGGGAGGGGGAAAGTGAAGATAAACACCTTTAAACTTGATTGGTGAAAGACTTTAGAAGATGGATGATGGGTATAAAATGGGATGGAAATGTCTTTGTTTAGCTTCTCTGAAGGGGACAGTTAGACTATCTTGCTGTTTTGCTAAATAATGTATCCTCTGTGTATATCCTGGAACTATGCTGCTGTAATGTCCATGGAAACATCTGCATGTGCAGACAGTGCTGGCTCTTTGGCTATAAACAGAGATGAGCACTGAACCCTAGGGTCAGATATGACTGGCTTTACAGTGCACTAGTTAGCTTTTCTTGTTTTCTTTGAGGAACTGTTCTTAAGCTGCTTGGCCTTGAGTTTCAAATACATATGGACTTAATTCAATTTAACTCTTCTTTGAAGTTTTGAGCTTGTTTTTGCAACTGTATTTTCTTAAAGTCTTTCTGAAACTCTTGTAACATCTTTAATTAAATAATTAATTTTTTAAATCCCAGTTTCGTTACTTTGGGGAAAGGGGGATTATGTCGCAATAAATTCAGTCCTTTCCTCAAAAGTTTTAGAGATCCCATATTTTGTGAGTATTTTAGTCTTTTCTACCTTCCAAGGCTGCATGTAAGTCAAAATATGCAAGTTTGTGAATTTCTTTAAGTCTCCTAGGAATGCTAAGGAGTCCATTAGCTCAGAGGGTTGGGTACAACCTGACAGGAAGATTTCCCCACAGCACACTAGTCCTCCTGGAAGTCATCCATGTGAGAAGCAGGATCTCTGTATCTACATGGCTGCTTCTGTTTAAATTAAGAAGTGTTGTATAGGAAAGAGAGGCCACAGCACTGTTGTCTTTCATGTGGCCCCCCACCGCCCCCGGAAGTGCCATATGGTGGAGGACGGGCAAAATGGCCCTCCGGTTCCCGAAGCTGCCTGAGGGAGCATGACCCGGCCCCCGGCTTAAAAAGGTTGAGAACGCCTCAATTAGAAACTAACAAAATTTGGACAGGGGACTGACACAGGTTTTTCAGCAGCCCTACATAAATTTTTACGTAGGCCTTACATAAATTTTATAATAGAAGATGTTAAGAGCTTCTTCCAAGTGCTCTTAGCATCTTCTATCAGCAGTTCCTCCTACAATCCTCTAAACAGGGGGACATTATTATCTCCATTTCACATTAAAGGGGTAGCCTTAGGAATGTTGTCATTACAGGCACGGTATAAAATTACCAGGCAGTGAACCCTCATTTTTAATGAGTGGGCTGAGGTTTTAATCTACATACTCTTTGCAAACATATATCAATATTAATAATAAAAACCAAGAACAATAGAAGAGATCACAACCCTCAATAAATAATTTAAACCAACTTAAAAATTCAATTAATGTGGCTGTACTGCACCATATCATCCCACCTCCATATACTGTTCTTTTACAGAGAAAAGTAATTTATTCATATATATGTGAAATCAGGCTGGAAATCCAATGCTAAAAAATTAATAAAACTAATAGATTGTGCCATTTAAAAGAAATTGAACTATCATCTACTACTTATTTTACAATGTGAAGCTCTTGTTAATTAAACTGGCAATTAATCCAATGTAATGAAATAAGCCTTACCTTGCTCAGAACAACTTTAAGGAAACATACAGAAGAAAGAACAGTTTCTTACTCTCCTGAATATGGGCTTATTTCCAATTTAAGTTTGCCGGGTGGGTCTTAATACAGAATAGCCATTTATACATCACAAAAAGGATATTACATAAAAAGTACATACAGTATGTTAATTTCTATGCACGAATGCAAATAATTTAGAAATAATGGCTGAAGACTAGAAATAGACACAATGGCATAATTTAGAAATAATGGCTATAATTTAAAGGGAGACACATTCACCACAGGAGATGCAGCACGAAAACATTCTACTTATTAGTTGTATAAAAGGTTATTTGTTTGCCTGCTGCCCAGGTCTTAACGGTTGATGAGGAGTACACAGAGAGAACTTCCTTGAAGATTGTGATTTTTTGAACCACAATCGAGCATACCCTGGTAACGGCAACCTTGTGTTGCTGGCTAATCTTTCTCACATTTGCCCATTCGAAAGGAATTGCAGGATAAGCTCACCAAAAAAGTACCTTCAGTTTGGCAATTTTATGTCCAGCCTAGACACAAAAGAAGAACAGTTGATGTGAAACTTAAAGGATCCAGACTTCCTTTTTCTGATCCTATGACAAGAAAGCTGCTCTAAGTCAGGAGAATATAATGTCCCACTAGCACAGCAAGACAGGGTTTTATACTTGCACAAATATTGTCCTCACATTAATTTACATCACCAGTACAACTAACCAAGTTAGGCTTATTATAATAGGGTCATGGGTAGTTCTTTGAATGAGGGATTTCAAACTCAAACCATCCACACTGCAGTTATTGTGCAGAACAGAATCCTGGCCTTTCTCTTTAAATATAACTTCTTATAGAAGGCTATGAAAAAGGTCAACATGGTCATCTTTCCGGGCATGCAGCACACACATAACTAATGCATCCAAACCCCTTCAAATGACCAAAGAAAGCATGGCTTAATGTCAAACAGTTGAACATCAGTTACAGGGTTGATGTAACCTCTGTCAAGCATCTGTTGAAACCCAAATGCTAGGAATGGTCCATAAGGCCCTTGACCATGCTCAAGATATGGAAAAGTTACTTTCTGGGCTGCATGCTTGGAATCTCCCAGAAAGCATAGGCCAGATGTAGTGAACCTATGGCACGTGTGCCAGATGTGGCACTTCCAGCTCTTTGTGTTGGCACACATGCTGTTGCTTCCTCCCTCCCCCAGCACAGTTTGCCCCACCCCTTTGCCCAGCAGCCCAATGGGAGCACTTCCTCCATCATCCCAGCACAGAGTTTGCACTGCCCCTCTGTCTAGCAGCCCAATGGGAGTGCTTCCTCCTTTCCCTAGCAGAGAGTTGCCCCCCTCTGCCCATTCGCCCAATGGGAGAACTTCCTCTTTCCCCCCAGCACAGAATTCACCCCACCCAGTGGTGGGATGTCAAAATTTTTACTACCCCACCGTGATGTCATCACAGTGTGGGCGGAGCTAATGTCATGATGTTGTGGCCAAAGAAAAAATAAAAAATAAAAAATGAAATGAAAATAAGTACATGCACACACACACACACACACACACACACACACACACACACACACACACACACACACACACATCTCATCCCACCCATTCACAACACAAACCTGTAAATAAATTAAATAAATTAAACAAACAAATAAAATAAAAATACATTAAAATACACCCACCCACCCACTTTGCTTAAAAACCCCAAGTCAGGCCATTAGGCCTGCCGGCCGCCAGGCCTTTTTAGGAACTGTGGTAGTATGTCAATATAGGTAAAGGTATTAAATACACATTAAAATACACACAGACACACCACAGACAAAGGTGAGTCACTTACCCTGGGGAGCAGGCTATAGGGAGCTTCAGGCTAGCAGCTTCTCTTCCTCCTCTCCGCTTGGCAGGACAGCAAGGAGAACGTGCATACGCGCCAAGCACTGTAGGTGTGCATGCACACCAAGTGCTTGGCGTGTATGCACAGTGGGGGAACCAGTGAAAAGGTAAGCACCGAAGGTGGTTCCCCCCAAAAGCTGCTACTGGTTCTCTGGGACACTGGGAAAAGTTACTACCGGTTCTGGTGAACTGGTGCGAACCTGTTACATCCCATCACTGACCACACCTCTCTGTTTCAGCACTCGCTCTCTAAAAGGGTCACCCTCACTGGCATAGGGTTTGCCTCCTCACCTGTCCTTTCCAAGTGTTTGGCGCAGAACAAAATCAAGGAGGGAAGAAACAGCTGCTACTTGTCTGCCTTCCTGACAGCAATATAGCTTTGATCTTGAAAAGATAAAAGGACAGAGAGGCGGGTCCATTCAGCCCTACTCCCAATCTGTGGCAGACACCAACTGTTTCTTCCTTTGTAGATGCACACCAAATTCCCTACAGTGTTTGAAAAGGAGACCAATATATAGACAAAGGTGCTTATGTACAACTTTATGAGACACAGCCTTAAGTCTGTTACACCACCCAGCCTCAGTAATGTCAGTGCATGCTCGTTGAGTACTCCTGGATTACTAGCAATGTTTCATTTATCTGGAGCTGAATACACCACCCAGCAATGTTTCATTTATCTGGAGCTGAATACACCACCCAGCACTACTACTAGGCAATGTGCTTAAAGCAAGATGGGAGTTTCATACATGGACTATGATGGCTCATCAACACATGATTCTACAGTCATCGTATCTCAGTTAAGCCTCTTATGCTTCAATGAGTGACTATGCACAAAACACATGGAATGCAATGTCAAGTCTACTTTGCAACATAAAACATCACAGAAATGACATTGTTCAATGCTATCATATGTCTAGGAAGTGTGTACTACAGGAATTAAGAGCCAAAACAGCAAGGCCTCTAACCCTAATGGTATGATTATACAAATTAAAAATGACTTCACAACTAAGGATTTTCAACTGAATAACACTGAATTAAGATTTCTGTACACGTGCTTTAGTCTTTATAAACAATTAGTCTTGGGATACAATTTTATAGGTAAGAGCTTTCACATAAGGCAAGAAATATGACATCTTTAATATTTTCATTCCCATCACATTAATACTTACTTGCTATGTAAGCAACAGTAATACATCTGAAATAAAATAGCCTGGGGAAAATATTCTTTCTCCACAGACTCTTGGATTAAGATTAATGTTCGTTAATTGAGATGGACCTTCCATTACCAATTACAGAAAGCTCTGGCAGATTCATCTACAGTCTGAACCAATCTAAAGATTGCTGCACTGCTAAATGTATAGCTTTAGGGATAAGACAATTATTTTACCACTGACAATTTCACTATTTTCAGAGAGGGAGAACTAGATATAGAAAACTAAATAAACAAAGTCTTGTGTTTTAAAGCCTTTAAAGGTAAACAGGCTTCTTCTGGTTTCTTATCTTTTAAGAAGTTTCAGATTTCACAGGTTGTAATTCATTTTTTCATATAGTAGCCCCTAAACATCGATAGTGCAATAAAGCTGCAACATTTATGGGAAAAGCACAGTGGCTGAAAGCTGGTTGTTTAGCATAGTAACTTGTGCTAGAGTAGGCCCACTGAAACAGTGGAGGTTTGGTGAGTCAACTCCTTCATAACATGTGTTGATTCAATGGGCCAACTGTAATTGTGACTTAGTAAACGGTATTTGGAAGTCACAAATAGAACAGGCATATGTATTTGAATCAGTGAAACTTACTGATGATTCTTCAAGTCTCTGTTGCTTCCATGGACTTACTCTAGTGTAATTTCAGCCATTCTTTTTTCTAGTCCAAAACTACTGGAATTCTTTGGCCAGCATAAGTAAAGAATAACTTGTCCAAACTCTATTTAAACACAAAGTATCATTAATACAGGCAGAAAAGCCACCAAAGGCATTTAAAAATATCTAATTGCTAAATAGTTCAATGGTTTAAGTATCTAGAGCAGTGTTTCCCAGCCTTTGGTTTTTGGTCTTCAATTCCCAGAAGCTTAAGTCAATTCCCCAAAACACTGATCAGCCAATGTACTGACTTAGGCTTCTGGGAATTGGAGTACCCGGTGGGAACCACTGCTCTAGAGTTTGATTCATTTAAGAAAGTCTGGGTTCAATGATCCAGATGGTCCTTTCTGGTTCTGTAGTTCTTAAACTATTATAATAATAAAATTATATATTTTGGGATGCACACCCTTGGGTGACAGCCTGACTGTGCAAACAAATATCCTGTTATCATATTCTTCCTATCTTTGATAAAGTAAGGACTTTAATCATACCTGCCTACTGGTACATTTGCTATACTAGCTCCACCCCACATGGGTTTCTTTTCTCCCCTGAACTCTAGTACTCTGTAGAAATCCACACCTTTATAGTCCAGAAACACTGGTTTACTTACATCGTTTAAGTAAGGAGTGGCACTGTTAATACTTAACAGAGTGGTAAAAAAAATGAAGCGCCAACCTTGTCCAACTGTTCAATGATTTTTTTTTTCCTGTTAGATTTTGGAAAAAAGGAAATAACTACTTTGAGTACTGTATTTCCTCAAACGTCATTATAATTCAGTTATGCTGATGACCTATGCACACATGCACCTACCAGTAAGTCTTCATTTTACCTCATACATTGACTGTATAGTAAGAAGCCCTGTTGAGCATACATTAAGGATTGCAATGAATCAGAATGTAGAATACTGTAATATGTTTTTAGAACAGCAGGATATCATTTCCTTCTATGCATGTACAAAGGGGAAAACCTAAGTAAACACTGCAACAATGTATATATGTGCAGAATCCATTGTTGCCTTTCAGCTATTTAAGACTTCTTTCCTTCTGTTGGGGAAGGGTTATAACACATGATTGCAATGCCAAAAATTCCCATGGTCAAATTCCCTGTAGAGCCAGAAAAGTCATTTGCTTGAAATTCTGAACTGTTGTTGACCTTTAGTTAACACAGCGATGGTCTCATCTACAATCTTTCAAAGATAATAATTATTCTATTTCAGCATCAAGCAATTACTATAGGGCCATCTTCTTCAAACTAGGCCCACAAATGCTGAACAGCTATTCTTACAATCCCACCCCCCACCCCCCCAATAAAAGTGGCTATTAATTAGAGATAGCGGGAGCTGCAATCCATTATCATCTGTGACTCCATGTTGGGAAAGACAACCATGACCAACAGGGATGGGAAATGATTGATTCTGAAGAAGCCATTGGACTACAAATCCATCAACTCAAGCCAACACAAACAACAATGAGGATATTATAGGATTTGCAGCACAACAACATCAGTAGGGCTAAATATTCATGATTAACTATATAGGAAAGCTAGCATATTAATGTAGCATGCATCTAGCTGACATAGGGATTATTTCTGTCCTAACTAAAAAGGAATTGCTTAGCATTCTTGGTGGATAGACTAAACCAAAAATAAGCATACACACAGAGAGAAAGAAGATCCCAGATGCTTTGGATTTAAGCTGTTTCTTTCAAAACGGATAATGGTTAAGAGGTCTGAGAGCTGTATTCCCAAACAACTGGAAAATTACCTACTGTCCATACACTGTTATGGGTGGTCATGGAGGCTGCAGACATAGACCTGGATCTTTTCAGGTGATGATAGTGCTAGATATCACCAGGTACAGCCCACCAACTCCCTCACAATTGGAAAGGTAAAGGGTTTTCATTTTTCTAGTTAGGCACAGTAAGTCCCCCATAGGGGGACAGTGATGGAAAACCTTGGCACTACAGCTGTCCTTTGGACTTCAATTCCCAGAAGCCCAAGTCCCTGTGACTCCACACAAATGGGTTTACTGGCACTCCACATGTTCTTGGACTTCAGTTCCCAGAAGTCCAAGTCTCTGTGAATTGACATGAATGGGTTTACTGCATGTGTGCAGTAGACCCATTTGTGTGGATTCACAGAAACTTGGGCTTCTGGGAATTGAAGTCCAAGAACATGTGGAATGCCAAGGTTTACCATCACAGACCTAGGGTATCTCAGCATAGTGCAGTAGATAGAGTAGGGCTCAGGATACCTGGGTTCAATTTCCTAGCTCTGCTACGGAAACTTACAGGAGGAGAGAGGGTGGAATTAGTAAAAGCTACTCCTTAAACACCTCACTTACTTTGAAAACCCCATTACCATTGCTGTGTGACTTAACAGTACATACAAGAACAACAAACTCAATCATGCATCCATCTTGTCCAGGCACACAGGCTCTTTTTGTCAGTGGAAAAGAAAGGTTCACAATGCAGTCTTTACATTATCCCTACTGGAGCTAATTTCAAAAGATGGATTAGATAAAGGAAACAAATGTAGCTTTACCTGTTTTACCTGTTGCACTATAAATTTCCTCCCTCCTCAGTACTGGTCCCTTTACTAAACAGCTAAATTAATTACCCACAAAATCACATACAGAATCAGGAATCTTACAATTATGCTCTCCTTTTGACATGATTTTTCAATTTTCCCTTTCATTTAATGAAATTAAGCATTAAACTGTACACATCAACATGATAGAACGGAATGGATGTGACATCATTCACACAGGAGGTATTTACATACAGTTGTACCTCACTTAAAGAGCATGATGCATTCCACAGGACTGCTCTTTAAGCGAGTTTGCTCTTTAAGCGAAACACCATTGTAAGTGACTGATGGGGGGGGGATTGTGAACCCCAATTTATTTGTTAAGCGAGTTTTTGGTTGGTTTTATTTGTTAAGCGAAGCGAACATTCAGAGAAAATTCTGCTCTTTAAGCGAGTTACTCTTTAAGCAAGGTGCTCTTTGTGCGAGGTTTGACTGTATTTGGTTATTTGACATATAAAATATGGGTGGAACAACCACATGGAATGCTCTTCCTCTCCCAGTCCCCCACAGACTCTGCATCCTCCTCCCATGGGACCTGCTTCTGGGTTTTTGGTTCTACCAAGAACATCTCTTTCTCAGGTCCCACTCCCTTTTCAAGGGCAATTTGGCACCAGGCCTCTTCCTTGTTAGGAGTCTCCCTCAGTTTCTTCTCTTCTAGTGGAATTGAAGCTGTACTAGCCTATTCTAGGCTTTATATCTGCCATGTACTATGGGACTGCACCTCCCCTTCTCCCTTATGGTGTACCCTCCAATCCCCATCCATGGCTGACATGGGCCTCTAGCAGCTCCTCCAGTGGTTTAATGGTTACGATGCAGAACTGGAGACAGGAAGGTCAGATTTCGATACCCAACAGCTGCACTTGGGGATGTGAAAGGAGCCTCATTTGAGCATCCCCCCAAAATCCTTTCAACCCAGAGTAATCTCTGACATTAAATTATTATTATCTGGGACCCCAGTCCTAGGAGTACCACATAGTGACATGTCCTTCAGTTTCCCGCACAAGAAAACTTGTGGTAGGTTCACCAGGAGACAGAGTGGGTCCTGGGTTGGAGTGTGACAGGCTGCTGACAGGGGCATCTGTGTCCCTGTCATCATCACAGTGACCTAACAATAACTTTTTAATTGTCCATCTGTTGTACAAGGCAGCAATTCAGAAGGGAGAGGTAGATGAAATATATGAGTACAGTATAGGATATTCAGAAGGAAACTGATGATATTTTACAGTAGTCACATACACACCCCAATAACCATAGGGTCAGTAGCCATAATTTTAGTGATCCTTGTGTCTAAAAGTATTCAGTAAAAATCCTGAAATACATAACAGGGGTGTCTAAACTATAGCCCATGGGCCAGATCCAGTCCATGGCACAAATTCATCTGGCCTATGGGCTGGATTGCTGCCTCCATTGGAAGTGCCAAAAATGCTGTGAAAAATTCACAAAACACAGTGAAAATGTGCTACCCTTGCTCCCATTACCACTGGAAGCAGTGGAGGTGACAAAACACCCAAAAACACACTGTGAATGCACATGCCACCACCATGGAAAGAACCACGCCTCTGGCCACTCAGCTGTCTGTTTAATCTTTGTGTGGCAGGCTGACTGAAAGATTTCTATGAGCCCAGAATCGATCATAATACTAAGCATGTAACTCAGAATACATACTTCTACAAGAAAATTCTAAAAGAAATTATAAACAAAAAAAACATACATCACATATACCTAAAGTTCTTTTGAAGGCATATAATCCGTCACTGAAGAACCTGCCAGATACAGATCATACTGATAGGCAATTGCTCTACCATTTGCAGCAATCCCAACCAAATAGCCCCATGGAATCTTATCCTTCATTAATGTTGTATTAGTTTCTTTAATTGCTTAAACATGTCTTAATTGCTCCTGTAATAGGAGACTGTGCCAGAAAAAAGGTCCAGATGATATAACCAGATAACCTTCCAAAATATAAGGAAGAGATCAACGCAATTCAAACACAACATTCACTTTTGTTGAGCCCAAGATGAGTGTTTTGCAACCTGTCTATTTAACCATCGGATCAAAACAACAGCAAACAGACCTGCCTAATATAACATGCCAGGTCTTGGTATTAAATTGGGAGATTGAGATACCAGGCTTCTCCTGCCTCCTTTTCATAGCCAGTTTATTACCTTTTTGCAGTGCATGACTGCAATACTCTAGAAGAGTCCTGGTGGCACAGTGGTTAAACTGGTGTACTGTAGCTAAAATGTTGTGAGTTTGATCCTGACATGGATCATGGTTGACACAGCCTTCCATCCTTCTGAGGTCAGTAAAATGAACAGCAGGTGGGGGGGGGGGGAGAGAGAATGCTAATTAACTTGTGAACCACCCAGAAAGTGCACTAAGCGCTATAGGGCAGTGTATAAGTTTAATTGCTATTGCTAAAATTGTGCAGCTTCTCCAAGGCCACGTAAGCCAGCTCCCTTTTTTTTTTTGGAGAGAGATACAGTGGAGAATCAAGCTTCTCCACTCTCAGTTATTCCAACTCACTAAGCCAGGGGTTCCCAACCTTTTAAAGCCAGGTCACACTAGCTCAGTCAGCTTTGAGGGCCGGACAGCCATTTTGCCCTGCATCGGGGTGGCTATTTTGTCCCAACAGCTTCAAAGGGGTAGCCATTTCTGAAGGCATTTCTGAAATGCCTTGGCGGGGTGGGGTGGGGCAACATGAAATTGTGCCGTGGGCCAGATCCAGCCCATGGGCCTTAGGTTGGGAACCCCTGCACTATGCTATCGAGTTATCTGAGTAATTAGTTCCTTTAAAAAGCAACGTCACAGGCTCTGATCATACCCATTGGAAGTTTCTACAGGAGCAATTCTTCTCTTAATTAGCTAAGAGGGGATCTTGCATTTCATCGTCCACCACTTCTTGTTCCTTCCCTCTGTGGCTAAGTGCCCCAAAGTAATAGAAACCTGTTACACTTTGGCCTGTCTGCAGTTCCCTCTACGTTTTGTGCTCTCCCCTGCAAGTCCTTCAAATGGACGTTCTACAGAGGCCATTGTTGTGCAAGCAGCACGAGACAAAACCCAGTCTAGAAATCAGATCTTCAGAAAGCACTACAAGCTGGACAAAACTGATCAAAAACAACCAGGGTATCTTCACTACTTTATCAACGTGCTGTTCAACTCGTTTCTTCAGTACACATTGGCTGAAATCCTGTTGTGTTGCTACATCTGCCTAACTTGAAGTTGCAAAAGCTGTTGCAAAATTTACTCCTGTTTTATCTAAGAAGCAATTCTACAGGTGCAATTTCATCATCAATTGTACAGGCAATGTGCTGTCATTCACAGTGAGTTGTGTGGCTTGTTGCACAATCAGATATGCAGACTGTCCTGGCATAACTCTCTCTGTGAACTTCTAAAAGTGACACTTTAGATCAAATGCATTAGGATTTCAATCACTTCCCCACAATTTGCCATGAAAGCCCCCCAAGGAGGTATCTGTATGTAATAGCTTGCTCATAAATATAAAAGCTTTACCTATGTACTGGAATCATCCACTTAATCCCAATCCAGTTTTCCCTTGTCCATTCTGGTTATTCTACCCTCTTGGAATAGGACTGTAAGAAATCACATTCCCAGAACTGCAGAGAGAAGCTTGAAAATCTAGTTTCTGGCTATCTAAAAATACCAAATTTCCTCTACCCACATAATTGACAGGTATTGGGAGCTTGCAAAATCCGGGTAGGTTCACAAAATGGATAAAATTGACTAATGAGGAATCTGGTCAGCATTATGACAAAGACAGCAAAGATGTTACTCTTAATATATTTTCTTTCAAATATATCAAAGAAGTAAGCCGGCAATATTATAAGTATAGCAAACAAAAAAGACAGAACAACCAAGGTAAGTATGGGTGTGTTAATATTCATTCATCAAGACACACCTAGCTCAACTGTGAAAAGCACACATCCTGTTATTTAATTTTATAACTATTTATTCAGGATTTCATATAGAAGCTCAATATCTTTTAACTACATTTGGCAACATGGCCTCTTGATCTTAAACTGGCCAAACAGGAAATAAAATCTTGACAAGCACACAAAAGCAGAACTGAACTAAAGCAACCAATCCAATCCTGTCACCTTCCCCCTGTGTATTATATAAAATAATGTCCTCCCATAAGAAGTTCAGCATTTATCTGTTTGAAACTTTTTTCTTGCCTCTCCACCACAGGTGTCTTCAACAGAACTGTCTAGCCATCTCACCTTCTGCCACATTCAATTCTCCTTTTGCCCTCCTTTTGCCTACCTTCAGGACCTTCTCCAGTGAGTCCTCTCTTCTTATTTGGTGGCCAAAGTATTTGAGCTTTAGCTTCAGTATCTGTCCTTCCATGGAGCAGTCAGGGTTGATTCCCTTTAAAATTGATTTATTTGACCTTCTTGCAGTCCAGGTGACTCCCTAAAGTCTTATCCAGCACCACAGTTTGAAGACATCTATTCTTCTGCACTCAGCCATCTTTATGGTCCATGGAAAGATCATTTTAACTATGCAGACTTTTGTCTTCAGGCTGGTGTTTCTGCTTCTTATTATGCTGCCTAGCTTTGCCTCTCAAGGAGTAAGCAAGCATCTTTTTAATTCATTGCTTAAGTCACCATCTGCAGTGATCTAGGATCTCAAAAAAGAAAAGTCTGTCACTAATTCCATTTCTTTCCCTTCTATTAGCCAAGGTGTTATGGGCTATACAATGATCTTGATATTTATTTTTATGTTGAATTTCAAGTCAGCTTTTGCACTCTCCTCTTTCACCCTCATCAAGAATCAAGAGGCTCTTTAGATTTTCTTTACTTTCTGCCTTTAGGGTGGTGTCATCTGCATATCTTAGGTTGTTATTTCTCCCAGCAACCTTAGTTCTGGTTTGTGGTTTTGCTAGCCCTGCACTACACATTATGTGTTCTTCATATAAGTGAAATTAGCAGGGAGACAATATACATCCTTGTCGTACTCCTTTTCCTATTCTAAACTAATCAGTTGTACCTGACTGTCACTTCTTGGCCCGCATACAGGTTTCTCAGAAGACAGGTAAGGTGATCTGGTCATCCTCTCTCTTTTAAGAACTTGTCATAAACAAACTATTATAAAACAATAATAAGCCAGAAAAGAAAAGAAAAACCTGCAAAAATAATAACATAAAATCAGAATCAATCAAAACTCACAATGTTATTGAAGTGCCAACTCAGAAAAATGAAACCGTTTTCACTTGACGTTCAAAGGATAAACATGTTCAGGTACAGTACACATCTCTGTACATGATACCAGGCAGATATCCAGCTTTAGACTGACAGATTGCTACAGGCTGGTCTTTTTATTACCATCCGCAGGTGCAAAGATAGTCATTAATATAAATCTTCGGAGTCACATGTTCCAAACGTACAAATCTTGCCCTGTTATTTTTAGACTTCCTAGACTCTTTAACACTATGACTAGCACGAGATAAATGACAACAGCCAGTCCATTTCTACACAGCCTGCTGCCAGCCACGTGTGTGAACACCCTTGTAATCTAAAACCCACTAAAGTAAAAAAAACAAAAATCCCTGTTCACTTAAGACATAATTTAAGGGTATTTTTTTACATTAAACCTTCTCTTAGAAATGAAATTTACAAAACATATATTAATGGAATTACACGCTTATTATTGCCTGCTTCACTGACAAATGAATTTGGCTTTAGTTAGAGGGCATTTGAAACAACTATAGTAGTGACGGTAATTTTTTGCTAGATTTTTAAAAACTTAGCTTTGTTTAACACATACACCAAATAATAATTACATTAGATTAATTATAATAATTAATCTATCTGATTCCAAGTTATGGTGACCCTTGCCAGGGTTTCCTAGATACAAAGTACTCAGAAGTGGTTTACCATTCTCTTCTTGCTATTGTTCTAGTACTGTGCAGTTTACCCCAGGACTTCACGTGGAATTTTAGATCAAAGGCCATGTTGGTGTTAAAATCCTTTGCCAGGATTTTAACTTTCCGGGTGCAACAATCAAGGGAAGTAAGCATGTTCTTTAACAAGAACAGAGCAAACTTGTTACTTCAATTTCTCTTCTGAGCAGAATTTGGCTACCTTCTCCATCTACAAAAACAAACACATGCAACATGCATCCTATGAATACATCTTTTTAAAAAGTCCCACGTGTTCTCGTACTATACAATTCATGCCAGTCACATCCTGGCTCTGCATACTAATCACTGCACACAGAGGGAGGAGGTTAAATAAAAGACAGAACATAGCTTACTACAGATGTCAGAAAAAAGTGTGTCTAAAATGGGTGTATTTCATGTTTATTAGAATGAATGTAACTTGGCAAGACACATGATAACTTTTTTAAAAGGATCTGAGTAATTTGTTCTGTAGTGACAGAAATCACATACAGTTGTACCTCGCTTAAAGAGCATAATGTGTTCCACAGAATTGCTCTTTAAGCGAGTTTGCTCTTTAAGTGAAACACCATTGTAAATGACCAATTGTGACTTGGGGGGGGATTGAGAACCCCGATTTATTTGTTAAGCGAGTTTTTGGTTGGTTTTATTTGTTAAGCGAAGTGAACATTCAGAGAAAATTCTGTTCTTTAAGTGAGTTACTCTTTAAGTGAAACGCTCTTTATACGAGGTTTGATTGTATTGTAAAAGCTGGCTACTTTATGTTTAAGCAAGTTGAGGAAGAAGATGGAGACTAGAGATGCCTGGTGTGCAATGGTCCATGGGGTCGCAAAGGGTCGGAACTGACTGTATGACTGAACAACAACAACAAAAGCAAGCAGGCTGATCAGCAAGGTAAGAAAGGAGAGCAAAACCTTATTACATACACCTCCTTTAACAATACACAGTTATTGTAGCTAACCTGGAGAGATTGTTAACCTTAGAAATATAAGGAAACGAGAAAGCCAAGGAGAAAGACAGGTGTGCCAATTCAGACAGTGTCCCCTTAAAAATACTGTAAGTCTGAAGGTGAGTGATGCAATTTCAGAAAATGTTAGGTACAACAAAATGCCCAGAAGAGAATGTAATTATTTGACCCAAAAAAGGAGAGACAGAGAGAGAAGGGGAAAAAATAGAGAGGTGTGGGAGAAAGAGCAGAGTGCTTTAAAAAGGGGCTATCCTCGAATTCTAGGCAAATAGATAAGTAGGTACAACTTTGGTGGGAAAGTAAACAGTGTTCCATGCACTCCAATGTCCAGTCATGCCTGCCACATGTCCATAGAAATGTCTGCAGATGCAGACAGTGCTGGCTCTTTGGCTATAAATGGAGATGAGCACTGAACCCTAGAGTCAGATACATCTGGCTTTCGACTGACCTTTACCTTTACCGATTATGTGCAAATAACCAGATGCAATAGCTCTACACTTTTCAAATCAAATGTGAGATCAAAACAATATAATGCATCATTTTCTGTATGTAAATTCCCTCCTTCATTATACAAAAGGAAGATCTGAAACACTAACCACTTTTCAGCTATTGATAAGTCATTATCCCTGAGCTATCTTCTCATTTGCCTGTGGTACTTCAATACTGACAAGGTACTTCACAAAACAAAACAAAATTAATGAAGTGAATAGTAAGAATGTCAGCTATTGTAATAATAACGAATGGTATTATTGCTGTCCCTCGACTGGATGGGGTAAAAGAGGAAGCAAGGAAGAATATTGCTCAAATGAACAAATAACACAGATGTTAGTAGCTCCTTCCCAGTGTGGGAGAATTGACAGAGACATTTAAAACTATTAAATAAAAATATTATAAGACATTATATAGCAGTGATAGTGAACCTTTTAGAGACTGAGTGCCCAAACTGCAATCCAAAATCTACTTATTTATCGCAAAGTGCCAACATGGCAACCGGGGAGGGAGGAAATGCTCCTTTTGGGCTGCTGGGCAGAGAAGCAGGGTGAACTCTGTGCTGGGGGGAGGGAAGAAACCAGTGGTGGGATTCAAATTTTTCCACTACCAATTCTGTGGACGTGGTATGGTGGGTGTGGCCAGAGGAAAAGCCCTGCATTGTACCTTAATTAGGGCTACTTTATTTCAAAACTTAGATGGGTGGGGGCAGCCAGAATTTCTGCTACCAGTTCTGGAGAACTGGTGTGATCCTGGTGAATCCCATCACTGGAGGAAGCGCTCCCATGGAGCTGCTGGACAAAGTGGTGGGACAAACTGTGCTGGGGTGACCGCATGGGTGGCCACAGAAAGGGCTCCGAGTGCCAACTCTGCCATGTGTGCCACAGGTTCGCCATCACTGTTATATAACATATATGTACATATATTGTATAAACAGGATATATACTACATAAGCCTATTTACTTATATAGGAATGAAGAAGCTGGAAAGAAATACAGTATTTTCATTTATCTTTGTTGTTGTTGTTTAGTCGCACAGTTGGTTCCGACCCTTTGCGCCCCATGGACCACTGTATGCCAGGCACCTATATCCTCCACCATCTCTCTCAACCCACCCAACTCTGTGCCCACTTAATCTACAACACCATCTAACCATCTCATTTTCTGCCGCCCCATCTTCTTTTGCCCTCAATCTTTCCCAGCATCAAGGTCTTCTCAAGTGAATCCTCATTTGATGACCAGAGTACTTTAGCTTCATCTTCACTATTTGACCTTCCAAGGAGCAGTCAGGTTTGATTTCTTCTAAGATTGATCTGTTTGTTCTCCTCGCTATCCAGGGTACCCTTAAAATTCTCCTCCAACACCAGATTTCAAAGGTGTCTATTCTTCTGCGTTCAGCTTTCCTTATGGTCCAACTCTAACAGTCATACATTACTACCGGGAATGCCATTGCTTTGACTATGCGGACTTTTATTTGCAATGTGATGCCTCTACTTTCAATTATGTTCCCCAGGTATCTCATAGCTTGCCTCCCAAGAATTAGTTGCCTTTTTATTTCATGGCTGCAATTACCATCTGTAGTGATTTTGGATCCTAATAATGTAAAGTTTGTCACTGCTTCTACCTCTTCCCCATCTATTTTCCAGGTACTGATAGGACCTGTTGCCATTATCTTGGTTTTCTTAACGTTGAGTCTCAAGCCAGCTTTTGCACTCTCTTCTTTTAACCTAAGCAGGATTTTCTTAAGGTCTTCCTCACTTTCTGCCATTAGGGTAGTATAATCTGCATATCTCAAATTGTTTATGTTTCTCTCAGCAATTTTGATTTCAGCTTGTGATTCTTCGATCTCTGCATTGGGCATGTGCTCTGTATATAAGTTAAATAAGCAGGGTATCAAAATGCAGCCTTGTCTTATTCCTTTTCCTATTCCAAACCACTCCATCATTCCGTATTCCATCCTAACTGTTGCTCCTTGACTCATGTACAGATTTCTCATGAGGCATATAAGGTGTTCTGATATTCCCATGTCTTTAATTACTTGCCACATATTGTGTATGTGGTGTAGTCAATGAAACAGAAATACTTGTTTCTGTTTCCTTTTCTATTCCTCATTCTAAAGTTAAATTGGTTAGTACTAAATATATGAATTAAGAAGTTATTTATGTAATCAGAAGTTAAAAGTATCTCATTATCTATTTCAAAACTAGTAATCAGCCTTGATATCAAAAGGAAAACCTTGGTATGAAAAGGCAACAAAAGCAAGAAATTGCAAGTACCGGTAGATAAATAGGGACCACTTCGGTGGGAAAAGATCATGGGGACATGAAAAGAGCCTCATTCAGGCATCCTCTTAGCAGTTTCTCCAGCAAAAATTCTTTCAACCCAGAATAATTTCTGACATGAAATTATTATTAATATCATGAATGATTTAACATTAGATTTTTTTTATCTAAATAAATTGAATAATCCCATAGAAAACAACAAAGTATCCTAAAGAGGAAATTTCTCCCCTAGAGGCAGAACAAAATGGGACTAATTATAACACGGTTCCTTCCAGCTCCAATTAGAATGCATTCATCATTTATTTCAGATCTAGACATATAAAATCTCCCCAGGACAAAAAATATAATGCTGTACCAGGTTGTTGCTTCAGGGTTTCCTGTGTTGTAAACTATTGCAAACAACGAGTACATTAATTCTTGAATTTACACCTCTCCTGCTGAAGGCCCAGGAAAAAAAATTAAATCTATCAGACAATAAATTTAAAAAAAACAAAGAAAAAAGATCAAATCCGCTTCTTTCCACAAAAAATAGCACAAATGCAGCAGTTAGACTTTAGGGCATCACAATGTTTTTGTATTTCTTTTTTCTTTTTTATTATTTACTGTCTGATATGTTTGCACAGACTAACATGGCTACCACTTCAGAAATTTCAAATTTTAGAGCTATGTACTTGATCTTTTAAAACTAAATTTACTTACAACTCTAGAAATGAGATTGAATTCAGAACAAAGAGAATTATTTGTAATTAACAATGTGTTACAAATTGTTTGAGATCTAAACAGCACCAATTTCTGCCAAGACAACTTTTCTTTGCCATTTAAATTTCTTCAAGAAAACTCACCAAACATTCTCAGCCTTACACTTTTTAAAGTCAATGTCTCTCATCACAGTTATTTGTTGTGCTACTTTTTTGGTCACAAAACTTCAGTGTTCTCCAATAGTCACTGATTTTTCTTTTAAGATAAGGATTACAGGCATACATTAATAACTGATAAGTGATTGGAGCCAAGATTAAAAAGCATTTGTTGTGTTGCTGTTACGCACCATAAAACTATTTATTTAAAGAAAGGCACACAGCATTATATGGCATTTTTGTTACGGTTGAGAACTACTCAGAACCTAATCAGATGACATTATTGGGTACCTGGGAACAGAAGCTCAACTGCAGACTCTACCACTCATCTTGAGCAAACAACTACAAGTCTTTAATACACTTCCTATTTCCCTTATTTGTCTAAGAATTCAAAAAGTACATATGTATTTGTTTATAAGCACAACAGACTGAAAACAAATGTATTTAGAAGACATTGCTTAATCAGACTTTTGAAAATCAATTTACACCATAACCAGTAACAATAGGTACCACCAGGAGTGAGTTGGATATATAAAAACGAGATAAGATATCACAGACCAGTGAGGCTTTAGGCAAAATAGAACATTAAAAGATAGTTCACATACATGAACCTCCTTATTCCCACATTTCATAGCTGGTATCCTCTGAAACAGTAATACTGTACAGTGTAGTGAAATACAGTACTGTTAATGGAAAAAGACAGAAGTTGCCACGTTTCACCTATTAAAATTGATTTATGAAGGACTGAAAGGTGCATCTTTAAAATATTATTCTTTAATATTACTTCTATGCAATGAAGTAAAACTATGAGAATTATTAATAAAACTTTTCCTCTGAACTATTTTGACAAGATAAAAGGTAGAAGCCATAATTCACTGGTATTGTCCAAAATACACAGATGGTCCAGGCTCACTCCATGGTACAGTATATCTCTAGTTAAATAATTCAGGTAAGTCTGTTTGGGAGAATCTTTCTGTCTAATATGTAACATGGGTTGCAATGGGCTATCCCCTGTCCTTGCTTCTCTTCTTTAAGTGGCACAAACAGCTACAACTGCTTGCAGAGGAATATGTTGGATACAATACTCGTGCTAAACCTCGGATAACGATGAGACTTGGTTCCACGAGTCTCGTCATTATCCAGTTTTTAACGTTGTGCGATGCATTGATTGGACAATGTTAAAAAAAGCCCTGTTTCCCTGGAGGCTGCAGCAAGCCAGAACGTCAGGATTTGAATCCTGATGTTTTGGCTTCCTGCAGCCTCCAGGGAGGTGGGGGACCTTTGGAAACAGCTTGGATCGGGTCTTCGACCTCCCTGGAGACGGCAGGGGGGTCAGGGAGCCTGAAATGGGTAAAAAAAGGTCTGGTTTTTTACCCATTTCAGGCTCTCTGACCTCCCTGCTGGCTCCGGGGAGATCAGAGGACCCGATCCAAGCTGTTTCTGGGCTTTTCCCACCTCCCCGGCCAGTGCAACAAGCCAAAATGTCAGGGTTCGAACCCTGATGTTTTGGCTTGCTCCACTGGCCGGGGATGTCGGGGCAGCCCAGAAACAGCTTGGATCAGGTCCTCTGATCTCCCTGGAGCAGGCAGGGGGGTCAGAGAGCCCAAAATGGGTAAAAATGGACTTTTATTTTACCCATTTCGGGCTCTCTGATCCCCCTGCCTGCTCCAGGGAGATCAGAGGACCCGATCTACAGCTGCAGGGTTGCTGGGGAAGCCGATGGGGACTCCCTGTCAGCTTCCCTAGCCACCCGCCCAGTGATGGGATGTAACAGGTTCTCACCAGTTCTCCAGAACCGGTAGTAACTTTCCCCAGTGTCCCAGAGAACCGGTTTCAGCTTTTGGGGAGAACCACCTTTGGGGCTTACCTTTTCACTGGTTCCCCCACTGCGCATGCGCGCCAAGCACTTGGTGTGCATGCATGCCTACAGTGCTTGGCGCCTATGCACAGCCTCCTTGCTGTCCTCCCAAGTGGGGAGGAGGAAGAGAAGCTGCTAGCCTGAAGCTCCCTATAACCTGCTCCCCTAGATATCCTAGAGAACTGGTTAGGCAAAGACTTAGCACCTAACTTCTTTAACTGTTGAAAAGTTGAAAAGTGCCAAAATGAAGCCATCTTGTGATGAGTTCATTCTGTAGTTCCTTCCATCTAACCTAGTGTGAGAAAGATTAGCCATAATAAGCTTTAAGCTCTGGTTTAAAAGCTCTGGTTGATTTGTGTTGTAGGTGGGTGTTTGGGTGGGTGGGTGGGTGCATTTTAATGTATTTTTTTTATTTATTTATTTACGGGTTTGTGTTGTGGGTGGGTGGGTTGAGGTGTGTGTGTGTGTATGCACGCGCTTATTTTTATTTTATTTTATATTACTTTAAATTTTTCTTTGTCCCTGCCCACAACGTCATGATGTTGGCTCCGCCCATGACATCATGATGTTAGCTCCGCCCACACTGTGATGATGTCATGGTGGGGTAGTAAAATTTTTGACATCCCACCACTGCACCCGCCCATGCCTCCGCAGCTGTGGGGTGGCTGGGGAAGCCAACGGAGGACCCCCCCCCGTCAGCTTTCCAGCCACCTTATCCTTGCCTCCGCAGCTGCAGGGTGGCTGGAAAGCTGAACGGAGAACCCCGTTCAGCTTTCCAGCCACCCTGCTGCTACGAAACGACTGCATCGGATAATGCTAACAGATTGTTATCCGATTTTAATGTTATCCGATGCAGTTGTTATCCGAGGTATTACCGTACTGTCAGATACAGCCAAAATTGAGTAGGGAAAAGTCAAATTGTAAGGTTGGACAGTTATTGATTTCCAGGAACAGAAAATTAAGCCAACTCAAAATAAGATGGAGATGGCCTCTAATCACCAAGTTTTATTCCTAAATCAATTAAAATAGTAAATGTTAGATACTATCTAATTTGTTTGTTGTTCAGTCGCACAGTCGATTCCGATCCTTTGCGACCCTATGGACCACAGTCTGCCAGGCTATCTGTCCTCCACCATCCTCCTCAACTCGCTCAGCTCTGTGCCCACTGTGCCTAGTTAGTAAATTGTTAATTAATTCATGGCTAAGATAAAAGCAAGGGAATGGGATTATACTGTGTCTGGTGCATCAACATGCCCATTATCATTTACCTCAGAAACACGGGGATGGTTAAACAAGATGGTTGAACACATGTACACAGCGGTGGGCTGTCAAAATTTTTGCTACCCCACCGTGGGTGGAGCCAATGTCATGGGCGGAGCCAGCATCATGACATCATGATGTCATGGGCGGAGCCAACATCATGATGTCATGACATCATTACGTTGTGGGCAGAGCCAAATTAAAAAAATTATAAAATAAAATAAAATAATTCAATAAAAATTCAATTACACATTAAAAATTCAATACACATTAACATTAAAACAATCAACCAACCCACCCACCCACCCCAAACACAAATCAACCCACCCACCCACCCCAAACACAAACCCATCACTTACCTGGCCTGGGGTCGGGGAGCAGGCACTAGGCAGGCAGGCAGGAGGTGTGGCGGCAAACTACTGCTGCAGCAAAACCCTGCAGCAGCAACCCCCCCCAGCTGCAAACTCCCGCAGCGGCAAACCCCCAGAGCAGTGCAGCGGCCTGGCGGCCCAGCATGGCCTGGTGAGGAGAGGCCACCACTTCTTCAGGCGCTGCCTGTGCTCTTCCTTTCCGGGCAGCCAAAAAGGCTGCCCGGAACTGCACATACTTCAAATCTCCATTTGATGCATGCAGACTAAAAAATAGAAGTGTGCATGTGTCAAATGGAGGTTTGATGCATGCACAGTTCTGGGCAGCCATTTTTGCTCCAAATTTGAAACGTTTTGGGCTGCTGGTGAGGCATCCGAACAAAATAACAATCCTGAGTGGGTTCTACCCCCCCCCCCCAAGGAGAACCGCCAGGATTGTTACTACTGCCGTTCAGGCGAACCGGCAACAACCCACCACTGCATGTACATAAGAAAAGTCATACCAACTTCACAATGAAGCCTACTGCAGTCTCATTAAACAGCTCAGGGTACAGCAGAAAGTACAAAATTAGCTAGAAGGCCTAGACATTTGGCAGGCAAGTAGCTCATTTATGTCTTCATTGCAAACTGCAAGCCTAGGGACCTATACGCTGGAAGAAGATTGCCCAAGGGAGACAAGGGAAGAAAACAATTTAAACAGTGAATGACATTAAGGTTCCAGGGCTTGGCAGCAGCTCAAGAATTAAATGTAATGTATTTTAATGTAATTTTTATTGTATTTATTTATGGGTTTGTGTTGTGGGTGGGTGGGTGGTTTGAGGGGTGTGTGTGTGTGTGTGTGTGTGTGTGTGCGTGTGCGCGCGCTTATTTTTATTTTATTTTAATATTATTTTTCTTTGGCCCTGCCCACGACATCATGACGTTAGCTCCGCCCACACTGTGATGACATCATGGTGGGGTAGTAAAATTTTTGACAACCCACCACTGCATAAGAGGCTTTCCATAAGTTGCAATTATCTTGATAGCTTATACCAGTGATGTCGAACCTTTTACAGACCAAGTGCCCAAACTGCAACTCAAAACCCACTTATTTATTGCAAAGTGCCAACACAGCAACAGGGGAGGAAGGAAACGCTCCCATTGGGCTGCTGGGCATAGGGACAGGGTGAACTCTGTGCTGTGGGGAGGGATGAGGAGCTTCTCATTGGGCTGCTGGTCAGAGGAGTGGGATGAACTCTGTGCTGGGGGGAAAGGAAGCGCTCCCATTGGGCTGCTGGGCAGAGGGGCAGAGCAAACTCTGTTCTGTGGTGACTGCATGGATGCCCACAGAGAGAGCTCCGAGTGCCACCTCTGGCACACATGCCATAGGTTCGCCACCACTGGCTTATACGGATTAATTAATTACATTTCTAACTAAAAATGGGATGTTTGACTTTTGCATGCCAAGCATAAATTCTCCAATCCTGGGCAGATAATCAAAACCATTCCAGAGTTATTCACCCTTAGAAGTCAACTTCGCCTGACAAAGACTGTCAAATCCATTCCAAAAACCCAATTTATGTTTTACTATTGATGGAATAGGTTTCATTAAGTTTAAACAGGTTTGTTTGCATACCAACATTATGTTAAAGTTACTCAAATTCAATCTATATACATTTCTTCCCATTATAACCCTGCTGTAAGCACCACAATGCTACTCAGACAAGAACATAACACAACATGTATCACCCATGCCTCATTTGCTTTGATTCCACTATTTTATGTCAGATGTTTTTGCACATGTGAAATGTCAACTCAGCTTCCCCTCCTTCCATTACTAAATGTACAGGTCCATTAAAACGCCTCTCTTTAGCAGTCTAAGAAGTGTATAAACTGTGACTAACTAGTAATTACTATTTCTGTACCAGAAATTAACCATACCAAATCCACTGCTTTTTACAACACTAACCTGAGCAAAGTCAACAATTACTGCTGAATTTTCTAGAACCTCTTTCATCTATTGCCTTCCATTTTGTTTTTGGGAAACTGCTGCTACAAGACTGTTGCCACAAGATTGTCATCGTAGCTGGTACATAAAGTGGAATTTTTCCTTTGCATTGTTTAATGTGAAAAATGCATAGTAAATAACCCCATTAATTGATATTAAATATGACTGCTTTATGGAAGATCGGCATATGAGGGACACACAGACATCACACTAAGCCATACTTTAGTGTGGGCGATAAGAATGGGATGGATGCATACATTACAATAAACCATAGTTTGTTTATTTCATTTTTGAATACTGATTGGTCACTTGAACTTGGAAATTGTAAAGTGATGTACAATAATTTAAAAAAATCAACACAAAGCACAAAATACAGTACAGTGGTACATCAAGTTACAAAATTAATGCATTCCTTGGGACATTTCATATTACAAAAAATTCATAACTCCAATTGCAGTTTCCCATAGGAATGCAGAAAACCTTTTTTTCCCCTGACCTCCGGCACAGATTGAGTTATGAATTTTTTGTGATTTAAATCAGTAACTTGCGGTGTTATTTTCAATGGATTTCCTTTCATATGGCAAAAATTGCATAACTCAAGGCATTCGTAATCCGAGGTTCCACTGTATTTGTGTTTGCAATATACCTATTGTATTGTGTGTTTGAATGTATTGCTTGTGAGTATTTCCCCCCTCATAAGCCATTATTTCAAGGGCAGCAGGCAGTAAATTGTACTATACAGAAAAAGGATGAACAATTATATACAGTCAAACCTTGCATAACGAGCATTTTGCTTAGCGAAAAATTCGCATAACGAGCGAGTTTATCGCTACCGTGTTTCCCTGAAAATAAGGCACTGTCTTATATTTTTAAAAACTCCAAAATATGCACGAGGTCTTATTTTCAGGGGATGTCTTATTTTTCCATGATGAAGAATACAGTACACGTTTATTGGTGATGCAGCGGATTGTCAGGGCAAGATTTAGGTGAGTGCCTTATTTTCAGGGCGGGGGCTTATATTTCCAAGGTGGGGAAAAATAGGGGGGTGCCTTACTATACGAGGAGGTCCTATTTTCAGGGAAACAGGGTAAGTGGTCCGACTCGCATAATGAAAATTTTCACTATGTGAGTTGGACTTTCCCTATGGAAAAACTCACATAACAAACGTTTCTATGGGGAAAACTCGCATAGCGAAAATTTTTCACTATGCGAGTTTTCCCCCTTGAAATGCTTGTTATGCAAGTTTCCCCATAGGAATTTTCGCTATGCGAGTTTGTTTCGCATAGCGAAAAACTCGCATAGCGAGCAGCCTCCCAGAACAAATTAAATTTGTTATGCAAGGTATGACTGTACGTTGTCAACATGTGCAACCAAATTTCTAAAGCATGGATGCTTTCTATCTCAGCCCCAATCTCAGTATCATCTGTGAAGGGACTTTCAGTGGTTGCTTTGGCTTTCCACCATCCTAAATGCCCTCCTCTAAATCTCTGCAAAGTGGACCTCAGGAACATATGATATCAACATGAAGGTTTCTTCAGATGGCCTTAGGAAACAAATGGGTCCAGAAGGGAAAATACAATCTCCTAAATAACCACATCCTTAGTTATTTATGACTATATAAACAAATAATCAAATAAAGAGGCCATGTAATTCATCTAAAAATGTTGTTATGTGCTGAATTAGAGTTCAATACAGCATTATGAAAAAAAACTTCAGGCATTAAATCTGAAAATGATTTAACTGCCTTAAATCAATTTGAATGGTTAAAACAAAACAAACAAGAACAAACAAACAAAAACACACTCCACAATCCAATAGACAAAAAACAAGTCACAATTGCTGACAACAAAAGCTTGGAAGAACAAACGGGCATTCTCAAGACACTGAAATGAAGATTATGAGTAAGCACCCATTCTCGGTCTTTCCCCATTCAATGCAGCTGAATGGAGGATTTGGGAAGCTTTTTTAAAAATTCCAATCAACTGTAGCTTGTTCATTTTTCATAAGGTAAATTTCAAGCAATATACAGTGGAACCCTGAATAACAAACACCTCGTATAACGAACAATTCATATAACGAAGAGGATTTGCTCTAACCACTATACCCTGTATAACAAAAATTTTAGTTATACGAAGCAATGCATCTCTATGGGGGAAATCGTACAACGAAAATCTCTATGGGATGTATCATACAATGAAATTTTTTTGTTGTATGATTTTTTTCCACCATAGAGATTTTCGTTGCGCGATGCATCCCATAGGGATTTTTATTATACGAGCCATGCTTCATACAACAACAAAAAATCGTATAACGAAAGAAATCGTGGAACCAACTTTTTTCGTTGTGCGGGGTTCTACTATATATCATTGTTGGTGATTAGGAGGACATAACTGAAACCAGAAGCAAAGCCATCCAAATCCTTGAAATGGCTCTGCAAAAAAGAGGTAACAATGTCCATGAATCCAGTACAGTTGTACCTCGCTTAAAGAGCACAATGTGTTCCACAGGATTGCTCTTTAAGCGAAACACCATTGTAAGTGACCAATTGAGGGGGGGGGGGCATTGTGAACCCCAATTTATTTGTTAAGTGAGTTTTTGATTGGTTTTATTTGTTAAGCGAAGTGAACATTCAGAAAAAATTCTGCTCTTTAAGCGAGTTACTCTTTATGCGAGGTTTGACTGTACTTAAAAAGAGAACCAGTGCAATAAAGTGAATAGGGAACCTGGGTTCAAATCTTCAAATGGCAGGTGGAAATGATGAAACCAGTCCTTAAATATTTCATATTATTGAAAGCCTCATTAGGGTTGCCATAAGTCAGATGCAACTTGTGTCCACATAACAACTACTAAAAGAGGCAGCTCGGTGTAATGGGAAGAGTGTTAGACTAATCCAGTGGTTCCCAACAAGGGGTACACAGCCCACTAGTGGACTTCAATTCCCAGAAGCCTAAGTCAGTACATTGGCTGATCAGTGCTTTGGGGAAATGACTTAGGCTTCTGGGAATTGAAGTCCAAAAACCAGCATTTGGGAAACACTGGCACTAATCAAACACTTTTCCCATTATATAATACTGCCTCTTCTAGTGTTAAATTAGTCTAACGCTTTACGAGTCAGGGGACCTGGGTTGAAATCCTTAGTAAGTAGAATGGAAAATCACTATTGAATATCTCATACACCTAAAAACCTTTAGGTTTGGCATGTCAGAAGTTACTTAAAAATGGTCACAGAGAAATCATTCCCATAAATACTAGGCACAGAGATCATTAGAAAAGAACAAGTCACCATCTTCATGCCTTCTTGATAAACACCCAGAGGCATTTTTGTCTGATTGCTGCTGTACACACAATACTGAACTAAAAAGATCATCATGCGAGCCAATTTTTATTTCCTGCAGACACTTTTAACTCAAGAACAATAGTTGCATTAAAAGAACCACAGCCTCTAGTCTGCAATTCCTGAACAGAAATATTAAAGATAGGACATTTTGGATGCCCATCGTTCATAGGGTTGCCATAAACTGGAGACAACTTTATAGCACACTGCAAAAATTCACAACAGTGCCAAAACAACAACAACACCCCACTCTTTGACAGAATTAGACAGAGCAGCAAACTTTGATCTTCTGCATATTCGAAGAGGAAGTATCTGCCTGCCGAAGAAACAGTAAGAAGGTACTGTATAAAAGACCATATAGTCTATATAGGTTCAATGCAGCTCATTTCTCATTCACTAAACTTGGAATGGGCAACTTCAGAGATCCGGAAGCTCCATTGCTGGGCTCAACTCACCAATTAGTTGCCTTCCGCTACACCACTGAAATTCAACAGTATGAAACACACGTTTCCCCCTCTAAATTAGCTTACCTTGAACCAAGATGTGTGTGGAGTATGCACCTTGCATACAAGCCAGGTAGCGCTGCCATGAGGCTTCCCTGAGCACTTTCAAACAAGCGCCCTCCCTGCATACCATGCTTAATGCAGACATAACTACTTTAAATAAATAACAGTTTTAATTTACTGTGTTTAATTTGCTTACTTTACCATAATTTCAGAAGGAACCAAATTAATTACTGGCTAAAGCAAACCATGGTTTAACACAGGGTGGGCTAACTTCAGAGGTCTAGGATTTGTGCTAGACTTTTAAACTGATCCAACATTTTAATCTGCTTTCCAGACACTGTTTATTTAAAAGTCGTTATAAAACTGTATATATTCTTAGATAAAACAATCTTTTCCAAGCCACTTTTTAATGCATTCCCTTTTCTTTTTAGGAGACACAAATTCAAATGTGAATGTATACAATATAATCAACAATCAATTTTATTTGTTGTTGTTGTTCAGTCACACAGTTGAATCCAACCTTTTGTGACCCGATGGACCACTGCACGCCAGGCTCCTCTGTCATCTGCCATCCTCCATAGTCCACCCAGATCTACGCCCACTGCATCAACTATGCCATCTAGCCATCTCATCCTCTGCTGCCCCTTCTCCTTTTGCCTTCAATCTTTCCCAGCATCAGGGCCTTCTCCAGTGAGTCCTCTCTTTTCATTTGGTGGCCAAAGTACTTGAGCTTCAGTTTCAGTATTTGTCCTTCCAAGGATCAGTCAGGGTTGATTTTCTTTAGGATGGACTGATTTGATCTCCTTGCAGTCCAGGGGACTCTCAAGAGTCTCCTCCAGCACCACAGTACAAAGGCATCTGTTCTTCTGCATTCAGCCTTCCTTATGGTTGTCCAGCTCTCGCAGCCATACATTACTACTGGAAAGACCATTGCTTTAACTGTGTGGACCTTTGTTGCTGTCTAGGTTTGTCACAGCTTGCCTCCCAAGAAGTAAGCATCTTTTTATTTCATGGCTGCAGTCACCATCTGCAGTGATCTTAGACCCCAAGAAGGTAAAGTCTGTCACTATTTCATTACCAATCCCATATCGATTACCACAATGTCACTTTCTTTGACAAAAAAACCCCTTTAAGCTCACAAGTCTGGTGCTGCACATTTGAAATTCCAGCCATCTCTTCATCTACTAAATTAATCACAACTGCCCTTACACTGCAACACAGTAAATAAATTTAAGTTACAATACTATACAAAGTTATCTTTCATACACCCCAAAGACTCAGTGGAGTTTATTTCTAAGGGTATAGAGTATTGTATATAGAACTGCAATCCTAGCATTCAGATACCATTGATACTATTGTATATACAAATGTTAACCCAAATAAATAAAACACTAATATATATTTTTCAGTTTGAAGCTACAATTGTTATGTTTGTAAAAAGTTTTGTAGGTTAGAATTGTTCCAGTTACTCAAAAAGAACATATAAAAACAGCTATAATCCAGTATATAACCTAATACTGTATACTGTAACTGTATATATTTTTGGTACGCTGCAACATCCAAATAAGCACTATCGATTTTGCTTATTTACTCATTTATTGTTGAATACATTGCACTTATTTAATTGTGACATGCCTGCCAACAAAGCATGCATAGAACTGCAGCTTTGCAGCCTGGCCCCATACATTTTTACTTGGATAGAAGATACACTCAGTTCAAAATTAAGCACACACAAAGTTGCCATCTCAACTAGTTAGCTATATATAAAACAATGTTTCCCAACCTTTGTTTTTTGGACTTCACTTCCCAGAAGCCAAAGTCAATTCCCCAAAGTACTGATCAGCCAATGTACTAACTTAGGCTTTTGGGAAATAAAGTCCCTCTGCGGGGCCTGGGTCCCACATCAGGAACTACTGATATAAGATGTTTCAGTGTTGAAATATCCCATCCATGACCCCACTCCAACATGCTATTTTAGACATAGGGCTGGCAATTACATCTATAGCGCTTAGTGCACTCTCTGGGCAGTTTGCAAAATAATTAGCATTTTTGACCCCAACAAGCTGGGTATGCAGGTTTCTACCTTTAGAAGGATAGAAGGCTAGATCAACCTTGAGGCAATCAGGACTGAACTTAGATCATGAGCAGAGTTTTGGCTGCAGTAGCATAACCACTGCACCACAAGGGCTGAAAATATTTATTCAGTTAGCATTTCTGAATGAATGTATCATTTTGTACTTCTTAAGACTGGCACAAGTATGGCACATGACTTGCTAAAGAAAATCTTATGATACATTTAAAGGAAGAAATGCATGTGTAAATACAAATGTATGACAAAAATGCACATATTTGAAAAAAATAACAAACACACATCACTCAATGGAAAAATGCAAAAAGAATGCACACTTTAATAATTATGTGCACATTCACAACACACACTGAAGTATAGTAGAGTATACTAAAACACAATACAAGTGGGAAGGAAGAATTATATTGCAAACTAATATGAAACTCTGACAGGCTGAGAATAATTGGGATTGTGAGATATCAGATCCATAGACTTTCACGTGTGTAGAGTATCACATAACATTATTATTCAGCAGGGACTAGGGACATAAGAGAACTTTGTAATATTAATATTTCTGTCCTTATATGTGGATTTATTTGTTGGTTGACACACTGTGCATATCTCTGCACACAAGATATGGAGAAACTGAACATCCAATGTTCAGAATGTGGAAATCTGCTGGCAAGGCTAAAACTTTAGATCTGTGTTCTTGGTCTCCAATACAGGATTTATTGTGGTTATACAGCATCAAGTCTCATCTTATGTCCTATAATTAACAGCCCAACTCCATTTTTTCAAACGCAAGGCCAGGGCTTCATTTATTGAGTCATTTCTTTGCAAAATAGATCGTCTTTTCCAAGTGTCTTCAATTTCCCCCCCAGCATTCTTGTCTTGAGGTATGTCTAAAGGACAATCATCTCTGTTAAGTCAGTTTCACTTCTACTGCAAGCTTTAAATTCATTTACTCTAGAACCTGTTTATTTGTCTTTCTGGCCATCCACTGTATCCATATACCTCTCCTCCCATCACTATATTTCAGATGAATCCATTCTGTCATATCCATTTTCTTCACTATTCAGTTTTCACATTTATCCACGATGATCGAGAATACTGTACTGTACTATGAATGACCTTGGTCTTCAACACATGCTTGTATTAAGGATCTTTCTAGTTTCTTTACAGCTGTCTTTCAATATCTCACTCCTCTTCTGACATCTTGACTCCATGTATCTTCTTCTTTGTCTTTATAATATGTACAAAGCTGGCATGAGATCGCTCAAATCTGGCCTGTTTTGACATATCTCTAAACAAGCAGCAAAATAATTCAGCAAGTATGTAGTTGTGTTTTAGTTTTTAAGGAAGAAAAAAACAAATCTGAAATGCCAGTAGCTAAACTGTCTTATCCTCTCAGTTTCAGGTGCTGAACAATAGGAACTGTCCCAAATCCGAACATGTTTACATTTACAAGAAACTATTCTAAAGGAATCTGAAAGAAACTACTGCATTGGTAATTTTTACAAAAACAAGACAGGCAGCAGCCAATAACTGCCACACAATTGGAGAATTTACATTTTCCCCACCCCAGTCCCTCTTCCAACTTCAAACCAGACCTCTGTTGTTTAATGGAAAATACCCAATCTCACTGTTGATGAACATATTGTACTTACATGTCAAGTCTACCATGGAAAGATCTAAAGCTCTCAGTAAATAGTGGACATACTTAAAGGACACATCAAGTTTTGAACAAAAAGGTGGAATCTCTACTTATCTGAACAAATCTGGTTATTACTTGCTTGACTTCCTAGCCTAGTGAATCACCTACAAATATTTCAACTCCTTCTTACCTAAGCAATATCAAACCAGGAAAGAATCTCTTTATCTTTTGCACGTAGAACATTTATTTCAAATATATAGTAAGAGCTAGTCATTACACCAAACTGGGTGGAAACTCTGCTACCTGAATAATAACTTATCGACATTACTTATTTTACATTCATATCCCACTTTTCCTTCTACCAATATCTATAGTACCAATGTTTACATAATTTGAGCACAAACAATGATTTGCACCCAAACCACATAACAGAGAAAACCACCAACTGAATAAGTTATCATAATGAAAATTAAAAAAACTAACCCAACAAAATTTGTAAAAATGAAAACAGGATTTTATACTGTTAGCAAGCAAATTACAAATGGGAAGGGATTTGAAAAACAGTTTAATCTGATGAAAAATTACAGAGAAAGTATTCAGTCACATTTATTCAGGAGAATATTCCACGAGTTAGTTGCCACTAAAGAAAGCATCTTGATCCATTAATTAATCCTAACCACTAAAATCAGCAACAGCCAGAATAGGACTCTTCATGACTATAGTTTATAGAAGCATTATAATGACAGGTTTATATGACTGAAATCAATAGTGTTCCATTTATGTGTTACAGATTCCTCCTCCCACTAGTTTCAGAATATGACTGAACTGAGTCTGTCATAACTATGGATGTATCATGAGGAGATAAACCTCAGTGGAAAATACAACAATGCCAAGAATAGTTGAAGGCATTAGGAAAAGAAGACGACCTAACACTAAACAGTTTGATACATACAGGAAACCAAAGGAAATAGACAGGACTATTTGGGGTCATTAATCTAAAGGGTCACTGTAAGAGTAATACACCTTGATGACAAATGGTTAGGGATAGATCAGTGCTGGCAAACCTATGGCATGTGTGTCAGAAGTGGCATGCAGAAGCCTTTCTCCTGGCACATGCGCCATCTAGGGGAAGCCCCACCCCATGCAGCCCGGCCAACACCACTTCTCGACCACCCCTCTCTTTCTGCTAAAGGAGAGGCGAAAGGGGAAGCTGAAATCCCACCCGGGAGGCTGCAACTGGGAGAGGTAGGGTGGGGAGCACTCATGGGGCGGGAGGCCTGGCAGAGGTGGGGAGACCCAACAGGGGGAGAACTGGGGGTGGGGAGCACTATGTGGGTGGTTGTGGAAGCTCTGTGGGGGTTGGGGAACACCCAGGGTGGGAAACACCCACAGGTGAGCAGGCACATGGGTGTGTGGGCACTCGTGGTGCCTGCCAGTATGCTGACTCCTCCTCCTCTTTGGGCACTCAGGCTCTAAAAGGTTCACCATCGCTGAGATAGATAATGGCTTGTGTTGTATTAAAGGATGCATAATATTAACAAGACCATCCAAAATTATAGAAGAGCACATCTGCCTATGAAATATAAATAAAAGAATGAAAGCCCATCTACAGAGGGTACTAAAAATGTACTGTATATACATTTTAAGAAAGGAAAAAGCTGTATTAAAATTGTAATACAGTACTCAACATATACTGATAACAAAAGATGACTACAAGTCATGTTTGACTTCTGAAATTGGCTTCTCAAAGTGCCTCCCATCAGCATCCAGACACTTCTAATTATGGCGAACTACTGCTTGAGCAATGTTGATCAAAGTATCCACTCGTATCACTGTGCATGCTCTTTCAATTCCTTCCCAAAGTACTGCCAATGTAACAGGTTTTTTATGGTACACTACATCGTTTAAGGTCTCCCATAGGTAGAAGTCAAGGGATGTTAAGTCAGGAGAACATGGGGAAACTCAACCACATCTTCAAAATGATCTTGCGCTCCTCAAACAACAACCATGCTTCCGCCATTTTCTTTTACTGTCCTGCCTGTTGCATGGTGACACTAGCATTAATTCTTTTGAGCAAGCATCATACTACACAATGCTATCGTAATTCAATTCAACTTTGAAAGTAAGACATAGATAACTTCTTTTACAATATGTATACATTTTGGCACCCTCTGTATATGTCCATCAGTTACATTTGAAAACCAAAAAATAATTTTCAGTGCTCTGAAATACCAGATTAAAAATAAGATTGCAGACTTAAATTTTGGAAAGACTGGAGGCAGGGTGAGGAGAGAAGGAGCTAATATTATTGCTGGCTCTATAATCTGGTTGAGCACTGAGGTTTTCTAGGGGCAGCATTTAACTTTCTTCAGAGCAATGGGAACTTGCAGAAAGTGTCATATTTACATTCTTGCGAAATAAACAATCAGAATTTAGAAAGAGGAAAGAAGCAGTTCATATGCCACATAATGATCCCAGAGATAGCCTGTATCCCAAAGTGCTTCACCTTCTCCCAAATCACAAGTCATTTGTGTGTACAGTAATACCTCATATAACATTAGTATCGAATAACACTAAAATCGCATAACATCAAGGAATCTGGGGGGAAGAATTGCATCAGATAACATTAAGATCCTATGGGATGCTTCAGATAACAACCGCAAAAGCCTGTGTGGTTACAATGTATCTCTATGGATCCCATAGAGGATCAGATAACACTAAAAATCATATAACACGAAGACTTGTAGAACCAGGTTTTAGTGTTATATGAGGTTTTACTGTATATTACTAACCTAAAACTGAAAGTTTTCATTTTTTGGGAGACAAGCTATGAGAAACTTGGGGAACAGTTAAAAGTAGAGACATCACCTTGCAAACAAAAATTTGCACAGTCAAAGCAGTAGTATTCCCTGGGACAATGTATGATTGTGAGAGCTAGACTAATAGGAAAGCTGAGCGCAGAAGAATAGATGCCTTTGAGATGTGGTGTTGGAAGAGAGTTTTGAGAGTCCCCTGGACAGCGAGGAGAACAAATAGGTCCATCTTAGAAGAAATCAACCCTGACTGCTCATTAGAAGGGCAAATATTAAAGATGAAGCTGAAGTACTTTGGACATCAAATGACAAGAGAGGACTCACTTGAAAAAGCCTTGATGCTGGGAAAGGTGGAGGGCAAAAGAAGAAGTGGGCAGCCAAAGATGAGATGGCTAGATGGTATTGTAGACACAGTGGGCACAGAGCTTGGCAGGCTGAGGAGGATGGTGGAGGACAGAGGTGCCTGGAGGACAATGGTCCATAGGGTCTCAAAGGGTTGGAATCGACTGTACGACTGAACAACAACAAAACTTAACTAAGACGTAAACTCTGATGAGCAGCTCATTCAAAAACACAAGAGAGATTCACAATTGTCAGGAGACCATCACTGAATTATTTCCTTCATCGACAAAACACCCCCACATTAGTCCAACCTACTAATTGGTAAAAGGAGTGGTTGGTCAGAAGCCAGAAATGTCATGCTAGCCTGAATTATGGAGAAGAAAACATGTCTGTTTGAGACATTGTGAATTGGAGAAGAAAAGCCACAGGTGAAGTTGTGATCAGAGCCGTTTGTTATTCTTGCAGCCTTAAGGAAAGAGGCAGATTGCACTCAAATTTATGTCCAGGCTGAAAGTAAAGAATACGTTGTAATCACAACATAACTTGCTTTCTCCCTGTTTCTTTTTATATACCCACATTCAGGCAATGCAGTGGAAAGCTATCAGGGTAAAGCCAAGCTAGATGTTGTCTACTACGTGTACAATCTGCGACCGTGGAAAATAAAATCCATTTAACAGAGGACAAGCAGCAAAAAAAAATATGAAAAAAAAATTCTTTAAATGTGTGAGCTTTTGAGAGGTGAGAGGAGAGCCAACCATGGATCTTCACATCAACCGGCACCCAACTCTTGCTCCAGGGAAATGTGAAAGTTGTGGCACCCTCATGTCACTGGCAAGCAGAAACAATGCCTGATGAACAGTGCCAGAGCTTTCCCTCCACCCTTTAGGGCAGGGGTGTCCAAACTTTTTGGCTGTGTGACGGTCATGTGGTCCAGATCCGGCCCCCAATGCCAATTTATCTGGCTCGTGACAGTCTCGACGCTCCTGGAAGGGGAAGCACAGGCACATTTTTTACTTCCCCTTCCAGGAGTGACAAGGGCTTCATGGGCCAGGTGAATTGGCATCGGGGGCCAGATCTGGGCTGTAGTTTGGGCACCCCTGCATTAATGGCACCCATCAAAAATGTAGCTCCTTGCCTCCCCCTCATCTTGGTCCAACCCAGCCCCACTTTTAACCAAAACAAGGACCCTCTCCTCTCCTTTTTTTTGGCTTACCCTTTCAATCTCCAAGCAGGATCCCAGTTACAGGTGGGTACAGTATTTCTTTTTCTCCCTCAGCTCGCTTTCATGGTTCTCTCCCTTGTCCTCCTCCTTCTCCCCTCCCGTCTTTTAACGAAGCTGGTTCAACAGAGTCAGCCGGGGAGTCGACAAACAAGTTCCTCAAGTAGTCCCCTCACCGCCACCTTCCCCTTGTGTTCCTTCTTTCCTCCCCGAGGGGCGCGCAAAGAAGGCGCAAAGAAGCGAGCCCCTCAGCCCAGGTCCCCTGGACGGGGAAAACGAGGGAACCCCGGGCTAGAGCTGCTTGGCCACCCGTCTGAGGGGAGAGGAAGGGGGGAAGCAATGGGGGACGGAGAGAGAGAGAGAGAGAGGCGCACCTTTGCCGCCCTTGCCTGCCTTCCTTCCCTTGCCTCATTCCCAGCCTCCAACCAACTCTGACACGCCATCGCCCGTCCCCTAACCGGAAAGCGCCCACGTGACGCGCAGGTAAAGGCTCCCGCGGTGGGGCGCACCGCCCCCTGGCTAAAAAAAATAAAAGGCACCTGAGGAAGCGCACCGGGGCTTCGCCTCAGCTCTGGTTGCAACACCTGGCGGTGGCGACCGCGCAAGCCACAAAGACAAGAAAAAGAACCTGGTGGGAAAAGTCAACACCTGGCGGGGCAGTTTCCGGGCAGAATAAAACTTTCGCGCGCACTCACGAGTCGCCCAGCATTTTTGTTGGGGTGTCATGTCAGATTGGGACTACAGTGGCTCAAGTGGTTCAGACGCTGACTGGGAGGCGAGCAGTTCGAGACCCGAGTAGTACTGCAGGACGGAATGAGCGTCCGCCTCTGTCCCAGCTCCTGCCAACCTAGCAGTTCGAAAGCAGGAAATTGCAAGTAGATAAACAGGGACCACTTCGTGGGAAGGTAAACAGCGTTCCGTGCACTTCGGTGACTAGGCATGCCTGCCACATGCCCACGGAAATGTCTGCAAATGCAGACAGCCCTGGCTCTTCGGCTATAAACAAAGATGAGCACTGAAAGCTAGAATCGGATATGACTGGCTTTCGAGCAAGGGTAGCCTTTACCTTTACATGTCAAATTAGGGGGCCACAGTGGCTTCGTGGTTAAGATGCTGAGCTTGATGACAGTTGGCAAGGTTGGGCAGTTCGAGACCTGAGTACTGCGTCGGAGTGAGCTCGCACTACTGCCAACCTAGCAGTTGGAAAACAAGAAATTGCAAGTAAATAAATAGGTAACGCTTCGGCGGAAAAGGTAACTATTCTGTGTGCTCTGGCGTCTAGCGATGGCTGCCACATGACCATGAAAACTTATGCAGACAGCGTTGGGTCTTTGGCTGCAAAGGGAGATGAGTACCACCCCCTAGGGTCGGACACTACTGGCTTTCGAGCAAGAGAGACTTACTTTTTACTGGTTAAATTCCATTTGTTCCACAGAGGTGGGGAAGCGGAGGAGAGAGACTTAAGGGTGCTTTTTGCAAAAGAATAAGGAAGTCATCTCAGAGTGCAGTTATAAGAACGGAAAGCTGCTTCCCCTGTTCTTTGCAAAACATTACCTCAGGAGTTGTCAAATTCAGCTCTGTCCGGTTTTCTGTTCTTCCTCCTCCAACTTCCAGAAACTGCACAGGCCTCTCGAAGTTCTTCCCCAAAAAAATACCAAAAGAAGAACTGGAAATATCTGAAAGTCTTTGGCAAAATTATTTAGTGTGTCTTTAAAAGGTACACTTCTGTTCCTGGAGGATACCAGGAGTGGCGATAAGCCTTTTTCTTTTTTAGTAAAACATTTAGTAAAACAAAACAACAGCAACAAACAAAACCGTTTGGTGTTATTCTGTCTCAGTATATATTTTGTCCACCTCTGTGTTACCTGCAGTATAACAAAGCCTATAAGGAAATGATTTGTCTCTTATTTTCATTTGCTTTTTTAAAATATGCTTTCTCTCCAACCAAAGAAAGCCCATGGGCCAAATCTGGCCCACAGTATCATTTGATGTAGCCCCCCACCACCCCTCCAGGGCATTTTAGAAACAGAATGGCCACCCCATTGAAGCTATTGGGACAAAATGGCCACCCCATCTTGCAGGCACAGCAAAATGGCCATCCAGCCCTCAAAGAGTGTGACCCAGCCCCCAGCTTGTAAAGGTTTGGGACCCCTGTTTTAGACAAACCGCCTAAATCCATTTGTATTCATTCTCATCTCCCCTTTAAAAGTGTACGTTTTTTAAAATTTGTTCTGAGTTAATTTGGGGGTTCTGCTTGACACACACACACCCTCAAGGACACCAACAATGTATTGAGTTAGCAATAAGGTTAGGCTATGCCAATTTTTTAATAACTAAATTAAAAATGTGCCTCACATCGGCTCAGATCCAGGAGGAGTTTTATGGCAAGAACAAACATTCTTGAGGGTACACAAGAGCAAAATTAAATTAGATGATGAAGGAGGACGCTCATTGGACAAAGAATAACATTAAAGGAGGATATGGCTGAGGAACTCAAACTCCCCTACATTACTTGGAAGACAATGAATGGGTGAGGGTTGGAGTCCCTAAATGCAAAACCAACATGCTCAAGTGGGGGCTGGTGGTGGACAACAACACACACTGTGACTGTGAAGAGATAACAGAATTGAGCTCATTTGCTGGTCTGCTAATTACTCCTGGAAAATGTACCAATTAGGATTTAAGTTTGGCCAACAACAAAGCCAAGAAGGTGGCTTAATTTTGGCAGTTCAAAGTTTGATCTGGACACAAAAGAATAATAACTAAATGGACGGTCAACCAGGCTACTTTACTTCACTTCTATGTCTCAGCAACATAGTTTGCTGAAATATGGCATAAGAATATCATATTTGTCCCCTAAATATATTTCTTAATGGAGGGAAGAAGCAACTTAGTTGAAAAATATAGTATAATAGATCTGTTTGGACAATTTTTTGGGAGGATGATGAGACAGGATTTTTATTTTAAAAATAAATAAAAGCAAAACACATCTCTTTAACAGTGGATAAAATGGTAATTCAGGGGACAATGTTGTAGAATGCCTACAGCTTGCATGTTCTGTAGTTCTATGTTGATTTTTAAAAGTGACTGTAGATTTTTCAAAGAAACACATTATAAAATATCCCTCTTGAAAGTAAAATCCAAACACCGAGTTGTACAAAAATTTGCCCATGGGGTTTGTGTGCTGGCATTATTAGCTGCCTCCTGCTTTTGAGTGTAATATTTTAGGACTTTATTTTATAAGGATACTGAGTATTTTTGTAGTATTTTATTATGATGCCGTATTTATTATGAGATAAAAGAAAAAGCAATGTATAGATTATTTAAAATAAACTTATGCATGCCCTACTGCTTTCACACAACATTCAACAAGTGGGATTGTTTGAAGCAAGGAGATGCATAACTGAGGATTTCTCTGTTATGCTGTTTTACCTTTAGCACAGGGGTGAGAATCTTTTGACAGTCTGGTTATTTTCAGTTTCAAATCTTATAAACTTCATCCAGTCTGCCAAATGATAGGGAATTATGGGACTTTGTAGTATAACCAGGCTCATTCTTATTCACTCTTTATAATTTTCTTTGTGAAGGTTTGTCTAACACTTCCTTTGACATTCTTTCAGCACCAGGCAAAGAATGTTTTGTTTGTGTGGGTTTTTAAAATACATGACTGCTTTTCCCAGTGGCTATAAGGTTTGTAGTTCTTGGAACTCATTAATCAAGTGCCAGATATTGACCTTGACAATCTGACAAGTGAGTATTGGTGATTAACCCCCCTCCCCCCCCCCAAAAAAAAAAAAATGTCCCAAGACTGCCAAAGGCTTCTTTGGGGCAAAGGGCAAACCCTATCATCATGATGATGATAAACCCTAGGACCATGATGGCGAACTTTGGCACTCCAGATGGTCTTGGACTTCAATTCTCAGAAGCCCAAGCCCCCGTGAATCCACACAAATGGGTTTGCTGCAATTCATCCATGTCATGCCGCCCTCATCGCTCCTGGAAGCGCAAGTAAAACGCACCCATACAGGTGCATTTTACTTCCACTTCCAGGAGCGACGAAGGTGGTGCGGCATGGGCTGGATGCGCGCCATCACGGCCCAAGGAAGAAACAAAACATCCACTTTGCTTAAATTTCCTTAAATTTCTGGCTCCATACCTGGCTTATGCTGGTGTAACTACACCAGTAGGATATTGCCCAGTGGTTTTTTTTCTTTCTATTGCAGAAACACCACAACAGCAACTGTCATTTTTATTGGACCAGGTTTTCTCTCATATAGCAGATATAAATTCACTTTCCCCCTTCATCTGCAGGTACTTCTTCATCAGAGACAGTAGAACAAGGCAGCACAAGCTGTAGGTAACAAAAAAAGTCCTACTTCTTTGGAATCCTTTAAACACTCCAGAAACAGAATCCGGATAACACCTACAAAAGATCCATTGATTTTACAGCCATACTTTCTTAGAACAATGACCCATCTGTCATAGTTTCCCCACCATTATTTCTCTTTCAGGTGTTACCACTTTTCCCAAGGAGAAAACACTGCTCAGATCTTCCTTGTTTGCATTACTACATGTAATTGGTTTCTGTTGTGTGCTTAGCACGTTTATGTGTACAACTGTAACACAAGAATGGCTATAGCCATCTCCGAACATGTGTCTGCATGATTAGCTCTTCGTAACTGTTACAGCCTTAGATTTGGATCTCTCAGATAGCATTGTCCCAACACAACTACGGTATAATAAATCCCATTGAAACCCAGTTTTTGATGTTGCACAGAGGCTATTTAGTTGGTTGAAAGAACACAAGATGTTTTGCTGGATCTCTGCACACCACGGGCAATGCTAGGCTATCTCTGTGGAGTTTGACCTGTGTCTGCAGCTGTACAAACACTGTAAAGTCAAGTCATAATGGCATAGAATAGAGCTTTTAATTATACACATTATGGCAATGAGGTGACTCTATTCAACAGGAAACTAAGCTTGAGTGTTGATGGTTCCCATTCCTTTGTTCTTTACCTTAGTCAGTCAATCTAATGCTTTTTCCTGAAAAATATTGCAAAATTCAGGCTTCTTCCCTTTCAGTTCTTGCTCTGGCAATCTGTACTGTTTGTTCCACCTTCCATTTTCACAACCCAAGCCTTTCATCTCTATTCTGACCTTTGCTTTTAAAACTACACCTATCATGTATCAGACTATGTGACCAAGCTGGCACAAAAGGTACTGTCTTGGCAGAGAGATGAAAGGCCAAAGAGCTCACAAGTGATAGTTAGGGATGTCTCTGCATGTGAGATATCTCTTTAAATGCCTTTAATGGCTCCTCTAGGGGCTGTGGTGGCTTAGTGGTTAAGATGCTGAATTTGATGACTGGAAGGTTGGCAGGTTAGCAGTTCAAGACCCGAGGACTGCATGACAGAGTGAGCTTGCATCTTTGTTCCAGCTCCTGCCAACCTAGCAGTTCAAAACAGTGGTGGGATGTCAAAATTTTTACTACCCCACCATAACATCATCACAGTGTGGGAGGAGCTGACATCATGATGTTGTGGGTGGAGCCGATGTCATGATATTGTGGGCGGGGCCAAAGAAAAAATAAAATAAAAATAAGCACACACCCAACACCCACCCACCCCAAACACAAATTGGCCAGAGCTTTTAAACCAGAGCTTAAAGCTTACTCTGGTTAATCTTTCTCACACTAGGTCAGATGGAAGGAACTACAGAATGAACTCACCACAAGATGGCTTCATTTTGGCATTTTTCAACTTTTCAACAGTTAAAGAAGTTAGGTACTAAGTCTTTGCCTAACCAGTTCTCTAGGATAATGTGCCTTAATGTAAATGTAAAACAGCTGTAGCTCCTTAAGGGTTCTCCAGTTGGAACAGCAATTGGAACAGCACAAGTGTAGCTTACTGATGAGATAACTCCAAGACTTTGCTTAAAAACCCTAAGCCAGGCCTGCTGGCCGTCAGGCCTTTTTAGGAACTGTGTTAGTACGTCAATATAGGTAAAGGTCTTAAATGCACATTAAAATGCACACAGACACACCACATCCAAAAGTGAGTCACTTATCCTGGGGAACAGGCTATAGGGAGCTTCAGGCTAGCAGCTTCTCTTCCTCCTCCCCACTTGGGAGGACAGCAAGGAGGCTGTGCATACGCGCCAAGCACTGTAGGCATGCATACACACCAATTGCTTGGCGTGCATGCGCAGTGGGAGAACCAGTGAAAAGGTAAGCCCCGAAGGTGGTTCCCCACAAAAGCTGCTACTGGTTCCCCGGGACACTAGGAAAAGTTACTACTGGTTCTGGCGAACTGGTGGGAACCTGTTACATCCCATCACTGGTTCAAAAACAAGAAATTGCAAATAGATAAATAGGTACCATTTAGGTGGGAAGGTAAACACAGTTCCAATCACTCCAGTGTCTAGTCTTTCCTGCCATATGTCCATGGAAACGTCTGCAGACACAGACAGTGCTGGTCTCTTTGACTATAAACAGAGATGACCCCTGAACCCTACAGTCAGATACAATCAGCTTTTGCCATCAACTCCTACCATTATCAGAGAATGGAAGTACAGTAGTACCTCTCTTAAAGACAGTGGTGAGATTCAGCAGGTTCACTCCAGTTCATCAGAACCTGTAGCAGAAACTCCATCTGACCCCACCCATCCAAGTTTTGAAATAAAGTAGTCCTAATTCAGGTGCAACACAAGGCTTCCCCCCTGGCCACGTCCACTATACCACACCTACAGAGTAGGTAGTAAAAAAAATTGAATCTCACCACTGCTAAAAGAGCATAATGCATTCCATCGGATTGCTCTTTAAGTGAGTTGCTCTTTAAGCCAAACACTTGAAAAAAGTGCCACCGCTGTCGTTGTAAGTGACCGATTGTGACTTCTGGCAGGGGGGGGGGATTGCGAACCCCAATTTAGTTGTTAAGCAAGTTTTTTGTTGTTTTTTGTTGTTAAACGAGGGTGACTATTCAGAAAAATTCTGCTCTTTAAGCGAGTTAGTCTCTAAACGAGGTGCTCTTTATGTGAGGTTTTACTGTATTTAATTAATATAATATAGTTATATTAATATTACTTCTTAAGTGATGGATGCAACAAACATTCATATTGGTATGCTTTTTATAAAACCTACCATAATCCACAGTTTTTTCATACTTGGGATAATTTAATCAATTATGAAGTATTTCACATCTGAAAAAAATCAAATATGGAAGAAACAAGTTATGAACTCATCCATCTAAGGGTTGATGGTATTGACTTCGGTCTTCAATATCTTGGATAAATTATTGAGTGTCCAGTCATGTTTGTGGTCCTGAAATTCTTAAGTTTTCTAGGTTAGATTTGTTCCAGTTACTCAAACAAGAACATATAAAAACAGGTATAACCCATGTTTAATGGGCATTTCTTTGTTTGTTATGCTGCAACATCCAAATAAGCACTACCAATTGTGCTTATTTACTCATTTATTGTTAAACACATTGAACTCATTTAATCGTGACATGTCTGCCAACAAAGCATGCATAGAACTGCAGCTTTGCAGTTTGGTCCCATACATTTTTATTTGGACATAAGCCCCCCAGCATACACAGAGTTGTAGTCTCAACTTCTTCTGCTGTTTCCGAATCCAAATATTGACAACCATCATGGCTATCAGCCATGAAGACTGTCCTGAGAATTAATGCAGTGGCCTTTCATCTGCCTTCTGCATAGCAGCATGTCACCCATACCACTGATCCAGCTCCACGAGTCACTTTCTGGTCCTGAGCCCTTTTGGCACGCAAAGTCCTCCTCAGCCCTAGGCCAGTATTGATGAATCTAATGCCCTCCATCAAGATGGATTCAAGTGGGATTTAATCCACTTGGGGACCATCACCCTTCCCTGTGGACTTCGCCAAGGCCGTTAGTCCTCAGGGTTGTCAGGTTAGTTAACTGTCGCCTGATGCTTGTCGTTGAATTGCTGGCAGTAGGATCTACACTATTACCATAGCAGGATAACCTGGCCAGACTTGAAAACAATCATAGACTCAAGAAATAGAAAGGGGCCTATAAGGTCATTGAGCCCAACTGCAGCTCAAAGTAAATCTGACAGATGGTTGTCTAATTTTCTCTTAAATGCCTTTTCTTGGTGTGTTCAACACTTCTCTGGGTTACTGGTTCCATTCCCATACTGTTATGAAGTTTTTCCTGACAATCAACCCAAATCTGCCTTTTTATAAGTGGAGCCCATTATTATGAGACCTGCACTCTGGGATGATCAAAAACAGATTCCACCCACCACCCACCCCGGTTTTCTTTTCTCAAGGCTAAACACACACAACTTTTTCCATCTTTCCAGTGCTTGATCACCCTTACTGCCTTGTTCCAGTTTGTTGACCTCCTTCTCAAGGTCCAGAACTTGACAAAGTACTCAAGAGGAGGCCTAAACAGTATCAATCAAGTATTAATACTTCAAATGAATTGGAGACTATCCTGCTGTTAATGTAATGGTCTCTTGGGCGGTATTAATGGATGTGAAGTTACCTGATAAGATTCACATCCAATGGGGTAGGAGAAGCCCAACTATAAGGCAAACTGAGACAACTGGAAAAAGTGTTAGGAGCTGGCAAACACCTTCTAGACATTGCTCCAAAATCCCTGGGCCTTTTCCTTCTGTCAGAATATTCCATTGTAGACAGCCTGTTCTGCATGCACTACTAAACTAATACAGTATGCTCCTTTTAGGTATGGAGGAAAACTCCATCTCATTGACAATTTTGACATAGGCTTCAACCACTTGTGTAATTGGCATTTATATAACTAGAACAGGGAGAGGCACCGTCTTCTCCTTTGCTGTGAACAACAAAACCTCTTCATCTAGGGACCAATCCTATTGTGAAACTACATGCACACAACTCTAAGTTCCACCAGTCATAATTGTGTGAGTAATATGTGGAAGTGCTGTCCCTGAATCACTTTCACTGGAGCATTGCTTAATTGGACATACTGGGGACATATGACTGATTACACAATTGCAGAGTGCGATTCCTGGCTGCCATTATACCTGCATAATATTATGTTACACCAGCAAGAACAGGTCACTGTCAAATGATTTATATCTAGCTCTCATTAATGCTATAAACACTACATTAAACTACCTCTCATGTCAATAGGATCAAAGGCACACATGACTGAAACTGTATGGCTCAGTCCCATTTTTAGTCCCAAGTATAGCAGACAGTTGAATCAATGGGACTTATATAGGTGGCAAGTTACCAAACACCAATTGATTCAATGAGTCTCTTTGGGACTAATGGCTGGAATTACACCATAATCTTTTGATAAGATAACCAAACTGGAAAACTACTACTATACCAATGTAGCCTTGGTAAACTGAGAATTTTAACATTCTGAGTAGGAAGTTGCTACCGTATGACTATAACCAATGGTGGGTTCTGAATTAGGACACTTTATTTCAAAACTTGGATGGACGGGGCCAGCAAACTGGCGGACTGGTGCGAACCTGCTGATGCCCACCAGTGACTATAACCCTTTAGAGAATCTGTTTGAAATATTTCATTATTTGTTTATATAGTAGATTTACTGTATATAACACCCATCTAGCAGAATCTGCTACTCTGTACAGTTTTCAATCAGTTTCAAGTATCTAAATAGCTTCTCATCATAAACATTCATTCATTCACTCATTTATATTTGTATGCTGCCCTTCTGGCCAAAAGGCAACCCAGGGTGATTCTTCTTCTTTCTCCCAGATGTGAAACTGCCAAAATGAAGGCAACTTTTGTAGTATCTTATACAGTGGTGGGATTCAGCAGGTTCACCCCAGTTTGCCAGAACCAGTAGCAGAAATTCCGGCTGGTCCTACCCATCCAACTTTTGAAATAAAGTACAGTAGTCCTAATTTGAGTGCAACACGGGGCATTCCCCCCGGCCACACGCACCATACTATGCCCACAGAGTAGGTAGCAAAAAAAATTGAATCCCACCACTGACCTTATGCCTGACCTAGTGTGAGAACAGTCCTCATTAATAATAAACCAGTCTCACTTTCAAAACTGTAGTAAAATCTGACCTATCACTTTCACTTACAGTATAAGCTTCATTGCTTCTTTGCATTTGCAAAAAAATCTAGATTTTTATTTACTGTACTTTGTTTTACAGTCGTTATATATCTAGTAATTGCACTTTTCTATAAATGCAGCTTTTGTATCCTGCAAGGTTTTTAAAAAATCTTTCTTTGGATGTTTACAAAGGCCTTTTATCGTTAGCACTAAACATTTGATCAGTAAAATATTTAAGCCTTGTTATCACATAATTGCCTTGCCAGAGCAAGGTGTGTCCAAAGCACAGTGTGGATCTTCCTTAATACTATGACTCTTGTACTGAAAAGAGTATCAGAAAAGAACTCAGACAGTATTTCTTCTGCTATACTTCGGACACTGGTTAAAATCCAGTAGTAAATTACAAAGAGACCCTTGAATTAGCTGTGAGTGAACTCCTCCATGAATTCCATTTATTTAATAGGCCTACTCTAGTTGTGATTTAGGGACTATGGTGGCTCAAGTGGTTAAGATACTGAACTTGACAACTGAAAGATCAACAGGACAGCAGTTTGAAACCCAAGTACAATACTGCATGATGGAATGAGCTCCTCTCTGTTCCAGCTCCTGCCAACCTAGTAGTTCGAAAGCAAGAAATTGCAAGTACTGTACAGTAGATGAATAGAGACCACTTCAGTGGGAAGGCAAACAGCATTCCATGCACTCTGGTGTCAAGGCATGCCTGCCACATGTCCACAGAAACATCTGCAGACACAGACAGCGCTGGTTCTTTGGGTGTAAACAGATGAGCATTGAACCCTAGAGTCAGATACAGTAATACCCCGGATAACGATTGCATCGGATAAAGCTAGAATCAGATGACAATGCAAGTTTTTTGGAAAAAACTTGCATCGGACAACGATTCTGGAAAATGATTCTTAGCATTATCCGAGGCAATGGTCTGCGGGTGTGGGGTGGTTTGGGTAGAACTACCCAATTCACCCCCCACCCGCAGCGGTCTCTGCAACTGCAGTAGGGTCGGGGAAAAGCACGCGCCTTTCCCCCAACCCTACTTCAGTCCCAGAGACTGCTTGTGTCTCTTTCCCTCCCTGTATTTAAACTACAGGGAGGGGGGAAGAGAGAGACGTGATTGGGTCTCTAGAGAACCAATCACGTCTCTCTCTTTCTCCCTCCCTGTAGTTTAAATACAGGGAGGAAAAGAGTAAGATGCGATCGCGATCGTGTCTTACTCTTTTCCTCCCTGTATTTAACCTACAGGGAGAGAGAGACTGTGTCTCTTTCCCTCCCTGTATTTAAACTACAGGGAGGGGGAAAGAGAGAGATATGACCGTGTGGATCTGATATGACCGTGTGGATCCTTGGCCAGTCTACTTCTCCAACAGATCCGACACCTTCTCACTGAATTCTCTTTGTAGACTTCAAAGGGTCTAGATGCCAGTTTATAGAGTCTTCTTTAGGAAGGTGTCGTCCCCTGCTGGGGCAGCTGGCCGGAGAGAAAACGGCTCTTTGCTATCTGGTCCCATCTGGGGTTCCAGGAAATTGTTGTAGCAAAAGATGAGATGGGACAGCAATTCCAGGTCATACAGATTCAGGCTCTTTTTATTGAACAATGGTTCACAGAGAGTATTGCTACTCAAATCTGAGAACCCCGAAGGGTTCAAAACACAGTTTATATACACAGTAGTAAATAGGAAATGTATGTATGTATTGGTTCAAAGGTCAAAGGAATTCAAATAAAACACTTGTATTGGCTAATGGCCAAAATCACACTTACAGGTACATATCTTCTACTATTGGGTAATTTTATAAGACCTCTATTCTAATGAGGAAGGGTCTATTGCATCAGCCTGGACAATAGGCAGGCAAGTTTAAGCTGACTCACTGTCACTCCACTTGTAGGTTATTGAGAGGGCAAAGATGGAGTCTCTTTGGTTTTCTATTATTCTATATTCCAGCATAACTGGACACACTGAGAGGAAAAGCTCTGAACTGCTGGGTCCAATTGGGACCAGAAAAACAGAATCAGGTGCAATCCCATCGCCAGGAGGCTGGAGTCCTACTGAGTCCTACATGTGACTGGGTATGCGTGGCCAGGCAGCCATGTGACTTGCTGGATGTGGCCATGTGACTGGGTGGGCGATCTAGTCATACCATGAAAACGTCTGCAAGCAGACAGCACTGGCTTTTTGGCTGTAAATCGAGATGAGCACTGCACCCTAGAGTTGAACATGACTGACTTTTGAGCAAGGGCAACCTTTACTAACCACTTGCAACTAAACAGGGCCAAACTTCACAGCAAATATGAATACCAATCAGGGATCTTCTGCTATTAGGTAAAGAAGGTTGTCCTTGCTCGAAAGCCAGTTATATCTGACTCTAGGATTCAGTGCTCATCTCTGTTTATAGCCAAAGAGCCAGTGCTGTTGTCTGTGGTCATGTGGCAGGGATGACTAGACACAGGAAAGCACGGAACACTGTTTACCTTCCCACCAAAGTGGTCCCTATTTATCTACTTGAAATTTCTTACTTTTGAACTGCTAGGTTGGCAGGAAATGGAACAGAGACAGGCACTCATTCTGTCATGCTGTACCCAGGAATCGAACGCCAACCTTCCAGTCAGCAAGTTCAGCATCTTAACCACTTAAGCCTCCCCCTCCATCCCTATGCACACACACACGCACACACACACACCACACACAACAGACTTATCCAGATGGGGCAGGAGTTGGACGCGGGCCAAGGTGGTGAAGTCCAGGGTGGAGACTCCTGTAGGTGGTGCGGCAGGGCGGCTGGGCTCAGCAGGGCAGCAGCCCCACCACAACACAATAACGAGGGAGCCAAAGCCACCTCCAGAGTCGCTGCCAGCCTCCCCTTCCTCCCATGGCAACACCCCAAGGCCATGGTGGAGAAGGGCGGGCAGTGGTGGCGGGGTATTTCGATGGTGAAATGCCCAGGGGAACCTGACATGGTTCTTCCTCCTCCTCTCTGCCCAGGGTCAACAGAGGCGGCTCTTCCTCCTCCTCCTCTTTTTCCTCCTCCTCACTCCCTCAGGGCACTGAGACCAGTTCTCGCCTGGCAGTGAGGCAGAGAAGGGGCAGCCAAAGAGCTGCTTTCCTGCAGGAGGATGGGGGGAGGGGAGGGGAGGGGAGAGGCCAGCCATTTTTACTACCGGTTTGTCCAAACTGCTACAAACTGGTAGGAGCCCACCACTGCCTGCATATGTGTGTAATTTATCTCTCTGTGGTGAAGAAGTTGATGTAGAAAACTGTGGGGGATTAGCAATCAATTATTGGAGTGTAGAAAACATCATGACAGAAATCTTACAACTTGACATGTGCATCCATTTTTTCTAATTCAGTAGTTTAAAAAACCTCTGGAAGGGCAATTGGCACCATTCACTATCACAAGATATGTTCTTGGCTTTCCCAGAAGATGAACAAAGAAAAGCTGTAGGCTTTGATCTCTCGGAATATTAAAAGATGCCCTATAGTGTTAATGATCTTGTTATACAAAAGCATTCTAATTCAGCTGGGTTTGAAGGCTCATCTTCACCTTTGCCTGTAGAAATCTCAGCAGCAGAGAGACAATGCTCTGAACAATGTAGAGGAATAAAATGCTCTTCTATAGCAAAAATACTATATATAATTGAGTATAAGTTGTCGTGAATATAAGTCGAGGTACCTAATTTGGAAAGTAGGAAAACAGATTGACCCAAGTATAAGTCGGGGTGGAAAATGCAGCAGCTGCTAGTGAGATTCAATAATTAAAATACATGAAAATACGGTAAAATTAATTAATTTAGACATTCGTGTGGGCATGTTTTTGAGTGTTGATGGTAGTGTTAGTGCATTTTTTTTACTGTATTTGCAACACCCAGAAGAGAAGAAAATAATTTTCAGTGCATTCCTATGGGAAACCATGCTTTGTGCCCTATAGTGGCCAGCTGTGGCAATGGCCTACCTATCAGCTTCTTTTCTCCCCCACCCTGGAAGTGCCAAAGGTAATTTTAAGCTGCCAAATCGCACCAAAAACACGACAGAAAGTTACAGAAACAGAATGGAAATGCTTTGAATACCCTCCTGCCACTGTGGAAAGCAGCAGGGGGTGCCCAAGCAGCCCAAAATAACTTTGCACTTTGGGGAAACCTGTTCTGCTTAGTAGTTTTTCTGTACTGGTTTGAGATGCATCCAGTTTCCCCGTCTTGTTGTTAGTCAGCGCATCTCAATCCAGCTCAGTTTTGGGACCCTCGTGGTCATTGACCTGTGTAGAAGTCGAGTCACCTTTTTGGACCTCATTTTGGGAGCTAAAAACTCGAGTTATACTCGAGTATATATGGTACCACCATAACAGGTATACAGTATTTATCTCTTTGGCATTAATCTATCAAGATGATGCCTATCTCATAGTCCTGTGTGCCAAGGCCAAGCTCAGATTAAAAGCTAGTGCAGTTTAAAGAATTGCCGAGCATTATAAAGGGACTATGGACTTTGCCAAACAAAAAGCAGCTTCAGATATCCACTGGCCACACCTAAGACCTCTCTTGTTAGTTAAACACCACTGAAAAGCACCTCTTAGAGCAGTGGTGGGCAGCAAAAAAATTCTCTAGAACACCGTGCGCAGAGCCTACATCATGGGCAGAGCCTACATTGTGGGGGGAGCCTACGTCACAGGCAGAGCCTACGTGGCGGGTGATCTAGTCATGCCTACCATATGGCCATGTATACATCTGCAAAGACAGAGGCAGCACTGGCTCTTTGGCTGTAAATGGAGATGAGCACTGCACCCTAGAGTCGGATATGACTGGCTTTTGAGCAAGGGAAACCTTGAACCACTTGCAGGGACAAAACCTGACGGGGCAGGGCAGGAAGGTGGGTGTGGCCACCCAATTTCACTAACCCCCTGCCCAAAGGCCACCCAATTCCACCACCACCCAATTCCACCACCACCCTGCTCAGAGGCCACTCAATTTTACTAACCCCCTTCCCTGGGGGTTCGAACCTGTTGCTGCCCACCAGTGTTTTAGAGCAGTGATGGCAAAACTTGGCACTCCAGATGTACTTGGACTTCAATTCCCAGAAGCCCTGATCAGCAGGAGTGCTGACTTGGACTTCTGGGAATTGAAGTCCAAGAATACCTGGAGTGCCAAGGTTCACCATCACTGTCTTAGAGTCATGTCTCCCTTGCCCGTTACCAGAAGTTAGCCCTTGGAATCGTCATTTGTTTGAGGACTAAGGTAAATAAGAGGCAGGAAAGCCCGTTTATTTGCATAGCTGAACATGGCCTAAGATTAGGACACAGATTGAGAAATGTATTCAGATTTTATTGCCAGGGTGGGCAAATTGCAACATCTGGAGTTCACGAGAAGGACACAGGAAACCCTGTTTTAATGCAACCCAGCTAGATGTTCATTTCCTGTGCAAATATGCTAACTGAGAGCCTAATTACAGAGGAGGGGAAATGTGGGACTGGGTGGGTGGATTCATATTTTTTTTATTCCATGTTGACCACATGATATGCAAATCAGCCCTTAGTACAAAAAGCCTCAATCCATAATTTGTCCTTCTCACCAGAGATCCTTCTACTGTACTTTTAAAAGTCAAGTTCTTTTGTTCGGAGCATGCATGCACACACATACGCATACACTGAAAAGTAGCACTTTAGCAAAGCACCTTCACCTCTCATCTTGCAATGGAGGACCAGGCAAGAGAGAGAGAGACAGAGAGAACCAACAATCACCTCTCTTTGAAAAACCCAAGACACTTTTTAAAAAAATTTAAAATAACAAATCTTTCCTTTTAAAAGAGGCTGCCACCCAGAGTGGGAAAATATCCCAGATGAACAGGATATAAATGTAATAAAAATAATAAATAAATAAATTTTAACACCTTCTCCTAGAGCAGAGCTCCTGCTTATTTGTGTGTGGGTCCCCCCCCCCCCCGTCTAACAAACTCCTGGGTTGGCAAAATGAAGAAATTAGTGAATTGAATTGAATTGTTTGTTCTAATTTTGACTTAACTTTTGCTACAAAGATCCAAATAGTGAGATGTTACATACATACGGAGTAAAAGCTTGGAACTTGACTAAAACATCTGAAAAGAAAATCAAAGCTTTTGAAATGTGGATCTCCAGACAGCTGCTCAGGTCATAGGTTGACCATATGGCCAATGTAGAAGTGTTGCGCTGGATGGATAAAGAACAAAAACTGTTTAAAAGGATTAAACAAAGAAAGCCCCAATACCTTGGACATATCATGAGAAATGACATAATATACAGAATAGTCCAATTTGTTGTGCAAGGGAAGATCCCTGGGAAGAGAGGAAGCCCTGGACGTTGATGGACTTTGTAGCTGAAAAACCCGAGAGACTGATGTGGAATGCCCTCGGAAGAACTGTTCCAAGGAGTTAAGAACAGAAAGACTATTGCCATGATCAGGGGTTCTCAACCTACGGCCTGCAGGCCAGATCCGGCCCATGGCACAATTTTATCTGGCCCGTGCCCTCACTCCAGTTGCTGCTTCTGCCTCCTCTTCAATCCTTGTCCCCTCTGCTTGGCTTGGTGTGTCCCTAATGGCGCTCCATAGCAGGGCGGATGTTGTAAGCCTTACAACATCCACCCAGCTACAGAGCACCTTTAGGGATATTCGAAGACAAGCAGAGGGGGAAAGGACTGAGGTGGTGGAGGCAGTGGCAGCAGAAGCGGAAGCACATGGATCAGATGATTTGGTGCCATGCAACTACTCCAGGCTGGTAAGCAGGGAAACAGCGCATGTGGGAGTGGTGGGTGGCTTGGGGTAGTCGCCAACAGTGGTGGTGGTGTTGGGGGAGTGGTGGGCATATTATCCTACAGAACTGGTACAATTGGGTGGGTGGGTGTATTTTAATGTAATTTTTATTTTATTTATTTATTTAATTTATTTACAGGTTTGTGTGGTGTGTGGGTGGGTTGAGGGGTGTGTGTTTGCTTATTTTTATTTTATTTTATAATTATTATTTCTTTGGCCCCACCCATGACATCATGACGTCATGACATTAGCTCCGCCCACACTGTGATGAGGTCACAGTGGGGTAGTAAATTTTCTGACAATCTACCACTAAATAAAATCCTTTCCAAACATTCAGATTGGGCTAGGAGGAAAAAAAGATTTCCAGGACAAAATGCAGACTGACCAGGCAGGAACAAAGATCCCAGATGGGCAGGTTATAAATGTAATTAACTAACAAACAAACAAATCATCCCTGAAAACAATCGTTTCTGAAAATATTTGCCAGTGCAGTTTTCAAAATCAGATTTAGCCACTAGAGGGCAAAAGAGACTGCAAAGATTCCAAAATGGGCTTTGAAGAGGTCAGTAAACATCTGGGTGAGTCACAGGTAGAGAGAACATTATTTTATTTCATTTTATTTCTATACCACTCATCTGGGTGATCTACTCATTCTCTGTGGCACACAGCTACATAGCAGAAACTCCACCTTTCTAGAATCCAGGTATGGGGTGAATGCAGACTATCACTTAATGAGTGATAAGTGAGAGAAGGGGCTGTGGTCGCTCAGTGGTTAAGAAGCTTGCCTTGTTAGCTGAAAGGCTGGCAAGCCAGCAGTTCAAGACCTGGGTACTGCATGACGGACTGAGCACCCATCTCTGTCCCAGCTCTTGGGGACATGAAAGGAGCCTCATTTGGGTGTTTCCTAAGTGGAGTTTCTTCTGCAAAATTCATTTCAACCCAGAATAATTTCTGACACAAATTATTATTATTATTATTATTATTATTATTATTATTATTATTATTATTATTATTATTATTATTATTATTATTATTATTATTATTATTATTATTATTATTATTATTATAGTGAGAGAATATTCTTGTGTTTCTTGTTTGCTGGCTTTCTGTAAAGCTCTAGGAATGTTTGAATAAAGAGAGTAAACCAAATGGGTCAAGAAGGTGCTCTGTTATTGCCTGCCAGGGCCTCCAGGGCTTTTTCCAAAGGAGGGATTTCATGCAAAAGGAGGAATTTCATGGTGGAGGACAGAAGTGCCTGGCGGACAGTGGTCCATGGGGTCTCAAAGGGTCGGATTTGGCTGTGCGATTGAACAACAAAACTCTCCTCCCAGCTGCCAGGAGGCAATTGGGGGAGGATTGGGTGAGCAAGATTGATCCAAAAGGAGTGATTTCGGCTGCCCTCCACCCATTGCTGCCAGCTGCCAGAAGCCAAGGGGAGTGGGATGGGGTGAAAAGAAAGTTAATTTAAGGTCAATTTTCACCCCATCCCATCCCCACCAACCATCAGGAGCCAGGGAGGGTGGGATCGGCCGGGCTCCTGGAGGTCAGCAGCAGCCACCAACCCTCACCAGCAGGCTGGTGTGTGCATATAAGATGCATCCCATTTTTCCAGTGCAAGGGGGGGGGGGTTGTGTCTTATACACTGACAAAGATGGTATATCCAGCAAAAAGATATCTGTGTATCAGAAACACTGGATGTTATATTTTGTTTGCTCATGAGGTAAAAGGCACAGTCAGTTGAAGCAGAATTAAGAGTATTATCTTGGAACAAGAGGAAGATCTTAGTGTGCTACAGTTAGGATGAGGAGACAAGGCTTGGCAGATTTTTGCAAGTTTTATGCCATGCTTTTCTCAAAGTGGCAAAGGCAGTACTGTATTGCTTTTAGAGTGGTATAACTGGTTCATAAACATAAGATCATCCTCCCAAAACAAATTATTCTACAGATGATACAAGGGTTTTCACCAGGATATTCCTACTAAAATCATGCAATAACCACTAGATATTACTTTTTAAAAAACTCAACAAGCTGGACAGCTGCAAGTTACCCCAAAGGTCATCAAATGTTAAAGCAAGAAATCCACTGGCAAAAGATCTTTGACCAATGGCCACCAATATTTTCCTTAAAAGCTCCAGTGAAAGAGAGTTGACCTTCTCATGTAATCCATTCCTACTCATAAGGTGACCACCCTGTGATGAAGAAGGTAGTCCTTAATTTTCACTTAGCTGTAGAGCTGATCAGAAAACATTTCTTTCAATAGCATGCTTCCTACAGAGCAGTGGTGCCCAAACTAAGGCCCGGGGGTCGCACCCGGCCCCCGGGCCTTAGTGACCAGCTCCTTGAACCACATGATCAGCCCACAGCTCCAAAAGTTTGGACACCCCTGCTACAGAGTGGCTGTATCACTGAGTCAGAAGGGACCAAAAGTCATGGAGTCAACCATCCTGGCATCCAATGCAATCAGTTTCCTCCTGTTACTCTTTTTTATACAATCCTCATTGTATCACACATACCCCAAGCTGTTTATTTTCCTTTTAGATCCACATAACATATATATTTCAATGCTTCCCTTAATGCAAACCAGAATGGCAGTTTCAGGGGAGCAGGGAGATGTTTGCATGCACATGAGCATGCGTGTACAGTATTTCATAACCTCCTGCTGCTTATTTATACTTTCCTTTGGGGCCCCAGTGTGCTCAACTCAGTGTGCTAAAGTTCCCCTCCCTACAGCTCAGAACTTGTTCTCATTCAACATTAAAGAGGCAGCCCTTAGACATCTGGATTTCATACTTGAATTTTTCACTTCACTAATTTATTATTATTTCAAATTTATATCTTGCCCATTGAGGTACCGTATACAGTTACTCTGGGCAGTGTCAGTACAACAAATAACAACTGGAAGGAAGGATGGAAGGAAGGAAGAAGAAAGAAAGAAAGAAAGAAAGAAAGAAAGAAAGAAAGAAAGAAAGAAAGAAAGAAAAGGAATTATACTCAGAGTTGGAGATATTACTTTTTAAAATACAGCTCAAAATAAATAACAGTTTGAAGCTCTGATTATGCACTGTCTTTGTTTACCCAGCCTATAAAAGCAGGTCTGTACTGAGTAGCCAATTAAAGATGAAAAGAAATGCAAAGATCCAGGAGCTAAAGAGTTGAGAATCTTGTACTGATGTTTCCTGTGCTTGTGTACACTTTTTCTTCTTCTGTGTCTAGGCCAGACATGAAACTGCCAAAATCAAGGCACCTTTTGGTGAAATTCATTCAGCAATTCCTTTTGCCTGACCTAGTGTGAGAAAGATTAGTGAGAAACATATGGCTGCTGTTACCAGGGTACACCCGATTGTGGTTCAAAATCTTCGAGGAGGCTCTTTATGTGTATCCTTAAACTGATGTAGTTAGTGGGAGAAAAAGGATTCTTCAAAAAGATGCAAGATAAAATGAAATATTTCTGCACCTGTGATGTTTTCCCCTTTCATCTCCTGACATTTATTTATTAGCCAAAATGCATTCCAAAAATTCTCTTCCTTCAACTGATCAGACTCCAGCTTCTATCAGGACGGAGGGTAGCATAAGGATGTGCATTTTATGCCCAACTCCCTCTTTCCTTCTCCCACCCATCCTGAGAAGTCTTGCAGAAAGTCTCAAGGGGTTTCTTAGAAGGCTCCTAGTCAATTTTTTCCTGGAAGAAATGCCGGGCTCTGTAGGATTATTGCATTTCTGCACACAGTGGCATTTTCACTGTGTGGAGTATCCAGGAAAGGGCATTTAGTTATGCAGAATTTGGCAGTTTCTTGTACAAAACATGAGAAAATGAGACCCGGACTGTCACTTTGATGGGCAGCCAGGATATCTCATGGATACAAGGGTCTTGGCATGGCACGTCTCCACCTCGGAATGCTATTTAGTCAAATGCTGCCACTTCCAGGAACAGAGGGTTGGTCTATGCTGCCAACTCATCGCTCAAGGGATGACTCAATGGATTACTGTAGCACTGGTGACACCTTACAAGTATACCACAGAAATGGTTGCATAATCTCAGATGCAACCAGTTCACACAGTCAACCACCTGTCATCAAATGCAGAAACCGTACATCATGTACTTGTTGGTGCATGAACAAAATGCAACAAAGTGCTCTAACTTCATTGTGAAAGAATAATGCATTTATTACTGGAGGTTTCAACAGGGTTTAGGAAAATGGCCAGTTCTACTACCTTGTTTTTCACTAGCTTCCTAAGACCTATTGATTGAGGCCAGGTGCAAAATGGCGGTTCAGGTGAGTGAACGTATGCTAATAAATAAGGGCCATGCTCCAGGCAGGATTTGATGGTGCCTTCCACAACCCAACTCGAAAACCCTTTCATACTAAATTTAACCCCTTATTTAAACCCCATGATTTCTATTACACCAAGCTCCTTTATTAGGGGTTGTGTATGGAGGGACCTTTGTGAATTATTATTATTAGTGAGCAATCTTTTCACACTTTATACTAAAAAGGGAATAGCCAAACTCCAAATCCCTCTAGCATTGTGTGAAGTCTAACTTAATCCAAGTTGAAATGTTTGAAGTGGTAGCTGTGTTAGTCTGTGCAAACATATCTGAGAGTCAATAATACAGAACAGCAAAAAAAAAAAACATAAAATGTTGCAGCACCTTAAAGACTAACTGCTGTACAGTAAAACAACGGATAACGCTAAGACTTGGTTCCACAAGTCTTGGTGTTATCCGATTTTTAGTGTTATCCGATGCATGTTAAAATCCTATGGGATGGATCGGATAACGTTAAAGCTCCATAGAGATACATTGTAACTGCACAGGCTTTAGCGATTGTTATCCGATCCATCCCATAGGACCTTAATGTTATTCGATCCAATTCTCCTCCCCAGATTACTTAACATTATGCGATTTTTAGCGTTATCTGATCCAATTGTTATCTGGTGTTTTACTGTATTTAACAGTGAGCTTTCGTGGACCAAGTCCAAGTGGAATTCTGAGTCAGAAGGTACCAAAAGTCCATTGTTAGAGGGCTGATGTTGCTTTGGGAACACCCGATTGAGGTTCAAAAGTACCACAATCTTCAAGGAGACTCTTTCTGTGTACACCAACAAATGTTCTGAAGGAACAAGATGGGGGGGGAGAAGGAATGTTGAGGCAGAAACCAACACAGACAGAAAAAGAGAGTGAAAGAAAGGTTATTACTTGGGAAACTGTCAAAAATTGAGTCTGTAACCTCCCACTTGGCCCAGGCACAAAGCAAAGCAGACAGGATACTATATAATGTTCAAAGTCTATGTATGCTTTGAAACCATTTCTAAAGGTAAAAAATGTGAAAGGGGAAATGTCATTGATAGAGCAGCGTCTTCCAAGCCAGCAGTGCTACTTTTGAGAAAACTGGCACCATGACCTTGGCTGCTGTGTGGATGTCTTGCATATTAACCTAGCAGAGAACATCCAAGGCTGCCTCTTGGCTAGGTCACTCCTTTCAGGCATGCACCACTTTCTTATGGTTACCTATGTGAAAAATATTGTCACTTAAGTGGTGGCTTAGTGGTTAAGATGCTGAACTTGATGACTAGAAGGTTGACACATCAGTGGTTTGAGACCCAAGTACTGCATGACGGAGTATGCAGTCTGCCCCAGCGCTTGCCAAAATAGTAGTTCGAAAGCAAGAAATTGAAAGTAGGTGCTGCTTGGGTGGAAAAATAAACAGTGTTCCGTGCCCTCGAGTGACTAGTCATGCCTGCCATGTGTCCACGGAAACATCTGTAAACACATACAGTGCTGACTCTTCGGCTATAAACAGAGATGAGTACTCAACCCTAGAGTCGGATATGACAGGTTTTGAGCAAGGGCAACCTTTCCCTTTACCTACCTAGCTGAATCTCCCCAAATATGGCCTACAGCATTACCTACACTTTGACTGAAGCACTAGCACTTAAGCAACAGGAGTTGCCACTGCCAAAAGAGAGCTAAGATTATTTTAAAAAAATTTAACACTTTAAAAAAATCTGGCAGAAACTACAGACGGTTTCAGATTTTACAAATAGGATACAAATTCAGATACTAAGTCTTGATAATACAGTACAACACAACTGTTGCCAGTGTTAATTTGTCCAATCCCATTGTTTCAAGGGCTGTGAACCAAAGCAAGTCGATTTGATGATTGGAAATCATTACATTATTACCAATCTTCTTCGCTTCTTCTTTTACCCCTTCGGGTGTTGAGGGAGATGCAAGGTTCTTGTTCTGGCACTTCTAGTAGCCTCCACGGGTGTTATCTGATGTTTTTGCAATATTTCTTTGATGTTATCTCTCCATCTTCCTCTGCCTCGTGGTCTTTGTCTTTCTCCTCTTTCTTCATATGCCTTGTAGGGTATGGAATTCCAAGACATTCTCTCCAAATTGGCAAACCAGTTTATTTGTTGTCTCGGTATGTAGTTTAAGATGGGTTCTATTTCAATTCTTTCTCTTATAATACAGTGTCTGGCCAGGTTATCCTGCTATGATAATAGAGTAGACCATACTGCCAATGACTCAACACCAATCATCAGGCCCACCTCCCTGCCTGCCCCCATCAGGTTTTGTCCCTTCAAGTGGTTCAAGGTCTCCCTTGCTCAAAAGCCAATCATATTCGACTCTAGGGTGCAGTGCTCATCTCCATTTACAGCCAAGGAGCCAGTGCTGCCTGTGTTTGCAGATGTAAATATGGCCATATGGCAGGCATTACTAGATTGTGCACGGCATTGGCTCCACCCATGCAGTAGGCTCTGTCCACATGTGGCAGCAATTTTTTTTTGCTGCCCACCACTAACAGCCTTGGGGAGTGAAGTCCACAGGGGAGGGTGATGTTCCCCAAGTGGATTAAATCCCACTTGAATCCATCTTGCTGGAGGCCAGCAGCTTCATTAATACTGGCCTGGGGCTGATGAGGACTTTGCATGCCAAAAGGGCTCAGGACCAGAAAGTGACCAGAAAGCTGATTGCCATGAGGATAGCCAATATTTGGAATCAGATAAGGCACACAAAGAGGAAGAATTAAGGAAATGTTGTAGGAAAAGAGGAGAACTGAAGTATTAACTGTCCTTTCCTCTTTAAATAAAAGCTCAAATTAGCACGAGCCATTGTTGATGTCTCCATTCTTAAGAGACAACTGGGATTTCCTGCCAATAAATGCCTGGGCTCCTCCGGGTGCTACAAAGTTCACAGTGGGAGTGTGGCTGGGAAGTCGAACGGGGAGTCCCCGGTCAGCTTCCCAGACATGCTGCTGCACCCTTCGTAGCTGTGGTGTGACTGGGAAGCTGACTGGGGAATCATTGTTCAGCTTCTCAGCCACTGCTGGGCTGGTCTCTGCCTGGGAAGGTGCTTCGCAGGCAGAGAACAGGCCAGTGGGATTGAGGCTTAGATCTCCACCGGTAATGTACCCTTGTTTTTGAGAGGGTACATTACCAGCGGAGATCTAAACATCAATCCCACTGGCCTGTTCTCTGCCTGGGAAGCACCTTCCCAGGCGTAGACCAACCCTGTGGGTTTGAGGCTCGGGTGGTCAGCTTCCTTGGGATGAAAGCCTGAGCGTGGGTTCTCACCCCAAGGAAACCGGCTGGCCGACACTCAGACCACCCGTTTCCTTGGGGTAAGTGTGCACGCGGGGGCTCTCACTCCAAGGAAATGGGTGGTCTGAGCAGTTTCCCCAAACCAAGCTAGGAATCACAGCATCTGATCCCTGCTTGGTTTGAGAAATGCGCACGGGTGCGCGTGCCTGCTTTTCCCCAAACCAAGCCAGGGAGTAGACGCTGTGATCCCTGGCTTGTTTGGGGGGAAAGCAGGTGGGGGTCTCTGCCATCAACTGTGCGCTGGGACTGCGGAGGTGTTTGGGGAGAGATTGGTGCCTGCCAAAAAGGCAGGCGGATCGACCTCCTGTTCCCTTTCCTCTTCGGAAAGGGAACAGGGCTTTTTTAAAACATTGTACGATCAATGCATCGCACAACGTTAAACACCAGATAACGTTAAGACTTGTGGAACCAAATCTTAGTGTTATCTGAGGTACTAGTGTAATGACAATTCATGCTGATAATTGAAATCTGGCTGCCAAGAAACAAGTAACACCATGATTTGGTTGCAAATTATAATGTCCCAAGCTGTGTGCTGCTGGTTGCACATGTGGCAAATAGCTGAAGGTTCAGATATGAGACTCACGCACTGCTTCTCAAGGTACATTAGCCTCACCCTTTGAGAAGCTGCTTCATAAGCCACATCTAATTTATTTAAAACATCCCATGTGTCTGATAAGAAAACCAGCACTTAGCACAGAAACTAGGTGTATCATTAGTAAATCACATCACGTGAGATAAAAGTGTGGGTGTCATTAGTAAAGGGTGTTATTTGAAATGGAGGTGTGTGAGAAAGATTGGATAATATAAGCATACAAAGACAATCATGTGATCTTTACACAAATCAAATGCAGGAGGAAGACGATATCTTTATTGGATCACTAAAAAAAAAAAATCACATGAGGGTTACTTGGTAGAAAATAAAACCTTATTAACCTTAACTAACCTGGCCAATAGAAAGGCAAGATAAGAGCAGCTCCTCAACCTCTGAAAGCAAAAAGTTCCCATACCAGTTGACAGGACACAACACGCTCAGTTGCAAAGCTCTGACAATGTTTGATAGATTGATACCCTCATCACACTTGAAAATCATCAGCATGGTCCTTCTTGTATCTCCATCTCCCACCTTCAACCTTCTTTTCCATTATTTTCTAAGAAGAAGTTACTATTTCTGGAGGTGATCACTTTACAACAAATTCTCCCAAGAATTGTATGGTTGTACATTTAATTTCTTTAAAGATGATGTCGATTCTGTTTTTTGTTTTTTGCTTCCCCTCCAGTCTATGACTTTTTATATTCCATCTTAAATCCTACTACTATTTCCTAACAATTTGTATGTCAAGAAAAATATGATGGTACATTGGCAGCATTTCTTTTCTTGCATCTATTGAAGAATTCAGCTGTATTAGTACCAAATGTTCTCATCGTATCTTGAATTATATGCTAAAATGAAATGTTGAAATACTCTTATCTCCTTGTATTGCTTCACTTAATTCTTCAAAGTGAATTATAATACCATCTGCAGTAATAAGAGAGAGAGAGAATGAGAGAGTCTGAGTGTTTTTCTGTCTATACTTTCAATCAAAAACCATGTAATCTAGATGCCTGAAATTTGACATCCTGGAATAATTTTTTTAATGGGTTAATTAATTTTTTAAGTAGAAAAGAAGCTGCAGCCAGCCAAGGCTTTAGGTAATCATTTCTCAAGAGCAGGGGTTCCCAACCTTTTCAAGCTGGGGGTTGGGTCACGCTCTCTCGGTCAGCTTCAAGGGCCAGATAGTCATTCTGCCCTGCCTGCACAATGGGGGGTGGCCATTTTGTCCCAACAGCTTCATAGGGGTGGCCATTTTGTTTTTAGAATGCCCTTGGAGGGGTCGGGGGCACATGAAATGGTGCCATGGGCTTGATCTGCCCCACAGGCCTTCGGTTGGCCACCCCTTCTCTAGAGTGATTTTATGTGGTGTTCCTTCTGGAAGAAGACAATCTATTAAATATATCTTGATCAACATCATCAGTTTGTTCAGGATAATGATCATAGATTCACATATTCCACAACCCACTTTTCAAGATTTCTCTCATGTATTCTCATTCATCCTTCTGCCAGTTTCTGTTTATCACTCTTGGGTTACATTTTTGAACATGTGTAACCTCTCTAAAGGGAGGGGGGATGCAATGGCTTAGTGGTTAAGATGCTGAGCTTGATGACTGTTTTATTTATTTATTTATTTATTTATTTATTTATTTATTTATTTATTTATTATTCACATTTAATACCCCGCCCCACTCGGGTAAACCCGACTCTGGGCTGTTGCATGATGGAGTGAGCTTCCGTCTCTGTCCCAGCTCCTGCTGACAGTTTGAAAAAAAGAAACCTCAAGTAGATAAATAAGTACTGGTACCAATTTGGTGGGAAGGTAAATGGCATTCTGTGCATTCCGGTGTCTAGTCATGCCTACTGCATGTCCACAGAAACATCTGCAGATGCAGACAGTGCTGGCTCTTTGGCTATAAAGAGAGATGAGCAGTGAACTCTAGAGTCAGATAAGACTGGCTTTCGAGCAAGGGTGGCCTGAACTTTTACCTAACCTCCCTAAAGGGTCCATGTGACCACAGCAACTCTCTATTCTTCCCTAGAGACACCAGTTGGTTGAGTCATGTACTGGTGATGAATATTGATTTTATCTCATGCACTTTGGACTGGAAGTGCTCCTCCGTACAAAACAGGTGCTCATTATATACAGTATGTGACAAACAAATATAGAGGGATATACCCTTTGCACCAGTAAACATCTTATGAGTCAGTCATTTTGTTTTAACTCAAGCTTTTCCTCCACCAGTGTGACGTCACCTTTTTCATACCCACCCACAATGCAGCTTTCTTCTCTTCCTACTTATACTCTTGCTTGATGTGTCATTCACCATTATTTCTTTGCTGTTTCCTTTTGTGTTTTTCTCAATCTAAAGATCTCCAGATGTATCAGAGTATGACTCCATTATCCTAGGGCAGGGGTGCCCAAACTATGGCCTGTGGGCCAGATCCGGCCCTCAATACCCAATGCCAATTCATCCAGCCAGCACTGCCCTTGTCACTCCCGGAAGTGGAAGTAAAATACGCTCACATGGGTGCATTTTACGTCTACTTCTGTGAGCGACGAGAGCAGCATGACCAGATGAATTGGCTTTGTGGTCCGGATTCAACCTGTGGGCTGTAGTTTGGGCACCCCTGGTTTAAGCAGAGAAAATGGTGGCTTGAAATCAATCTCATCCTGTGGCAAAACAGATTGCAAGGCATGTTTTATTTCTGCTTCTGTTGGGAGGAACCATGTGACTGGCCCACTGAAACACGTGACCGGCCCGTTTTACCACATGACCAGCCCACGGCCCAAAAGGTTTGGGCACCCCTGTCATAGAGAAACCAAGTATTTTGAGAGCCCCATGCTGAGTGCCACTGCTAGGCCTTCGCATCTTCTTCCTCAGTCCCATTTGTCCATGGTAGGTAGACTGGGACTCCTGATATCCAAACAGACTGCTTTAGAGTTCCAAAGCTTGGATTCTGCCACTAACAAGAGGTATGCTAAGTGAATTATTTCGCAGTAGCTTTTCTCATCCCTTGCAGGGCTCTATCTTTTGATCTAACCCAGTCTGCCTAATTTGTGGTCCTTTACCAGTTAATTGGTTCTAATACTATGCAGCACATTAGACTAGATCTTAGCCTTTAGTTTCTCATTCAAGTCCTCAAACGTATATCTGTAACAGCTTGGTTCTTGCTCCCTACAGTGGTACAGTACAGTGATACTCGCCCATGCCTGCTCAACATGTTCAAGCAAACTCAGGTAATAAAGGACAGTTAATAAATGATTGTACTGTATCTGTTTCTCCTCTGGCATATAAAATGGTGAAACAATATCACAGCTTGTTAAAGTACACCATGTGTTTTCTGTTGCTGACCTGTAGTTTGAGTAACATTAGGTGCCACTGGGGAACAGTGAAGCAGCTGTTCTGCTCACACAAAACCTCTACTAAAATGTTCTGAGCATTTATAGTTTGTCTGAAGTATAACAGCTTTACGATCTCTCAAATGTGCTGAGCTGTGGGAGGCTCCATGGGTGTTCTCATAGGTGGCCGGCCAGCCTTCCTGCCTGCCATTTATATATCCCATCCATCTGGTAACAAGGCCAATTTTATTTCTTTATTCATGTCAGAGGCACCACCAGCATATAATAACATACAAAGCTAAAATTGACATATCTGAAACAAAAAGGAATTAAAAGGACTAAATGACATCTGCCCAATATCGGGCGACCTCAGCAGCATTTCCTCTTGCCAACATAAGGTCCTCCTCAGTGCATATTGAAGGGCATAGTGATCATTGTATCATGTGGGCAATTGTTTGCTCTTCACACAGGCTACCAACCCGGCACACAGTCTGTTTAAAGCTTTCCACACAGGCCATGGTTGTTTGTGTCCAGGTGGTAGAGAATCATGTGGTACTGGGTTCATGCTGGGAGACATGAAACCAGCCTCCCTGAAGATTGCTATTTCAATGATCGGGCGTCCTCTGAGAATGGAGATTTATCACTGGCAATGGAGATTTTTCACCAGCTAATCCTTTAAATCCAGAAGCACCAGGAGTAGAAATGACTACAAGACCAATTAAAAACAAAAAGTTAATGCATCAAAGAGATATAGACATAATAACAGATGCTCCCAAATATCCCGTGCCATCTCATATCATGGACATTCAGTTTCAGTAGCCTCTCATTGCGCATATACACATGCCTCTAGGGCAGTGATAGAGAACCTTTTAGAGACCGAGTGCCCAAACTGACTCAACAGGCTGCTATCCATGCTGCATCCTCATGCCACATGTGAGTTGGGCAGAGGGGCAAACTCTGTGCTGGTGGAGAGGAGGAAGCGCTCCCATTGGGCTGCTGGGCAGAGGTGCGGGGTGAACTCTGTGCTGGGACAACAATGCACCTGCCCACAGAGAGGGCTCTGAGTGACCCCTCTGGCATACATGCCATAGGTTTACCACCACTGCGAGTTTAGGGGCATTTATAGTCTGGCATGATTTGCATTTCTGGAGCCAAACATATGTGGGAATGAGAGGGGTGGTCATGAAGGCTGCAGAGGGTTGGAGGCCACATGGATTAGAAGAACAAATTGGAAAAATTGATTTTAAAAATATCCCAGTGTACACACCCACTTACACAATCCCCTATTTACAGTGGTGGGCTCCAAAAAAAAAATTACTACCACACTGTGGGCGTGGTATGGTGGGTGTGTCCAGGGGGAAAGCTACTTAGGACTACTTTGTTTCAAAACTTGGATGGGTGGGGCCAGCCAGAATTTCTGCTACTGGTTCTGGTGAACTGGTGCGAATCTCCTGATGCCCACCACTGTCTGTTTACATACTAAGCATATTCAGTGTATTCTGGGATTCTATTCCAGAGGTCTGAAAACCGGGCCCAAGGTCTGTGAGGAACAGCTGGAGTTGGTTGTGTTTAGCCTAGCGAAGAGAAGACTAGGAGGAGATGTACTATCTGCAAATATGTGAAGGGTTATCGTGTGGAAGGTGGAACAAGCTTGTTTTCTGTAGCTTCAGAGAGTGGGACACAAAGTAATAGATTCAAATAATGAGATAGGAAATTATGCATAAATATTAGGCAGAACTTGACACTGGAATAGTCTACCTTGAAGGATAATAGTTTCTCCTTCATTTGAGGTTTTAAAATAGAAGTTAGAAAGCCAAGTGACAGGGATGTTTTAGCTATGGTTTTCCTGCTTCTATCAGAAGGTTGGACTTGATGACCCTTAAGGATCCTTCTAACTCTACAGTTCCCCAATTCCTCAATAAAACATAAATCCTATTGGTATTTCTGCAAGATCTGTGTAACTTGCTGAGGCTCATTGACGAGGTGCCAGAGTTTAATGTAATGTAATGAGGACATGCCCTGACTTTGGGCATAGTAGAGCAGCAAAGATACACTCTAACACCTCGTAAATTAGCTACTATTACACATGGCAGTTCACTCTAATTGTATATAAACATCAATAAGATTCTATAAAGTACAGGCTGTGGGAGTTCTGTATGAAAAAGAACATTTTTCAAGCTATGTGTCATGTCAAACTCACAACAATGTAATAATGCCCTCCTCTGCTTCAGCTGTGTATGCCTGTGTGGAGTTCACATATAAGCTGTATACTGTACAGTACTTTCTTCTGCATGCCAAATTACTGGAGCTGTGGACCTGCTCTCTCTCTCTGTCCCTTGTGGTTTGCTGTGGTTTGGCTTCCTTGCCATGTCTGCAGAGGAAAATGCCAGGAAATGCTTATTTAAAATGTTGCTGCTGGCAATGTTCTTTTCTTTTTCTTTTCAGATAAACTTTCCCAGTGGCTGCTTCCAGTATTTCCCCACTCCTTTTCAATCTACAGTATTTGGGAGTCTCCAAAGTTTCTGAAAAAGCAATATGTGTTTATGTTGAAGAAGCCCACTCTTTAAAGAGGGGCCTTTTAAAGCAAGCCTTCCTTAATGTTTGTTCTCTAAATTCACTGTGTCACTTCTATTGTTGTTTACTCACCCAATAATTGTCTGGCTGGACTTCCCGTTATGGTAATGGAGTATTGTGTACAGCCAGCAACTCAATGCCAAGTGTTGGGTGGCAGTAAATAACCTGACTCCCTAAAGGGGAAAATAGCTACGGGCAGATGAGCCCCTTTGGGTGGGGCGATGGTCCCCTCAGTGGAGGAAATGCCACTGGAAACATCATATTTGGCCCAACAGCAAAATGAACGGAGGAGGGACCACTTCACTATTCTGATTCCCAATGGTCATGGAGATGGGAGAGGCTATGCCAGATGGAATGGCCGTGAAGGCGCACCTTGTTATTATTATCAAGGCTGCAGAAGTCCACTGCAGTCCCGGTGTTAAATCCTGCATGTCTCATTTCATGCGTGCCGCAGGAGATGGCTCCGTGATCACAATGTGTGGGCCACTTCATGGCAAGCTGTGATCCACCTTAAACAAATTCATGGCAATGGGATTTTTTCCAGTTTGTCATTCTGGGGAAAAAATGTATACAGTACTCAGATATGAGTAGCGGACGATGAAGACTCACCCAATGTAATAAGTGACCCACAGTCTGAAGAGGCAAGAGACTCAATCTCAAAATCTGGGGATGAAATCCATCCCTGAGTCTTCCAGTTGCCATGATACTGTGCATCTGAAAGGTAATATTTCTCTTCCTTCTGTTTTATCTACCATGGAGGTGGTGAGTGCTTCAATGCTGGAGGTACTCAAGAGAAAACGAAACAGCTATCCGGGAGGGTGCAGCGGCGGCGGCGGCATCTAGCGTGGCGGCGGCGGCGTTTCTTCGGGCCTCCCCTGGCCGAGGGAGGCCCCTTTTATCTTCCTCCCGACCGGTGACGGGGGCCGGGAGGGTGCAGCGGCGGCGGCGGCGTCTAGCGCTGCGACGGCGGTGGCCAGCAATAGCAGCTTTTCTGACGGGAGATGTAACAGCATTCCATGCACTCTGGCATCTAGTCATCTCTGTCACATGACCATGAAATCACGCTGGCTCTGGCTGTAAATGGAGATGAGCACCACCCACTAAAGTTGGATATGACTGGCTTTCACGCAAGGGCGACCTTTCCCTTTACTATCCTTCTGTATTATCCCAAAATAGATTTTGTAGATACAGTACAGTAATAACAAATACTTTCCCCTTCTTTGGGTTTTTTTTGAATATTTGTATTAAATTTTAACAACAAACAAAAAAGTTAAAAACAACAGAACCAAAAAAACAGTTACAAACAAAAAATACAGTTGCTAACTACATCTTACAACATTGAAAATAAAAAGAAAAGAAGGTACAAGTCAATATAACACAATATAATAACATTTTAATTCAGTTGTTTTCAATGCATTCAATGTCTTAACCATACTATTTATATTCATATATACTATATACTTTCACATTTATATCAATTATCCTCTTTCAACATGATGTTACAAATTTGTTTTTTTTTTCTTTTTTAAAAAACATAATACATATAACACCCAGTGCACCAGGTTCCTTGAGTCTACCAGCCATCCCTTTTACAACTCAGTCATTCTGCCAAAAATACATTGTATTCGGTGCAGGTTTTTCATCTTTATTTTCCCTCAATGTATATTACAACCAAGGTTTCCAAATGTCCCAAAATCTATTTTGTTTTATTAACCCCCTTTTTATATTTAATTCCCATGTAAGTTTTTCGTTTAGCGCCATGTCCCAAACATCAGTATACCATTTACCAATTTCTAAGTTCATATCACATGTCCAGTTTCTGGCCACTTGTTGTCTTGCCAACGTTAAGAAAATAGATAATAACTCTTTTTAATTTTCCTCTAAGTTCAATTCTTCTAAATCTGTTAGTAAAACAATTTTTTCATTCAACTTTAAGTTGAAGTTTAAAATTTTTGCTATTTCTTGTTCTATTTTATGCTAGAAATTGGAAATAATTTTACAATCCCACCACATATGTTTATATGTCCCATTTTCCTGATGACATCTCCAACACTTTCTAGAGTTGCTACTATTTATTTGGTTTAGCCGAACTGGCGTCATATACCACCGGCACAAAATTTTGTGGTTGTGTTCTTTAACTTTTGTGGACAGATTTCTCATAATCCTATTTTTCCATTTTTTCTTCCAATTATTGTCCGAAATATTAATACTTAAATCCATTTCCCACAATCTTTTAAGAACATCCTGAGTTTCTTCGATACTGTTTATCATTTTGTATAACTTACTTACTACTCCTTTTATCCCCATTGAACCTTTTCTTATCTTATATAGCACTTCCTCGAAGTCTGTCAACTGTCTTGTAGGTTGTAGTTTCTCTTTATATTGTTTATTCCACCTATCCAACGTTAGTATATGAAGCCAGTTCAACCTTAATTCCTTATACATTTCTTTTTTAGTATCTTCATTCTCAATTCGAATCAACCAATCTTTTAGTAAAATTATATCATATTTATACATAATGTTTTTCAGTAATTCTGAATTTTTAACCGGAAATGTTTTAAAATCTTGCAACTCTAATATTGGAGAGGTATTTGGTGCCAATTTTTCTTTTAATTTTACCCATACACTTATCATAGATTTTAAGACATTATTTCTTGGTTTTAAATGAAAAACGGAATTTTCCAAAAATTCTCCCTTTGCACACACATTACTATCTTTCATTTCTATCTCCCTCCATATAAGAGCTTTTATCGTTAAAAGTTTTACCAAACCTTTGATTTGGAACGCCCTATAATACGATTTAATGTTAGGTAACCCTAAACCACCCTCTTTCTGTGACTTATACCATAAACTTTTAGGTATTCTTGCTCTTTTCCCTCCATTGCAGTAATTATTCAATAGATTTTGAAAAGCTCTTAATTCTTTTTCAGTTTGTTTAATTGGACCTCAAATAAAAAATTAATCTTGGGTAATAAACTCATTTTACAAACAGCAATCCTTCCAAACCAAGAGGTCTTCAACACCCAATATCTAACAATTTTCTTCTTGATTTCCTCTTTCACTTTATCATAGTTTAATTTCTTCAAATCCTCTACATTATCTGCAATATTAACTCCTAAGTATTTTATACTTTTCCTAATTTGAATTTTAAAATTTTCCTTAATTTTCCCTATCTCTTCCTTATTTAAATTACTAAAAATTGATTCCGATTTCCCCCAATTTATTTTCAGGCCTGTTATCTCTTCAAATTTTTGCAGATGATTTTGAATCCTTTCCATATTTTTTATTGGATCTTTCATTATAATCAAGGTATCATCTGCATACAAACTTATTTTTGTTCCATTTATCCCTTCTATATTTATATCACTCCTTATAGCTCTGGCCAATAATTCCATAGCCATTATAAACAAAGTGGGGGAAAGAGGACATCCTTGTCTCAATCCTGCTTTAATTTCAATATCCTCTGTAAAAGAATCATTTACTCTTACCTTGGCATAGCTACTTTTGTAAAGTTGATTAATTACATTTTTAGATTTTTCCCCAAATTCACCTTTTTAAATAATTTCTTTGATAGTGACCCACTGCAATGAATCAAAGGCCTTAAAATATCTAAAGATAGTAGTCCTATTTTACCTTCTCTTCTATTGTTTATTTCTAACAAATTTAACACTCTTCTTATTAGATTGGACACATATCTTTCCTTTAAAAAGCCTGCCTGATCTGTATGTATATATTCCCCCATAAAACTGTTTAACCTATTAGCCATAATTGCTGTAAAAATCTTTGCATCCTGATTAATTAAAGAAATTGGATGATATGAATCAACCAATTCTAAATTTTTCCCTGGTTTTGGTATTAGTACTATAATGGATCTGAGCCATGATTTTGGAGATTCTCCCCCTTCCAAAATATAATTATATAACCTAGTTAATTTTGGAGTAATAATTTGTTTAAATTCTTTATAAAATTCGGCTGGTAGTGCATCTTCTCCAGGGGTTTTCCCTATTTTCAATTTATTTATAACATCTAGTATCTCTTTCTCTGTAATTTGTTCTTCCATTCTGGCCCTATGCTCTGCATTTATACTCTTCCCCTTGTATTTTTGTAAGTATTCTTCTAGCTTGCTTGTATTAATTTTCTTATCAGTGTACAATTTTTGGTAAAAAAAATTAACTATACTAACTTTCTCTACTGTTTTATTACACCTTTTCTCATCCTCCCTTATTAAAGTTCCTATCTCCCTTTTTTCTTTCTTCTCCTTCACTGCTTTTGCTAACATTTTTGAACTTTTATCACCAAACTCAAAATATTCTCTTTTCAGATAAATTAAATCTCTTTTGATTTTTTCAATATCCCTTCCTGCTAACTCCTTCTGTAACAATTTTATTCTTTCTAGAATATTCCTCTCCTTTGTTTTAGCATGTTTAATTTACAGTAGCTTAATCTCTTTTTCCAACTCCAGTTGTCTGTCTTTATATTGTTTGTTTTTTTAACTCTTAAATTTAATACACTCACCCCTAAATACTGCTTTCATGGCATCCCAAATTACATTAAAATTTGTTTCTTTATTATCGTTAATTTTCCATATTTCTTCCCAATTCTTAGTTATCTGATCTTTTATCCCCTTATCTTTAAATAATTTCGAATCATATCTCCAAGTTCTAATACCTCTTATGTTTGTTTTAAATTGTAGTTCAACCATTACTTTGGCATGATCCGATTCCTTAAAGATTTCTACTTCTACATCATTCAAATCATTCAACATATTTTGTGTTACAAAGACATAATCAATCCTAGAATATGAGTTATAAACCTGAGAATAATATGTATATATTCGTTCTTCCCCTTTCAATTCCCGCCAAGAATCTTTCAATCCAAACTTTTTCATCCAATCATCCAACAATTTGGCTTTCGATCCTTTTCTATAATTAGTTACATTAGTACAATCACTATTTGACCGTGTTAAATTAAAATCTCTGGCAACAGTCATTCTGCCACAATTTTCCTTTATCAATATTTGACTCAATTTGTTCAAGAATTGGTCCTGATTCTCATTTGATGCATAGACATTTACCAGCAATATTTCTTCTTCTTCTATACTTCCACCTATAATCAAGTATCTGCCTTCTGGGTCCCCTATCATTTTTGTTTTCGTAAATCCCAATCTTTTCGAAATCAGACTCGCCACTCCCCTTGCCTTGGAAGAACCAAAAGCCTTTTCATAATACTGGGTCCAACCAAGATATAAATTATTTTTATCTGCCGCTTTTTGGTGTGTTTCCTGTAAGAATATGATATCTGCTCTATCTTTTCTTTGGTTTCTACCATCTTCCAGAGTAGTTATTCTATTTGACAGTCATACATTCTACACTAGGTCACTGGACTCTGCCAGTAAGCAGCTAGCATTGATGAAAAGGATAACTAGGCCTTCAGCACCCTATATTCTGAGGACTTGGCTCAAAACAAAAAAAATAACAAGATCGAGAAGGCAGACCCTTGTGATATTACAAAGACAATGCAAGAAGAGGCTGAGAGCAGAAACAGAGGAAGTAAAATGGCTTGTGAGGTAATATTACAACCCAAAGATAGGCTGGTAATCAGATTTGGCCAGTCGCACAGGTGGCAAACTGTACCCAACAATTTCAGCAGCTGTTGCTGTTTTTTCTGTGTCTTCCACCTACATCATATGCAAAAATCAAACTCCTGAAGTGGCTTGCCTTAAGTCTAGAGAAAAGCCTGGCAATTCCCTGGGACTCTAGCTGCTGGCTGGAGACCTCCCACTCACAAAATGGTTCTCATCACTTGTTTGAAGCACCATCTGAATGCAGCTCCATGCAAGGTAGCTTTAGATCTCCATCCAGTTGTTGTTTAGTCACACAGTCAGTTCTGACCCTTTGCCCTATGGACCATTGTGCTCCAGGCACCCGTGTCCTCCACCATCCTCCCCAACCCGCTCAGCTTTGTGCCCATTGTGTCTACAATACCATCTAGCCATCTCATCTTTGGCTGCCCCCTTCTATTTTTGCCCTCCACCTTTCCCAGCATCAAGGCTTTCTCAAGCGAATCCTCTCTTCTCATTTGATGTCCAAAGTATTTCAGCTTCATTTTTACTATCTGCCCTTCTAATGAGCAGTCAGGGTTGATTTCTTCTAAGATTGACTTATTTGTTCTCCTTGCTGTCCAGGGGACTCTCAAAACTCTTCTCCAACACCACATCTCAAAGGCATCTATTCTTCTGTGCTCAGCTTCCCTAATGGTCCAGCACTCACAACCATACATTGACACAGGGAATACCATTGCTTTGACTATACAAATTTTTGTTTCCAATGTGATATCTCTACTTTTCACTATGTTCCCCAGGTTTCTCATAGCTTGTCTCCCAAGTATCAGTCACCTTTTTATTTCATGGCTGCAAACTCCATCTGCAGTGATCTTGGATCCTAAGAAAGTAAAATCTGTCACTGCTTCTACTTCTTCCCCATCTATTTTCCAGGGACTGATAGGGCCTGTGGCCATTATTTTAGTTTTCTTGATGTTGAGTCTCAAGCCAGCTTTTTCACTTTCTTCTGTCAACCTAATCAAGAGCTTATTTAGGTCTTCCTCACTTACTGCCATTAGGGTAGTGTCATCCGCATATCTTAAATTGTTGATGTTTCTCCCAGCAATTTTGATCTCATATTGTGATTCTTCCACCCCTGCATTGCACATTATATGCTCTGTGTATAAGTTAAATAAGCAGGGTGATAAAATGCAGCCTTGGTTTACTCCTTTTCCTATTCCAAACCACTCTTTCCTTCCGTATTCTGTCCTAACTGTTGCTTCTTGACTCATGTACAGATTTCTCATGAGGCATATAAGGTGTTCTGGTATTCCCATCTCTTTAATTACTTGCCACATTTTTGCCACATTTTGTTATGGTGCACACAGTCAAAGGCCTTGATGTAATCAATGAAACAGAAGTATACTTGTTTCTGATATTCCTTTGTTTTTTCCATGATCCATCTTATGTTAGCGATGTGGTCTCTAGTTCGCCTGCCCCTTCTGAACCACTCCCTGCACTTCTGGTAATTCTCTCTCCACATGCTGCTGCAATCTATGCTGTATTATCTTGAGCATTACCTTGCTAGCGTGTGGGATGAGTGCAATTGTTCGATAATTTGAACATTCTTTGGCATTACCCTTTTTTGGGATTGGAACGTATACTGATCTTTTTCAATCCTGTGGCCATTGTTGTGTTTTCCAAATCTGCTGGCATATAGAATGCAATGCTCTAATTCGATCATCTTTTAGGGCTTTGAAAAATTCAACTGGGATACCATCATCCCCACTGGCTTTCTTGTTTGCAGTGCTTTTTAGGGCCTTTCTGACTTTACTCTCTAGGATGTCTGGCTCAAGTTCAATGTTCTCATCATTATTATTATCAGGAGTTTTGAGGTCCTTTTTGTATAGTTCCTCTGTGTACTCTTTCCATCTTTTCTTAATCTCTTCTGCATCCGCTAACTCCTTGCTTTCTTTGTCCCTTACCATGGTCATTTTTGCTTTTTGTTTCCTTGATTCCCCCAATTTTTTAAAAAATATTTCTAGTCCTGCCTCTTGTGTTGTTTTCCTCTATTCCTTCGCACTGTTCATTTAGGTAGGTTTCCTTATCTCTCCTTGCTTTTTTTTAAAAAAATATGTATTCAAATGATTGCATTTTTTCTTTTTTCCTTTGCCTTTTGCATTCCTTCTTTCCTCTGCTATTTTAAAAGCCTCATCAGACAACCACTTTGCCTTCTTATGGTTCTTTTCTTTTATGGTTTTCCTTGCTGCCTCCTGCATTATGTCCTTCATCTCTGTCCATAATTCTTCTGGCGATCTGTCTATCAAGTCTAAGCCATTAAATCTGTTCCACATCTCCACCGTGCATTCCTTAGGGATGTTGTCTAGGTCATATCTGTCTGGCCTAATTGTTTCCCCTATTTTCTTGAGTCTAAGCCTGAATTTTGTGATCAGTAGGCTGGGATCTGAGCCATAGTCTGTTACTGGTCTTGTTTTTGTTGACTGTATGGAGGCTCTCCATCTTTGACTGCAGAGTATGTTATCAATCTGTTTGCGATGCCCAAACTTATTGGACCACAGGCTGATCACGTGGTTCAGGGAGCTGGTCACTAAGGCCCGGGGCCCGGATGCGGCCCCTGATGACAATTCATCTGGCCCACGAAGTCCTCATCGCTCCTGGAAGCTCATTTTACTTCCACTTCCAGGAGTAACGAGGACTTCACGGGCCAGATGAATTGGTGTTGGGGACTGCATCCAGCCCCCGGGCCATAGTTTGGACACCCCTACTCTAGTCCATGGAAAGTTAAGCAGTAATAGAATTGGGGAGACTTCAAGGTGGCACAAGATTTCCTCTTATTTTGCTGCAACAGATTGATGTAACTTGTTCAATCACACAGTCAAGTCTGACCCTTTGAGACCCCATGGACCACTGGATGCCTGTAGTAATGTAACTACTCTCTCAAAAATAGCATCCTCATTTACAGCCATATCTTTTGCTGGCTTAAAAAAAACAGACACATTCATCATGCCAAGTGAAGTATTGTATCATGGCACCTTTCAGCTGAATATCTCTTGTGCTAAGAGTCACTTAAGCTTAGTGGATCTTTGTTTTTTTTTTTGGGGGGGGGGCAAACCTTGTATGTTTGGAAGGAGGATGGGAAAGTAATGCAAATTGTGATGAGGCTCTCATGAAGGAGGACAACCCTATCACTGATCTCACTGTATGTGGCAAGGAAAGGGAATAAGCAAATCTTAGCAGGCAACAAAATCTGCCACTGGCCAAGCTTCTCACTCCAAGGATCTGCAGAATTTTAGGCTCCGATTCAACCTGATTAACTGCCAGCTCAAGACCCTCCATAACAAGCTCTTGGAGCAGAAATGACAGTGAATTTGAGCCACAGCTTCTGCCTGGACTTAGGCTGCCTTTGGTTACTACTTCTTTCATGTCCTGATCAAACCCTGGACTGCCAAAATGAAGCCACTTTCTTTGTTTTGTGGATGCTCAAACTTAAGTCCTCATTGGTGCATGTATTTGGTAACAATCGGCAGACCAGTAAATAAGCTGCATCCTGTCCCTCCACATTCACACTGTGTGTTGTTGTCTGCCAGCAGTCCCCACTTTTACATGTTGGTCTTGCTTTTAGGGATTCCAACCCTCAGCCTATTCAGAGACTTCCAAGTGACGTAGGGGAGACTGAGATCCTCAGCTATAGCCTCCTTTAATGTTGTTCCTTGCCCAGTGAGCTCCTTCCTCCATCTTCTAATTTGGTTTTGTTCTTGTAGTACCCTCAAGAACGTTTGTTCTTGCCATAAAGCTCTTCCTGGATCTGAGCCAGGGGACTTAAGGCTCATATCCATCCAGAGGGTGTCAAGGATCGTTCTCTTGCTTAGTACTCTCAGTGTCCGCTGCTACTTCTCTCCTGATCTTAGGTGGAGCAATACCAACAAGAGGGTATATTTCTCAACAGTGTAGGTTTGAGGCATCCTATCACTATTCGCATAGCTTCATTAACAGTGAGATAACTCTCTCTGTATATCAGCAGCCAGGGCCTGAAATCGGATCTATCTCCTACTAAATGGTTCTAATGCCTTATAGAAGAAAGGGAATCTCTGGCTGGGATCCTTCCCTTAATAATTTTATTGCTTTGTCATGGCTGCAACACTTAGAGCTTCTGCTTTCATTGCTTTCTTTGTGAGGATCTCATTCCACCACTATCCCTTGCAAATACAGTACTCCTCACCCACACCAAGACTGGAGAATAACCTCTCTGACCCAGTTCACTTTTCTATTGCCCAGGAAAGGCAGATCAGCACTACTTGCTGCAGTGAACCTTTCTAGTCTCCAATATAGGTCGTTTGCTTTAATCATTGAAATAGAAAGATCTTTGACCTGTTGCCAGTCCAGCTGCTGGTTCTGTTGTAACTGAACTAATTGTCTTATTCCACTGACAGAACCATATGTTCTGCCTCTTTTTTTAAAATAGCTTCTGTGCACTGGTTGTGCATCATTATATTCTGTGATTACCAAGCAACCCATTGGGTGAAACAATAATAAAACGATGACAAGCCATTTCCTATTGAAGTATGGTGTATTCTTTTTCTCACGTTGAAGCATTGGCAATGCAGTGTGAGCTAGTTACAAAACAGGGCTGACTCACCCCACTTCCCAAAGAGTAGGATATTCTGAGAGTGGCCTCTGTTTCCTTGTAATGAGAGCGCTTTGGCAAGTTACTGTGCCTCTGGTAAGCATATTCACATTGTTTACAAAAACACAGGCTGTGCATACTTGGATCTATATGCTGAGTCAGAATCCAGGTGAACAGAGGATACCTAGCAATGCTTTGCCTGAAAAGGTAAAGGTAAAGGTTGTCCTTCCTCGAAAGCCAGTTGTATCAGACTCTAGGGTTCAGTGCTCATCTTTGCTTACAGCCAGAGAGCCAGCGATGTCTGCATCTGCAGGCATTTCCATGGACATGTGGCAGGCAAGCCTCAACACTGGCATGCACAGAACACTTAACTTCCCACCAAAGTGGTGCCTATTTATCTACTGGTACTTGCAATTTCTTGGTTCAAACTACTAGGTTGGCAGGAGCAGGGACAAAGACAGGAGCTCATTCCATCATGCAGTACTTGGGTCTTGAACTGCTGATCTACCGAGCATCCAGTCACCAAGTTCAGGATCTTAACCACTTGAGTCACCGCAGTCCCTGTAGCCAACCGCTATTATTACCTCTCTCTGTCTCTCTATCTCACACACAAAGCCTAAATTCAACTGGCAACAAGCAACAGTTTTGTCCTTCCTGTTAGCCCTGGGGCATGTTTTCAGCCTCAAGGCTTGCCAAGAACCTGATTCCTGTAGCATAGCCTCAAAAAAGTATGGGAAGACTAGAGACAATTAATTATCCTGTATTCAGTATTTTGCCTCCTCTGAAAACACCTTCCAGCCTATGCAGTTCTGCAATGAGTAGACACATTCTATGGGTATGATCTGATCTGATTTGCATCCAAATGTTTGCTATGCAGATCAGGTCTGACTGAACAGGAGCTGGTTTGGATATTTTCTGACAGCGCCTCTGGATTTGCAAAAAGTCCTACATTTGTGTCAGTTTTGGAATTAATTCAAATACCAAGGGATATACAACACATATCTGGGGTGTGCATTATCTTTCCAAAATGTGATTTATTTAAAACTGCCCAGCAGGGGTTGTTTATTTTGCACCGTTTCCTAAACAGCTGTACTCTTCTGTGTACATGCCTGTTGGAGCATGTTGTGTATTGAGCACCTTGCGTTGTACGGTTATGGTGCTGCAACATTTCAGCAATCAGGTGTCACAGCAAAGATCTGCTATAACACTATAACCAGGAGAAATATCACATGACCTCGCCCAATTAAAAAAAACACGATTATTAGGACCCTGATTCTTTTAACAGTCAAGATGTAGCCTGAGTTGATTTGTCTCAGTTTTGTGCAATATTTATAGTCACATGTATGTTTCTAGATGGGATGAGGACTAGAAAGCAGGGAAGGGATTTGCTGCCTGGAATGGTGGGAGGCAATCTATGTAAAGGTAATGGTTGGCCTTGCTCGAAAGCCAGTCATATCTGCTCATCTCTATTTATAGCCGAAGAGCCATGTGCAGACATTTGCATGGACATGTGTTAGGCATGACTACACACTGGAATGAATGGAATGCTGTTACCTTCCCACCAAAGTGGTCTCTATTTATCTACTTGCAATTTCTTATTTTCAAACTGCTAGGTTAGCAGGAGCTGGGACAGAGATGGGAGTTCATTCCATCATGCAGTATGTGTGCATTAAACTTCCGACCTGCCAACCTTCCAGTCATCAAGTTCAGCATCTTAACCACTAAGCAACCACAGTCCCTTTTGGGAGGCAATATAAAGGTAAAGGTCACCCTTGTTTGAAAAACAGTCGTATCCGACTCTAGGGTTCAGTGATCATCTCTGTTTACAGCCAAAAAGCCAGCACTGTCTGTGTTTGCAGATGTTTCCATGGACATGTGGCGGGCATGCCTACAGACTGAAGTACTGTACAGTAAAACACCGGATAACGATTGGATCGGATAACGCTAAAATCGCATAACGTTAAGTAATCTGGGGAGGAAAATTGGATCGAATAATGTTAAGGTCCTATGGGATGGATCGGATAACAACTGCTAAAGCCTGTGCGGTTACAATGTATCTCTATGGAGCTTTAACATTATCCGATCCATCCCATAGGATTTTAACATGAATCGGATAACACTAAAAATCGGATAACACCAAGACTTGTGGAACCAAGTTTTAGTGTTATCCAGTGTTTTACTGTACATGGAATGCTGTTTACCCTCCCACCGAAGTGGTACCTATTTATCTACTTGCAATTTCTTGCTTTCGAACTGCTAGTTTGGCAGGAGCTGGGTCATAGACGAGCACTCATTCCATCATGCAGTACTCAGGTTTTGAACTGCTGACCTTCTGCCTCCCAGTCAGCGTCTTAACCACTTGAGCCACTGCACTCCTACAGTACCTTAAATTGGAATGTGGTGGGTTATATCTATAAATCTCCCTCCCCTCCAGGAGCCTTGCAGTCTTACTTCTTACCTGGTAATCCCTTCCATGAATCCATTCTACATCAGCCAGCAGCAGGTGATTCAATCTAAAAGAAACTAGAAGGGAAGATAATTCCTAGCACTATTTTAACCTATTCAATCAAAGTCCGCACTTCCATCCCATGTGTACATGCTCATTCAATCCTAAATGTAATCCAGGCTCAGTGTGGCTGCCTAAAAAAAAGGGTTTGCTGTGATTCATCGGGCCCCCAGAAGTGGAATTAAAATGTGCCCGTTACTTTTGCTTCCAGGAGCAACAAGGGCGGCACGGGCCAGATGAATCGCAGCAAACCCATTCGTGTGGATTCATGGGGGCTTGGGCTCTGGGAATTGAAGTCCAAGAACATCTGGAGTGCCAAGGCTCACCATCATGGATATATAGGTTGCAGCAAGGTCACTCTGAGCTGTCCAATGGGAACAGTGATTGGAGTTTCCAAGGGAAATATTGGCTTTTAATGGAACTTCAGAGTATCAATCTTCATCTACTTAAGCAGTTCCTTCTTTTGATAACACGTTTGGTGCCAAATGTGTATGTTTTCCAAATTTCAGCAATCCTTAACCCCCAACTTCAGTGATTTGTAGCAGCATGTAAACTGGCTGCACAACAACTGTGGGCTTCTTAAAAAAAAAACCCACCTGTAATTGATCAAGAAATGCACAAACATCCCATACTAGATATTTATGGGAAATGCAGTCAAAAATAATAATAATAAATCTGAAGAAGCCTTCGTTGTCTTTCCCTGTAATTATTGGCTATGAGAACTCTATCCACCCGCATACCATATTGCAGTATTCACCTGCAGCTTCTTGGGTACTTACTACACCTTCCTAGCACCATATGACATGTAAGTAAATAGGAAAGGAGCCCCTTTTTTCTAGGACAGCCTAATATTCTCTATGGACAAGGTTGTTTAAAGAAACAGTGAATGAACAAGGTTGCTTGGAGAAAACATTTCAGTGCCCAGAAGAACGCTGTACATTGCACCTCTGGTAGCTCAGCACAAAGAGTCAGTTGAAGGTAAAGGTCTCCCTTGCTCGAAAGCCAGTTGTGTCCAAGTCTAGAGGGTGGTTCTCATCTTCATTTACTGCAGTGGTTCCCAACATGGGGGACACGCCCATAGGGGGACTTTAATTCCCCAAAGCTTAAGTCAGTCCATTGGCTGATCAGTGCTTTTGGGAATTGACTTAGGCTTCTGGGAAATGAAGTCCAAAAACCAAAGGTTGGGAAACACTGGTTTACAGCCCAAGAGCCACCACTGTTTGTGTCTGCAGACATTTCTGTTGGTTATGTGGTAGACATGACTAGATGCTGGAGCACACGGAATGCTGTTACCTTTCCTACCAAAGAGGTATTTATTTACTTGCAATTTCTTGCTTTGAAACTCCTAGGTTAACAGGAGCTGAGACAAATGATGGGAGTTCACTCCATCATGCAGCACTCGGATCCTTAACTTCCAGTCATCAAGCTCAGCATCTTAACCACTAAGCCACCACAGCCCAATAACACAAAGCATACCTGCATCAATCTCTGATTCTGATACCAAGTGGTATATGGCATAAGGGGTGGAATGACGGTCAACTGCAGTAGCCTGCCCCCCATCCTATTCATTCCAGAAGAGACAAGGAAGCTATACCAATAGAATAACAAAGCTGGAAAGGATCCTATGGATAATCCTCTCCAGGCCCTATCCAGGAAACACAGTGGAGAATTAAACTCCCAACCTCTGGCTCTGCAGACAAATACCTAAACCAGTGGTGGCAAACCTTTTACAGACTGAGTGCCAAAACAGAGGGTCGGAGTCCTGGGGGGAGGGAGGAAATGCTCCCATAGGGCTGCTGGGCAAAGGGGCGGGGTGAACTCTATGCTAAGGGAGGGAGGAAGCACTCCCATTGGGCTGCAGGTCTGAGGGGCGGGGTGAACTCTGTGCTGGGGTGACCGCTCACATGCCCCAGAGAGAGCTGTGAGTGCCTCTTCTGGCACACGTGCCAAAGGTTCATAACAACTGACCTAAACCGTTGCAAAAACTTGTTTCATCATCCATTTCTTGGGGTAACAGCTAGCTGGAGTTTGACAAAACTCTTCTTTTATGTTCCTTAGCTGCTAATTCCAATTGTTTAAGTCTGTCTCACATAGACAGAGCAGCTGCTGTGTTTTCAATGAAGAGAAGCAGCTGAGATGCATAGTAGGAGAGACAGCTGGATCATCAGGTTTGGGGAATATGCAGAATGTGGTAATAAATCTTCTTTTCAACCCGCAGTCCTGTTTAAAAAGTTGCCTTTAATTTGTTGCTGATAAAAGAGAAGTCAATGCTAAAGACAACCTGAGCCAGCTGACATCTTGGACAGCCAGGTGGATTACTTGAACCACCCCAGTGTCCATTAGGACATGCCAGGCTGTGGAAAATCCTAAGGCAGAAAACATAAAGGCTATTGTGCAAAAAAAATTAATAACAATGAAGTGTATGGCAAATTGCTGCATGTTTATAAGAAGACTGGTATGAGAATGCCTATGGCAAATTGTTTTGCTCAGAGTTGTTTTGTGTTACACTGGAGTTGTTGGGTTGTTTTTGTTGTTTGAGTTCACTGGAGGAGATTATTGAGTCAATGTAGATAAAAGACTTTCACCCAAGTCAAAATCAATGTGACTCCTTGAGAATTGCTAGTGCTGGGTCTATCTTATTAAAAATATATATGTTTTGTTTGCCTACTTGGGGCTCTGCTCTGAAGTGAACCAACAGAAACATCACTACCAACAATAACAACAAAGGAAGAGAATCAATGGGGAACGTGGCACCCAATAAGGTGTTAGGGCAGCAGGTGGTTGCTGAGCTTATTAGCAGAAGAGCAAATGAAGAGAACATCTGTTACACACAAAAACCACTGCCAGCTCTGAAGTAAAGACTCTGTTAGAACAAGCACTCCTGAGCCAATTTTAATTAGAAAAGTGAAAGAGGTGGATCCCCTAGAAAGAGAAATCATATCCTTGGCCTGCAGCAACAGCCAGCACACAATTATTGCGATGAATGAATCCATTTCAGCATCTGTGTTCTGTTTTTAATAAAAGCCTTTCTCTCTCTCCCTCTCTCTCTTGCATAAATCAGTTCTTTAGTCCAAGAGTTATGCCTCCCACTGTGAATCAAAATGCATGTGGGTTGATGAAAGAGGATTCATTACAGTATATGGGGGAGAGGGAAGGGTGTTGAAAAGCTTGCTCTTTCTTTCTTTCTTTCTTTCTTTCTTTCTTTCTTTCTTTCTTTCTTTCTTTCTTTCTTTCTTTCTTTCTTTCTTTCTTTCTTTCTTTCTTTCTTTCTTTCTTTCTTTCTTTCTTTCTTTCTTTCTTTCTTTCTTTCTTTCTTTCTTTCTTTCTTACTTACTTACTTACTTACTTACTTACTTACTTACTTACTTATCCCACCAGTCAAAGTCAGTTGGGAAGACAAAAGATAGTTGGAAGCCATGATAGAACAGAAAGCTTGGGATTGGGAAATGTGCTTAGCATGTGTCTCTAGCAGGTCTGCAGAAAAAGAAAGATTGAGGATGCATTTCTCTTTAATGGCATCAGCTGCAACATGGTAATCAGCTTGCTTCCAGAGAGAGGGTCCTGATGGGCTGGTAGGGGAGAACTAAGTGCAGCTTTTGTGTCACTGGTTCCTCAGTTATTAGCCTGTCATTATGCACAGAAGCCTTTCCCACGTATGGTTATGGGGGAAGCAATCACTCTATGTGCCAACAGCTAAAGGGGTATGGGATGGAATAGCAAGTAGACTAAAGCAAGACCAACAGCCTGGCCTTTCTAATTTATGATTCCTTCCATTACAATTTGGCAGCCATATGTAGAAAGCCCATCAACCACATGATGCATCTTCTTTGTGTGTTTTTGTTTTGCAGAGTGGTGGCTATAGGTTCTTCTTCTTTCATGTCTAGATCAAACTTTAAACTGCCAAAATGAAGCCACTTTCTTGCCTTTGTTATTGTCCAAACTTAAGTCCTCAGCCATACATGTTTCTGGCAGTAATTGGCAGACCAATAAATGAACTGTATTCTGTCTGTCTCCACATTCATACAGTGTGATGTTGTCTTCTAACAGCCCCCACTTGAGCAAACTGGTCTTATATTTAGGTACTCTAAGCCTCAGCCAATTCAGATTCCTCCATGTGACATAGGGGAGATTGTGTTTCTCAACCATTTGTTGTTGTTCAGTCGCACAGTTGATTCCAACCCTTTGCGGCCCTAAGGACCTCTGTCCACCAGGCACCTTTGTCCTCCACCATCTTCCTCAGCCCACCCAGCTCTGTGCCCATTGTGTTTACAATACCATCCAGCCATCTCATTTTTGGCCGCCCCCTTCTTCTTTTGCCCTCCACCTTTCCCAGTATCAAGGCTTTCTCAAGTGAATCTTCTCTTCTCATTTGGTGTCTAAAGTACTTCATCTTCATCTTTACTATTTGACCTTCTAAGGAGCAGTCAGGGTTGATTTCTTTTAGGATCAACTTATTTGTTCTCCTCACTGTTCAGGGGACTCTCAAAACTCTCCTCCAACACCACATTTCAAACACATCTATTCTTCTGCACCCAGCTTTCCTAATGGTCCAGTTCTCACAACCATACATTATCACCGGGAATACCATTGCTTGGACTATGTTTGCAATGTGATGTCTCTACTTTTAATTGTGTTCCCCAGGTTTCTCATAACTTGTCTCCCAAGCATCAGTCACCTTTTTATTTCATGGCTGCAATCACCATCTGCAGTGATCTTTGATCCTAAGAAAGTAAAAGCTGTCACTGCTTCTCAGCCATATCCTCCTTTAATATCGTTTCTTGTCCAGTGAACTCCTTCCTCCATCTTCTAATATGATTTTGCTCTTGCATACTCTCAAGAGTGTTTGTTCTTGCCATAAAGCTCTTCCTGGATCTGAGCCATTGGACTTGAGGCTCATATCTGTTCAGAGGATGTTGAGGAGGGTGAGGTGAAGTTAATATAAGCTCAGTGCACCCAGGCAATTCTAAAGCTGCCAGATATGCTCACAGGAAAATTTGGACAATCATTCAATAGCAGAAAAGGTGTTTAGTTGTATTTGGGGAGCTGGGGGACAATGACTGGGATCTTGTTGCAGAAATCTATGCGCACAAGCTCAATTATGCTACAATTTCATCCTTCCTAGATTGTAACTGAGTGCGCAAAGGACAGTGTGTCTAAGTGTCAGTTACCTGTACACTCTGTTTTTACTTCAAATGATTGTGATTAGTAAGTTTAAAATATGTATGTGGAGGGTGTTCTTTAACAGAGATGTTCCCCCAAGCTTTAAAAGCTGTCAGCTTCTGGATTCTCAGACAAATGCAGCCTTTCCCACAAGACTGGCTCTATCAGTAGGCAGAGTGAGATAATTCTCTCAGCCAACATATTTGATATACTGCATCACGAAAGGGCTGCAGATTGTTGTTGATTTAATTTATTAGTGGCATGTCTTTTCCATGGATGAGGAAAGATACTTATTGGACTTTCTGTCTCTTATGCTACAATAATGTCATTGGGTTTGGATATTGTGCAGAATGTCTGGCCAGGTTATCCTGCTATGGTAATAGAATAGGCCCTACTGCCAGCAAGATCATCAGGCAGCAGTTAACTAACCTGACAACCCTAAGGACTAATGACCTTGGATGGCGAAATTCACAGGGAAGGGTGATGGTCCTCAAGTGGATTAAATCTCACTTGAATCCATCTTGATGCGGTGCAACAACTTCATCAATACTGGCCTGGGGCCAAGCAGGACTTTGCATGCCAAAAAGGCGCAGGACCAGAAAGTGACTCACAGAGCTAGATCAGTGTTATGGGTCTCACACTGTGATGCAGAAGGCAAATGAAAGGCCACAGCATTATATTCTCAAGACAGTCTTCCTGGCCGTGATGATCGCTAATATTCAGAAATGGATAAGGCACAAGAAGAATGGGGCATCCTTTTGCTGCTTCAGGAAGTGTCACATCTTGAGCCAGCCCTTCTTCTTCTGTGGCTGCTTCCAGCGATCACTAGAGAGGGATTAGACAAACTCATATAGAAGATGATCTATGGTTGATATTCTTGCTGATTTTGTGCTTAACCAACTAGGCTTCAAGACAAAATTCCTCTCTGAATGCTAATCACTTGGAAACAATAGTGATATAAGCTATAGCCCTCATGTTTTCCACTTGGGCTTCCTAAAAGCATGACACAAGCATTTTGTTTGATCCTGCATGGATGGTTCTTGTCTTTATATTCTCAAGAATTTTAGCATGCAAACATGTGCCCCTTTCATTAAGCCATGACATTTTCATTAAAAGCTTTTTCCTCAACCAGCCCCTAAAATGTTTGAAGTTCCCACACCAGAGAGAACAGCATCCTAACCATCTCTTAAGCAACAACATTTCTTGGAAATTACTCATTGTCCTTTGGGATGGGAACCTTATGTGTTTCAAAAGGAGATGAAGAGCAAGGGAGACAAGGTGAAAATACTGTAAGTAGTTACCCTATAATGAATAATTTTTAATTAATCCATTTTACAGTGACTAAGGCATAACTAGGTTATGTGATGACCATAGCAACAAGGAATAATGTCCCTCCTTTTGAGGTTAAAAAGGAGTATTGTAGCACTTTGAAGTGTAACAAGATTTATTTGACCTAAACCCTTGTGGAATGTAGTCCATTTTATCACATGCACAGAGGGTTACTTGAGTAGACAGATATTTATCCATACATTTGAGTGAGGATACAGGGGGAATGCAAAGAACACCTGGGCGGCCCGGGAGAGAAGCTGCCTCAGCGTTCAGCCCCGGGACTCTTCCCACCTGTTACCGGGGGCTCTGCCTGGGCTGGGGGCTTAAAAGCCACAACGGAGGCAGGACTCTTTGCCCTCCCAAGAACACCTGGGCGGCCCGGGAGAGAAGCTGCCTCAGCGTTCAGCCCCGGGACTCTTCCCACCTGTTACCGGGGGCTCTGCCTGGGCTGGGGGCTTAAAAGCCACGACGGAGGCAGGACTCTTTGCCCTCCCAAGAACACCTGGGCGGCCCGGGAGAGAAGCTGCCTCAGCGTTCAGCCCCGGGACTCTTCCCACCTGTTACCGGGGGCTCTGCCTGGGCTGGGGGCTTAAAAGCCACAACGGAGGCAGGACTCTTTGCCCTCCCAAGAACACCTGGGCGGCCCGGGAGAGAAGCTGCCTCAGCGTTCAGCCCCGGGACTCTTCCCACCTGTTACCGGGGGCTCTGCCTGGGCTGGGGGCTTAAAAGCCACAACGGAGGCAGGACTCTTTGCCCTCCCAAGAACACCTGGGCGGCCCGGGAGAGAAGCTGCCTCAGCGTTCAGCCCCGGGACTCTTCCCACCTGTTACCGGGGGCTCTGCCTGGGCTGGGGGCTTAAAAGCCACGACGGAGGCAGGACTCTTTGCCCTCCCAAGAACACCTGGGCGGCCCGGGAGAGAAGCTGCCTCAGCGTTCAGCCCCGGGACTCTTCCCACCTGTTACCGGGGGCTCTGCCTGGGCTGGGGGCTTAAAAGCCACGACGGAGGCAGGACTCTTTGCCCTCCCAAGAACACCTGGGCGGCCCGGGAGAGAAGCTGCCTCAGCGTTCAGCCCCGGGACTCTTCCCACCTGTCACCAGGGGCTCCGTTTGGGCTGGGGGCTTAAAAGCCACAACGGAGGCAGGACTCTTTGCCCTCCCAAGAACACCTGGGCGGCCCGGGAGAGAAACTGCCTCAGCGTTCAGCCCCGGGACTCTTCCCACCTGTTACCGGGGGCTCTGCCTGGGCTGCCCTCGCTGCTGCCGCCACCAACAGAGCCTCTTGGAGCCAGCTGGCTTGCTGATGAGGAGCAGGAACACCTGGGCGGCAGGGCGGGAGCTTTAAAACTTGGACAGTTTTGTTGCCCTCGCCGCCGCCGCCAACAAGGCTCCTGGAGCCATCCCAAACAGATAGATATTGTTAAATTGATTACTTTGTAATTTTTGCATTGATTAGTGATTGTATTGTGATTATATTGTTTATTGTCTATTCTGTACTGGGTAGTATTTATGGATGGTATTCTGATTATATTGTGTTTATATTTATTTTATTGTACTATATTTTATACTGTGATATTGTATTATTGAACTGTTACATTGTACAGTATTTTATTGTATGTTGTGAGCCGCCCTGAGTTGGTTTTCACCAAGTAGGGCGGCATATAAATCGAAATGAATGAATGAATGAAAATGAATGAATGAAAAGGTACAAATTTAATAGATGATTTTTAGCTATGGTCCTTTAAAAACCACTCATTAGAAGGATAATGCATTAGGTCACCCCACAAAGATAAGCAGATTCATATACAATATTTATGGTAAATGAAAAGTCTCTATAAAATCTAATTATTAGTAGGGGAGAGTGAGTTGAACCTAGTTTAAATGAACTCTTACGTATGGGAGAATTATAATCCAAAGAGCCAGAAGGTATTGAAATTTTACAGTGAAACTGTAACTTTTAATGTTCCCTTTACAGTTATAGGATGTGGTCTCACAAAATGGCAGAGAAGGGGTATCATATGCTTCAAGGGCTACTTTGTGCTCCTGCCTCACGGCCTGTTGTGTGAGAAAAGGAAAGGATGAGGCGTGGGAAGAAGAGTTGTTTTGTACCAGGGCCAGCTACTGACTGAATTCAGATGCTTGAAAAAAAATCCTTAAAATGACTACTAAGGAATAGCATTTTTAACAGGATAAACCATCCTAGCAGTTAATTGAGAAGGTGTAACTATAAGCAGAACTAATTATTTTTAAAAGTAACTCCTAACCTTGGAGTGTATTTATTTTCTGCTGAGATAAATTGCTAAATCTCTTGGAAGGTCAAGGCTCAAGACCCACTGTGACAAATTTTTACATCCCTTCTGACTATGAGGGTTTACCCCCTCCTATGTTAAGGAGTAGAAAAATTAATTGGGAAAAAACACATGATGTTTAAGCAGAGAGGAGCAAATACAAGAGAACAACCTCAACTGTATTCAATAACCTTTGTACAGACTTATTTTAAGTGATGTAATTGCGAGAATGATTTTTCCTTACGCTTTGCACTTCCTCCTCCAGTTCACTTTTACATCTCCACCTAAATTAAGCAATATGCTATCATGTTGAATTCCTGGGTAATTAGTGCTTGCATATCTTATGACATTTCTCTTTTTCCCTCCTCCATCTTTCCTCTCTTTCTGAAAACCAAAGATACTGAAATATCTTATTGTGTAAGCAAATATTTCAACCTGTCTGGTCTAAGAATCTCATATTCTGAGTGTATTTACTTAACTCTGTTTCCTTGGTGAAGCCTATTCTCAGATCTTTCTTTCCAAAGAACTGCATAACTGAAGTTCAGAGCCTCCAAATCTCTACATGTTACTTTCATAGAATCAAAGAATAGCCTAGTAGTTGGAAGAGACTTTTTAGGCCTTTAAGTCCAACCCCCTGCTCAACACAAGAATCTAAATCAAAAGTCAATATGACAGACAGTTGTCTAATTCTTTCTTCCAGTGTTGGAGCACTTACCACATCTTGAGGCAGTTGGTCCCACTGTCGTACTGTTCTAACCAATAAGATGTTCCCCCTGATATTCAGCCTATATCTGGCTTCTTGTGGTTTCAGCCCATTATTACGTGTCCTGCCATTTGAGATGATCAAGAACATCCTCTTTATGATTATCTTCCAAGTATTTGAAGAGTGCTATCATATTCCTTTTCATTCTCCTTTTCTCAAGGCTAAACATGCTTTTCTCAGCCCAAGCCACTCTTGTGTACCCGCCTTAATCAGACCAGTTTGAACTAAAATACTCCAGTGGGTCCATTTTTTGCATCAATTGTATGCATCTTCTTGTTATTAAAAAAACCCCTCAGTTGCCAGGGATATCTGGGTTTGGTGGGGGCAGTGGGGGCCACATGAAATGGTATCATGGGCCGCATCCGGCCCCCAGGCTGTAAGTTGAGAACACCTGTGCTACATGGAAAGCATTGTATTTTGTGAGGTTATATTTTATAATTTTTAATGTACTGTTGCTGTTTTGACTGTAAGCCGCCCTGAGTCACCTTGGAGAATGGGCGGCAATATAAATCTGAATAAATAAATAAATAAATAAATCTCCAGTTATATGTAATACCCCATTCTCTTAAAATTTTTGTCGCTGGTTTCATCTTGAATCGCCGCACCCGTTCATCCACAGCAATGTCATTGTATACCCAGTGGTGGGCTGAAAAAAAAATACTACCACACTGTGGGCATGGTATGATGGGCGTGGTCAGGGGAAAAGCCCTGTGTTGCACCCAAATTTTTGTTGTTGTTCAGTCAGACAGTCAATTCCGACCCTTTGCGACCCCATGGACCACTGACTGCCAGGCACTTCTGTCCTCCACCATCCTCCTCAACTCACTCAGTTCTGTGCCCATTGTCTCTACAATACCATCTAGCCATCTCATTTTTGGCTGCCCCCTTTTTCTTTTGCCCTCCACCTTTCCCAGCATCAAGGCTTTCTCAAGTGAATCCTCTCTTCTCATTTGATTTCCAAAGTACTTTAGCTTCATATTTACTATTTAACCTTCAAGGGAGCAGTCAGGGTTGATTTCTTCTAAGATTGGCCTATTTGTTCTCCTCGCTGTCCAGGGGACTCTCAAAACTCTCCTCCAACACCACATCTCAAAGGCATCTATTCTTCTGTGCTCAGCTTTCCTAATGATCCAGCTCTCACAACCATACATTGCCACTGGGAATACCATTGCTTTGACTAGCTGAATTTTTGTTTGCAATGTGATGTCTCTACTTTTCACTATATTCCCCAGGTTTCTCATCACTTGCCTCCCAAGAGGACTACTTTATTTCAAAACATGGATGGGCGGGAGCAGCCAGAATATCTGCTACCGTTTCTGGCAGGCTGGTGTGAACCTACTGATGCCCACCACTGTGTATACCTCAATATCATTTCCTTCAATTTTTAAAGCACCAGACCTGGTTTGTTTTATAAAAGCCATCACTTTTAACTTATCACCCAAATTTGCAAATTTAACCAAGACATTTCTCTGAATATTTTTCCCTTTCCTTCTCCCCAGTCTATAAGCACTTACAATATCTTCAATCACAAAATCTCTCCCCATTTTCAAACTATTGAGCCAATCAACAATTCTTTCAACCTGTCTGGCATTTTTTCTACTAATTTGCGAATTACTATGTTCTGTTTTCTCATCAACTCTTCCACCATATCTACCCTTTTCTCTTGAACTTCAACCTTGAACTTTATTTCCTTTTCCTCCTCATACAGCATTTTCAAATCATTCTGCATCAACTTCATATCAGTTTGTACCATTATCATATTCTTTTCAACTTTCACAAAATTATCATTAGTTTGTTTAGAAAAGTCAGTGAACATGGTGGATAATTTATTTTGATTTGCTAACATATCCTCTCTATCTCTCTTTCTCTCCTCTTTCATCTCTTGAAATCCCTTCACAATTTCTATTTGAATTCCCTTCGAAATCTCTGACTGAACACCTTTCAACATTTTGGCCTTGTCTTGCTATCTCGCTTGCTCCATTCTATCTAGCCTCTTCATCAATTTTCCCAATTCAGTTAAAATTTGGATCTGATCTGGTGGTGCTATTTCTGTAGTGGGCCCAGATTTATCTTTCTGCTCCTTTTCCTTTTCTCTCTTTGAGTCAGTCCTCTTAGGCTTCACTACCTCTTCTTCTTCTTTCTTCTCCTGTGTGCCCTGCATCTTGTCTTTAATCAGTGATGACAGCAGCACTACTATTGTTTCATTGATTTCCTCCTGCTGATCAGCCTTCAGAATCAATTATTTATTCAAATCACTCAATCAACAATCAATTTATATTTTAGTTTTCAATCTTGTTTGTGCAATTTAAATTCAAATTTATATTTTATTATGTTTCCTTATCCCAATTAATTTGTAATTAATTAGTTTTCAATAATTATTCAATTTATATCAATTTTATCTTTAAATTAATTCTGTAGGCTTCACAATAATAAATTATTTCATCCAAATATTTTTTTGTACAGTTAAAATCGATCCCTCTTTCCCTCTCCCTCCCAATATATATAATATAATTTCAATCTATTAACCAATTTCCTTCTATCTTCCAAACCCAATCACCCAATCAATTAATTATTTTCCCCTTTACAAATTAATTACTCCTCACAATATATTTTCTGCTAGTTAATACCTCCCCCAGTGGGACAACTTATATTAATTACTATATCAATTTAACTTCTCCAATTATTCCCTTTAATTAATTGCAGTCTCGATTTTGTAATTCCCTCACCCCATCTCACTCCCTCTTCCCTACCCCAATATGGAAAAGGGAAAGAGGGGAAGACAGGGAAGACAAGAAGACAGGAAAGCACAATACCAAACAAACAGTGAACGGGTGAAAAAAAACACTTTTCTTCTTTTATGTGTATATATATGTGTGTGTGTGTGTATGTGTGTAAAAAAAATCAAATTAAAAAATAGAATTAAAAATTAATTTTGTCAAAAAAATTGTATCTAACCTTCTGTAATTTTTCAGTCCAGCAATCCACGTTAAAAAAAAATCTGGGAAGGGAAGGGGGGGAAAAGAGACCAAAAAGGAACTAGAAGAGAACCAAAAATACTTTATATTTAAAAATGGCCAAAAAAAGAGAAAAAAGATTTTAAAAACTGAAGCCTCAAAATATAGTCCATCAAATGTCAATCTCAAATTGGAAAACAACTGTCTAAAGAACAAAATGCACCAGCGACAACTTCGGCAGCCACTCTTCCTCCTCCTGCTGCCTGAACAACTCTGTACTTACTAAAAAAGTTCGCAAATTCCTTTCTTTTTCTTTTTCAGTCTCCTCCAACTTTCCCAAATCTTCCAGTTCAATCCCTCTCAGCCTCTCTTATCTTCCTTCTCACGTCCCTCACAGCTCCGCTAACTTTCTGTCCTCCTCTCCGCCACCATTAATCCTCCTCCTTCCTTCATTCTTCCTACTTTCTCTCTCCTTCATCATTTACTTATTATTTATTATTATTTATTAATCAAATTTATATTCCGCCCTACTAGCACAAGTGACTCAGGGCAGAGCACAACAGGTATATGGTATACCACAAACACATTAAAAGAGCAATAAAATTTAAAACCTATTTTTTAAAAAAACAACCTCCCATTCTCTAGCCTAAAAGGAACCAGATAAAAGGAATGGGAATGGATAAAAGGAATGGGAATGGGAGTCGGGATAGGAGGGTAGATGTAGGAAGTTAAATAAGCCAGCGTGTGTGTGTCAGTAAACCATCACTTCCCCACACCATTTCTGCCAGCCAGGTTTTCAGGCCTTTCCTAAAAGCCAGTAATTCCATCTGGAGGCATAGCTCCAGAGGCAGGCGGTTCCACAGAGTCAGAGCGAACAGGGAGAAACTTCCAACAACCTCAGGCTCAATACACCTCCTGACTGCTGTGCCCAGGATCACTCCGGTTGTGTGCCTTCTTTTTTTCTTGAGGTTTTTTCCTGTTATTTTCGCTCTCAAGGGTCCTTTCCGACACTTTTGCTGCTTGCCTTGCCTGCCGCTGCCATTTTTCAGGCTCCAATCCCAGGCTACCAAAGACACACAAACAACTCACTTCAAAGCCACAGTAGGGCACCAGCTTGTGGATACTTTCGGCACGCTCGGTTATGAGGCTTATGGTCTTGTTTATTTGTGTTATTTTCTCATTTTAACATACCCATTAAGCGCAAGCTGGCTAAAATACATGTTAAACCAGCACCATCTTGGCCACGTCCCTCGAGACTATACTTCTGTTAATGCCAGGATGGCCAACCTTGGTGCTCCAGGTGTTCTTGGACTTCAGTTACCAGAAGCCCATGAAGCTTTTGGGAATTACAATTCAAGAACATCTGGAGCACCAAGGTTGGCCATCCCTGTGTTAATGCAGTCTAAAACTTTATTTTATCATTATTATTTTGTCAATTAGAACTCCCAGAGCAGAGTACCATAAAAGAGATTAAAGCATTCTCTAATACATCCTTCCTTGTTCCGAGGTAGCGTAGCTAAAATGGGACATTACATATTACACAGCTTGAGTTTACACATTTACAGTACTTTAGTTTTTTAATACAATTAATGGGTCACATAGCACAGGAAAAAAAATTTTTTTTACTCAGAGGAAGTCCTTTGAAATGATTTTGTTTATATGAAGCAATCTCATGGATACACACTTTCCTGTTTCTGCTATAAATACAGCCCAAGGTGACATCATTCCTGGCCGCTGACTCCCATTTTCATCTCAGCAAGGCTGCCCTGAGTTGCCTCAGCGAGTGGGCGGCAATATAAATAAATAAATAAATAAATAAATAAATAAATGGCAGGGTCAGACCAAAACCCAGCCCATCACTATATTCCTGTAGTGGTCAACTAGATGTTCATGGGGAATCCACAGCTGAGGAATGGCCAAGCTTGTGGTCTCCAGTATGTGGACTAATATTGGAATTAATTGTAGCCATCAAGACTGACAGGTGAGAGTAGCCTACTTTTCCATAAATGTATGTGATGTGCCTTCAAAGTTATCCAGTTTACTGGTTATTAAACCATTTTGTTGTGGCAAATGGCCAATTTTAACAATGTGAATAAGTGTTCATATCTAGCCTTTCCTAACAAAGTGGCTTAAAACTAGTATAATACAAACATATGTGTTCAATTGATGCCATGGTTCTATGGCTGTAGATACAAAACAAAATCAAATCTTCAGCAGGGATCGCTAGCTATAAATTCTAACTCTTGCTTCCCCCCTCACTCCACAAGATCTACATATACAAATACATTTTCAATTGAATACCAAAGGGGTGTCCCACCACCGAGAAGGCCCTGCTATTTGTGATAGCCCTATAGGACACACATTTTAAAAGTACCACAAATTGTCACTAACATTTGCTTTGGAAGGGCATGAACCTGATATGAGTACATATGCTATTTCCTACTACTCCTTCCTGGGCAGAAGGAAACACAATTAGACTGACTCAACATGGCTGAAGTTTTCTTCTTTTCTCTCTCAGTGTATACCAATATCAGTCAGTCATATCCAACCCTATGGCTAAGTGCTCATCTCTGTTTATAGCCAAAGAGCCAGCACTGTGCATCTGCAGACATTTCTGTGGACATGTGACAGGCATGCCTAGACACAGAATGCTGTTTACCTTCCCACTGAAGTGGTTCTTATTTATCTACTTGCAATTTCTTGCTTTTGAACTGCTAGGTTGGCAGGAGCTGGGACAGAGACAGGAGCTCACCCTGTATTGCGTTACTCAGGTCTCTAACTGCTGACCTGCCAACCTTCCAGTCATCAAGTTCAGCATCTTAACCACTTGAGGCACCTCAGTCCCTTATCAGCAAAGCACCAGGTACCAAAATGGCCAACTTATAGAGCTTATAAGAGGTTGGTCCTCCCCTCCTTTAGCCAGAAGGACTCTATTAACATGAATAATAGTACAGCATCCTCCACTCTACTGGTAAGTTTTGGGTATCCGGGATAAGCTATGTCATTAATACAGGAGGAAGCATCTGCTACCTTGAGGCAGCTGTATCTCTCCTCCTAATTACAGCACTGGGCTGATTGCTACTAACAAAGGCTCAGGTCCTTGAGCACCCTGGGACTTTGTAATTTAGAACAGACCCCTTAAATCAGACCCAGGAAGTCAGTGAATATGTTCATGACAATTATAAACTGCAAGTGGGAAGGTTTATTCCCAACATAATAAGGAAAATGAATGGAGTTTTCCTGGGAATTTGATGTAAATATGGATGGTAATACAGTAAACAGTGCTTACCTATTCAGAAGAAAGTCCTTGGGGGCCAAGAAGACTTACTCCTAGGGTAGCGATGGCAAACATTTTAGAGACCAAGTGCCCAAACTCACCTTTGCCACATACTCAACAGGGTGCCATCTGTGCTGCACCCTCATACCACATGTGAGCTGCCTGCCTTACACCAGACAGTGGAGTGAGGAAGCAATCCCATTGGGCTGCTGGGCAAAGAGACAGGGTGAACTCTGTGCTGGGAGGAGGGAGGAAGTGCTCCTATTGGACTGCTGGACAGAGTGGTGAGGCAAGCTCTGTGCTGGGGAGATGGCAAATGTGCCCACAGAGAGGCCTCTGTGTGCCTCCTCTGGCACACGTGCCATAGGTTCGCCACCACTGTCCTAGGGTATGAAATTAACTTCAGGAAAGATTAGAAAAATCAAAAGCTGGTAAACTGGGAAAGGGAAATAGGACTTTGGATGGATTAATGTCAAGGATGAAGAGCTGGATGGTTTGGGGACTAAGAAGAGAGTGGAATATCAGGGATTGTATGTGTTTGCAAACATAGCAGTTTAGCCACAGCGCCAGCAGGGCTTCTGTTCTGCATTATGGATTCAAAGCAGCTCATTCAATACCAGCATATTGGCTATGGTATTCTCCAGGTTGCATTATTTTGAGCTCACCACCTTTGCTGTCTGCCCCTTATATCTAATGAAGCTGGTTGTCACTTATGTAAATCACTGTAATCTCAAATTCTACGAAAAGGGGGGAATGTTATGGCGGCATTAGCACATTTTACATGAGATGAACAATATCTGTGTATCTTAAAAGCCTCTGTTATGTAACCACTTTGGAACAAGCCACAGTGCAGTCAGGATTGAAATGGGAACAATTTTTCCCCATTGTTGTTTGAATAACCTTTCACTACTGCTTCATTTCACATAGTGCGGCATTCATAACTTGCCAGCAGATCGCTCCTCAGAATTGTGAAGCAACGGCTGGAAGCTGCATTCATGAATAAACTGGGTTGTTGTTTTTTTTAATCATTATTGTTTGGGAGATAACGGTTACTTTGCAAGACCATTCTTCTTTGGAGCAAAGACAAAAAAGATTCCATCTAAATTTACTGATCAGCTCATCTATGTCATGGATGGGCAAAAATTCTGGGTTAAGAATAGTTGTTTATTAATAATTACACCAGATTCCAATGAAATATTTATGCAACTGAGTTATCAAGCGTTCCATCAACCATTTGTAATACTGTACTTTAAAAATAAAATGACAATCTGTGGGACTGCTGGATTTCCTAATGCAATAAATGAAAAGTTAAAAATAACCTTACACCTAGCTCAGGGGTTCCCAACTTTTTCATGGTGGGGGCCAGGCCAAGCTCTTTGAGGGCCAGATGGCCATTTTGTCCTGCCTGTATAATTAGGGTGGCCATTTTTTTTCCAACAGCTTCAAATGGGTGGCTGTTTTGTTTCTTGAATGCAGTGATGGTGAACCTTGGCACTCCAGGTGTTCTGGAACTTCAATTCCCAGAAACCCTGATCAGCACTCCTGCTGATCAGGGCTTCTGGGAATTGAAGTTCTAGAACACCTGGAGTGCCAAGGTTCATCATCACTGCCCCATCAGTTGAATTGGCTGATAGGCCAATTCCTTGGTCAAACAGGCTAAGGGAGAAGAGGCCACTCCAGGGATCCTGAATCCCACTCTGTATCTCTCCAGAGCAGTGGTGGGCAGCAACAGGTTTGCACCCCCCGGGAGGGGGGGAGTAAAATTGAGTGGCCTCTGAGCAGGGGGGTAGCAAAATGGGGTGGCCACACCCACCTCCCTGCCCTGCCCCATCAGGGTTTGTCCCTGCAAGTGGTTCAAGGTCTCCCTAACTCAAAGGCCAGTCATATCTGACTCTAGGCTGCAGTGCTCATCTCCATTTACAGCCAAAGAGCCAGTGTTGCCCGTGTTTGCAGATGTATACATGGCCATATGGCAGGCAAGACTGGATTGCCCATGATGTAGGCTCCGCCCATGACGTAGGCTCCACCCACAGTGTGGTAGCAAAAATTATTGCTGCCCACCACTGACCCCACCCCTCTTCCCAGCAGGCCAATGGGAGCACTTCCTCCCTCCCCCAGCACAGATCTTGCCCCTCCCCCTGTTTGGGCCCTCAGTCTCTAAAAGGTTCACCATCACCTGTCTAGGCTCTGAGTCCCCACCCTGTGGGAGGCCCAAATGATGACCATAATGGAGATGAGCACTGCACCCTAGAGTTGGATATGACTGACTTTTGAGCAAGGGAGACCTTGAACCACTTGCAGGGACAAAACCTGATGGGGCAGGGCAGGAAGGTGGGTGTGGCCACCCAATTTCACTAACCCCCTGCCCATAGGCCATCCAATTTCATACACACACTGCCCAGATGCCACCCAATTTTGCTACCCTCCCTCCTGTTGGGGTGCAAACCTGTTGCTGCCCACTACTGGGCAGGGGGAACTCTGTGCTGGATGGAGGGAGAAAGCACTCCCATTGGGCTGCTGGGCAGAGGGTTGAGGGGAAATATGTGCTGGGATGACGGTACACGTACCCACAGAGGCCTGTGAATGCCACCTCTGGCACGCATGCCATAGGTTTGCCTCCACTGGCCAAGACGGTTGAGAAAGTCAGTTGGTCCAAGCTGAGTCTGTTTGGAGGAGACACTCAAGTCCTGAAGGGCTTTATATGTTAAGTCTAAAACCTTGAATTGGGCATGGAAGTAAACAGGTAACCAATGCAAATGAACCAAGATCAGTGAGATGTGCTTGAACATTCCGCCACTCATCATCAACTTGGTGGCAGCATTTCGCTCCCACTGCAGCTTCCATACCACCTTCAAGGGAAGCACCATGTGGAGAGTATTGCAGGAATCAATTCCCAAGATTACCAAGGCGTGAGCCAATTAAAACCATATAAAACCCCAAGCAACTGGGCTCCTAGCTACCTGAAAGACTGCACTCTCTTTATAAACCTGCCCAGGTGTTCATCTCTTCAGAGGAACCCTTTCTCTCCATTCCACGACTCTCACACATACTTTGGTATGGGTATGAGAGAGGGCCTACTATGTTGCCGCTCAACCAGAAGTGAAGCTGCCATCCTCTTTGCCGTCCTTCTGCAGGAAGGCATACATTTTCCCTTTCAGGGACTGCATGCCTAAAAGTTGTGTTATTGTTTATTTTCTTTTTTGTTTGTTTCTCTCCCCCTCTTCCAGTTTTTATTTTGTTTGCTTTTAATACTGTAAACTCCCTTTCCCCCTCTACGGTCACCTGACATTGTGTTAAATTGCTTGTTAGTCAGATCTCTTATTCACCTTATTGTTGTTGCTATTTGCCTTTCAAGCAAAGCATGTATGTTTAAGAAAACCATTCATTTACCTCATGGAAACTTATTCCATAGAAACTTTTGCAAATAGAAGTACCTGTTTATATCTTTGAAATAACTGTAAGTAAAGAAACCATTTTGCTATAGTTATTTTGTGTGGAGAGTTAAACTGCTGGGCTAAAACAGGGAATACAAGGCTTGGAAAAGGAACTGTGGTGGTTCAAATGGTCAACATGCTGAACTTGCTCTCTGGAAGGTTGGAGTTTGGTTCCTGGGTACTGCATGACAGAGTCAGCTCCCATTTCTGTCCCAGCTCCTGCCAATCTAGCAGTTTGAAAGCAAGAAATTGCAAGTAGATAAATAGGGACTACTTTGGTGGGAAGGTAATCATGTTCCATGCTGAGGCATACCTGCCACATGTCCATGGAAATGTTTGCAGATGCATACACTGCTGACTCTTTAGCTATAAACAGAGATGAGCACTGAACCCTAGAGTCAGATATGACTGGCTTTCAAGCAAAGGCTTGGAGAAATTGCAAACTCAGACTAATTCTATTTGTAAAACTGCCCCACTTTACTGCTACACATAAAATACTTAACAGAGTCCTCTTGAGGGGAAAGGTGGGGTATGAATATTTTAAACCAATCAACCAATCAATTGCTGATAATGATGGTTTGGCTTTGGAGTCTAACTGGGGACCTACCGTAAGTTTCTCACTAGTCGTATTTACTACTTGAGCCCAAGGGCTTAATTCTGCCAGAAAGTGCAAGGGATGTACCGGCAGAACTTTCCAGATGGTAATCGTACAAGGTGGAGATGGCCCCATGGAAAGCAACAGGCCTTACAGATGCACAGGGAGGTAATGAATACAACCATGCTGAAATGCCACAAACAGGCCAGATGGTGGACCTTACAGGCTGCTGTATGCACAATACAAATGAACTGGATTTTGGCCCCATTGTCTTGGCCTCTTGGCAGGCGCGTGGATAAATTAGTGACTAAAGCTGAATCTGTGATTAAAGATTCAGTGAGCTAATTGCACCAAATTAGTTGACGCAAGCTTGCCAGAGCTATATTTCTTTGTTCTGAAAGTGAGGCTGAGAGTAGACACTGTTAAAACTGTCCTTACTCCTTTTCGACAAGCCAGTTGTTGAGAGATTCTGTTAAAATATTCAATAGCCATCAAGCAAAGTGAGTGGGTGGAAGTAGCCATAAATTTTTTCAGCAGACAGAAGCAAGTCATTTGAAATGCAATATGAAAAGAACTCAGGGGATTCCACAGCTGGAAGTCATTAGTTAGGAAATGGCTTCGCCAGGACTTAGGTGGTGGTGGTGGGAGAGAACCATGCCTTCGGATGAATAGAAATAACCTCTGTATATTTTTCACGAGACAGGTAGGTCCTGCAGTTGCCATGGGAAATCTATTTCCATTTTTCCGAGCAAAATTGACCTAAATGCTGAGAAGGAATCCTTTTCACCTCTTAGTTGGAAGACAACACTTGGATATATAAATTACAGTCTTCTTTCTGTTCACAAAATCCAGATCCCACAATGACCCTGCTTCCTAAAAAACAAGCTCAATGAACAAGGTGATAGATCATAAGTTCTCAACCTTTTAAATCTGGGGGCTGGGTCATCCTCCCCAAGGCAGCTTTGGGGGGTGGATGGCCACTTTACCCTTCTTCCATCACATGACACTTCCTGGTGTGGTGGAGGCGGGGGGGGCACATGAAATGGTGCTGTGGGCTCAGTGGTGGGATGTCAAAAATTTTACTACCCCACTGTGATGTCATCACAGTGTGGGCGGAGCTAACTTCATGACACACACACCCCTCAACCCACCCACCCACCCACAACACAAACCCATAAATAAATTAAATAAATTAATAAAATAAAATAAAATAAAAAATACATTAAAATACACCCCCCAATGCCCCCCCCCCAAACACAAATCAACCAGACCTTTTAAACCAGAGCTTAAAGCTTTTTCTGGCTAAGTTTTTTCACACTAGGTCAGGTACTCGGTCAGTACTTTAGCTTCATCTTTACAATTTGACCTTCTAAGGAGCAGTCAAAACTCTCCTCCCACACCACATCTCAAAGGCATCTATTCAGTGGTGGGATGTCAAAAATTTTACTACCCCACCGTAATGTCATTACAGTGTGGGCGGAGCTAACATCATGATGTCATGGGCGGGGCCAAATAAAAAAATAAAAAATAATTATAAAATAAAATAAAAATAAGCACACACACACACACACCTCAACCCACCCACCCACAACACAAACCTGTATATAAATAAATTAAATAAATTACATTAAAAATACATTAAAATACAGCCACTCACCCACCCACCCAAAACACAAATCAACCAGAGCTTTTAAACCAGAGCTTAAAGCTTATTTTGGCTAATCTTTCTCACACTAGGTCAGATGGAAGGAACCACAGAATGAACTCACCACAAGATGGCTTCATTTTGGCACTTTTCAACAGTTAAAGAAGTTAGGTACTAAGTCTTTGCCTAACCAGTTGTTTAGGATAATATGTCTTAATGTAAATGTAAAACAGCTGTACCTTCTTAAGGGTTCTCCAACTGGAACAGCAATTGGAACAGCACAGATGTAGCTTATTGATGAGGTAACTCCAAGACTTTGCTTGTCTAAAGGGTAAATACATTACAAAAGCTTGCCAGACCAGTCTGACTAGTTTAGGTTAGCAAAAGCAGGAATCAGTTTTAAAAGCTAACAGCAAGGGTGCCCAAACTTTTCAGGCCACGGGCCAGTCACGTGGTTCATGGGTGCCCAAACTACAGCCTGTGCGCCAGATCCGGCCCTGACACCAATTCATCTGGCCTGTTCCACCCTTGCCACTCCCAGAAGCTGGGTGAGTTTTACTTCTGCTTCTGGTGTCATTGACTGGATCCAGCCCATAGGCCATAGTTTGGGCACCCTGGCTAACAGGGATAGAAGCAGGACCTACGCTGGGGGAGTCGTCACAACTCCCAAGTAGCACTCTGGCATCCTGGCGATGGGATTGCGCCTGATCCTGATTCCCTGACCCTCTCTGACCCAGCAGTTCAGGCTTTTCCTAAAAGCTTGCCTTCTCACTCCTGACCTAAATCTAGGCAGTGAACAAAGGGTACTCATGAAATTAGTGTAAATTCAGGTAACGTGAACCAAGCAACCACTCCAGTCTCCTCCAGATATTTTAAAAGTACAGTGGAACCTCATACAACAATTGCCCCGTACAGCAATGAAATTGCATAACAGTTAGGTTGGGGGGGGGGGGATGGTGTCCCGCATAACAATTTCCCCTATGGAAAAAAAATGTACAACAATTTAGCGAAAAAAATCATTGTATGATGCATCCCATAGGGAAAATCGCTATACGATGCATACATCGTATAGCAATTGTTTCATACAACAACAAGCCCTGTGGAATAGATTACAATCACTGTAAGAGGTACCACTATATATTGAAATCAAAGTAGGGTACAGAACAAGTTCATCAGAAGTTTGTAAAGCATTTCAAAATAACAAAAGCTGTGATCTGGGGAAAAGCCAGGGTGGTCCTCCCTCTGTCTAAATTAGCTACATGATTGCAGTTAAGATCCAAGAGAGTGTCCTTTTGCCCCCACCTTCTGGGGCTTTTATCTCCTCCCTCAGGGTCCACCTCTCAGCCATTCCCCTGAAGGATTCCAACCAAAGATCTTACATTATGACATGTCCATCACACATTAGGCACCATCTTGGATGGGCTAAAGCAGTGATGGCGAACCTTTTAGAGACCAAGTGCCCAAACTGCAACCCAAAACCCACTTATGTATTGCAAAGTGCCAACACAGCATCTGGAGAGGAAGGAAATGCTCCCATTGGGCTGCTGGACAGAGGGGCGGTGCAAACTCTTTGCTGGGGAGGGAGGAAGTGCTCCCATTGGGCTGCTGGGCAGGGAGTTGGGCAAACTCTGTGATGAGGTAGCTAGCTACATTGGTGCCCACAGAGAGGGCTCCGAGTGCCACCTCTGGCACGCGAGCCATAGGGTCACCACCACTGGGCTAAAGAACAAGGTAATTTGATAGGCAAAAGTCTCAAGAAAAAGTGCAGCTCAGAACTGGGCTTTTTCATGACGGCCACAAGACGACTTTCCAACATAACTGGAAATTCCATCTTTCCATGAGCTTATGCAAGGACTAATCCACCCAACAAGTAGTCTTCAGGACAGTATGGTACAAAGGTGGAAGGGAGATATCACTATGATGTTGTATCAGAAACTCAATGACTGTTCCACATCCTTCCACACCACCAGTTTTTGGCCAGAACATACCACCGATTCTATTGTCTAGAGCAATGTTTCCCAACCTTTGGGGTTTTTTTAACTTCAATTCCCAGAAGCCTAAGTCAATTCCCCATTCTCTGATACAACCAGATTTGGTCAGAACCACAAGATAGAGATTCAAACCTCATAGAGATAGATAAAATATTTTTACACTAGCGTACCTACTCAATATAGCAAAAAAGCAAATTGACAGAGCTAGACTGATACCCAGGAGCCACCTTCTACAGATCCAATAAACAGAACAACAAAATTCTATTAGTCACCTACAGCTGCAAAATGAGATCATTGAGATGTATCAGCAATGACTGCAACCCATTCTGGACAACGGTACTTCCTTCTCTCAAGCTTCAGGTGGCTGGCCTGTACTTACCTACAGACAGTCCTCAGCCCACCCCACCCATCTCAAACAACTACTACATTCAACAGGCAGTGCGTCTGACATGAATAAAGAAAGAACAGGCAGTACAACACAGAAATGAAGACAAGAGCAAAATCACACAAAAAAACTACAAGCCAGTTGTATGCACATATTTACACTGGCAGAACCATCAAAGTCAGCGGAAACATCAAGGGTTTATTCTTCTTCCAATATGATTCACGCCATTTTCTGAGCACAGTGCCCCCATGCATTCTACATGGGACAGATGGGAACAATCTCTGTTCAGAAGACACAAAGATGACATCATGAATGTCAACACAAAGATTCCAGTTTCTTTAACACTTCAAACTCCCAGGACACTCTGTTATGAATCTCAGATTGGTTATTGTAGAAAAGAAATTGCAAAGAGAGAATCTTGAAGCTGGCCTTTTAGATGTTCCATAGATGTTCTATAGACCATATATGCCAGCATGTGTTGGGTTGAGAGTTAGATTTGATGAGCCATGACTAAGGTGGTCACCTGACAAAGAAGAGGTCTGGTAACTTTTAACACTTGTTCAGAAAGGATTATTTCAGAAAGTGTTGCTAAACGTATTGACGCTTGCTGGTATTTCTTCCTCCACATACCTATTAAAAATTACAGGAGCCCTGTCTTTTTGTTCATGTAGCCACTCCTATCCCAAACTAAGGTTTAAATCTATTTGCTAGTTGCAACTAGACTAGATCCATTGAATCAACTGCTGGCAGGTAACTTAACACTTGCAAAAAGCTCATTAATTCCATGGGCCTGCTTTACTTGGAACTAGTAATTAGATTTAGATTCCAGAACAGAAGAAAGTTACTTTTGGGGACTGCAGCTCCCAGGAATCACCCAGCATGACCATGTTGGCAAAGAGATACAGGAAGGAACTTCTGCCAGTTCTGTCGCTCACAGAGGTGCTACTTCTGTGTTTCTGGCTTTTTAAGCATTACAACACATGTTTGCTCATCGTGGACTCTCATCTGAAGTTTATATTCCATCCAATTTCTGACTGGCAATTGTGAATAATTAATGGGCCTTTGGCATATGAGTGGATGTAATTCAACCTCGGGACTTGGAGACCCGTCATAAATCAACAGAATGGATATTAGCAACACCATGTTGTCAGTGGGTGCTCATTTCAGAGCCATCCATTATTCTGAGTATAATATCTAATGTGGAATTATACATGCAATCTTTGCAAGGAAATAAAACCAATAATCTCTGTGATGAATGAGTTGCTTAGGCATTCACCAGCCATTTGCCCTGCCCCTGCTGTGTGCAGGAGGGGGAGAGAGAGAGGTAATTTTTCTGCATTTGTACACAGACTCATTCTTCAGTCAAATGATGTCCCAGCTTTCTGCAGAAATTTGCTTTGGAGGAGAAAAGAGAGCTTGTGTGGTCTTAGACAAGCCACTTGGCATGCCCAGATTAAAGAAACATTAAGCTACTGATGGGGTCAAATCAATCAATCAAACAATCAATCAATCAAACAATCAATCAATATGTATGTATGTAACATTATTATTGCTTGTAACCTCATGAATGCTTTCCTTAGAAATATATGGATTTACCATGTGTGGTCATGTGACCTCTTTTGCCCATAGAATATAACGGTTCTTTGTTGTTTTTTGTTGTTCAGTTGCACAGTCGATTCCAACCCTTTGTGACTCCATAGACTACTGTCCTCCAGGCACCCCTGTCCTCCACCATCCTCCTCAACCCACCCAGCTTTGTGCCCATGGCATCTACAATACCATCTAGCTATCTCATCTTTGGGCACAGCCTTCTTCCTTTGCCCTTCACCTTTCCTAGCATCAAGGCTTTCTTAAGTGAATCCTCTCTTCTCATTTGATGTCCAAAGTACTTTATCTTTATCTTTACTATTTGACCTTCTAAGGAGCAGTCAGGGTTGATTTCTTCTAAGATTAACTTATTTGTTCTCCTTGCTGTCCAGGGGACTCTCAAAACTATCCTCCAACACCACATCTCAAAGGCATCTATTCTTCTGCACTCTGCTTTTTTTATGGCCCAATTCTCATCCAAAGGTGAGTCACTTACCCTGGGGAGCAGGCTATAGGGAGCTTCAGGCTAGCAGCTTCTCTTCCTCCTCCTCCTCTTGGGAGGACAGCAAGGAGGCCGTGCATATGCGCCAAGCACTGTAGGCATACAACCAGTGAAAAGGTAAGCCCCGAAGGTGGTCCCCCCCCCAAAAAAAACAGCTGCTACTGGTTCTCCGGGCCACTGGGAAAAGTTACTACCGGTTCTAGAGAACTGGTGAGAGCCTGTTACATCCCATCACTGCATCTATTCTTCTGCGCTCAGCTTTCCTAATGGTCCAGCTCTCACAACTATACATTACCACCGGGAATATAATTGCTTTGACTATACAAATTTTTGTTTCCAATGTGATGTCTCTACTTTTAACTATGTTCCCCAGGTTTCTCATAGCTTGTCTTCCAAGAATCAGTCGCTTTTTATTTCATGGCTGCAATCACAATCTGCAGTGATCTTGGATCCTAAGAAAGTAAAACCTGTCACTGTTTCTACTTCTTCCCCATCTATTTTCCATGGACTGATGGGCCTGTTGCCATTATCTTTGTTTTCTTGATGTTGAGTCTCAAGCCAGCTTTTGCATTCTCTTCTGTCAACCTAAGCAGGAGCTTCTTTATGTCTTCCACATGCTGCTGAAGACTATCCTTTATTATCTTGAATATAACCTTGCTAGCATGTGGGATGAGCGCAATTGTTTGACAATTTGAACATTCTTTGGCATTACCCTTTTTAGAGATTGGAATGTGTACCAATCTTTTCCAGTCATGTGGCCACTGTTTTCTTTTCCAAATCTGCTGGCATATAGAATGCAATAATTTGATTTAATCATCTTTTAGGTCTTTGAAAAATTCAACTGCGATACTATCATCTCCACTAGCTTTGTTACTTGCTGTACTTTTTAGGGCCTTTCTGACTTTACTCTCTAGGATGTGACTCAAGTTAAATGTTCTCATCATTGTGATTATCAGGGGTGGTGAGGTCCTTTTTTTTTAGTTCCTCTGTGTACTCTTTCCATCTTTTCTTTATCTCTTCTGCATCAGCTAATACCTTGCCATTTTTGTCCCTTATCATGGTCATTTTTGCTTTAAATGTTCCCTTGATTTCCTCAATTTTTTTGAAAAGATCTCTAGTCCTACCCCTTATGTTGTTTTCCTCTATTTCTTTGCATTGATCATCTAGGCCTCTGGAATTTGATTGGAGGGGAGAGTTGTTGTAGAGAGAAGCATTTTATATCCACCATCTAAAGACTTTTGTTTCATCAGGTTTGAATAATGAGTTGGATCTTTCTTGTTTTTTATAATCACCTGGATGATTTTATAATTCTAAGCATGTTGTCACTTTAAAAATCAAGCCATTTCTACCTCCTTACTGTACAGTAATACCCCGGATAATGATTGCATCGGATAATGCTAGAATTGGATAACGATGCAAGTTTTTTGGAAAAAACTTGCATCGGATAACGATTCTAGATAATGATTCTTAGCATTATCCAAAGCAATGGTCTGCGGGTATGGGATGGTTTGGGTAGAACTACTCAATCCACCCCCCACCTGCAGCGGTCTCTGCGACTGCAGTCGGGTTGGGGGAAAGGCATGCGCCTTTCCCCCAACCCTACTGCAGTCGCAGAGACTGCTTCTGTCTCTTTCCCTCCCTGTATTTAAACTACAGGGAAGGGGGAAAGAGAGAGACGTGATTGGTTCTCTCTCTCTTCCCTCCCTGCATGTAGTTTAAATACAGGGAGGGAGGGAAGAGAGAAAGAACCAATCATGTCTCTCTCTTTCCCCCTTCCCTGTAGTTTAAATACAGGGAGGGAAAGAGACAGAAGCAGTCTCTGCGACTGCAGTAGGGTCGGGGGAAAGGCGCGTGCCTTTCCCCGACCCTACGGCAGTCGCAGAGACCACTGCGGGTGGGGGGTGGCTTTAAAGGCAGGGAGGAAAAGAAAGAGACCTGATCGCGTCTCTTTCCCTGCTTGCCTTTAAAGCGGTTTGTCCCTGAAGTCAGGGTGTTTTTTTTTTAGCGTTGTTCGATGCATGCATCGGACAATGCTAAAAATCGGATAACGTCATGACTTGTGGAACCAAGTCATAACATTATCCGGGGTATTACTGTATCTTTAAAAGAAAAAGGAAATTATTTCTCATGAATACATCACATGACACAGAATATATATTGCAAACATTGTACCATATGTTTTAACGTCTTTAAGCTCATCATGATAGGATGTACTCCTCCTTGAAGCTAGTAGATGTGTAAAAAAATTGGTATATATTATGTTTAGATATCTTGGTTTAAGGCTCACAGACAAATTATAATGTGTTGCCACAGTGTATGATTTTGTTTTTCATTCTATTGTCTACAGAAACATACTTGATTATATCGTGATGAAAAAAAATTCTTTTGAAAAACTGGCAATACCGGAACAGTTTTGATGGTACATTTGTTATTTCTTCACTCCTTCGCATTCTTGCAGTAAAAGATACTTGAGAGATACTTTTGCCTCAAATGGTTTCTTTCCCCCATTTGCATCTGCAACGTTTGGCCCTATTTTTGTGTTGGTCTGAAGGAATAGGTTTTTCTGAGAGCTACTGGACCTGGGCTGGTAGCATTCCTCTGTGGCCCCTTCACCCATTCCTCAGCTACTCACTTCTCCTAGCATCAAGGAGGACATAAACACAGTTTCTTCTGCAGTCTAAGTGATTTATTGCAGTGCAAACAAACATTTCCCCTGCAAAGGGGTGCCAAAACAAAGAAAACCTAAGGCCAACCAGGCATCTTCCTTTAACAATACAAGACTAACACCCACACCTACTCACCCTCACCTCAACACTGTCTAACAACGTGTGTACCTCCATCTAACCTAACCTACTGTGGCAACATGTTTCATCATTCTTATACCATTTCCATCCACCCCTTCTGTCCATCACAGTTTTTGTCCAATCCTGGCTTTCATAGCAATGGCATGAGGTCTTCCCGTGTGTTGCCCTCTCTGGGGTAACTTTCGGCCATAACTCTCTTTTCTGCTTTTTCCCTGTGAAGGCCATTCCCCCCTCCCCTCTGGTAACTGCTTTCGATAAGCTGACTGGCTATAGAGAAAAATCACTCTGTTTTCCAGCCACCTATGTGCCTTTTTGCAATCCTGTCTTGCTCCTTTCTAAATGGGAGGGATTCTTCACTCCCCCCATCTTACACCTTTGGACCCCTAAACCACCATTGTATCTCGCTTAAAGAGCATAATGTGTTCCACAGGATTGCTCTTTAAGTGAGTTTGCTCTTTAAGTGAAACGCCATTGTAAGTGACCAATTGTTACTACTGGTGGGTGGGATTGCGAACCCTGATTTATTTATTAAGTGAGTTTTTGGTTTGTTTTACAGTACTGTATTTGTTAAGCGAAGAGACCATTCAGAGAAAATTCTGCTCTTTAAGCGAGGCACTCTTTATGCTAGGTTTGACTGTACATTATACTTCAAAAACCTTGGCAATTTCAGGATGACTATAAGTTGGAATTTCAGTGGATAACCTGGCCAGACATAAGGGATATAAATGCAACTTATACTAATAAAGTGTTGTAGACAGTGAGCTGTTCAAGAGAGGCAGCATTTATCCAGCTTTGATGCACTTTGGATGCAGTTCTCTGGAGTCTTGGTGGAATGTTGCAACATATCAACTTATTTACAAATATTAAGACAGTGATAAAGTGGAATTGGGCCTCAAGGGATGGAAGCAGGAGGAAGCTTAGATAAAGTATGCTGTCTCCCTCCACCCTTGTTCAGCTATTTCTATTACATCAGCTACAAGCTATGAGAAACCTGGGAAACATACTGTATATATTCGAGTATAAGCCTAGTTTTTCAGTCCCAAAAATGAGTCCCAAAAAAGGGGAAACAGCTTATACTCGGATTAATGACCACAAGGGTCCCAAGACCGCGTTGGATTGAGATCCACCAAAATTTTAAATTAATATTACAATATTTTCATGTATTTTGATTATTGAAACTAGCAGCTGCTGCATTTCCCCTTCCTTGGCTTATACTTGGGTCAATCTATTTCCCTGGGTTTTCAGGTCAAAATTAGGTACCTCAGCTTATATTCAGTTCAGCTTATACTCAAGTATATACGGTAATCAAAAGTAGAGACATCACCTTGCAAACAAAAATTCACATAGTCAAGACAATGGTATTCCCGGTGGTAATGTATGGTTGTGAGAATTGGGCCATAAAGAAAGCAGAGTGCAGAAGAATAGACGCCTTTGAGATGTGGTGTTGGAGGAGAGTTTTGAGAATACCCTGGACAGTGAGGAGAACAAATAGGTCAATCTTAGAAGAAATCAACCTTGACTGCTCCTTAGAAGGTCAAATAATAAAGATGAAGCTAAAGTACTTTGGACATCAAATGAGAAGAGAGGATTCGCTTGAGAAAGCCTTGATGCTGGGAAAGGTGGAGGGCAAAAGATGAAGGGGGCGGCCAAAAATGAGATGGCTAGATGGAATTGTAGATGCAATGGGCACAGAGCTGGGCAGGTTGTTGAGAAAGGGCTCACTTTTTTTTTTACAAAATAACTCTCAACTTCTTAAGGCAGAGGTTCCCAACCCAAGGCCTGTGGGCTGGATCCGGCCTGAGATGCCATTTCATGTGGCCCCTCACTCCTTCAAGGGCATTTGAGAAACAAAATGTCCACCCCTTTGAAGCTGTTGGGACAAAATGACCATCCCCATCACTCAGGCAGGACAAAATGGCCATCTGGCCCTTGAGACAGAGAGAGGCTGTGCAGGAGAAAGTTTTGATGAAGACAGGCTACCCACCAAAGTGAGCCAGATGTTAGAAGCAGTGGTGTAGCGCAAGTTTAGGTGCCTGGGCCCCCAGGCCAAACTTGCCGCTCCCCCAGGCTCCCCACCCAGGTAGGAAAGTCCTACCTTCAGGGGGTTTGCCAGGCTAGGAGGTGGGGTGGCCGCGTACCTGAGAACCCGATGGTGTGGGCGGCGCCCAGGGTCTGGGTCAGTGCGGGCCCAGCGGGGAGCCCACCATTGTGGTCCCAGGCGTGCAGCCTCCCCACCTCTGAGCCCAGCGGCGGCAGCTCGTCCGCCTTTGGTGGCAGCGGCACCCGGGAAGAGAGGTCAGCAGTCGCCGCAGCCCAGTGTGCCCAGTCGGAGGACCTTCCATCCACAAGGCCTGGCCGGCACTGCTCCGGCCGTGGTGCCGCAAAGACCACCGGCCTCGCCCCTCTGGGTGCTGCCACCACTAAAGGTGGATGAGCTGCTGCCGCTGGGACTCCGATGGTGGGCTCACTGCTGGGCTCGGGGCTCACCACCACAGCCCCTCGCCTGCACCGTTGGGGTCCCAGGCAACGCGGCTACTTTGCCTTCTAGCCCGGTGGTGGCGGCGGCACCCAGGAAGGCGGGAAATGAGGCCAGCAGTTGTTGCGGCCCAGCAGCCAGAGCAGTGCTGGGTAGGTGTTGCCGGGGGGGTCCTCAGCCTGGCTGGCACTGGGTCGCGTTGACTGCTGGCCTCGCCTCCTGCCTTCCTGGGCGCCGCTGCCACCAAAGGCGGATGAACTGCCATCGCCGGGCTCTGAGGCAGGCAGCCGTGTGTCTGGGACCCTGACAGTGGGCTCCCCGCTGGGGCTATGCCGCCAGCGCAGAGGGGGCACCTGGGGGGGAGGGGAATGGAGAAGGGGGAGGGGCGTCTCCTGGTCTCCACTGGGCCGTCAGGCCTGCACCCTCCAGCCCAGCGATGACATAGGGTCCCAGCGCCCGCCCCGGCTTCCAGCGTTGCTGTCCCCTGCAAAGTGTCACCAAGGGAGGGCTGCCACCCTCACACACACACCCTCGCCATGCTTCTGATCAGAAGGGACTACTTTTTTGGACTACAACTTCCAGAGTCTCCTCAGTCACCATAGATATTTGCAATCTGAAAAGCAGCATTTCGAATCACTGGGCAGGATAGGCTAATAACATGCTGGAGAGAACACTATGCAGTTTGGTTGGAATGAAGGTTTACCCAACTTTCTCCACCTTGTGATATTATTTCTTATTTTCTCCCTTTTGTCCATTTAGTTTTAAGCAATCTTGTTAGGTCAATACTGTATATTGTAATTGCTTCATATAAGGCTATGTGGCTTGATCTTTTTATTTGTCATTTATTAACAGTATGGTTCCTTCCAGCTATTCTTTTAATTGTCATATTTATTGCTGTTCATCTGATATATTACAGACTGCTTTGGGCACATCTGTTAGACATTAGGTGTGCAAATAAAGAGCTGCTACTGCTGCTAATTAAATGGAAATGGATTCAACCCACAGCTGATTTAATGAAGTTCATTCTTTTTAAAAAACCATGAATTTAATAGGCTACTATTAATGGGATATAATCTCAAAAATGATAGAATGATGTCAGTCAGAATACAAGGCAAACCATTCAATATCACTGTAATCCAAATATACGCACTAACCACTAGTGCAGATGAAGCCACAATTGACCAGTTCTATGAGGACCTAGAACACCTCATAGAACAGACACCAAGAAATGATGTACACATTATCATAGGAGACTGGAATGCCAAAGTAGGAAATCAAAAAGTAAATGGAATAACAGGCTAGTTTGGTCTTGGAACACAGAATGAAGCAGGCCAAAAACTGATAGAGTTCTTCCAAGATAATGCACTGGTCATAGCAAACACTCTCTTCCAGCAACACAAACAGAGACTTTACACCTGGACATCACCAGATTGATTACATACTCTGCAGCCAAAGACAGGGAACCTCCATACAGTCAGCAAAAACGAGACAAGGAGCAGATTGTGGTTCAGATCACAACCTACTGATTGCAAAATTCAAGCTTAGACTCAAGAAAATAGGGGAAACAACTAGGCCAGACAGATATGACCTAGACAACATCCCTAAGGAATACACAGTGGAGGTGTGGAACAGGTTCAATGACTTGGACCAGATAGACAGGTGCCAGAAGAATTATGGACAGAGATGCGGGACATCATGCAGGAGGCAACAAAGAAAACCATACCAAAAGAAAAGAAGTGTAAGAAAGCTAAGTGGTTGTCCGATGAGACTCTTAAAATAGCAAAGGAAAGAAGGAATGCAAAAGGCAAAGGAGAAAGGAAAAAATATAATCACTTGAATGCAGAATTTCAAAGAAAAGCAAGGAGAGATAAGGAAACCTACCTGAATGAACAGTGCAAAGAAATAGAGGAAAACAATATCAGGGGTAGGACTAGAGATCTTTTCCAAAAAAATTGGGGAAATCAAGGGAACATTTAAAGCAAAAATGACCATGATAAAGGACAAAGATGGCAAGGAGTTAGCTGATGCAGAAGAGATTAAGAAAAGATGGAAAGAGTACACAGAGGAACTCTACAGAAAGGACCTCAACACCCCTGATAATCACAATGATGAGAACATTGAACATGAGCCTAGAGAGTGAAGTCAGAAAAGCCCTAAAAAGCACTGCAAACAGCAAAGCCAGCGGAGATGATAGTATCCAGGTTGAAGTTTTCAAAGCCCTAAAAGATGATGGAATCAAATTATTACATTCTATATGCCAGCAGATTTGGAAAACACAACAATGGCCACAGGATTGGAAAAGATTAGTATATGTTCCAATCCCCAAAAAGGGTAATGCCAAAGAATGTTCAAATTATCGAACAATTGCGCTCATCCCACATACTTGCAAGGTGATGCTCAAGATAATGCAGGATAGACTGCAGCAGCATGTGAGAGAGAATTACCAGAAGTGCAGACTGGGTTCAGAAGAGGCTGGGAGGCTAGAGACCACATCGCCAACATAAGATGGATCATGGAAAAAACAAAGGAATATCAGAAACAAGTCTACTTCTGTTTCATTGATTACACTAAGGCCTTTGACTGTGTAGACCACAACAAAATGTGGCAAGTAATTAAAGAGATGGGAATACCAAAACACCTTATATGCATCATGAGAAATCTGTACATGAATCAAGAAGCAACAGTTAGGACTGAATATGTAATGACTGAGTGGTTTGGAATAGGAAAAGGCGTAAGACAAGGCTGCATTTTGTCACCCTGCTTATTCAGCTTATACACAGAGCACATAATGTGCAATGCAGGGATGGAGGAATCACAATTTGGGATCAAAATTGCTGGGAGAAACATCCACAATTTGAGATATGCAGATGATACCACCCTAATGGCAGAAAGTGAGGAAGACCTAAAGAAGCTCCTGATTAGGTTGAAAGAAGAGAGTGAAAAAGCTGGCTTGAGACTCAATATAAAGAAAACCAAGATAATGGCAACAGGCCCTATCAGTCCCTGGAAAATAGATGGGGAAGAAGTAGAAGCAGTGACAGGTTTTACTTTCTTAGGATCTGAGCTCACTGCAGATGGTGATTGCAGCAATGAAATAAAAAGGCGACTGATTCTTGGGAGGCAAGCGATGAGAAACCTGGGGAGCACAGTGAAAAGTATAGACATCAAATTGCAAACAAAAATTCGTCTAGTCATAGCAATGGTATTCCCTGTGGCAATGTATGGTTGTGAGAGCTGGACCATTAGGAAAGCTGAGCGCTGAAGAATAGATGCAGTGATGGGATGTAACAGGCTCTCACCAGTTCTCTAGAACTGGTAGCAGCTGTTTTTTTTTTTGGGGGGGGGACCACCTTCAGGGCTTACCTTTTCACTGGTTGCACGCCTACAGTGCTTGGCGCATATGCATGGCCTCCTTGCTGTCCTCCCAAGCGGAGGAGGAGGAAGAGAAGCTGCTAGCCTGAAGCTCCCTATAGCCTGCTCCCCAGGGTAAGTGACTCACCTTTGGATGTGGTGTGTCTGTGTGTATTTTAATGTGTATTTAATACCTTTACCTATATTGACGTACTAACACAGTTCCTAAAAAGGCCTAGCGGCCTGGCTTGGGGTTTTAAAGCAAAGTCTTGGAGCTACCTCATCAATAAGCTACACCTGTGCTGTTTCAATTGCTGTTCCAGTTAGAGAACCCTTAAGGAGGTACAGCTGTTTTACATTGACATTAAGGCATATTATCCTAGAGAACTGGTTAGGCGAAGACTTAGTACCTAACTTCTTTAACTGTTGAAAAGTTGAAAAGTGGCAAAATGAAGCCATCTTGTGGTGAGTTCATTCTGTAGTTCCTTCCATCTGACCTAGTGTGAGAAAGATTCGCCAGAAAAAGGTTTAAGCTCTGGTTTAAAAGCTCTGGTTGATTTGTGTTTGGGGTGGGTGGGTAGGGGGTTTGGGTGGGTGGCTGTATTTTAATGTATTTTTTAATTTAATTTATTTATATACAGGTTTGTGTTGTGGGTGGGTGGGTGGGTTGAGGGGTGTGTGTGTGTGTGTGTGTGCTTATTTCTATTTTATTTTATAATTATTATTTATTTTTTTCTTTGGCCCCACCCATGACATCATGACATCATGATGTTAGCTCCGCCCACACTGTAATGACATCAAGGTGGGGTAGTAAAATTTTTGACATCCTACCACTGAATAGATGCCTTTGAGATGTGGTGTTGGAGGAGAGTTTTGACTACTCCTTAGAAGGTCAAATTGTAAAGATGAAGCTAAAGTACTTTGGACATCAAATGAGAAGAGAAGTTTCACTTGAGAAAGCCTTGATGTTGGGAAAGGTGGAGGGCAAAAGAAAAAGGGGGTGGCCAAAAATGAGATGGCTAGAGGGTATTGTAGACACAATGGGCACAGAGCTGAGCAAGTTGAGGAGGATGGTGGAGGACAGAAGTGCCCGGCGGACAGTGGTCCATGGGGTTGCAGAGAGTCTGAATCGACTGTGCGACTGAACAACAACAAAACATCATTTCCAACATGAAACAAGATTTCACTTTGTTTTCCTTATCCTGACATCCTTCCCAAAATCAGGACCCCAATCCTTTAGTACAGATCTGGGTATAAATTGCAAGAGGCAGGGTGTAACTGAAAAAGTAAGGAACAAGAGTACAGTAATACCCCGGATAACGTTATGACTTGGTTCCACAAGTCATGACATTATCCGATTTTTAGCATTGTCCGATGCATGCATCGAACAACACTAAAAAAAAAGCCCTGACTTCAGGGACAAACCGCTTTAAAGGCAGGCAGGGAAAGAAAGAGACCTCCCTGCCTTTAAAGCCACCCCCCCCCCCCGAGCAGCAGTCTCTGCGACTGTAGTAGGCTCGGGGAAAGTGCCTTTCCCCCGAACCTACTGCAGTCAAAGTCTGCTTACCCTGCTTACCTTCAAGGTTCTCTTGCTTTTTCTCTTTATTTCCCTCCCTGTATTTAAACTAGAGAACCAATCACCCCTCTCTCTTTCCCCCTCCCTGTAGTTTCAATACAGGAAGGGAAAGAAAAAAACACAAGCCTCGCGTCTTTTTCCCTCCCTGTTTTTAAACTACAGGAAGAGAGAGGCTTGTACAGGAAGGGAAAGAAAAAAACACAAGCCTCCCTCTCCCTGTAGTTTAAATATAGGGAGGGAAAAAGGCGCAAGGCTTGTGTTTTTTTCTTTCCCTTCCTGTATTGGGAGGGAAGTAAAGAGAAAAAGCAAGAGAAGCTTGAAGGTAAGCAGGGCCAGGGCTGGGCTGGATTCTCTCGTGGCCGAGCAGGCAGTGGGGTGGGTATGGGGAGTCCCCAAACTGCTGGGGGTGGGGTGGGGGAGGAAGGATGGAGGGAAATGGCAGGGAGAGGAACTTTGGCCTCCTTTACTTCTTTATTACGATGGATCAGATAACGCTAAAAAGAACATTCTCCCGTGCAAATCTTCCCACCAAATTTGTCGTCGTTATGCGGTTTTAGCATTATCCGGTGCAATCGTTATCCGGGGTATTACTGTGCTTCTAATTAAATGCTCATTTGAGAACTGTCACACAAAAATTGACTCCTCTTTCCAGGGGCACCAAAACTACGGCCCGTGGGCCCAAATATCATTAATGCGGTGCATATCATTAATGCGGTCCGCGTTGAGTACTGTGCTTTCACCTGTACCCGGGCTCACCATTGACTGCCCCTCCACCCACCTCCACCACCTGACATCAGCGGTGGTGGTGGCAACCGCATTTTGTCCCGGTTGCTCCGAGCAGCCTTTGGCTCGGCCTCATCCCCTTGGTCCCATCCACGGTGCTAGGAGAGCCCCCTGGCATGCCTGGGATAACATCACCACAGTGCACCAGGTTTACCTTTCCAGTGCTGCGGATTTTGAAACAGAGGAGGCTCTGAAAATTTCCCCAACGCAGCAATCGGCTTTGGCAAAGGCTTTACATGCCTAAATAGGGGCATTGTTTAATATTGTTTCGACATGGTTGTTAAAGGATACAGTGGACTCAACCATGTACTCAAGGGATTCTCAGCCTGCAGCCCCTACCCCAGGTGCAGTCCGTGGCACTATTTCTTGTGCCCCTGCCATCAGAGGCGTAGCTACCGCCGTATCTGCCGTATCAATTATACGGGGCCCCTGGGTCATGGGGGCCCCCAACGTGCGTAAACAAAACAAATTTTTACCCTTCCTAAGGCCCCCCAAAAGATTTTTATACGGGGCCCCGCCAAGGCACGCTACTCTTCTGCCTGCCATCTCCACCACACTAGGGAATGCCATGTGGTGGAGGAAAGGCAAAATGGCCGTCTGGCCCCCGAAGCTGTCTGAAGGAGCGTGACCCGGCCCCTGGCTTTAAAAAGTTGAGAACTCCAGTCATACTCCTTTCAAATCATCTCTTACCACCCATTCCTTCCTTTCACCCAAGGATATGAAAAAACAATAGTAATTCCCACTGGAGGCCATTGTATCACTATTGCTATGGCAGTGCAAACCTGTCCGAAACTGATTTTGTCAAATTTTAGGAGCAAGATGGAAATATTGCTTTCATTTAAGTAAACAATGTTTTGTTATGAATGGGGTTTTGTGGTTTGCCACTGAATTTTTGCAACTTCAGAACAACCCTTCCAAATGAGAATTTCCTCTTTAATGGAAAAGGAAATTCCTGGTTTGCCACCAAATGTTGGTGGTGCGGTTTGGATATGTGTGAATATGAATATGGTCTTGGGAGGCAACCTAAGATCCACAGGTAGTAGTGGTAAGATTGAGCTGGTTAGACCAGTGTCAAGTTCCTCTTTTCTTCAATGTGTTTCTTGTGTAACTGTTTTTTAAAAAATGCTGTAGTATAATAGCAGTGAATCACCAGTTCTTGCTCCTAGTCCTTTCTTGGAGTTCACTTTCCATGAAATGTTACGGTACAGGATTCCCTCTTTTCTATAATCACTGTCTAGTCAAACATAAAAAAGAACAAACAGAGGAAAACGAGTGCTGAAAATTAATAATTAGTGAAAGTGTTTACAGTATACATCCCCTTAGGGCAAGCCTATGTTCAAAACAAAAGATTCGTTGGCCCAATCAACATTGTAAACAAAACTGCCATAATGAACCTAAAAATAAAACACTTGAGAGCTGTACTTGTTTGTGTTTAAACAACAACATTCCTTTGTTTCTAACCCAAACACTGTAACCTCTGAAGGGAACTTGGCTGATTTTTAACCAGAAGATTTTCTAAGATGATAAAGAAATGATGCAAACACTTCCTACAAAGCCAGATAGTAAACACATTTATGTTTCTTCTATCTGCTACCCGTTCAAGATTTTCTTTCTTTTTTAGAATGAATTTTTGCCTGCTCAAGATATACTTGCCTTAGCAATATTTTTTAAATTTAATTTCCAAAATGACCTGGGGTGGCTCACAGCATTAAAAACAATACACAAAACATTAAAACCACACCCATAAAAATCCAATTTAAAGTACAGTACAACAAAAATTAAAAGACTGAGGATTAAAGAAAGAGGATAAAAAGAGGGAGCAATGTTGCTGTTATTTTATCAGCCAGCAGGTGGGCGGGGGGGCACCACCTCACCGGTGCCCCACTTTGTCGTCTTGTTCTGTCATATCTGAATCCGAATATTGGTGGTCATCATGGTAATCAGCCATGAAGACTGTCCTGCCTTCCGCATTGCAGCATGACCCCCATACCACTGATTCAGTCCTGAGACTCACTTTTTGGTCCTGAGCCGTTTTGGCGCGCAAAGTCCTCATCAGGCCCAGGCCAGGATTGGTGAAGCTGCTGCTATCACCCTTCCCTGTGGACCTCAGCACCCAAGGCAGAAGAGTAGCGTGCCTTGGCGGGGCCCCATATAAAAATTTGTTTGGGGGCCCTTAGGAAGGGTAAAGATTTGTTTTGCTTACGCACGTTGGGGGCCCCTGTGGCCCGGGGCCCCCGTATAATTGATACGGCAGATACGGTGGTAGCTACGCCTCTGACCCAAGGCCGTTAGACCTCAGGGTTGTCAGGTTAGTTAACCACGGCCTGATGGTGTTAAGTCGCTGACAGTGTGGTCTACTCTGTTACCATAAACTGGATAACCTGGCCAGACTGTATCAAAATATCTAGGTTATGGTAACACAGTAGACCATATATATTTTGATACAGTTTGGCCAGGCTATCCAAGTTATGGTATGTTGAGAAGGCAAAAATTTATCATAAAAAGAATAAAACACATATATAGTCCTCAAGCCAAAATTCATTATAAAGGAAAAGTTTAGTATAAAAAGAATGAAGCAAATATATAACACATTTCTGTGTGAATTTCCTTCTTATTCGTAGCTACAGCCGTTATTTCATATCTGGGCCATCGAGGGGCGACCTTCTCCTCTGGAATTCGCCCACAGAGCACCTACTAACCCAGGTTGTGTGTAGGAACAACAGACCGGGTGCTTGTGTGTAGCAGGTGAATTAACACCTGAAGGGGAAAGCAATGTTTTTAAAAGGAAAAAATATAAATAAATAAAGGACCCATGTTTAACCAACTCTTGTAAGGTGTCAGGAAGGAGAACTGTCACAGTTCCTCAGTATGGGTGGTGATTGCAACAAAATATTTATTTGAATACAACAATGCAAGGGGGTAAAAAAAAATCCTAGAAACTGCATCTCTTGCAAATCCGCTTCCTCTTCGCCCCTGTCATCCACAGACCCTTTGCTTTCGCTTCTTTCCCACCAAGATAAGTAGAGGCGACATGACCAAAAAATAAAATAAAATAAAAAAGCATAGCCACCCTCCCCCCCCCCGGTTCTCAACCTAACCCATTTGTTCCTCGAGTCCCCGCCTGCTACGAGGAGGAGCGCTTCCCATTGGGTCCGCCGAGCCCTTTCCCCGCCTCAGCCAGGGGGACCGGGAGGGGGGGAGAGCCTTGGTCCCCGAGCGTTGTTGTGGGCAAAGGCAGCGCTGCTCGCTGGCTCGCGGGTGGGGGAGCTGGAATCGAACCTTGGTGGACTGATCCCCCCGTGAGGCTGCAGGTTCGAATCCCGACGCTACCGCTCCGTGCCATTGCTGCTTCATAGTTGCCTGGCGGGCAAGGAGGGAAGCTGTTGCCGTCCCCGACGTGCCTGCCGTGGTGGGCTTCCCTGTTTTTCTCCGCGGGGAGGAAGGTCGCCTTCCCCACCTGGACTTTTCTAGGCATTGTTTGACTAGGAGAAGGAGCCCCGGTGTTTCGCCTCTGCGGGTGCATCGCGTGAGCTTGCCTTGGAGGGAATCCCTTCTTCTCTCCCCCATCCCAAAGAAAACCCCACCACTCCTTCCCCTCTCTATAGTCTTATTCGTCGGCCTCTTTCCTTCCCCCTCCTCCTCCTCCTCCTCTCGGGAGGAATTTGCTGTCTCCGGATCCATGGCGACTGGGGCAGTGGAGCCGGTCTTCGGACTTTCGGAAGAAGAAGTAAGTCCGGGGCTGGGGGACGGGGCGCGGTTGGGAGCAGGGAGAGGTCGGAGGGGGGGGGGGGCTTTGCAATTGGGGTCCGTCTGTTGCTGGGATGGAGGTGGTGATGGTTCAACGTCGTGCATCCTATCCTATCTTCCTCGGCCCTCCCTCCTTAGGATCGCAGTTTGCAAAGCAGGGAAGTCCCCCCCCCCGTCAGTCTCTTTGGGGGGGGGGAGAAGCTTTGGTTTGCATTAGGGGACTGGAGAGGAAGGAAGGAAATCCTCTAATACTTCCCAAAGCAATCACACTTATATACGCCCCCCCATAGTGCTTAGTGCACTCTCTGGGCGGTTCACAAGTTAATTACCATTTTGCCCCCAACATGCTAGGTACTCATTTTACCCACCTTGGAAGAGTGGAAGGCTGAGTCAATCTTGTGCCCTGGTCAGGATTGAACTCACAATCCTAAACTGGCTGTACAGCAGTTTAACCACTACACCCACCAAGGGCTATCACCCACCCAGGTCCGATAGGGTCTGGTTTTGCAGCTTCATATCTTTTCTAGGGGGGAATCGGGGTGGTCTCTGGTAAACAAAGGTGCTCAAGAGGAGGAGGAAGAGGAAGGCGATGCAAGGCTGGAATGCGATGTCTTGCTTGGGATTTCTATTTGGAAGTCCCCCCCCTCTCCCCATCCACCCTCATACGCACATTTTTTTTGGGGGGGGGTCCGTTGGGGTGGGGGTCTTTCTCGCAAAGGAATAGCCATTACTCTTCTGTACCGCCCCATAGCGCTTAGTGCATTCTCTGGGCGGTTGATAAGGCAATTAGCATTTTTGTCCCCATGGGTTCTCATTTTACCGACTTCCGAAGGATGGAAACCTAAGTGACTCCCCCTGGAACCCCTTCTTAAAACCGGGATCTCCTCCGGAGCTGGATCCCGAGCGCCTGGCGCTGGGATTCGATCTGGTCCTTTGCAGGGGAGGGAAAGACCTCCGTGGCCACGAGCAGGCGAGGCGAGATGCAAGGGAGTTGCTGGTGGCTGCTTGTCTTTTGTCAATAACAGGTTCTGCTTCCTTCCAAAGCCAGGGGCTTAAGTATGTGTACTTGGAGGGAGAACTGGGGGAGGGAAGAAGGGAATTAAAGGTGAATGGGTTTTTTTTTTTAAATTTATTTGCGGAGGCAGGAGGTTTAGGGGATGAGATGCCTGGAATGGAATGGGAGGGGTTCACCCCATTCTCTTTAACAACAACAACAACCCATAGTGATCAGGGCCCTTGGAGCAATATCTAAAGGACTCCCTAGAGAGATTTGGAAATTTTGGATCTATTGAACTTGAACACCCCAACTCTACCCCCCCCCCAAAAACAACAACAACCCTCTACTAGGAACGGCATTTATTTATTTATTTAAATTTTTAAATTGCATTTCTATACCACCCATTTGGGTGGTATTCCACTCTGGGCAGAACACACAGCAAATCAAAACAAACAACTGACAAATATGTCACAAAATAAAGTAACGTGTCTGAGGGCATCGGGATTCAACCTGACTGACTAATTTATTGTTAACAGCTCTTAGGGTTTTGGTGGAGGCTTGAACTATTAATTTCATACCACTCCTCAACTGTGAATCGAATGGTAGATTTAATAATAATAATAATAATAATAATAATAATAATAATAATAATAATAATAATAATAATAATAATAATAATAATAATAATAATAATAATAATAATAATAATAATGGGAACAGGTTTAGAAAATATTAGAAAATGAGAGAAACACGATCCTGGGGGACTTTAAATTTCAAATAGACATCTGACTCAAAACACACCAGATATAACTGTTGTGAAAAAAAGAAGGCCTGGTTTATTGACATTGTTATATCAGGAGAAGCACAAATTGAGGACAAACAACGGGAGAAATTCAGAAAATATCTTGATTTGCAAATTGAAGCTGAGCATTTATACAGGAAGAAATCTGTTGTTGTATCCATAGTGAGTGGATCCCTTGTAGCAATACCTAAAGAATTCTCTAGAAATTTTGGATTTATTAGACTTGAACATCCTAGCTTTATCCCCCCCCCCCAGATATTACCTTAATACAGGAGTTCTCAACATTTTCAAATCAGGGGCCAGGTCACGCTCCCTCAAACAGTTGGCGGCCCGGACTGGTGCTCCAGCCACCGCCGGTGGTGAATTGGCCATGGGCTCATTTACGGCTGTCACAAATGCATTTACAACAGCCGTAAATGAGTCCGTGGCTGTCGTAAATGCATTTATGATGGCCGTAAATGCATTTATGATTGCCATAAACGAGTCTACAGCTGATTCCGGCGGGGGCTGGAGTGAGGACTGGGGTCGGATTCTTTGGCGCTGTGGATGGATCTGACCCACGGTCAGTAGGTTGAGAACCCCTGTCTTAACAGTTCTTAGTTGCTTGGTTAGGGCTTGAACTGTTAATTAATACCAGTCACCGATTGAATCTAATGATAAGAGTTTTATGCTATAATAATAGAACACTTGAAGGCTGTGTATCTTATCTCCCATGGCCATATCATATACTGTACACACATATCCAAATCAAAATTGGTGGCAATCCAGGAATTTACCTTTCCATAAAGGAAGAGGTTCTTATCTTATTTGCTAGTACAGCATTGCATGTGCTTTGGCCAAAATCTAGGAAAATGTGTTGCATGGTTTAATTTTTCCTCCCCCAAATTCACCTCTCTTCTATTAATTAGGTAGAGTGAATCATGGCAAAGAAATGGCAACTTACCTCTTTCTTCCACTCTCCCTGTGGCATTTGTGTGTATAGAGAAATAGGTGTTTCTCTGTATGCATACAAACTTGTATACATGTATAAACATATTTGCACATTGGTGTGACCAAACACGCAGATATGAGGTGTGTGTATGTGTGTCAAAAAGAACTTTAAATATGATGCAAATATATTGGCGGTGGTGGTAGATAGTTTATTGCTTTTCATAGTCTTTCATTGTAAATAATTGTGCATTTGAATTGAGCAAGTGAGTGTGAGATGTAGATCTTGTCACCTGGAGGTGGACACAGATAACCAGCAGCTGCCAACTCCTCCCACCTTCCAAAGTGGCAGATTCACTCTGAAATTCAAGTGTATTTTTGTTGTGGGTAGCTGGGATTTTGGGATACCCATAGGCAGACTGGAGGCCAGAGGGGGGGTGAGGTAGAAATCATGACCCTCCCTGCTTACTATTTAAGCTTTTGCTTAAACACACATACGCATAGACACAGACATAATGGGTATCTCTTTGAACATGGCTTTGTATGATTGTGGAGAATCTTCTTTTGCTCTTTAAGCTTTCGCTTAAACACACACGCATGGCTTTGCTTGACTTTGGAAAATCTTCTTCTGCCAGGAGTTTAACAGTGTCTGCTTGGCAAGTGGCATTGCCAAGAAGGAGGAGATGAGCAGAAGAAATTCTGGTACACAGGCTGGGAATAAAGAGGCAGCAGACACTAACAATGAGCTGTATGTTAAAGAGTGGGTATCTTTCTGTGTGTGTGTGTGTGTGAGAGAGAGAGAGAGAGAGATGTCCTGGGGGCTGCCCATTTCGATACACAGGAACCTTCCTTCTGCTGAGTTGTTTTCCTGTCCTGGAGATGCTGAACATTGAACCTGGACATTTAACAGGCATGGCATATGCTCAGTCATTGAGCTATAAGCCACTTCCCTTGACAGATATTTTGGTAATCTTGGTCGCATACATGCTGAACTTGTTGAAGTGTTAGTGTGTTTTAAGCATCTCAGCGAGTAACCTTCATCAAACGAAGTGGACTTCATCCACGAAAGATAACGTTAAAATACATTAGTTAGTCTTTAAAGTGCCACAATGTTTTTTGTCATTTTGTTTTGTTTACTGAACTTGGAGTCCTATCCACTCCATTGCTCCTCTTTCTTTGTAGATGTATAGTAAATGTCACCCTTGCTAAAAAAAAAAAAAAAAAAAAAGTCGTATCTGACTCTAGGGTTCGGTGCTCATCTCTGCTTATAGCCAAAAAGCCAATGCTGTCTGCAGATGTTTCTGTGGACGTATGGCAGGCATGACTAGGCACCGGAGTGCATGGAGTGCTGTTGACCTTCCCACCAAAGGGGTACCTATTTATCTACTTGCAGTGTCTTGCTTTCGACCTGCTAGGTTGGAAGGAGCTGGGACAGAGATGGAAGTACACTCTGTCATGCAGCACTTGGGTCTCAAACTGCTGAACTTCCAGTCATTATGTTCAGTGTCTTAACCGCTAGGAAGGTTCTTTTCCTCCCTGTCTTTACTCCCTTCCCAGCAGTGGCAGTAAAGACACAATTGAAAGGCTCTGCCCCATTGTTAAGTCTCTGGCAGAATTTGGATGTCTGAATGTTCAGATGCAATAGTGGGGAATCTTTGAGTGTATAAACCAGAAAATGGCAGAAGTAACAGCTGGAGACTCTGCAGTTAGTGAGATTCTAATGATGGAACACTTTTGGAAATTTTGCATAAACACCTCAGGCAACAGCAGTTAATACAGTACAGTCATACCTCGCATAACGAATTTATTTCGTTCTGCGAGGTTGCTCGCTATGCGAAAAATTCGCTATGCTAGTCTGACTCGCATAACGAATTTTTCGCTATGTGAGTTGGACTTTTCCCTATGGAAAAACTCGCATAACGAGCATTTCTATGGGGAAAACTTGCATAGCAAAAAAAGTCTGACTCGCATAGCAAAAAATTCGTTATGCGAGTCAAACTGCTTAGCAAAAAACTTGCTCGTTATGCGAGTTTTTCGCTAAGCGAAACGCTCATTATGCGAGGTTTGACTGTATCTTGATTTCCTTGCCCCCCTCCCCAACATACTATTGTCTGTTCACAACACAGAAAGGAACAAATTATGTAGACAGGTGTCGTGCCAAATGGAGGAACACCAAGCCTTTCTTGAACTGGAATAATGATGGGGTAGTTCCCGTTCTGTGTTTGTTGAATCGGAAGGTAAAGGCTAGCTAAGCTCAGTAAAACAATTACATCTGTTGTACTAAGTGGTACTTGCTGTTGATTAGATACGTACAATACTGTATATAAACCAGGGGTTCAAAAACCTTTTGAAGCAAGGGGCCGGGTCATGCTCTCTCAGTCAACTTTGAGGGTCAGATGGCCATTTTGCTCTGCCTGCATGATGGGTGTGTGTGTGTGGCCATTTTGTCCCAACAGCTTCAAAAGGGCAGCCATTTTGTTTTTCAAATGCCCTTGTAATGGTGCTGTGGGCTGGATTTGGCCCATGCGCTTTAGGTTGGGAACCCCTGATATAAACATTTTAGTTGTTAATTTGTACCGTTGGCTGGTCAGACCATTGGGTAGGTTAGATGCTGCTACTTAAAAATTTCAATTATTAATCAGTCGCTCTCCTCCACCATTTTCAGAAGGTTGTTAAAATGGATTGGTTGTTATTTTACAAAATTGCTACCAACCTACACAACATTTTCCTAATTCCTGGGACAGATGTAGAATTGTTCTTCTTTTTCGTGTCCCGATCAAGTTCTGGACTGTCCAAATGAAGCCATCTTCTGAACCTCCACAAAGATTATGAATACAATTGGGTGTACCATGGGTAACAACCTTGTCAGCTAATCTTTCTAACACCAGATCAGACCAGAATTGTAGAATTGATCTTGAACAAGGAGATTGTGTTGCATGTATAAGATTCCAGTAGCTGGTGTTTGTCACTTATCCATTGTTCTATGTATTTTTATGGTTTCAACTATTGAAAACCCACCCAAAATGGGAAAATATTGTAGCTAGGCGGTATAGAAATCTAATAAATAAATAAATAAATAAATAAATAAATAAATACTGTACATTCCCTTTTCCTCAAGAAAGTTAATCGGTATTTTGTTTTTCCATCTATAGGGCACAGATTGTTTCTGTTGTCATGTGATTTTGCCCGAAACTTTGGATATTGTTATACGCGAATACTCCAATGTTCATTATTAATCATTGTTAAAAAAACAAATCTCAGTATACAACAGTTCTAATTATTAAATTGTACAAGAGTCTTTTGTGCTGTTATCAGATCATAGTTAGTCTTCTTGTCTTTAAAGAGCCAGCCATTCATCAGAGCACTTCGGTTGTCTTGACCCAAAAGCTGTTTGATGTCTTTTCGCTTCTGACTTGATTTATGGTAGATGGAGCACCTAGGGCAGTGATGACAAACCTTGGCATTCCACCTGTTCTTGAACTTAAATTCCCAGAAGCCCTGATCAGCAGAAGTGTTGACTTGAGCTTCTGGTAATTGAAGTCTAGGAGCACCTGGAATGCCAAAGGCAATAACATTTGTCAACTAAGGCAGTGGGTCTCAATTTTTTTTGTTCCAACATTTATTTTGGACTTCAGTCACCATCAGCTCCAGAGTCTATGGACAATAGCTAAGGATGCTGTAAGTGGAAGTTGAAAATGTCCAAGTTGAGAAACTTCAAAACCTATAGTGATGGTATTACCTTCAATGTTTAGAGTGATTTTCAAGTGCAGTTAGTTAAAAACTATGCAGATTTATGGCAGAAAGGGTGAGCCTTGGGCTTTTCACATGTTTTTAAGTACAACCTCCACATGTTTGTTACTGTTGACCATGTGGATGGAGGCTGAGGGGGTTACAAACCACGGTACCTACAGGGTCAACATTTTCAGACTGTTAGTATCATAGGTTTACTAGTACAGTAAAACCTCATATAACACTAAAACCTGGTTCCACAAGTCTTGGTGTTCTATGATTTTTAGTGTTATCTGATGCATGTTAAAATCCTATGGGATCCATAGAGTTACATTGTAACCACACAGGCTTTAGCGGTTGTTATCTGAAGCATTCCATAGGATCTTAATGTTATCTGATGCAATTCTTCCCCCCAGATTCCTTAATGTTATGCGATTTTAGTGTTATTCGATACTAATGTTATATGAGGTATTACTTGTAGTTGTATATGTGCAGTCAATTGTGCTTTTACTTGGAAATAACTCTGAACTCAATGGAACCTACTCCGAGTAGGTGAATAGAGAATTGTGGCCTTGCTCAATTAATTTTTGCAGTTGTGTTGAATGGCGAAAGTCAAAAGGACTATACAAATCCAGTGGTTCTTCGGCTCATCAGGAAAAGGAAGATAGTCTAGTTGAGATGTTTCCTGGTTTATTTTTTTACCTGAGCAACCCCTGTGGAGCTACTATGAAACCCTGATGTCACATGGAGAATTTGGAGGAGTATTCTAAAATATGCCATGTGCTTGGCCCAGTGAGGCACAATGTCGAACCTAGGAAGGTCTCTATTATGGTAGGCCTCTGTCCATCTCTGTAGAAGGTGTCTTTTGCAATTTGGTTGTTGTAGGGATAGATTGCAAAACTTTACTTTGTGCATCTTGTCCATGTAACTCTTTATGACAAGAAATAATAGGACTGGAATTTTCATAAACCTTAAGCTAAAGGGTAAAAGTTTTCCTTATTCAAAAGATAGTCATATCTGATTCTAGGGGGATGGGGCTTATCTTCATTTGCAGCCAAAAAGCCAGCACTCTGCATCTGCAGATATTTCCGTGGTCATTCCATGGAAGGCATGATGAGACGTTGGAGCGCACAGAATGCTGTTACTTTACCCGCAAAAGCAGTACAATTTATCTACTTGCAATTTCTTGCTTTCGAACTGCTAAGTTGGCAGAAGCTGGGACAGATAATGGGCTTTCACTCCATCGAGCAGCACTCGGGTCCTAAACTGCTGACCTGCGAGCCTTCTAGTTGTCAAGCTCTGGGTCTTAAACCACTAAGGCACCACAGCCTCTATGGATCTTAAAGGAGGCTGCAGTACAATTACTGCTATAAGTAGGGCCTAGGTCATTGTGCAAATATTATCTCAGGCAGGGCTTGAAAATATAGCTTCTTGGATTGCAATTTTTGAGATTTTCATCTGGTATAACACTTGTCCTATGGTGGGTTTTTTTTTTGGGGGGGGAATCAGGATCAGGGAACTGTAGTCTGAATGTATCTAAGTTGTGATTTTAGACTACAAGACTGCAGTATTTTGAGCAATATTGGTTGCTGGAGTCACTGTGGGGGAAATTATACTTTCCTTTGTCTGTATCCCCACCTATATTTTGTAAGAGAGCGGTATATATTTACATTTAAGGATGTTTGCTGAAAGTCAAGGTGGTACTTAGTGCAATAGAAAATATTTCTTATCAGCCATTGCTTGGGGTGAGTTGGTACAATTTGTGTAGTATGTCCTTGATAGCAAGAGCCAAGAGTTTTGTGGTAGTTTATCAACAAATGAGAAAAATACACAAGACTCGTATTTTCTTCAGCAGGAGGAACAAGGCTGGAAACTCCAGATGTAAAATAAGAGACAAGAAACAGCCTATACATTGGAAATGTCTTTACTAACTAGCACAGAGCTTGTGTAGATAGGCAACTTGTCTTTTTTGGCCAGTGGTTGGCTGTTAATGCTAGCAAAATAGTTGAGTTTTTGCTCTTCTTCCATGTCTAGGCCAGACGTGGAACTGCCAAAATGAAGCCACCTTTTGGTGAATTCATTCTGTAGTTCCTTTTGCCCGTGAGAAGGATTAGCTGGCACAGCAAGGTTTCCGTGGCCCGGGGTACGCCTGATTGTGGTTCAGAAATACCAGAGTCTTCGAGGAGGCTCTTTCTTTGTACCCCAAATTGTTGCGTGAATCTTCTGTTTTGATCCAGTGGCTTTCAAACTGTCCTGGAAAACATAAGAGAGATAAATATCATTAAACCTCCTTGAAGGATGGTTTACTGATCACTGTTCAGAAATGTGCTGATTGTTACTGCATTTTATCTTAAGTGTGCCATATATATGTCTCAGAATGTGACCTCAAGGTCTTCTGCAGTTAGCCCTCCAGCAGACAGCCCAGCATGTCCCTTGAGTTAAAAAACCACTCTCATGACCAAAATGATATGCTGGAGGTTTTGCTCCTTTCATTGGTAGACGGAAGAATATTCTATGTAAAATTAATAAGGCTATTTGGAACCTTTTCTTTCTACCTCCAGTTATTTCATAGGGTGGTTGTGCAAATGTGTCTTCACTACACTGTTATATCAATTTGGTTTATACTGTTGCTGTAATTTGTGGCAGTTCATTAGAGTTCTGGAGCAGAGCATTCTAAGGAACTCCGGAAACAACTCATGGGATTCTGTTCTGTAGAATGGAGCCATGGCATTTAAATTTCTTCCATTGTGCTACAACTGTGTTGCATACATAAACTGTGTGGTAACGGAGTGGGCAAATGACTTGACTATACAGCCCTGAGTTCTTAAATAAGTGATAAAATGTGATAGAGAAGCAATACTAATTAATAATTATTTAACTTGTTAGCATATGGCAGGGTAGGCAACTTGGTTCCCTCTGTGTTTCTGTATTACTCCTCCTATAGTCCTCAGCTATTGATTGGGGCTAATGGGAATTATGTCCCAACACATCTGTAGAGCATCAGGTGGATTATTCATGGTTTACATTGCAAAATTTTGGAAATATGTATTCTTGTCTTTTCAGCTGAAAACTTGATGCGCCCATAACAGATGGAGCATTGAGAATATATTCCAGTCAATGGATGAATGTTCCTTGCAATTTAGCAGCTGTGGCATTTTCTTCTAAGAGATTGTGCATGTGTTGGTTTGTGCACGTGTGTACTGTAGAGAGTTGCTTAGTTCATAATTTGCAGAACAGGCTGCAAATTATTATTTTTGATGTAGCACATTTTTATGTGTAAGGAAGAGGAAGGGAGAAAGCATTTACAGAGCCATGTTGGAAATGGAATGAAATCAGCTGTACAAGCTCATTCTGCACACAGTCTTGGAAACCTTTGAGGTCAGAATTAAACTGTGCACAAAAATCAGAGTCATCTCAAGAAAAATTGCATCATTTTGAGTCTCATCCACAATGTCTGGTGCAGAGTTATTTAGTTCATAGTCTCGACTAATTTTTTCCCCCTCACTGCCTTTTGATAAGAACAAAAATGTCTTGCGCCAGTCATGCCTATGTTTTCCATTAATTTTATTTACCTTTTGAAAAAGGACTACTAAAAAGAAATCAAAGCATTTGTAAATTAGGAAACAAAATGTTTCTTTTGAACTTTGCTTTTCAAAAGCATTAATTAAATATATAGTAATGTACATTATTTGTTTCAGTTGTTATCAGAGGTTGCTTTAATGCCACCAATATTTAGATTTTGGGCATATTGGAGATGTTTTTCCAAACTAAAACATGTTCTCCTTGAAATCCCAGATGTCCCAGTAGTGGTGAATCACTGGTTTAGACCAGCTTATCCTGTGTCTTCTCCAGGCCTGCATCACTGTGCTGTCTGTTGTGTTGGCAACGACAGGAAGGGTACAGGTGAGCACACTCTGTGTTGTTTCTGCTTCTAAAATATCTATTGATGCATAGTTGCTGTGTTTCTACTAGTGTTTAATTCCACCCTAGGGTTCTTGGACCAAAGTCCAGTGGGTGTCTTGTAATCTAATGATCAACCAGGATATCTCCTGGATTTATTGACTCGGAATTAGATGAAGGTGCCTGCTACCCCTCCAGCAGTTCATTTACTCGTTTACTATTATATTGTGAAGTTGTAAAAAGCTCTGAGGAGCTCTCCTGCATTTAATTCTCTGTTTTTGACCTTCCTGGACTTCTTCCTGGATGAATAGAAGACAGTCTACTGTGCTGTTCCACCCCAGTCACTGCTGTTTAGCTATAACTCACATCGTTCACAAACTAGTCTGGTGTATTATGTTAGAACTTTTCTGAAAACTACCAACAATTTTGGCACCTCTTTCAAAAAGATGGAATGAGTGAGGAGAAAAACTATTTTTGTTGGCTGTGTTACCCAGCATAGGCTGTGCCTGCCAGATATATTGTAGTCTAAAGCAAAAGAGGTTGTTTTATTTATATCATTTTTGCAAAAGGAATTAAATACCAACAGCTACTTCACCGTGTTTTTAGTACAGCTGGGATGTTCATTGGGGTGATGGCAGGGAGACAACACATGCTAAAATTCTGGTATTTTTAGAGGAAAATATGATCCGGTGATATTGAATTGGTAGTTGTTTTTCTTCTGACCTGCCACTCATACGGGGAGGCTTTGCATCAGCATTAAAGTGGCTTACTCTTCTCAGGAAGCATGCAGTGGTTCAGTGGCTAAGAAGCTTGCCTTGTTAGCTGAAAGGCCAGCAAGCCAGCAGTTCAAGACATGGGTACTGCATGACAGTTTGAACGCCTGTCTCTGTGCCTGCTCTTGGGGACATGGAAGGAGCCTCATTCAGGCATCCCTTGAGCAGAGTTTCACCAGCAAAAATCCTTTCAACCCAGAATAATTTCTGACACAAAATTATGATTATTACTCTTTTCAGCAGCTGTCCTAGCCATGGTGCCAGGGCTAACTCTACCATTAGAGAGGTAGGTTGCCTCTGGCACTCTCTCTGCCTTGTTTTCTTGCACAAGGAAGACCAGGGAATGAATGGGACATGTGATGCCATCCAGAGTTGTTTACTGATGCAGCCAGAGCTATTATTCAGACACCTGGCTTCTGAAAAAATCCCAGTGTCGTTGCTGATGCCTGAGGTTATAGTAATATAGCACCAAAAATGGAATTGTTGGTGTGTGGCTGTACCAAGGGCACACCTGGCAATACATCCTGTTAGTCCTTTTGTGGTTTCTCCTCAGTCTGCATGAAAGAAGTCAACACGCCTGTTGATCACAACTGGATCCCACCTGTGTTGGAGAATACAGCTTCCAGAAGTCTGGCAGCAGCTGTAATATCTGTGCCGCGATCCAAATTGTCATCCAAAAAGCAATATTTTCAAGCCCTCACCTGTGTCGTGAGAAGTTCTGCTTGATTGCATTGGTACTGCCCATCATCCTAGAGAGCGAAGGGGGAGTTGGACCACTTTGGCTTGTTTTATGCCAGTCCAGTGGGATAGCTGTGATGGTGAACCTTGGCACTCCAGGTGTTCTTGGACTGCAAATACCAGAAGCCCAAGTTAGCATTCCTGCTGATCAGAGCTTCAGGGAATTGAAGTTCAAGAACAGCTGGAGTGCCAATGTTCGCCATCACTGAGATAGAGTGTCTCAGTGCATAGATCAGCGGGGGGATCTGTGAAAGTGGTGGGAGCTTTGCGTGCAATGGAGGGAAACCAGAGAGAGGAGAGCAGAGTGACAGGTGGAGGGATGGACATACAGTAATAGTATCAAAGGAGGAAAGTGTGAAAGTATTGTTACATTGGCTGCTGCAGCGCAGGCTAAACACAGCGGGAGTGTGTGTACATGTAGCCAAGTATTTGCCCATTTCATCTGGGCTTAAGATGCAATGTCTGATGTTTGCTACATCTTAAAGATTGCCCATTGTAGGGATAAATTCAACCATTGAGACTAGCAGCAGCAGTATATGTCCCCCTTTCTCACTTCAACTTTGCTTCAGCAGTAGAAGAGAAGGATAACAGCTTTTGGCAATCCAAAGTTTCTCTAGCTCACCCAGCATTTTGTTCAGTTATAACCTGTGCTGAAGATTTGACAGCTTAGAAGCACTCATTTGTTCTATATTCATGCTGAGAACAGAGGTGTGAACCATCATGTGTGGGAGGGAATCTGTGAACTGGTTGAAAATATATCAAGGTTTGTACGGTGGCTAAAAGTGTTCAGGTTTATTTTCTTGAAGCATAACTACCTGGTTTCAAGGAGTTGTAATTCAAAATCCTACATCTGCACACTTCTAATTTAAGCTGTTCATGGAGGTGATCTCAGGACCTTTCTCAAATATTACCAAGATTTATTTTATTTTATTTCACTTGTTTAGCCGCCCCCTTGCCGAGGCAACTCTGGGTGGGTTACAACACAAGAAACTCCAACATAACACATTAGAGCAATCCATAGATATGGATAAAACCATCATAAAAATACTGAAATCTCTAAAAATCTTAAAATCACAAATTCCCACAATAAAATTGTCAGATGGTCATATGAGCCAGCGGGGTGGAGTACAGTAAAACCTCGGATAACACTAAAACCTGGTTCCACAAGTCTTGGTGTTATACGATTTTTAGTGTTATCTGATGCATGTTAAAATCCTATGGGATCCATAGAGATACATTGTAACCACACAGGCTTTAGTGGTTGTTATCCGATGCATCCCATAGGATCTTAATGTTATCCGATGCAATTCTTCCCCCTAGATTGCTTAATGTTATGTGATTTTAGTGTTATTCGATACTAATGTTATCTGAGGTATTACTGTATATTTATTTATTTATTCATAACCCCCCCCCCCAAATAAAATAAAAATCGGGATATTTCCCCACTCTGGGCAGTGCACATACAAATAACATAACATAATAAAACAAACAACAAAACAACCAAATACGTACATCATAAAATAAAATAATAAAACAAAATACCTGACATCTGTGGGCACAGAGGGTCAACTGGCTAGCTAGTTTATTGTTAAGGGTGTGATTTGGCTAGACTTCACACATATGTATAGTCCAGGAGTGGAATAGAAGTAATCCACAAGGCCAATTTCTGACTTTCACCTGGACACTAGTTTGTTTGCAAAAAGAAAAGGTGAATTACTATTCCTGGAATTCTCCAGTTCATTTGGTACAAGACAGCTGCGTCCATAATCACTATCCCACACTGAGTATGGAACCTAGAAGAGGCAATGTTATTCCAGATCAAAGGCACCCTAGTTTCTTCATCAGGCCTTGTTGAACCCTGTCAGGCATACAAAATGTTCAAATGACCTATAGTTAGAGGATAAAATCCAGCTTCTCCTTTTCGCTAGTGAGCTTTTCTGAAAACATTTAGACGTAGCTTTTCTTGCCCCCTTGATAATGTTCACCTATATGATATACATGTTTGCAAACATCCCTGATGTGTTGATACGTTCCATTATTATATGTACACAGAAAACAGTTCACAGGTACACCAGGCTGGGGTCATGTGTACAATAGCTTCTAGCAGTCTGAGTGAAACAGTTGATGTGAGCTGGGCTAGAAGAACTCTGGGACTGTTTTGGGGGAGTTTTATGATTTATTTATCTTATGCCTTTGCTTGTTTTTGGTAAGAGAAATACAGATCTTTGTACAGATGTGTGTATCCGCTAGCTCAGTGAGATAGAGCACCTAGGGTTAAGTGTTCGATTCCTGACAGTGCAAGAAAGAAGGAAATAGATTGGGAGAAAAGGAATCAGGAGGGGAGGGGGAGAAATATCTGAGGTTGCCAACTTTTTTAGTAGGCAGGGCTCCTATGCTTTGTGTAAATAGTTATATTTGTAGATATATTTATTGTGTATTGATCTATTATCTATTATGTTATAAATACTGTACTTATTGTTCTGTTATATTGTATGTTTATTGAATCTTTTTGTTATTGTAATGATATTGATATTTTAATGTTATGTGATATTATTTATGATTTATTGACATGTTGTGTTTATGAACTTGTAATTTTACATGTGTTGTGAACCGCCCTGAGTTGATCCTACCGAGTAGGGCGGTATAGAAACTGAAATATAATAATAATAATTCCTCTCTGTGCCCTGGAGGAGAAAAACTGGCTTGTGGCCATAGACAAGCTGTACTGTTCCAAAATGCCTTAAGACAAAGGGGACAGTAAACCAGATTTGAATGCTCTCTATAGTGAAACCTTGGTTAACGAACGGCTTGGTTAATGTAAAAATCACATAGTGAAAGGAAACCTATGGAAAATAGTCACTTGGTTTGCAGATTTTTTTTGGAATGGATTAATTAGTTTTCAGTGCATTCCTATGGAAAACTGCATTTCGGTTATCATTTTGGTTTTCAATGCATTCCTATGGGAAATTCAGTTTGTAATTTTTGTTGTACGAAACATCCCAGAGAACACATTAATTCCATTAACCAAGGCTCCACGGTTACTTAGGAAACTTTGGAAAGGGTTGCCACAAGTTAGAATCAGATTGATGGCATGTAATTATGATTATAGGGGCCATAGTGGCTTAGTGGTAAAGTTGCTGAGCTTAGCAGGTTGGCAGGTCAGCAGTTTGTTAATGTTTTAGGGCCGTATGTGTGTTTACGGTAGCAGAAGAGCACTTAGCTAATGTGACAGTGGAAGCTTGCCTTTCAAGACACACATACAGTCTCAGTGAACAATTATGCACTTTACTTCTGGGTGAGGGAAACACTCAAACAACAGACACAGAACTATGTACAGGTAGAAGTCTGGCTTCAAGGCCCACAGTAGATTCAAGGCTTGGTATCCTGATGGCTCAAGTCCACTGAGCATACAAGAGTCCTGCCACAGCAAACACTGCAGTTTGCCCAAGGCCTTAGTTATTGTGCTTTCCTTAGCAGTTCAGAGTACCTGTTTAGTTCTTTGCATCAGCAGAGCTTCCTGCAGCAGTTCTTTGTCCCTCGTTTGTCAAATGTTGACTTTCAAATGTCGGTCAGTCTCTTCCCAATTCTCAGTCAGTTCTCCTCCTCAAATTTTCCCATCTCAGGTGGGCTATTGAAATACAGTAATTCTGCTGACTCACTCTCAAAGTGGCTGCAGCTGTGCACAGTACAGACTCATATCTCCAAGTGGTTACAGCTGTGTGATCAGCCTCTGATGGCCATTACAGTAATACCTCAGATAGCGTTTACCTCGGATAATGCTAAAATCGCATAACGTTAAGTAATCTGGGAAGGAGAATTGGATTGAATAACGTTAAGGTCCTATGGGATGGATCGGATAACAACCGCTAAAGCCTATGTCGTTACAATGTATCTCTATGGAGCTTTAACATTATCCGATCCATCCCATAGGATTTTAATATGGATCAGATAACACTAAAAATCGGATAACACCAAGACTTGTGGAACTAAGTCTTAGCGTTATCCGAGGTATTACTGTACCTCTATTACCAACAGCTGTGTCTAGACCCTTTTAGGTCTCTTAAAGGTACAGTAGCTCAGTAGGCAGGCATCTTTCTACAATACCAAAAAAATGCCCTAACACAGTTCAAGACCCGAGTGCTGCATGACTTGAGTGAGCTCCCATTAACTACCCCAGCTTCTGGCAACCAAGCAGTTCAGAAGCAAGAAATTGTGAGTATATAAAGAGGTACTGCTTCAGTGGGAAAGGTAACAGAATTCTGTGTGCTTGGGTATCTAGTCATGCCTGCCTCATGGCCATGGAAATGTCTGCAAACACAGACAGCACTGGCTCTTTGACTGTAAACAGAGATGGGCACTGCCCCCCTAGAGTCAGACACTCTTGGCTTTCGACCAAGGGAGAAAGCCTTTACCTTAATTATGATTATGTTAGCACCTAGGATTCTGATGGTGAACCTTGGCACTCCAGATGTTCTTGGACTTCAATTCCCAGAAGGCCAAGAACATATGGAATGCCAAGGTTCACCATCACGGGCATAGGATTATAGTTGGGGAAGCAAAGCCTGATATATTCTGGCTTTGGGACTCAGTTCCTGGAACGTTGGCTGAACATGAGATTATTTTTTAAAAAATTATGGCTTTTAGCCCCTAAAAGTCACCAGGAATTGCTTCTGCCAAAAAAAAACCCACTATCCTTTCCAGTGCCTCTAATCCTGTGGTTCCCACAACCACTGCTCTAATCACTTTCAGTTTAGAAATAATGGTTTCTCTCAAACAAGGTAAAGATGGAGGAAGTGACTAGGCAGAGCTAAGCTTTCTGGGAACTCCAAGGCTTTATGAGTCAGGAAGATTCCTGAGATATACCCTATGAGGAGCATAAAATGCAGGGAGAATATTGAACCCAAAGCCCTTTGCAGTTCCCATAGAGCTAAGTATTGCCCAGCCATTCCCTCTGTCTTCAACCTATTTGAAAGAAGCCATTATTTTTCATCTGAAAGTCATTACAGATGCCTAAAAGGATTGGGGTTATTTACTTTGGCTGAAGCCCCCAGAATTCTAGCTGTGTTGAGTTTTACAGTGTCAGTTAGGAGCAGTGGAATAACAAAGCAAGCATCATGCTGAACTGTGAGCTGCTGGCCAAATCTTTTCATAAGGAAGAAAGAGTGTATGTCCTGCTTCTCTGTAAAACAAATAGACAGCTTCTATATTTGTGGTGTGGAGAGAGAGAGAACAGTGTGGATCATAAAGCGATTGCTCCTTCTGGAAAGTGTGTCTCTGGATTCCTTAGTTCCTAACTGCATTCAATGCAGGATGGAGAAAAAGGCAACAGTCAGGGATAAGAACAGTTTCAAGAGCAGACAGAATCGGTACCAGGAAGAGGAATTAGAGAGATTGGAACTTGTGTGAGTCAATGAGTTAGACCTCTCATTTCCACAGAACACAGAAGAACTATAAGAGATGGCAGTCAGGATCCGTGCAGCTTTTGTCAGTTGTGTATAGTCACTGCATATCTAAAGCAAGAAATTGCAAATAGATAAATTGTTACTGCCTTGACGGGAAAGGTAACAGCATTCCGTGCACTCTGATGTCTAGTGATGTCTGCCACATTACCATGGAAATGCATGTAGATACAGATAGTGCTGGATCATTGGCTGTAAATAAAGATGAGAGGGGCTGTGGTGTTTCAGTGGTCAAGAAACTCCCCTTGTTAGCTGGAAGGCCAGCAAGTCAGCAGTTCGAGACCTGGGTACTGCATGAAGGATTGAGTGCCCACCTCTGTCTCAGCTCCTGCCAACTTGTTGTTGTTGTTGTTGTTGTTGTTGTTGTTGTTGTTGTTGTTGTTGTTGTTGTTGTTGTTGTTGTTGTTGTTGTTGTTGTTGTTGTTGTTGTTGTTGTTATAGCTTCTGAAAGGTCATTAAGGGCAGCCCTATGTAGAGTACATTACAATAATCCAGTCTGGAGGGGACTAGAGCATGGATGTCCGAAAGTAAGGAGTTCCGGACCAGGAGCAGGCATAATTGGTGGATTATACGAAGTTGCGCAAGGAAACTTGCGGTCTGAGCATTGGGCCGTTAGATTGCTTGGGGTGACGGGTACGCGCACCCTTCCCTCAACCGGTTTGGTTGGGGTGAGGACAGCGTGCCGGTCTCCCCCCAACCAAACTGGTGCTTGGAGCACCGGTTTGGTTGCGGGGGGGGGGGTGTAGGGTGGAAGTGAGCATACGTGCCCTCACCCCAACCAAACTGTCGCTCCGATGCTCAGAGTGCCAGAGAGTCACATCCCAAAGTCAGGAGGCCCGTCCTGCTGACTTTGGGGCTTGACTCTATCCGCTTGCCTCTTTGGAAAGGGCAGTGGGGATTCTATGCATGGAATCCCCGCTGCCCTTTCCAAAGAGTCAGACAGATCGACCCCCGTTCCATTTCCTCTTCGGAAAGGGAACCAGTCTTTTTTTTAAACGTTGTGCAATTCAATGTATCGCACAATGTTAAAAACCGGATAAGACTAAGACTTGTGGAACCAAGTTTTAGCATTATCCGAGGTATTAGTGTGTTATAAAACTACAGTTAAACCTCGCTTAGCGAGTAACCCATTTAGCAAAAAACTCGCATAACAAGCGGGTTTTTCAAAAAGCAATCCGACTTGCATAACGAAAATTTTCGCTATGTGAGTCAGACTTTCCCTATGGAAAAACTTGCATAATGAGCATTTCTATGGGGAAAACACGCATAACAATTCTTTTTTGCTATGTGAGTTTTTCCATAGAAATTTTGTTATGTGAGTTTTTCCATAGGAATTTTTGCTATGCGAAAAAACCTCGCATAGCACCTCACATAGCGAGCAGCCTCGCAGAACGAGGTACAACTGCAATTTTTAACCAATTTTGGGGTCTCTGACCCCCTCTCCCCCGCCGGGTCCAGGGAGGTGGGGAGACCTGATCCAAGCTGTTTCCAAAGTTCCCCCACCTCCCTGGAGGCTGCAGCAAGCCAAAATGTCAGGATTCAAATCCCGACGTTCTGGCTTGCTGCAGCCTCCAGGGAAACAGGGCTTTTTTTAAACATTGTGTGATTAATGTATCGCACAACGTTAAAAACCGGATAACGACGGGACTTGTGGAACCAAGTCATAACGTTATCCGGGGTACTAATGTATAAGGAACTTTAGAAAGGAAATTAAAAAAGCTAAAAGACACCAGTTTAAAAAACCCTGTTTTTAAAATTAGAAACGTGTGTTATACTAGTCCCAGATAAATTTATTTTTGAGAGGGATTAATTGAAGTATATTGTATTTCAGAAGATGAGGAATATCAAGTACTGAGGACAAGACTTCCAGGATCAGAATCTGAGACGTTAACACAGGAACCCACCAATGTGTGGGAAAAGAGGATAAGGATATAGTTGGAGGGAATGATGTATGGGGAGCTCATTTATCCACACTGTGTACATCAACTTTGGTCCTGAGCGTCTCTGCAGCAGAGTGCGCTGCTACAATATGGAGCACACGCAAAACAAGTTGATATTGCTGTTAATGATACAGTGTGAATAGTGACAGGATGTCTCAAACCTACACCAGTTGAGAAAATATATCCTCTTGTTGGTATCACTCCATCTAAGATCAGGAGAGAAGTAGCAGCTGACACTGAGATAACTAAGCAAGAGAACGACCCTCGATATCCTGAATGGATATGAGCCTCAAATCCACCAGTTCAGACCCAGGAAGAGTTTTATGGCAAGAACAAACATTCTTGAAGGTACACAAGAGCCAAATCAAATTGAAAGATGGAAAAAGGCGCTCACTAGACAAGTAACGACATTAAAGGAGGATATAGCTGAGGAACTCAACTTCCCCTATGTCACTTAAAGGATTCTGAATAGGCTAAGTGTCAGAGTGCCTAAAAGTAAGACCAACATGCTCGAGTGGGGGATGCTAGTAGACAACAACACGCTGTGAATGTGGAGAGATACAAAGTTTGGCCCATTTGCAAGTCTGCCGATTTCTGCCAGAAACATGTACCAATGTGGACTTAACTTTGTCCAATGAAAAAGCAAAAAAAAAAAAAAGTGGCTACATTTTGGCAGTCCAGGGTGTGACTGGATCATGAAAGAAGAACATATGGGTTCAGATCTCTTGATACAATGTGGGGAATTTAAGAAGGTGAGCTTGAATGGATATAAAGCAGATAAAAAAGAACACCCTGATAGTATCTCAAAAGGTGGTAGATTTTCCTTCAGAGGTTTTATATAAAGATCATCTGCCATGGTTGTTTTAGCTATGGATTTCTTACTTTGGCAGGGACTTTGCTTGAGAATCCTTGGAGTTCCTTCCAGTTTTGCAGGTCTGTGATGACTTAAACCAGGGGATCACAAACCTATGGCCTGCGATGCCATTCCATCAGTCCCATCGCCTTCTTTCCTGCACCTGAAAGTGGAATCGGATGCATTTATGCATGTGCAAACACATCCATGACTTTTGTAAATAGGGAAGTGGGCACATTTGTGACAGCCATAAATGCGGCTGCTTCCAGGATCATGGTCCAGCTTACTCACCTGACCGGGGGACGTGGTCAGACCTGTGGTGCAAAAAGGTTGGCCACCACTGATTTAAACTATGTAGAGATACATTTATAGAATAGGTCCACAGTGGGATCATCCTAGTTCAGAAACTTTTCTTGGGGTCATCCACCACCTTACCCCAAAGTTTCCAGGCCTGGAACAAAAGCTATGAAGAAAGGCAGTGACATGTGTTGTTTTTAAATTTTGGTGGCATCTTCCACTCCGTTTCCTGTTCATTGGAAATAATGAACTGCGGACTGTTCAAGCTTTTATCAAAATCCTCGTTTTGTGCAAATGAACATCCGTTTTATTTGCACGTGATTTGTAAGCAAATGGGAAAATTGTACATGTCAGGGATGCAAGTGATTATAATAGTGCTTATTCTCTCGCTGTGACATAATAACAAAATTGCTGGTTTGTTGTCTCAGAAGTACAGTAATTCTTCATTTTTACAAAGTCTTCCCTCTAAAAGCTGCTTTTAATCAGCACTTGCCTCTTAACAGATGTATGTGTGCCATGTACAATAAAACATTGTTTAGCTATTCCTCTTGTTGCATTGCTGCCTGGTATTGCTTTTCTGCTTTATATAACTATTATTTAGGTCCACTTCCATTCATAATATCTTAAGTAACAGCCTAATTTCACAAAATTAGATGTGCATGGCTCTGTGTCTTTGAGACTGCCATACTTCCCAGATGTATTTTGGACTACACCTCCTCAAACCCTTGACTACTGGCCATTGTTTTGGGGGCATATGGGAGTTGTAGTCTGGAATAATTTTATAGGCAGCAAGTCACTAATCTGCTGTAAATTATTTATTTTGGGATAGAAACACTCTTGAATTTTTATGGTTAATTAGTCTCTAATAATTGTGTAATGAATGAAGATTACGTGTTCAGATGCTGGGCCGTTTATTTTAGATATACAGAGAACTAATGCATTTCCTCGATATTCTCATAGTGATCTTTAACCTTCCCAGAATGTACATGAGACAGCAAGACATGTAATGAATAAGAAATAGAGATGCAGTAGGTTTTTGACATAATATTAAGTTCTACTGTTCAGTCAAGCTGCAGTTTAGCATTAAATGTGATTTATGTTTGGGAGCTAGCCAGCGACTCAACACTAAGTGTCAGGTGGTGGTTAACTAACCTGACAACCCTGAGGAGTAATGGCCCTTGGGTGCCGAAGTCCACAGGGAAGGGTGATGGTCCCCAAGTAGATTAAATACCATATTGATGAAGGGCAGCAGCTTCAACACTGACGTGGGGCTGAGGAGGACCTTTGTGTGCCAGAAGGGCTCAGGACCAGAAAGTGGCTCACAGAACTGGATCAGTGGTACAGGTGTCATGCTGCGATGCAGAAGGCAAATGAAAGGCCAGTGCATTATATTCTCAGGACAGTCTTCATGGCTGATCGCCATGAGGATTGCCAATATTTGGATTTATATTTGGATATGGCAAAACAAGAAGATGATGTTTAGGAAAACAAGCCAACTTCAGAGCCTGGCTGCTTTCCTCAAACCACTCTTTTCCAGTTTTGGAAATCCACTTTGGGTAAAAAAGGAGTTGCAGTTAGTTGAAAATGGAAACAAACAGTTGTCATTTCTCAGATACTCAGAAAGATGAGAGAGCAAATGGAACAAGAAAGCCTAGGCTTAACCTCAGCTCATTCCTAGACAGTAATTCTAAAGGGCGGGTTCCTTTAATACTGTGATGGCGAACCTTGGCACTCCAGATGTTCTTGGACTTCAATTCCCAGAAGCCCAAACCCCCATGAATCCACATGAATGGGTTTGCTGTGATTCATCTCTCCCACGCCGCTCTCGTCACTCCTGGAAGCAGAAGCAAAATGTGCCTGTATGGGCGCGTTTTACTTCTGCTTCCGGGAGCAACGAAGGCAGCGCAGGCCGGATGAATCGCAGCAAACCCATTCATGTGGATTCCTGGGGGCTTGGGCTCCTGGGAATTGAAATCCAAGAACATCTGGAGTACCAAGGTTCATCATCACGGCTTTAATATCTCACTGCAACCAGGGTGTTTATCTGATCTGTTTCCCACCTCCTCGTTTCTGTTTAGTTGTTTTTCTGGGCCACTATGGCTTCCATTCCAGGTAGTTGCCCATTCCAGTATCCCATAATTCCCTGCAGCAGAGATGCACTTGGCAAATAGGAAAGGAGATGCAACTTTCAGAATCCACGAACCATTGTGAAGCAGTGGCCCTGTCAGCTGGTTGAGAAACAGTGCAAAGAGATCATTCTTCCAAAGATGGTTGATAACAGTGGTGGCAAACCTATGGCACATGTGCTAGAGGGGACACTCAGAGCCCTCTCTGAGGGCACGTGCACCATTGCCCCAGCACAGAGTTCGCTCTGCCAATCAGCCCAATGGGAGCACTTTCTCCCTTCCCCCAGCAGATTTTGCCCCCTCGTATTACCCAGCAGTCTAGTGGGAGCGCTTCCTCCTTCCCCCAGCACAGAGTTCACCCCGCCCTTCTGACCAGCAGTCCAATGGGAATGATTTCTCCCTCCCCAGCACATATCTCGCCTCGCCTCTCTGTGGTGCTGATGGCAGCCTATTGACTTTGGGCACTCATTCACTAAAAGGTTCACCATCATAGGTTTATAGCATCCTGGGCAATCAAATGGCTGCATGATGTAGATCAGGCCTGTGGTGCTTCTATAGAAACAAGAGGAGCTATGAAAGGCTCCCAGACTGGGGACCTCTGTAGTCAGCCCTGCCTCTTATACCTGGTTGCAATTCCCAAAGCTCAAGTGAAGAACATGCATAAACAGCAGCAGGTGTTGAATGACATGTAAGGCCATTCTTCTCGTGTAGGCTTTAGCTGTTTTCCAGAAGGCAAACAGAAGACCTCTGCATGATATTGTTCCCTGGACTATCTTCATGGCTGAAAGTCAAATCAAATGGCCCTTCGGTAGCCAGAGGATGCTAAGAATCTCTAGGACAGACATTCTCCTAAGAACTGTTTCAAGGAGTTAAGAACAAGAAGACTTTCGGCATTGTGATAGCCAATACTGTATTTGGAACAGATACTGCACTTGAAGAAGAAGAAACCTTTTGCTCATACTCCTGGTGAGGGAACTTGTCATGTTTTTGTTAGCCTTTGAGGAGAAAAAGCATTAAAAGAATATCAGTCTGAGCCAATTTTGAAAACCTGGAGGTGGTTGGCAATGAACACATACCTTTTCAGCTGTAATTGGATTTTAAAATGTTTTTTAAATATTGGATCTCTAGCTGTGATGAGTGTGCATTTTATTTATAGCTGCTTAGCTCCTGGTTGCTCCTGAAACAGCTTCTGCATCTTTCTTTTTGATGCTTGAGGTCTTTGGTTATTTCAGTGACTCTGAGTAGGAACGCTGCTAGGCAACCTCTTCTTCATGTTATATATACATATCTATAATGATGAATGTCAAGGTACAGTTTGGTAAACATATGCATTCTGTTTCCAGCATTATTTGTTCCTTTTCCTCTTTTTCAGCTGCAAAATTTTTCTCTCCTCCTTTATCTGTCTTTTTCTTCACCCCACTCACATTTCAAGAACTACAAATGACAGGTTCCCATTGCTTGGCTGGGTTGCAGGCCACGTGACTGGACTGCTCTTTCTCTCTCTGTATTGCAGACTCAACATACCAAACCACATGGATATTACTCCCATGATAAAAACATAGAGGAAAGGTGTGTCAGCCTTACTTAGTGCTATAATGACTTTTGTTTCCTGAAGCGTTTAACCTGGCCTTTATTTTGTCTGGTAATCTTGGGTGACCAGGAATTTCATATTAGTGAGCTGGTTTGCAAAAGAAGGCTGGATTACTATGCTAAATTTAATTAATCTTTAAAGTTAAACATTAAAAATGCCTCTACTAGCTCCTGCCAACCTAGCAGTTTGAAAGCAAGACATTGCAAGTAGATAAATAGGTCTCGCTTTGGCAGGGAAGGTAACAATGTTCCGTGCCTGCCACATGACCATGATATACGAATTAAGCCTAGTGAACCTGTTTGTCCACCCAAGTTGTTTGTACTGCAGGTGTAGAAAGCACTAGCTCTTTGGCTGTAAACAAAGATAAGCCCTAGAATCGGCCATGACTGGCTTTTGGGCAAGGGAGACGTTGAATATAATGTAAGAATCTTTGGGATGTCTATTTTGAACAGGCGCTCACAAGGCTGTATTGTTTAAAGGGTGAAGAGGAAGAAAAGGCAAAATATTTTGACATTTTAAAGACTCATGGGTTTATTTCATGTGAGCTTTCGTGGATCAAAGGTATGCTGATTTCTAAATATTTTGCCTTTTTGGGTAAAACCTGGGTGAGTAATTCATGGCAAGCAATCTGCACAACTCAGGGAGATGTTTTATTTGTTTAGCTGTTTACCACCTTTGTCCCTGTAGAAAGGACTCAAGGAGCTTTTTAGTGTTTGGAAGAGTTTGTTCACAGCATGCCGTTGGGCAGCCCCACTGAGTTTGCACCATTATCCCAAGTGAACTGGGTATTATGCTCCTTTTTCACAGTTACTTCATGTACAGAAATTTAAATAGGCCCTTTGGTGAATACAGTTACATATTAGTCTCTGAATTATGCATCCCTTTGTGACATTCTGTAAAATACAGGTAGACAAAGTTGCAACTCTTTAGCTGTTACTGCACTGCAAGCTTCAGGCAGTCTTCCTTGTTACAGTAAAACCTCGCATAAAGAATGCCTTGCCTAGTAAGTAACTCGCTTAAAGAGCAGAATTTTATCTGAATGGTTGCTTTGCTTAACAAATAAAACCAACCAAAAACTCACTTAACAAATAAACCGGGGTTCGCAATCCCCCCCACAATTGCTCACTTACAATGGTGTTTCACTTAAAGAGCAAACTCGCTTAAAGAACAATCCTGTGGAATGCATTATGCTCTTTAAGCGAGGTACAGCTGTTTTTGCCAGTGAAGGGGAGTGGTGGTATATGTGCGACAGAAATTATTTAGACAAGTTGCAAGATTTTTTCCCTACAGTTACTAGGAATTTGTTTTCTCCCAATCCCCTTGATTAGACAGATGGAATAAGAGAATACAGTAATACCTCATATAACATTAGTATCGAATAACACGAAAATCGCATAACATCAAGGAATCTGGGGGGAAGAATTGCATCAGATAACATTAAGATCCTATGGGATGCTTCAGATAACAACCGCGAAAGCCTGTGTGGTTACAATGTATCTCTATGGATCCCATAGAGGATCAGATAACACGAAAAATCATATAACACGAAGACTTGTGGAACCAGGTTTTAGTGTTATATGAGGTTTTACTGTACTGTAATGATGAGTGTAAGAAGAAATACAACAGAATAGTACTTACAGAACAGTAAATGTGGTACAAGAACATAGCATCTTGATGCCTCTAAATCAGGAGTTCTCAACCTTTTCAAGCTGTGGGCCAAGTCATGCTCCCTCATACAGCTGAGTGGGCTTGGACTGGTGGTTCCCCCTGCTGTAAACACTGCCATAAAACACCTCCACAGCTGTGATAAATGTGTTTATGACAACCGTAAATGCGAATGCAGCTGTTTCTGCCACTTCGGCTGCTGGAGCGCACAGCGATGGGCCACATGAAATGGTACCATGGGCCCGGTCTGGCCCACAGGCCATAGGTTGAGAACCCCTGCTCTAAATGTACTAATGTGTTTTGCGGACGTGGGCCTTTTGTTTCTCTTATGGTGGGATTCATGTTCTTTGAAAGAGTGGTTGATAGGGCATAAGTTTGAGTAATACTGGCATAGGACTGTCCTGTAAATATACTCTCTTGTTGATATTTCTCCACCTAAGATGAGGAGATAAGTAACCCGACATTCTCTGAATGGATATGAGCCTCAAGTCCTCTGACTCAGATCCAGGAAGAGCTTTATGGCAAGAACAAACATTCTTGAGAGCATGCAAGAGCAAAACTAAATTAGAAGATGGAGGAAGGAGCTCACTGGGCAAGGAACAACATTAAAGGAGGCTGTGGCTGAAGAACCCAACCTCCCCTATGTCACTTGGATGGCTCTGAATAGGCTGAGGGTTCGAGTCTCTAAATGCAAAACCAACATGCTCAATTGGGGGCTGCTGGTGGACAACTGGCTTCATTTTGGCAAGGTTTGATTGTGAATCAAAAGAAGAACTGTCCTGAAGCATCCCTCTATAGCTGGATATTTTGTTCAACACTAGGCTGTGAGGCATGCTTTTTTTAAACAGCAAAGCTGCTGTCATAAAGCTTCTAATGAGAAGGCACCTGTAGGTTTCAGAGGAATCCAACTTTTCTAGAACTAGAAAAGTTTACAAAAATTGCCTGCATGGCACATTTCTTTGTGCAAATCTGCTGTGATCCCCATTGATTTAGATGCCTGTAGGAAAATTGACATTTGATGCCTGAGATGCTATATGTCCTTGCAAACTTGTATGTGTGCTGTACAGGTGTTATAAGCCACTGCCAACAAGTGGAATAATTATGGGACAGTGTGCTGATGTTCTGTGATTGCCATAGGAATTCTGAGTTAATTTATTTGTAGCAGGTCTGTTGTTTCCAGTTTTAGCCCTATGAATAAAATTGACCTCGGCAGCGGCGGTGTCGTCGAGCCTCCCATGGCCACGGGAGGCCCCTTTATCCTCCTGGCCGGTAGCAGGGCCAGGAGGGTGTGGCAGTGGTGGTTTGCTCTTTAAGTGAGGTACAACTTGTAGTCCAGTTATTTCATGGTGAAGTCTGCTTTTGAAATTCCTGTTTTTGAGAATGAATGCCTTAAAGCTAGTGATCTCTGAGAAGTTGTAGTTTAGAAATGCAAGGAGTCACACAAATGAAAGTAACTTTGATGTAGCATGGTACCCATTCCACTGTGCAGATCTCCAGAATGAGAGAATTTAAGGCCAAATATCAACTTCTCATGGATATGCATGGAAGAATTGTATAAAGAGAGCAGTACAAACAACTTTGGTGGACAAACAGGTTTACTAGGCTTAACTTGTTTGTCACATAACTTCCCTGGACAACGATCCATGACAAATTCAATATTGATAACTCTCTGATTTTTTTGGGCAGTTTATTTATTTCTTACACACACAAACCCATACAAATAATATCAGAAAGAAATCCTCCCCCTCCCACTCATTGGGGAAGAATATCCAAAAAGCCTTCTTCAAATAAGAGAGGCGTATTATTTGTTCAATCAGGTTCACATATTAAAATACAATATGTTTGTATGATACCTGTTGCAACCTGATTTGTATTTGTGTTTCTTTAATAGACAACTGTTTTTAAAAAATGAAAAGACAGTTATCTTAAAGTTAGCCTGAAGAGTTCTCTGATAAAAGTTTTGTTGATTTTTGAATAGGGATGTTGCTGATAACAGATGTGTATAGCTGTTTGATTTCTGTTCCAAAACTGAGATACAAAGCAGTTTATGGTGTGATTTAAAAGCAATATACTGTTCTTGAGAAGACACCCAGTGTGGTACAGTTAACAGCATGACAGAATAATACTAGGGAATCCTGGATTCAAATCTCCACTCAGCTATGGAGATTCTCTGGACTGGAATGGAAATGGACGGAGTGAACTTTTGCTCAAAAGCCAGTCGTAACCAACTATAGGGTTCAGTACTCATCTCTGTTTATGGCCAAAGAGCCAGCACTGTCTGCATCTGCAGACATTTCCATTAACACGTGGAAGGCATGACTAGATACCGGAGTGCACGGAACGTTGTTTACCTTCTCACCGAAGTGGTACCTATTTTATCTATTTGCAATTTCTTGCTTTTGAACTGCTAGGTTGGCAGGAACTGGGACAGAGATGGAAGCTCACTCCGTCTACTCCTTAAATATCTCACTTGGCTTTGAAAGCACATGAAAAAGGTGGGCATAAAAATAGCTAATTGTTATTCTCCTATTATAGCCAGCTTGGGCAGTGACTGTGTTGACTGAGAGCTTCTGGCAGTTAAAAAAAAGTATTTCTGAAGTCTGATTCATTATAATATTTTGACTAATCTGCTTACCTCCTATGTCAAATAAATGCCCATGGGCGCATTCTGTAGAATGGCTAAAGTCTAATGTGTTAGTGTGATGGAACTTCTTTTCTCTGCCACATCCCTGACAATCATTGTACCACCTGAAAATCAGCTTTTAGTGGTTTTCCCACCCTGTGATATGTTTTAAGACTCAAGAAGTTCCAGCATAGATTCCCACCTGTCCTGAGTTCTGTTGATGTAATTGCAGCCAGTGTAAAGCAGTTTTCTGGTTCCTGACCAATGTGGTTTAAAAAACAACTCATCTCTTCCTGTTACAAAGCTAGAGTTTTATTTTTGGCATGCCAGATAACCAGATAGAAGTCCCACCCCCAAACACACACTTCTGTATTGGCCAATACTAAGAGCATTGTGGTAGATAACCTAGGATGAGTGTCTTTCATGGTGCAATCTTATACATTGCTTCCTGTCAAGAAAACAGGTGTAGAAATGTGCCTAATGCAGTCACAAGTCCTTTTGAACAGAAGTTGAAGGAACTTGGTTTAGTTTGGGGGGGGGGGGAGGGAGATTGAGAGTTGATGTGATAGTCATCTTCAGATATCTGAAGGTTGTCATAAACCAGAGCAAGAAAGCTTGTTTTCTGTTGGTCCAGAGTGAAGAACTTTCTGATAGTATGTGCTGTTTAGATAGTGTAATGGACTACCTCAGAAGTTAATGGATTCTTCTATATTGAAGGTTTTTAAACAGGTTGGGGGTGATAACATCCCACTGGAGTGCTTGAAGTGTGGTTTTCCAGCATTGTTGAACAAGATGATCTTTGAGATCCCTTCCAACATAGCAATTATGTGCTTCTGTAGAATAATGCAGTTATTGTTCTGAAAGACTTTGGAGCAAGCCAGTGCTTGTAGAGATGGAACCTTAGGTTTATGATGATTGCTTGCAGGTTAATTGGATTGAGGAGTACTATATATAACAGTATATTTGTCATTACAACATCTTAAATAAAAGCAAATTTGTCATTGCACTTGAAACTGTACATTGGTCTTCAATGATGATGATGATGATGATGATGATGATGAAGATGCTAATGATAATAATTTTGTGCCAGATATTATTCTGGGTTGAAAGGATTTTTGCTACAGAAACGCCACTCAGGGGACGCCCAAATGAGGCTCCTTTCATGTCCCCAAGATCTTTTCCTACCAAAGTGGTCCCTATTTATCTACTTGCAATTTCTTGTTTTCGATCTGCTAGGTTGGCAGGAGCTGGGTCTTGAACTGCTGACTTGCTGGCCTTCCAGCTAACAAGGCTAGCTTCTCAACCACTGCAGCCCCAGTGATGCTATTGAAGACGCAGAACTTGTGAATGAAAGACATTCCCACATTTACTTGCTGGCTCATCTGTTCTTTCTTCACTTCCATTTTTAAGGAGACTCTGGGAACCCTCAGCTATCCAAATATGTCATTTTAACTTAATTTGTCTAATTTTTTCGGCTGTCAAAGGGCTTTAAAATGTTATACAGGCCATATCCCTGTCTTAGCTTCCTTTGTGCCCTTTTTTTGCTTCTTTTCTTCCACCATCACCTCCTCCTCCTCCCTTTCCTTTTTCAGAGACTTTTAGTAAAACTAGTTTACTCTTGAAAGCACATATTTCTGTTCCTCAGGGAAAGAATTGGCTGTTGCCAAGGGCAGCGAGATATTGAGGGCAGCCTGGTGGCTGTCTCAGTGTGCCAGTGCCAGGCAATTCTCTTCTTGGCTTGCTGCTCATTTTGCAAACTAACTTTGGTGGGCCGGTTTCCAACCTTTAATTTATATGTCAGTTTAAATAGCTTGAACAGCTCATTGGTTGACACACACAGAGAGAGAACTAACTGTGTGTAACACTTAGTCTATAAGCCTGTGTTTGTGAAAAGACTGGGCAGTACTCTTGCAATTTCTTTCTGTAGTGGACTTAATACACATAAAGCTACATAGCAGCAACGTGGTCTCCTCTGAGAATCTGTGATCTGAATATAATCCATCAATAGGAATCTTTCTAACTCGCAAAGCAAAATGCAGTTTCTTGGGTGCTGGATTTCAGAGGCTGGCAGAATTACAGGAAGAAGATAGGGCTACAAAAATGTGTGTGTGTGTGTGCTAACTTAAACTGCTGCCAGTAACACATCTCTTGTCTGCATGAAACATTTGTGTTGGTAAAAGTACCTGATTCAGCACTGATAGTTTTCATACTTTTCCTGCTATTCAGGCAGCGTGATGATCAGGGCTTTTCCCCATGACTTCCTGAATTTCTTTTCTTTGTTCTGGTTAACATGGTTTATTTTGTTTGGATCTTTGTATTGGGGACATAGTTTAGCATTATGGGGCTTTCCTCTTGAGTTTCATTTCCGCTTCGATAGAAGGCTTTTAATGAACATACAAATGTCTTTTTAAAAAATGCCTCTGAAGAGAAGCTAGCCAAGAAAACTAGCTTTCTAACATATATTTCCAATGATGTTAAATATTTAATGCAGAGGAGTAATATACAAAGAATGGGCTTTTGAAAGCATTGTTCGGACAAGATTTGTGGTAAACTGTACTTTCCCTGCAAGCTCTGTAACAGGAGGAGGGCAATCATGGCGAGGAGGGCAATCATTTTGCCTTACCTTGGGGAACCCTGGACTTGGGAAACATTTTCCAATATGGAATGAGGAAGAAGTCAAAAACTAGGAAACCACCAAATTAATGATGAGTTGGGAGGGGATGACCATTTCATAGAATAATAAGCCCTACCCATAAAAAGGAGTTAAATCAGTGCTTCCCTATGTGGGGCACACACCTCACAGGGAGACTTCAATTGTCAGAAGCCTCAGTCCAGTACATTGACTGATCAGTGCTTTGGGGAATTGACTTAGGCTTCTGGCAATTGAAGTCCAAAAAACAAAGGTCAGGAAACGCAATGAGTTAAGTAAACATGTAGGGGAAGAAGCAGGCCGACCCCACTCAATCCATCTTGCTATCTGTGTGAAGAGCTAAATCTGAAAGGATCACTTCTGTTTGTAAAGCATCCCCATGTGACCAGAAATCCCAAAATACCAGCATTACTGATGACATGGAGATGCTTCATGGATAACAATGAGTCTCCGTTTAAAATTTAGTTTTTCACAGGTGGAGATTGAGAATGGAGTGTAGTGGGGCTAAGGCTATTCCTTCTCTTGCATGTTTAGTTTAATCTCTTGTTAGAACATAGAGGTACCTCTATGAAAGTGTTGATTTGTAGAGTGAAGGAGTTCCTCAACCTAGGTTCCATTGGTGATTATGGTCTTCTACAGCTTGCATGAACCTTTGCCTGTGCTGACTGTGGAAGATGGGAGAGAACCCAGTCTCCTTACTTCTACTCTAGCCCAGTGCTTCCCAAACTTGAGTCCCTATGTATTCTTGGACTACAATCCCCAGAAGTTTTCATTATTGGCCGTGTAGGCTAAGGCTTCTGGGAGCTACAGTCCAAGAACGTCCAGGGAACATAGTTTCGGAAACACTGCTCTAGCCAACTGCTCAGGCTTTTTCAACATTGAAATCTTTGGTTCCCTTGGGTGTGTCTTCATTAGCCCTTTTATCTGTCTCTGCTATTTTCCAGCAGAACTTGCTCTGTTGGTTCTCTTCATTCAATAGTTGTCTTTTAATAGCGGTGGAAAGTTTATTCCCATGTTATGTACCATGGCGTTCAGTGCAAAACCCAAACATGTCTCAAGTACAACAGGAATTATTTCCAACCTTTCCACACACAATCCTATTTTTTTTAAAGGCAATTTATTTTGAAGTAAGACTTCTCCTGAATCCTTATCATTTGATTTATTGGTGCTGCAGTGTTTAGAAATGTGAAGACCAAAGGCCCCCCTCACCAAATGAAGGGGGGCCTGCTAGAGAAAGTATATGTGTTGAGACTCGCCTTTTGTGATAAAGCACCCAACATGTGTTAACAGATGCTGTGGAAACTGGATCTTCGCACAATCTTTTTTTAAAAAAGTTTTTAATTAAATTAAGTGTTATCCTAATTCACACATTTCAAGTCACACTTTAAATATAAGGACACATTGGAAGGCCTGGTAGTGTCAAAACATGGGTTTTGTTGTTGTTCAGTTGTACAGTTGATTCCGACCCATGGGTAAGTGGTGTGATTTTGGTATATGCTGGCGTTGATTGAGACAACTTGGTTATAGCAGTTATGTAGCAGTTACAGGCTGCCTGTGGTACAAAAAGGCATTGTGCTCCAGCCTGCCAGTTACATCAGGTCGAGGTAGTGGTTAAGATGCTAGCTGGATGACTGGAAGGTCGGAAGGTCAACAGTACAAAGACCTAACTGATGCACTATTGAGTGAGTTCCCATCTCTGTCCTAGTTCTCCTTTGTGTAGTCTGTGAATCCCCACTTTTGGGTTCTGTGCCTGCACGGAGCTGTTACCGGAACTTTCAAGCTGATTGGATAAAGTTTGCATGTTAGGGGCACCCACCATACCACCCACCCTTTGGTGCCATTTTGCGCTCTTTCATCAGTTAATGCTTAAATTAAGCACAGGATAAAATAAGTCATCTCATCCGTGCAGCTCAAGCGGGAAGGAAGGGTGAGAAAGTGTGAATTCACAGACTAAATACTCGAAGAATGAAAGTTATTACTGGTAAGTACAACTTAACTACCTCCTTCGTGTAGTCTGTGAATCCCCACTTTTGGGAGATTAGCAAGCTCACACTCACTTGGTAGGTGGGTAGGCTCATGAGATGAATCCACATACATTGACTCAGTGGCGTCGCTAGGGGAGGCTAGGGAGCGGGTGGCCCCAGGCAGTGCTTTTTTGGCTATGTGTGTTCTTGGACTACAATTCCCAGAAGCCCTAGTGGGAGTGGCCGCCAGCGTCCACCAGGGGAGCGGCAAATTTGGCTTCAGCCCTGGGTGGCTGAATTCCACGACGTTACTGCATTGACTGGAACAGCAAAGTACTCGGTAGCAGAATGCAGCATACCTGTTGGGATTATTTTTGTGCCACCTGTTCTTTCCCTATTTTAACAAAATCAGACAACCTGCCCATGGTAAATTGCTGAAATTGAGGGATACTGTTGTGTGGAGACTGAGTGCCCAAACTCAGCAGGCTGCTGTTGGCGCCAAAGAGAGTTGGGGTGAACCTTGTGCTGGAGTGAGTGAGGAAGTGATCCCATTGGGCAGAGGGATGAACTTTTTGCTGGAGCAACAGCGTGTATGCCCACAGAGAGGGCTCTGAGGTTCGCCACCACCTGTCTAGATTTTAGGTCTAGTACTCTTTGTATGTTCTACAACAGGGTATGATTTGAGTATATTGAATTGACCTGTCTGTCAATACTGGTGCCAGTCAGTACTGACTTTACTTGTTGTAGATGTGGTCAAGGTTCTCTTTCTCTATGGGGCCAACTCTTTAGTCATGGTCTAGATATTCAGATGTTACAGTTTAGAAGCAAAAATCATGCTTAAGTCTCTACAGTCGTAGCAGTTAAAAATATGGCTGAAGTTCATTGACCACATTATATCTGTCACTCAGATATGTTTGTGTATGGATCCAAACAAGTTGTGATCTTATAAACTGGAATACAAGCCCTGGGTACCGGTTGATCTCTGTTCATATTATGCCAAGGTTAAGCTTCATTTGGATCAGTCCTGCTGTGTTGTCCATTTTCCATTGTGTGAAACTTTTCAGGTGTGTGAAGCTGGAATGAAACAATGACTGGACACCTCCAGGATGTCATGGTAGCTTCCCTAAATCCCCTCCACAGGCAAGTTTAAGTTTCACATTCTTTAAACTATAAGCCTATGCTCTAATATTTTGGGGTCTGATTTCTTCTTCCATTGAAGATTATCAACAGGTTCAGTTTTAATATGGTCAGCAGATAAGGCGGAAAGTGTACCCTCAGGTTTTCATCTCCTCTGAGCCCTTCTCCCCTCCCCCTGACTTCAGGAAAAAAGAATGAAATGGAATTCCATTGAGCATTGTGCTTTTCTGATGAAGCATTTAATAGCCAAAGACTTGTCTGTTCTGCCTGAGCAAACACTGTGCTTCTGAGAATTTCTCGCCAGAAGCAGCAGCTTAAGCCAGAAGATGAAGATGAAGATATAGATATATGCTTAAACTCGAGTGACCTTCTAAAAATAACAGAGGGAGCACATACGGGAAGTCTCCATTTTGCCCTGTTCCTTGCTATCCAAAGCTCATTTTAATCTATCATAGCTTGGCTGAATTTAGGCACTTTAAAATATTGAACAGCATCTTGTCGCATTATGCAGTCACAGAAAAGTGAGTGCAAGCGTTAAGTGGTTCGGCAACAAGCTGTATTCATAGTCTCGTAGTGGCTGTGAGATTGGTTGCGCAACCAATTGGTAGCACAGTCAGTTGTGTGACAGGAGGTGTGTTGGAATAGGAGAAAGCTTGTGTGATTTTTCTTATGTGAACAGGATATCAGCCATTACATTCAACCTTTTATTGGGCTGGCCCTCAAGGCAGACTATACCGTTTGTTTGTTGATTTATTGATTGACTATTATTTGTCAGCCACCTTTCTTCCATTTTGCCTTATTGCACTTGTTTGAAATAGTACAAATGACTGTGAAAGCTGTAGATTCCTACCGATAAGAGTGTCAGTGTCTGACTCTGGCCTGTTAGCTGATTGGTTGTGGTGATGATGTCTTATATATACACTGCCTTGAGCCTTTTTGCTGGAAAGTAGTCTGTATAATTGTGATAGAGTAATTATTTTGCTATGAGATGAAATCATAGCTAATGGTACAGAAGACAGAAAGATATCTCACTTGGTCATACAATCGATATGTGATGTAGCACAATGGGCTGGAATGCCTAGCTATGGAGCCAAGGACCAGGAGTTTGAATCCTATCAATACCTCCCAGGAAGCAAGTCAGTTAACATTACTTGAAGCATGTATGGGTCTGGAGGGCTTACATGACCACCCCTGGGCAAACTCTACGGTCCAAGTTTACCACAAGAAGGAGGGGTTGGAGAGGCACTTTTGGGTACTTTATGTCTAGAGAACCCAAGGAGGGTTATTACAAGTGGAAATTGACTTCACAGTACAGTATATTGTTGTTTTAGTAATAGTAGAAATATTTACATTAAAATTATTATTGCCAGTAAATCCCTCTCCATTTAAATTAAGTGCCATAAAAGCTTGAGCAAATTAATATTTCTAGCTAGCCATTTCTAAATGGTTTTGCGTAGGTGTTAATGAGAGAATATGTTAATGAGGGAATTTTCATGGAGGGTGTCATCACAGAGAAGGCCATGACCTGGGAGTTACCTGTTTCCCACCAACGCCTTAGTGATGTTCAACTGGGCAAATATTTTCCCCATTACCGTCTGACGTGTATATTTCAGAGGGCTTTGGTGTGTATTCTGCAGTGCACACTTGTTTATCCTACGGGCATGTAACACATGACTCATCTTTTCCCTCCCCATTTTTGTAGATCATCTGCTACTACGAAACAATGACTATTCTCTTTAAAACAAGTCTGCATTTTGTCTCCTCAAAATGTACTGTAGTTCTAGTTATAAACAAGCCGCCAGCAGAGTTAGCACTTTATGGACAGTATGAACACTTATGCTATCTGATGTTAGCACATTAGTAGTTTAGTTGGAAAGGACTTACACAAACATAGGGCCACGAGTGAGAAATTGTTATCTTTTGTTCCTTACAAAATAATTGGTTTGATTGAGGGACATATTTGATTAGCCTCTCTGCTGCTGGTTTTGATATATAGGTGGATGATATGAAAGAAAGCTCTCATCTAGAAAACTCAACTTCTCTTTGCGCATGCCATATTCAGAGGGAACTAGTTATTCCAAATCCCAGAGTCTAGACCTAGGCTTATAATTTCACAATAGTTTGGGCAATCCCATTGTCCCACCAACTCTGCCTTAGGGTGTGCCAACTATTTTCCTAGCATGAGTAGTTGGGCCTGGTTTTGTTTGATCATGAAGCATTTGAATCTAAGCTAAGCTATGCAGTCAAACCTCGCATAACGAGTGTTATGCTTAGCGAAAAACTCGCATAATATTATATTGTGCTTCTTTATGTTTATCCTACTTGATAAGGTTGCAGAAGACACTGGAATATGATGCCAGTAATATTATTTCGGATCAGGAGAGGACAACCTTCAGAGATCCCTGGACAGAGACATCCCGAGGAACTGGAGGGCCACTTCTGTTATTAAAGGGTAAAGGTCTCCCTTGCTCAAAAGCCAGTCTTGTCTGACTCTAGTGGGGAGTTGCTCATCTCAGTTTTCAGACAAAAAGTCAGTGCTGTCTGTGTCTATAGATGTTTCTGTGATCACATAGCAGACTAGACACGGGAGCACAAGGAACATTGTTACCTTCCCACCAAAGCAGTACCTATTTATCTACTTGCAGTTTCTTGTTTTCAAACTGCTAGGTTAGCAGGAGCTGGGACAGATGACTAGCGGTCACTCTGTCATGCAGCATTCATGTCTCATACTGCTGACCTACAGACTTTCTGGCCATGAAGCTCAGCGTTTTAACTAAGCCATCGTGACCTCTACTTCTGTTATTACCACCATATAATTTTTTTTTCTTAAAGAAGTTGGTGTTTTTTGAATGAAGAATCTCTCTTGCACCCTCTAGTGCCATGGTGGTGAGCCTATGGCACGCGTGCCACAGGTGGCACTCGGAGCCCTCTTTGTGGGCACCCATGCAGTCATACCAGCAGAGAGTTCATCCCACTCCTCTGCCTAGCAGCCCAATGGGAGTGATTCCTCCCTCCCCCCAGCACAGACTTTGCTCCTTCCCTCTGCCCAGCAGCCCAGCAGGAGTGTTTCCTTCTTCCCTTGTTGCTGTGTTGGCACTTTGCGATAAATAAGTGTTTTTGGGTTGCAGTTTGGGCACTCGGTCTCTAAAAGGTTCACCATCCCTGCTCTAGTGTATGGGTGGCCAACCTTGGTGCCCCACGGGTTCTTGGACTTCAATTCCAGAAGCCCTGATCAGCAGGTGTGCTTACTTGGGCTTCTGGTAATTGAAGTCCAAGAACACTTGGACCATCCCTGCTCTAGTCTAGAGGATTTCAGAGGTGGGGTTGAGAACTCCTCAATTTTGTAAAATTACCCTGTGCAGCCTCCGGAGGGCAAAGAGGGGCATTTTTGGGCCAATTCTTGTGTGTGTGTGTGTGTGTGTGTGTGTGTGTGTGTGTAAAGAGGGGCATTTTTGGGCCAATTCTTTTGACTCTGTGTGTGTGTGTGTGTGTGTGTGAGAGAGAGAGAGAGAGAGAGAGAGGCCCAGGGTACAAAAGAACCTGGGCTTCATATTTCTCATTCCTGTATTGGAGACTTATTTTATTCATTCTTCCATGTCTGTAACTATGGGATGGACTGTAAAGGAATATGGACATTTATTTTGTGTTTGAGATTCGAAAGGTCAGCAGTGAAGGAATTAGAAGAAAACATCAAGAGTAATGATGTGTTGCTGACCATGGTCATCCTTAGTACAGACACCTGGATAGGACTTCCATTGCATCACTTGGGCCCCCATGGGCCGAGATATATAACTGGGTGTCATCTGCGTATTGGTGATACCTCACCCCTGTGGGAATGAATGGTCTCATCCAGCCGTTTCATGTAGATATTAAATAGGAGAGGCGATAGCACCGAGCCCTGAGGCACCCCATATTGAAGGGGCCTCAGGCTGGATCTCTCACTCTCCAACCACACCGACTGGGTCCAGCCCCTCAGAAATGAGGAAAACCAGGACCACACAGTGACCCCTAGAGTCCGATATGACTGGCTTTTGAGCAAGGGAAACTTTTACCTTTAGTGGCAGTAGAGCCTGCTGTACCAATAATAATAATAATAATAATAATAATAATAATAATAATAATAATAATAATAATAATAATAATAATAATAATAATAATAATAATAATAATAATAATACAAAATGTTATGGAAACTTTAAAAACTAACAAGTTTTACTTGATGTTTTTTTTCATGGGACTTCAAAATGTTTCATTGGATTTATAGCAGGATAATAAAATTTGTTATCTTATTAATTGTCAAGCAATAGGATTAACTAATTTATACTTTACCGTCACCAATATGTGTTGTTTGAAGGGGGGCATTGTTTATTATTATTATTGCCCATATTTTATTTGGTTTGCTCTGCTTATGTTTAATATTATATTGTTACTTTTACTTTTAATTTGTTGTATGCCACCTAGAGTGGGAGAATATCCCAGATGAGTGGGATATAAATGCAATGCAATGAATTCCAGAATAGATATTTGTGAGATTAGTAGTCCAGATAATCTCCAAAATCCATCCCAGGCTGTATATGGTAGGTTCAAGACGTCTTTGATAATGATCTGAGTTTGTGGTTTCACCAAAGTATATTTGGCTAGACACAATCTTGTGTCTGGCGGCCATGTTATCTCACTATGGTAATAGAGTAGACAGTTCTGCCAGCGACTCAACACCAATTGTCAGGCTGCAGTTAACTAAATTGGCAACCCTGAGGATTTGGGTGGCAAAATCCACAGGGAAGGGTGATGGTCCCCAAGTGGATTAAATTCCACTTTTGAATCCATCTTAATGCGGGGCAGCAGCTTCATCCTGTCCTTGGGCTGAGGAGGAATTTGTGTGCCATAAGGGCTCAGGACCAGAAAGCGACTTGATCAGTGTTGCAGGCATTACGTTGCAATGTGGAAGGCCCCTGCATTACAGTATATTGTTCCTAGGACAATCTTAATGGCTGATCGCCATAATGATAGCCAATATTTGGAATTGGACATGGCACTAGAAGAACAAGAATGAATATCTCTGGAAGTCCAGGCTGTGTTGACATGTATGTCTCACCCTTTGGGAGGTGAAAAATTTGCTCAGCTCCAGAAACTTTGCTTCTAGAATGGGTTGCTTTAGGAACAGCCTCTTGCCACAGCTTTCATACAGACTTCTTATTTTGTTGCTTGCCGAGGACTGTAGAAGCAAGATGGAATTGTCCAACCACCCTTCTGGCTGATTATCTTTATTTGTTTAACTGATGAATGAGTTTTGAGATATTGAAATTTTGTAAAAGGTTTTGTGAAATGTGGTGCCTTACTTTCCTTCCCTCAGTGCTGCCAAATGCACACCAAAAACAAGAGCACATCTGCCTTTTCCAGGGACAAAGTCCGGCCTTTCCCCCCATGAAAGACTGTGCTTGCAGCCAGCTGATTCTGAATGTACTTTTTCTTCAGCTTGGCTGATCGGGGTTTTGTCACCAGAGCCCCCTGGCCAATGCACAGAGTTGGTGCTTTGTCTCTGATAACAAGGACTGGATTTTCTAATGAGTGCTTCCCAGTCTAGTCAGTGTCAAGTACCATTTTCTCAGTGAGTGCCTGCATGTAACCTCTATTCAATGTGTCATGAGGAAATCGAGTTGCGGCTGCAGATTGTGATGAGTTCATTATATGGCCAAAATTCCTTATCCTTTAATCATCGTTCTCTGTGAATATAAAGCTCCCTTTTAATAGAGGAGGAGAAGCTGGTTTTGCCCGTGGTCAGACTGTGGTCCCATGTCTAATGGAACTAGACTACTTTGGAAAAGGCTGATAATTAAATAACTTTTTATCTCTCTGATCTCTGATAAAAATCTTACCGTATATGCCGGTGTACAAGACGACTGGGTGTATAAGACGACCCCCCAACATTTCCACTCAAAATATAGAGTTTGTTATATACTCGCTGTATAAGACTACCCCCTCTTCCGCACACCTTCCACACACCAAATAAAACGTAAAAGAACATCAGATTTGATTTCAACATGCTAATTTATATTCAAATGCTTATGACATGCAGAAAAACTGTCACAAGGCTGTATGTTATCAAACATGTACAGTAAACATAAAACAGTGCAAGTTTATTAAACGTAATTCACCAAAGACAATTCACTAAAGCTAAATGGAACAATAAACCTATGGGAGCTGCCATGCTGTTTGTTTTCTAATCTGTTAACCAAACTGAAACTGTCAATGATAGAAGGAAGATAACAAATAGAGGGAGAGAACAAGTGCCAGGCAAGTCCCTAGCAAGATTGCTGGCGTGACATTTTCCCTTTAAAAGCCTTCAAACTTCTGTTTGTCATCTGATATTAAAAGTTGTTATCCAATCCATGCCATAGGTCCTTAACATTATTCAATGCAATTCTCCTCCCCAGATTGCTTAACGTTATGCGAGTTAAGCGTTATCTGAGGTAAACGTTATCCGAGGTAAATGTTATCCGAGGTATTACTGTATTTTATTCAACTGAAGTGCACCCGGTGTACAAGACGCCCCCCCCCACTTGGAGGCATGTTTTTCAGAGGTAAAAAGTCATCTTATACACCAGCATATACGTAGTTGTGTTTGAAATAACAGTATTTGAGGTAATTTGTTCATTCTTTATTCATGTGGGAAGAACTAGGACTTTCTGTCCTTTATTTATTTATTTATTTATTTATTATTTATTCAAATTTATTAGCCCGCCTCAATTGGGCGATTCTTTAGCTCTCAATTCTTTAGCTCTCAGAATTCTCCCAACCAGCATGGACAGTCATGTTTCCTGGGGACACTGGGACCTTTAGTCCAGAAATACTGTTCCCCTCCAGCGCTGAAACCATATTCGGGTTGCAACTTCCGGGTAGATCACTTGAATATATTATTCTATGGATCCTTTCTATAGGACCGTGATGGTGTGCTTTGGTACTCCTGATGTTCTTGGACTTCAATTCCCAGAAGCCCAAGCACCCTGTGAATCCACACGAATGGGTTTACTGTGATTCATCCAGCCCACGCTGCCCTTGTCAGTTCTGGAAGTTAAATGTGCCCGTATGGCAGTGATGGGATGACAAAAATTCTACTACCACGCCATGACATCACGGACGTCATGGGCGTGGCCAATGTCATGACGTCATGGCCAAAGCCGACGTCATGACGTCATGACGTTGTGGGCGGGGCCAAAAATAAAAATAAATAAAAAATAAAAATAAACATACACACACACACCCCTCCCTCTCAGCCCACCCACCCAGAAACAAACAAATAAATAAATAAATAAAATAAAAACAACCACCCACCCAAAACACAAATAAATTACCCCTCGCTTACCTTTCTTGGGACCTGGCACCCCGACTGCGTCCACAACCACCGCCACCACCGCCGTAGCTGCCTGCACCCCTGTGGCCTCCTCCTTGGGCAGGTACCTTTTTAGCCCGGCTCCGGCCATGGCCAGGGGCGGCGGGCAGCAGTGGCTCCAGCCGCGGCTGCCGAGCCTCCCTTGGCCGTCCCCATGCCGCACCGCCGCCGGGCTAAAAAGGGACCGGCCCAAGAAGGAGGCCACAGGAATGCAGCCAACGGCAACTCCAGCGGCGGTGGACGGCGGTTGCAGGCACCCAGCCCACAGGCCGGCGCCCGGCGGAGGAGGAGGCGTCAGCGGTGCGCCACGCCGGGCGTCCCCAGGGCATGGGGCTTGTCGGCAGCGGACGACCCAGGCAGCCTCAACGTGCCGCGGGGGAGGTGCCCTTCTCAGAGGGCTGGTGCTGCCGCCGCCGCCGCCGTCCTGAAAGCTTTAAACAATTTTTTTAAAATTGGAGCTAAAATGGCTCCAATTGACTGCGCATGCGCAGAAACTCAATATGACACATGCGCAATGCGTCAGATTGAGTTTCTGCGCATGCGCAGTCAATTGGAGCCATTTTAGCTCCGATTTTTTTTAAAAAAAATTCTTTCGGTGAGGCGTCCGGAACCGGACGCCCCAAAAGTGGACTCCCCTCCCGGAGAACCCTCCGGAATTGGTCCTACCGGTTCTAGGGAACCGTCTGGAACCGGGGACATCCCATCACTGCCGTATGGGTGCATTTTACTTCTGCTTTCGGGAGCGATGAGGGCAGCATGGGCCGGCTATAGGGTATGTCAAATGACTCTCAACTTCTCCAGCACTGGTATTAATGTGGGGCATCTGCTTTTCTAATAGATGTAAGTGTATGGGTTTTGGTAAATGAAAGGCTAGTGACCAAAGAGTTTAATTTCTGAGCACCTGACCCACAAGAAAATGCCCATACAGTATTTGCTTTATAAAGCTGGATATATTTTGGAGTTCAGTTCAGTGTTTGGAAAATTAGTGTTGAAAGTACAGTGTTGCCTATTCCTTTTTTTTGTATTTTGCACATGGAATGCGGGACTGTATTATTATTTTTTATTTATAGAAAACCACTCTTCCTCTCATTATTCAAAAGATTACTCATTACTCAAATGATTGCTTTTTTGTAGCCTCGAAAAAAAAAAGTGGCACGGAGCTGTAAATCTCTGGTCTTTGGTATAAAACACACAAATAACTTGAACCTGAGATATATCAGAAAACAAAACAAAACAAACAAAATAAAATTAAAAAACACTGTAGCACTTTAAAGACTAACTGCTATATTTTTATTGTTAGCTTTGGTGGATCAAGTCCACTTCATCAGACAAAGAGTGAAACTTACAGGCATGTTCTTTATATACCAAATTCAGGGGCTCAATGGGAGAAGGGGTGTGGGAAGACAACAGAAGGGGTGTGGGCAAGACGACAGACAAGCAAGTTGTCTTGCCCACACCCCTTCTCCCATTGAGCCCCTGAATTTGGTATATAAAGAACATGCCTGTAAGTTTTACTCTTTGTCTGATGAAGTGTACTTGATCTACAAAAGCTAACAATAAAAAATAGCAGTTAGTCTTTAAAGTGCTACAGTGTTTTTTATTTTATTTTATTTATTTTGTTTTGTTTTGTTTTCTGATATGCCTGAACCACAGACTAACATGGCAACTATTCCAAAAAATTGAACCTGAGATTCCCCTCTAGTCTTATACTGTACTGTAAATGTAACTTAGTACATTTTGAAACATATCCTTGGCCGTTGCAATGAAAAGTTAGTGGTTATTTGTAACTTGTTACTTCCAGAGTTCTGCTGTGACCGAGAAATAGAATCTATGGTGGATATTTTAACTTTAATTCTGTTTCTGTTTGTAGACTGCCTAGAGTAGCAGTTTCTGTTATTTGGGTAATACTGTACTGTGTATAATTCTAACCAACTAACCAACCTCATCTGTCTATTAGGTTGGCTTAGTCTTTAGCGGCACTTACTGACTTTAATGAGATGAAAGTTGCCTGTAGTTAGGGATGAGTTTTAATTTGGGGCTTAAAAACAGTTACTTCTGGTTTTGGGGAGATCTGTAGTTTTAAAATCAATGTGATGAATTTTAATTTTTAGGAACTAGCATAGAGCAGAAAGAAAAAGGTGAAGCGAAAATTGTTTTGCCAATACCATGGGGTGAAACCTGGTGAAAATTACAGTGGTACCTTGGGTTATGAATTTAATGCATTCTCCAGGATGTTTCGTATTACGAAAAATTTGTAACCCAAGGTAACACTGTATTTTACATTGCAGACAGTGGCCTCTAGTGTTTGACTCTGGTAATGCACCAGTTTCCTAGGGAAACTGGCTTTGTATTAAAAAAATTCATAACCCGAGGCATTATTTTCAATGGGTGTTCATTTGTAACCCAAACATTTTGCTACCCAAGGTGTTTGTAACCCAAGGTACCACTGTATTTAGCATTGTATCTTCTTGCAAGTCTGAGGCTCCCCCCTCTCCTGTAATTAATTTTTAACATTAAGGCTGTACCGTTTTTATATTTATTTTTAGATAGTAATGGCACAGCGATGGGCAATACTGCTATGTTCTTAAGCAGGGGTGCCCAAACCTTTTGGGCTGTGGGCCAATCATGTGGTTCAAGGAGCTGGTCTCGAAGGCCCGGGGGTGGGTGCAGTCCCCGATGCCAATTCATCCTCGTCGCTCTTGGAAGCGGAAGTAAAACATGCCCATACAGGCGCGTTTTACTTCCGCTTCCAGGAGCAACGAGGGCTTTGTGGGCTGGATGAATTGGTGTAGGGGCTGCACCAGCCCCCGGGCCTTAGTTTGGACACCACTGTTCTTGAGGGTTTTTAACTGTTTTATATTGGTTTTAACTTGTGTACACTACCCAGAGTCCATTGGATTAGGGCGGTATATAAATCTATCAAATTAAATTAAAGTGTATCAGATTGGTTTAAATAAAGATTAATTTAAAGAATTGAGAGCGATTAATGTGGATTGACAGCCTGAAGTTGTTGTGAAGCAGCAGGACGTCTGCAATAAAAAAAGGAATGCAATATCCAATATGTTTTTATTTTGTCAGTCTTAATTTTCATATTTAAAGCACATTATCTTAGAGGTGGCAAAAATGGTTCTGAAATATGTCTGCCTCTATAGATACTTATAGGGAAGATTAGCAGGAAGAAGAAAAAGAATGTTATAGATCTCAAAAAATGGATAATAGTTTGATTGGAGAATAATGTAATTAATCACTTTCCCGATGGTAATGGTAAACAATTTCTGATATTCTGTACCTAGGAAACCCGGGCAAGGGTTGCAATTAGTTGGAATCAACTTGATGGCATGTGGTATAACAATAATTTCGTGTCAGAAATTATTCTGGGTTGAAAGGATTTTTGCTGAAGAAACTCCGCTCAGGGAATGCCCAAATGAGGCTCCTTTCATGTCCTCAAGAGCTGGGACAGAGACGGGCACTCAGTCTGTCATGCAGTGCCTGGGTCTTGAACTGCCAACTTGTCAGCCTTCCAACTAACCAGGTGAGATTCTTAACCACTGAGCCACCGGAGCCCCGGCATGTGGTTATTAGTTAATTATAGTACTATGGCCATCTTTCTTCCAAATATGTCAGCTGTAACTATGAGTTGACATAGCTCCGTGAGATGGTATGCCTGCCTCTGGAGTCAGAAGTTCAAATTCCTACTGTGCCTTCCAGGCAAAGAGCCTGCCAGGATCACCCAGAGAATGTACGGTTGATGGGTTCACATGCCTTGCCAGCATTTCAGCCTTGGGGAATCGTAGACTGACCACTCCTGAGTATTTTATAGCTAAAAAACCTTGGGAGGATCACCATGAGACACATGCAACTTCATGGCACGTAATTATGCATTAATTACACCTTTCTCCGCCCTGCATTTTGACCATACTGGTTGGTAATGATGGGAGAGGAGGTCCAAAATATCTAGTGGCAGCAGGTTGGGAAAGTCTGCAGTAGTGTGTAGGCCAGTGGTGGCGAACCTATGGCATGCGTGCCAGAGGTGGCACTTGGAGGCCTCTCTGTGGGCACCCGTGGAGTCACCCCAGCACAGAGTTTTTCCCGCCCCTCTGCCCACCAACTCAATGGGAGCACTTTCTCCCCAGCACAAAGTTCATCCCGCCCCTCTGCCCAATAGCCCAATTGGAGAGTTTCCTCCTGCCAGCACTGAGTTGGCTCCACCTCTCTGGCCAGTAGCCCAATGGGGGTGTTTCCTCCATCCCTTGTTGCTGTGTTGGCACTTTGCAATAAATAAGTGGGTGTTAGGTTGCAGTTTGGGCACCCGGTCTCTAAAAGGTTCACCATCACTGGTATAGGCTTTGGAAAGTTCTGACAATGTTTTCAAAATTAAGTGGCATTCAAGAAGGATTCTGCAGTGAAGACGGTTTATCACATTGTCAAAGTGTTTCCCAGGGTAGTGCTGGCCATTAATTAGTGAGATGTTAATTAACGTTAGCCAGCAGAGCTGAAAAGGTGGTGGTAACTGAGGGCTCCATTTAGAAACAGAGTTGTTATTTCAGTCCTGCCATTAATTAACATCTTAATAAATTTTCCTAAATGTCATGTAGATCTGATGGACAGGTTAAGTGAATTTTACATTTTCTGGCCACCAGATTAAATCTGAACAATGTGCATCTACCTGATTGTGAATGTGTAGAAGGCAACATAATTTGAAGCTGATGTGGCACTTATGGTATTTCCTTTGGCAGTACTGTATTCCTTAATTGCATCAGGACTGAAGGTACCAGAATACATTTAGCCTGAACTGAATAATCTAGCAGCAGCAATGTCTCACTGCTGGAAAGTGTAATTACTGACAGTCACAGTTACATTTAATAAGTGGGGTGAAAGGAGAAAATTTAATATACTGGTAATGAGTAGTTTTATATATATATATATAAGAAAGAGAAAATGTCATTGCAGAAGCAGGTCTCTTGAAGCTTCTAAAACAAATTTGCTTAGCTTACAAGTTAAAGAAAAGGGAAGCAATCTTCTTTCTTTGTATTATAAGCTCCTCAGTGCAGTTAATTATACAGTATATCAGATATTTTTCACCTAGTAATGGGCAGCATCAAGAGGAGGTCTTCTGTCATACTTGTTGAGAGGTGTGGAGTACACTGGCATAAGTTGCCTGTTCTTCTCTGCACTCACAAAGCATTGTGCTGGTGCAGAGAACCCATTTTCTTAGGTTCACTTTGGTTCTGTTAACTCCTTTTTGTTGCCTTTAAACGACTTCTAAGTAACTCAGTTCTCTGATATGCTGGAAGCTATACTCTCTTGGGGTTCCATCTGTTTCAAGAGGCATAGGTAAAAGGAAAGGTTTCCCTTGCTCGAAAGCCAGTCATATCCGACTCTAGGGTTCAGTGCTCATCTCTGTTTCAAAGCCGAAGAGCCAGTGCTGTCTGCTTCTGCAGATGTTTCCGTGGTCATGTGGCAGACATGGCTAGACACCGGAACACACGGAACACTGTTACCTTCCCACTGAAGTGGTCCCTATTTATCTACTTGCAATTTCTCGCTTTCAAACTGCTTGGTTGGCAGGAGCTGGGACAAAGACTGGAGCTCATTCCATCCTGCAGTATGCAGTACCAAGAAGTATGTCTTCCATTTCATATTACAGTCCATATTACAGTCCATATTACAATCCTGACATTTTCTGTTGTTTCTTCAAGATCCACAGATGTTCTGGCAAGATGGTGACCAAGACTGGCTCCATATTTGATATAGATTCCCTGAGTCTTTCACTATAAGCTGGTGGTTCCCAGTGTGGAGCACATGCCCAACGGGGGGACTTCAATTCTCAGAAGGCTAAGTCAGTACATTGGCAGATCAGTGCTTTGGGGAATTGAAGTCCAAAACCAAAGGTTGGGAAACACTGCTATAAGCTGGTATCTCTCTCTGAGTGTCACTGGGTGCAGTACCTGCTAGGTTAGGGATTTTATCAATGGAGGTTGGCTTCAGGTATCCAGTGGGCATTCTTGCCTGTTTTGCATGGGCTGAACTAGCATATTCGTTTGTTAACTAGCATAGGGCCAAGGCTGTAGTTCTTAAGTGTTTGTAGTTGTGCTCCACCTGGTTCAGAGTAACTTTGTTCCCTCTGGAGACATTTTGCTTTTGATTTCTGGGGGTGGGAGAGTGGGAAAAGAAAAAACAATGATCTAGTTCAGGAGTTTGCAACCTACGGCCCGTGGGCCAGCCCTGGCCCCCAATGCCATTTCATCCAGCTTACGATGTCGACCTTGGAAGCAGTAGTGGACACGTCCATGCATGCACAAACATGCCCACTTCCATTGCTGTCTGAGGGTGAGTAGTCCGTCCTGTGGCACGAAAACCTTGAAAACCCTTGATCTAGTTGGATGCTCTTCCAAGTAACTTGGATTTTTACAGATGGTTGCTTGTTTCTCAGATAGAAGGCATGCACTGTACAGTATTTGAATCCTTCTCAAACTGCGAGACAGTAACAAGTGGGGCACAACAATGCTTAGATTAGGGCAGGGATGGCCAGCCTTGGTGCGCCGGATGTTCTTCGACTCCAATTCCTAGAAGCCCTGCTCAGTAGGTGTGCTTACTTGGGTGTCTGGTAATTGAATTCCAAGAAACTTGGGGCACCAAGGTTGGCCACCCCTGGTCTAGGGCATGTGCTCTTCAGTATTTTCATTAATGATTTTGAGGAGGGAGTGCAGGGAATACTTAAGAAATCTGCAGATGACACAAAATTGGGTGGAATAGCTACCGTATATGCTGGCGTATAAGACGACTGGGCATATAAGATGACCCCCAACATTTCCACTCAAAATATAGTTTGTTATATACTCACCGTATAAGACTACCCCCTCTTCCGCACACCTTCCACACACCAAATAAAACATAAAAGAACATCAGATTTGATTTCAACATATCCCTGTGGCCGGCACTAGTGCGCAAGTATGCATGTGCGAGCTCTGCATAGACAAGGGGCGGGGCAGAGCACGGCTGCTTCCCGCTGAGCAGAACGGGCCTGTCATGCCGAAAAGGCTGGCACCCCTGTCTCGCTGCTGATGCTCGCCGCAGCCATGCTGGATACCGCGTGATACTGGATGGTATGTAGAATGAGGTGGGTGGGCATCAGGAGGCCACTATGGGCACCAGGCAGGCATCGGGAGGCCACTATGGGCAGCTATGTCTATCCCAACTGAAGTGCACCTGGCTTATAAGATGACCCCCCCCCCCACTTGGAGGCATGTTTTTCAGGGGGGAAAAGTAGTCTTATACGGCAGCATATACAGTAATAGCCTAGGAAGACAGGAACAAAATTCAGAAAGAGGTTGATTAGCTGAAAACAACAGAATGAAATTTAATAAGGATAAGCAGAAAGTTCTCCGCTTGGGAGGGGGGGAACCAAATGCACAGTTACAAGATGGGGGATACTTGGTTCTGTAATACTACAAGTGAGAAAGATCTTGGAAATGTAAATCACAAGCTGAATATGAGTCAACTGTGATTTGGCTTCATAAAAGGCAAATGCTATTTAGGCTGCATTAACAAGAATAGTCTCCAAAACTGATGAGGTACTAGTCACCCTCTATTCAGCACTAGTCAGACCACATCTAGAGCATGGTATTCCTATTCTGGACACTCTACTTTAACTGGAACAAGTTTAGAGAAGGGCAACAAGGATGATCAGGGGACTGGAAACCAAAACTAGTGAGGAAAAACTGAAGGAACTGGGCATGTTTAGCCATGAGAAAAATTGACAGAGAGGGGGATATGGTAGCACTTGTCAAATATATGAAAGATAGTCATAAAGAGGAGAGGCAGGATCAGTTCTTGATCACCCCATAGTACAGGGCACGTAATAATGGGCTGAAACTACTAAATATCAGGAAACTATTAGAGCAGTATGACAATTGAACCAATTACCTCAGGAGGTAGTGAGCACTCCAGTGGTGGCAGCATACAAGATAAAACTGGGCAACTATCTGTCAGATCTGCTATGATTTGAATTCATGTGATAATCAGGAGATTGGACTCGGTGGTGTCATAGGCCCCATCCTACTCAGTTATTCTATGATTCTATGAATCTTAGTTAAGATTGGGTTTAATTTGATTTGTATCATAGTAACTACCAGGTGCTATGGTAAATGGCCACATTGGCTTAGTGGTTAAGACACTGAGCTTGATGACCCAGAGGATGGCAGGTCAGCAGTTCGAGACCTGAGTGCCACATGACGGAGTGAGTTCCCATCGTCTGTCCCAGTTCCTGCCAATTGAGCAGTTCGAAAGCAAGAAATTACAAGTAGATAAATAGGAACTGCTTTGTGTAAAGGTAACAGCATTATGTGTACTCTGGTGTCTAGTCATGCCTGTCACATGACCATGGAAACATCTGTAGATGTAGACGGCACTGGCTCTTTAACTTTAAACAGAGATGAGAACTACCCCTAGAGTTGGATATGACTGGTTTTCGAGCAAGGGAGACCTTTACTTTTACTAACTGCTATGTTATCATGTACCAGAAGCTGTTAAACTATCTGAAAAGCTGTCTGGCTGAGCAGCAAGTGTGAAATCATCAGCAATTTAAAGTACACTAGTACCCCGAATAACGTTATGACTTGGTTCCACAAGTCCCGTCGTTATTCGGTTTTTAACGTTGTGCGATACATTGAACACACAATGTTAAAAAAAGCCCTGTTTCCCTGGAGGCTGCAGGAAGCGAGAACATCGGGATTTGAATCCTGACATTTTGGCTTGCTGCTGCCTCCAGGGAGGTGGGAGAACTTTGGAAACAGCTTGGAGCGGGTTTCCCCACCTCCCTGGACCCGGCGGGGGGGTCAGAGACCCCAAAATTGGTAAAAAAAACGTCAGTTTTTTTTACCAATTTTGGGGTTTCTGACCCCCCCCCCCCGCCGGGTCCAGGGAGGTGGGCAGACCCGATCCAAGGTGTTTCTGGGCTTCCCCGACGTCCTGAGCCAGTGCAGCAAGCCAGAATATCAGAGTTCGAATCCCGATGTTCTGGCTTCCTGCACTGGCTCAGGACGTCGGGGAAGCCCAGAAACACCTTGGATCGGGTCTGCCCACCTCCCTGGACCCAGCGGGGGGGGGGGGGGGTCAGAAACCCCAAAATTGGTTAAAAAAATGGACTTTTTTTTACCAATTTTGGGGGCTCTGACCCCCCCGCCGGGTCCAGGGAGGTGTGGGGACCCGATCCAAGGTGTTTCTGGGCTTCCCCGACGTCCTGAGCCAGTGCAGCAAGCCAGAATGTCAGGATTCGAATCCCGACGTTCTCGCTTCCTGCAGCATAAAAGAGGGTGGGGGAAGTTCAAAATTAGCGCACATCAGCTCTAGGGAGGTCGGGAGACCCGATGCGCGCTAATTTTGAACTTCCCCCACCCTCTTTTATGCTGCAGGAAGCCAGAATGTCGGGATTCGAATCCTGACATTCTGGGTCGCTGCACTGGCTCAGGACATCGGGGAAGCCCAGGAAAAGCTTGGATCGTGTCTGCCCACCTCCCTGGACCCAGTGGGGGGGTCAGAGACCCCAAAATTGGTAAAAAAAACGTCCGTTTTTTTTTTTACCAATTTTGGGGTTTCTGACCCCCCCGCTGGGTCCTGGGAGGTGTGGGGACCCGATCCAAGGTGTTTCTGGGCTTCCCCGACGTCCTGAGCCAGTGCAGCAACCCAGAACGTCGGGATTCGAACTCTGACATCCTGGCTTGCTACACTGGCTCAGGACGTCGGGGAAGCTCAGAAAAAGCTTGGATCGTGTCTGCCCACCTCCCTGGACCCGGCGGGGGGGTCAGAAACCCCAAAATTGGTAAAAAAAACGTCCTTTTTTTACCAATTATGGGGGGTCTGACCCCCCCGCCGGGTCCAGGGAGGTGTGGGGACCCGATCCAAGGTGTTTCTGGGCTTCCCCGACGTCCTGAGCCAGTGCAGGAAGCCAGAACGTCGGGATTCGAACTCTGACATTCTGGCTTGCTGCACCGGCTCTGGACGTCGGGGAAGCCCAGAAACACCTCCAGAGAGATCAGAGGACCCGATCTACAGCTGCAGGGTGGCTGGGGAAGCTGACGGGGACTCCCTGTCGGCTTCCCTAGCCACCCGCCCATGCCTCCGCAGCTGTGGGGTGGCTGGGTAAGCCGATGGGGGAGCCCCCCGTCAGCTTTCCAGCCTCCCCACCCCTGCCTCCGTAGCTGCAGGGTGGCTGGGAAGCTGAACGGAGAACCCCGTTCAGCTTTCCACCCACCCTGCTGCTAAGAACGACTGTATCGTGTAACGTTAAAATCGCGTTACTCGATACAAGATGTTTCCGAAAATCTTGTAACGTTATGCGGTTTTAACGATATACGGTACTCGCGTTATACGGGGTATTACTGTACTTAAATTGTGAATCTCCAAGCTGGCTTTAAGTTTATTGCTATTAATGTCCCATTACAATTGCAGAACTGAACATTCTTTCTCTTCCTTTTTATCCTCTGTCTTCCTCTTCCTCTCTTACTAGATGGTGATCTCTGGTAGAAGGGGAACAAGAACTACAGCTGGTAGAAGAACAAGAAGTCCTAAATGTGTAGTAGAACTCAAGCATGAGTCCAAATCAGATTGCATGAGTTAAGACTAAAACTTGTTTCAGCAAGTTTGTTTTTGTTGCAGGTAGACACAAAAATACTTGTTGATGGGACTTAATTTAAAAAAAACCTCTCACTGGGAATCTTGTCAACAAATAAAAATCTTCCTGGGAATTTATTCTGTCTCCATGTTCTGTTTTCTTAATAACATGAGCCTTTTGCTTATTCTGGCGCAGTGAAATCGTCTTTCTGTATTTAAACTTGCTGGGAGGTTGAGCTTTAATGCAACATTTTGCAGTTTCATTTTCAAAGCAAGTTAAAGAGATGTTTGGTGTAAGGGAGGAAGCTGATTGTTCTAGTAGTCTAGAGGCCGCATCAAGTATGTCAGACATTCACTGGAAGATTTGCAGAAAACATTGGCTGTTACTTACTGGTACCAGAGTAAGTTGCTGGAGAGCAGGCCTGTTGAATCAGTTGGAATTTTGTTTGTTTCTGCTTTTATTTTGCAAAAATCGTCAAATTCTGTTCTTGGAAATGTTGGTTTTCATTTTGAGGATCCCGCAATATTTCTTAAGGAATATAAGATTATCCCCCTTGAGATTTTGCTTCAGAACCCCAATGCAGTTTAGGGAACTAGAGCAGCATGAGATTAAGGAGATCGTGAAAAAGTTACTTTTTTGGATTCCTACTCACATAAGATCCCAGGAAATACAGAGTTACGGACCTGGTGCAGAGTGAAAATGTTTCCTGAAGATAACATGCATACATTTTGTTGAGCTTGTTAAATCTGACCAGCTACAACTTAACTTCACTTAACCTCCCCAGCACACAGTTTGCTAGACTTCCAACCCTTTCCCAATCCCTGTCCTGTTTAAGAAAACTTACCAGGAAGGGGGATAAGGACTGGATAAAAAAGCACCCTCTTTCCCAATAAATAAGCTAAGGTCACATCAGAGGGATGGAAAGCAGTCTACAAGGATGGTTTGACCATATTTGTTGTACCTATCTCTGGAATATTTCCAGGTCAAGTCAGAACAAAATAGCTGATTTGTATCCATTATGGCAGGGATTCTTAACCTGTGACCTGTGGGCCAAATGTGGCCTGTGGCACCATTTCATGTGCCCCCTGCAGCCTCCAGCACACCAAGAAGTGCCATGTGGTGGAGGAAGGGCAAAGTGGCCGTCCAGCCTCTGACGTTGTCTGAGGGAGCATGATCCGGCACCCGGCTTTAAAAGGTTGAGAACTCCACTACAGTTCTTATGACAGCACAAGAATAGCATGGCCACTTTTATTCAAAACAAACAGCAAAGCTGCCAAATTCTAAATGCAAACCAGAATGCTGCATCACCAATGTAAGGTGAGAAACACTTTCCAGTACAACAGGCTGAACAAATGCCAGATGAAGATGTTGGCAATGACAGTGAGTTAAAACACAAGCAGAGCACACCAGTGCTGGCATTCTTCTTAAGTTGTTAAACCAGGAGAGGTAAGCCAGCTTGAATCTGTGAATTTGTTCAAGGAGCAAGAAATCAAAAATTGTTGTTTGGATATAAGCCAAAGTTTATTAGTTTTTCCTCTTGGTGAGTTACTGGTTGCTGCTGGTCAGAGGCGTCATGTGGATATAACTAGACAGTATGTTCCGGATGGTGGCTCATGAATGATAAGCCAGCTTCCACAAGGGATTTTTGACTTCATGTTTTGTTTGAATGTAGTTCTTTTATTTCTTGGAAGGTCTGATGGTCTGATGGTATCTCAGATTAACCTGTGTGGCGATAATATACAGGATGGGGAAATGGGCATAACTTTCCCACTACTGGCAAATTTATTCAAGATGAGAGTCTTTAATAGCTACCTTATAAGACAAGCCCTGAGGTCTTTTATCGGTGTTTGCCCACAAGAACAAATTCTGGTTAAATGCTGTGATAAGCAAACCTAATCTAATTTTGCTCCTTGTTCCAGAGGTGCCTAGGTCCTTAAGTAAACACTTCTCTCCTTTGTAAGATTAATAGTTGCAAAAAAGAAACATACCAGGTGTTTTAGAAGGAGCCTGTAAGAAAACAGCTGTTTTCCTTTCTTTAAAAAGTGGTTCCTTTTAAGCCTGGTCTCCTTTCTGAACATTCATAAAGAACTTTCTCTACAGTTGGATGACTTCTGCTGGCTTGGGACCTGTTTGCATTAAAACCAAATTCTTGTAGGGCTTCTTGAAAGTGGCTTTTGCAGTCTTGGTTTAAAGATGTCTTTGGACTAAACCTCCCATCACCCTCAAAGTATTGCTTATGGTGGATGGGGATGGAAGGAATTGTAATGCATCCTTAGTTAGGGATCTAATGTTTAGAAAAGACACAGGGTGGACTATCCAAAAGAGGTCTGTTCTACCAAGCTCTCTTCGTGCTTATTGCCATTAATTGAAGTATTGTTTGAATTTGACAACCAGAATATCAACAGGTTAGGATTTTGAGACCTGAGTGCTGCACAACAAAATGAGTGCCTGTTGTCTGTCCCAGCTCCTGCCAACCTAGCAGTTTGGAAGCAAGAAATTGCAAGTAGATAAATAGATACCACTTTAACGGGAAAGATAAAGACATTCCATGCCTTATGGTGTCTAGTCGTGCCTGCCACATGATCACAGAAACATCTTCAGAAGTGGACAGCCCTGACTCTGACTGTAAATGGAGATGAGCATCACTCCCTAGAATCAGATATGACTGGCTTTCGAACAAGGGAGAATTTTACCTTTAACTTCCAAGGTAGATCACAGATTAAGGGACAGCAGCAAACTCACTTCCTTTGGAATAAACCTGTGGAACCTTTTGAGACTTATTCCTCAGAAAAGTCACATATAATTTCACTGCTATGGCCTTTTTCAAATAATAGCTATACTCTCCATTCCTGATGTTTACAACTTATGTTCTAGCCCCATCCGGCTGATGGGGTGTGGGCGTTATGCACATGCCTCATCTCTGCTTCGGGAGCTGCACTGGTTGCTGGTTTGCCTCCGGGTGCAATTCAAGGTGCTGGTTATTACCTTTGAAGCCCTACATGGTAGTGGGCCAGGATACTTAAGAGACCGTCTCACCCCAAGAACACCTGCCTGTCCCACCAGAGCGGACCCGAGAGGCTCCCTAGTTGTTCCATCGGCCAGGGAGGCACATCTCTCTGGCACCAGAAGGAGGGCCTTCTCTGTGTCTGCTCTGGCCCTATGGAACCTCCTACCTACGGAGCTACGTCTCCAGACAGAGTTGCTGCCCTTTAGGAAGAATCTAAAAACATGGCTGGCAGGACAGATATGGGGTATGGAAGGTATAATGACCCCAGCACATTGGATGATCTGAGCCCTTCTCTCTACTTTTAAATTAGTAGTTGTAGCATCTGGTGTGTTTTTAATCTGTTTTTAATCTTTTTCAGATTTTAATTTTAAATTTTAAAAGTTTTAAGGTTTTTAGATGGAAGCTCCCATTTCCTAATCCTGGGCCCTATCTGCCCAGGGAAGGAAAAGACTAAAGTCCTCTGGCCGGAAGGAGGAATGGATTTTAGCTGTTTGTGTTGAGTGTGTGTTGTTGTTGTTCTGTTTTTGTTATTTTCCTGATTGTAAACCGCTCTGAGTCGCCACAGCGAGTGGGCGGTGATATAAATCTAAATAAAATAAATAAATAAATAAATAAATCCCATGCTTATATGGTCCTGAAAGTATAATGTGGGTAATATCTTTTTCCCCAACCAATAAACTATTTTTGAAAAACAGATACATTTTTGAGTACAGGAGGACTCTTCTTCAGGCTTGAAGGGGTAAAATCTGTTGAGGATGATTTTGGGGACATGTCTGCTTCTCTTTCCCTTCCAGCTCAAAAATGCCCACCCTGACAGAGTCCTGCTAGATTCAAAAGTTCACTTGTTTTTAATATTTTTTTTCTGTTTTTTTAAAAAAGATATCACCCACTTTGAGTTTTGGACTTTGTGCATGTACCCCACAGCTTTTCCTCCTTCGACGCTTTCCTCCCTTCATAAAAGTCCAGATTGCTCCCGTGAATGCCATTGTGAGCTCCAAGGAAAAGACAGAGGACAAAAATAGGCTGAATGAAAACAGCCCCAGTGCTAAGAACCACACAGGCAGGCAGGCTTGATAGGAAGAAAAGACTTCGAATGTCGCTTTGAACACAGAATACAGCCACTTTCCTTCACTTCAGGGTTACTTTCTGATGAAAGATGACATAACCTCCCAGGTGTAACTCCAGGTACATTTTTCCCTCCTAGTCCAGCTACAGAACACGGAGTCAAAAGTAGGGTAGTAGGGGTGGGTGATACAACCCATGTTTTGGCCACTTCCTGTTCTTGAAATGATAAAAAAGTATGTGTAGGTTTTTTTTTATCTTTTCCATCAGCAGTTTGATTGAAACGGAGAAATAAAACATTCACAATGACTGCATCTTAGAACTTCTTGTATGTTTAAAGACCTAAAGCAGTCATTCCTTAACCTGGATCTTCCAGGGATGGTAGACTAGAGGCCTCATCATCTCCAGGCAGCAGAGGCCAGGCTGTTAGGATGATGTTCCAGTCCAGCACATCAGAAAGTATGCAGCTTAAGAAAGGATAGACCCTGAATCAGGCCTCAAAGACTGTTCAATTACACCTCAAGCTTATAGTGCTCCAAGTTCTGCTTGAGAAGATCTAGCTTTTTTGTGAGTACAGTAGAACCCTGTATAACGAAAAAGCTCCGTTCCATGGAGCTCTTTGCTGTGTGGGTTTTTTTCCCATTATGCGGTTCCCTATGGGAGATGCCCCACATGATGGGGGAAAAAAGTTTGTTAACCGAGGTTCCCATTAAGCGGGTATACCCCGGTTACCAAGAACCCCACATAACGAAAAAATGTTTCATTATGCAGGGTATTCTCATTGCATAATGAATGCTTCGTTGTGCAAATTTTTCGCTGTATGATGTGTTATGTGAGGTACCACTGTACTTGGAAGTTAGCATGAAGAAAAACCTCTGGTTCTGCCAGGTCTGTAGAATGCCTTTCCTATGGAAATTCACCAAGCTCATTCTTTTCACATGTTTCAGACAGATGTTGGAATTTGCTTTATCATTGAGCTTTGAATACATAAATTCTAGTGGGTGATGATTTTAATTGTTGCTTTTTGGAGTGCTTTGTCTTAACTTTTATGGCTTTGATACCATCTGCTTATTCAGAATGTAAGTAAATAAACTGTATTGCTTCCTGCATGCCCAGGGTGTCTCATCTGCCACTTCCCATAGTTCTCAGTGCAAACTGGGGCTTTTGTCTCTAGAAATGTAGAGTATCAATGCAGTAATACCCATGTGACCTTTGAGTCAGAGAAGAACAGGCAAAAGTTTTATTTTCCACTTGTTTTTGCAAACTTCATCCAAAAGAGGTCAGTGTTTGGTAGGCACCCAAGGGAGACATGCCAATCCTGCCTGGTTTAACCAAGTGGGTCTTTATTTTGATGTTCTTCCACCCTGTAGACCTGGTAGATGGCTTTTCAGTGAGAAGGGGTTTTCTCTGCCTGCTCAATCTTTAGGCCCCTTATTCTTCAAGCAGAGGCTATAAAAGCCTTCTCTTGTATTTTTCTTAGATATGTAAACTAGAAAACTCTAAATTTACAACAGATTTTACAGCTGTTATGTGAAACTCACATCCCTGGAGGCTCCCTGGTAATTTCAGTACAAGGCTTTGCATGTGTTACCAGATATCTGTGAAATGTACATACAGTATTGTTTTGTTTAATGGTGAGTCGGTGCTACAGCAGAGCTGCTGAATAGTTTTAAGTTTGTAGTAAAGGGAGTGTCTTCTTACAACAGCCTAATTCACTCCTGCCCAACTTCTTATCTCTGGAAGGAGAGAGAGAGAATTTGTGCTACTTTTCCAACTTGGGCAAAGTGGATCTACTCATCATTAGAGTTACGGAGTGAATGAATGGGAAAGGACTGAAGACATGTTTGGGTGCAAATTTTTTTGTGGTGATGTATGTAAGCCACCCTGAGTCTCACGATAGATTGGGCAGCATACAAATATAATAAATGAAATGAATGAATGAATGAATTTGACTGCCTCTATGTATATTATTTGCTACAGACTGTGGTGGCTTAGGTTAATACGCTGAGCTTGATGACTGGAATGTCGGCAGATCAGCAGCTTGAAACCTGAGTACTGCACGACAGAGTGAGCGCCTGCTTCTGTCCCAGCTCCTGCCAACCTAACAGTTCAAAAGCAAGAAATTGCAAGTAGATAAATAGGCACCACTTCAGTGGGAAGGTAAGCAGCATTTAGTCATGCCTGCGACATGTCCACGGAAACGTCTGCAGACACAGACAAGCGTGGCTCTTTGGCTATAAATGAAGATGAGTACTGAACCTTAGAGTGGGATAAGATTGGCTTTTGGGCAAGGGCGACCTTTACCTTTGCCTCTGTATTATATATACAGTAATACCTCGGATTACGCTAAGACTTGGTTCCACAAGTCTTGGTGTTATCCGATTTTTAGTGTTATCCGATGCATGTTAAAATCCTATGGGATGGATCGGATAACGTTAAAGCTCCATAGAGATACATTGTAACCGCACAGGCTTTAGTGGTTGTATTGTATTGTATTGTATTGTATTTTCGACTTATATGCCGCCCCACTCGCATAGCGACTCTGGGCGGCTTACAGAAGAAACAGTTACAGTACATAGCACATTCATAGCATAAAAACAGTTACAAATATTACAAATATAACATATACAGTATATATATCGGTTGTTATCCGATCCATCCCATAGGACCTTAACGTTATTTGATTTAATTCTCCTCCCCAGATTACTTAAAGTTATGCGATTTTAGCGTTATCTGATTCAATCGTTATCCGGTGTTTTACTGTACACTCCTTTGTCATTGCTGTGTCTGTCACACTGGCTCTGCTTGGTATTCATTGTTTTGTCTTCTGCTTTATTGCCCACCGTGGATACCAGCTGACACTGAAGGTTTGTTACCTATAACAGACTCCAGCAATGTTCCAAACTCTCGCATTGTCTGGCATGGGGAGAGAAATGCTACCACTGTCATCTTCTTGACCTCCCTCATTCATTTGTTTCCTACCTGTGCACGGACAGTGTTTGGTGTTCTCCTCAGGATTTGACTAAGCACCAAAGCTTGGTTTCAAGGAGTCTTTCCTTACAGTATTAACAGTTTCACTTCAACATGAGATGTCCCCTTCACCCAGATCTCAGATTATCCTCGTCTTCAGACCCAGGTGTTGGAAACCTGGGTGGCTCTGGATATGCAGTGACACCTGGGTCTGCCATAGGATGTTGGATGAGGGGCACAGCAGAGTCTGTTGCTGTTTTCATTTTATTGCCTGAAGTATCCCCCTTAAGAGGACTGTGGTGGCTTAGTGGTTAAGACACTGAACTTAACGACTGGAAGGTCAGCAGTTCGAGACCCAAGTGCTGCATGATGGAGTGAGTTCTGTCTCAGCTCCTACAAACCTAGAAGTTCAAAAGCAAGAAATTGCAAGTAGATAAATGGGTACCATTCTGATGGGAAAGTAACAGTGTTCCATGCACTTTGGTGTCTGGTCATGCCTGCCACATGTCCACAGAAACATCTGCAGATGCAGACAGTGGTGGCTCTTTGGCTGTAAATGGAGATGAGCATTGAACCCTAGTTGAATAGGACTAGCTTTTGAGCAAGGGCGACCTATCCACCTCACTTTACCTCATGGAGAGACTGTCCATGGTAGCTTTGCCCAGCCTTGTGCCCCTCCATATGCCTTATGACTATAGTTCACATCACCCCATCTGGCACATGCTGGCAGGGAAGATGGTACTTCTAGTGCAACACAGAGAGGCCAGAGGATCGAAGGAGATTGTGACACAAAATTGGCTGTTTCAGAAGTCCATTTCAGAATGTTTTAGCTCTTCTAAAAAGTTTTTCCTCTTGACCTGTTTGGGAGCAGTAACAGCCTGTAAAAAAGAAACTGCCAGTGACAAAGGGAAGTGGTATTCTATAGTACCTAAGTTAATTGTGTGTGCTGGGAATTCCTAGTTCGTATCACGCCTCAGCCACGAATTAGGCTAAGGCAAGCTGCCAATTTATTCCCCTTTGTTCAGGAATATGCAGAGGATGACAAGCTGGTTATAATATGTCTGGTTCCTATGATGTATTCTCACCACCTCTGGGACGTCAGAAAGTAACATATGTTTTCTAACATTTTGCTGTGTTCAAACCCCTCAACGTTTCTATTTCAAAAGTCTGAGAGAGGCAAAATGCCAGTAGTGCTGCCTAGAGCAGTGATAGTGAACTTTTTAGAGACCAGGTGCCCAAATTCAACAGGCTGCCATCTACACCACAGAGGGGTGGGGCGAAGTCTGTGCTGAGGGGAGGGAGGAAGGACTCCCATTGGGCAGAGGGGAAGGGTGAACTTTGTGCTGGGACGATGGCACACGTGCCCACAGAAATGGCTCTGAGTGCCCCCTCTGGCACACATGCCACAGGTTCGCTACCACTGGTCTATAGGGTGAGATTGGTCATTTCAATCAGTATTTTCTCCTTCATTATTTTAGCTCCTTAATAATAATAATAATAATAATAATAATAATAATAATAATAATAATAATAATAATAATAATAATAATAATAATAATAATAATAATAATAATAATCACATATCATCAAGTCAATTCTGACTTATGATAACCTTTTCCAGGGTTTTCTGGGTAGCAAATACACAGAGGTGATTCATTATTTCCTTCTTCTGGTGGCACTCTGGGACTGTGTATATGTTGGCTCTTCTCCCTGAAGGCACTGTGGGGAATCAAAGTCCCAACCTCTGAGTCTTCAAGCTTCAGAGATATCTGAGCTATCCAGATAGTTAATCTAGTTCTTTAAAATCTTTCTCCCTTTTCCAAAACTGCAAGTTTGGTCACTTATGTGGTTACTTACGGTTTTGAAGAATGCCTCTTGAGCTACCGTTTCTACTTGAATATAAACAGAGTTTTTTAACCCCAGAAATGAGGTTCAAAAAGGGGACTCAGCCTATACACGGGTCAACAACCACGAAGTCTAAAAATATTGGTTTTTAAAAAGTTATTCAGCACTTTAAAAGTAATTTTCGGAACTTCCTCAGCAAAAGAATCTGAGGCGCAATTACACAACTGGCCACAAGAGGGCACCAATTGTGATTTTCCATTAGAATACAATAAAAATCAAGTTATCCTATTCTGGTTTGTTTTCAATTAATTCCTATGGAAAACCTCAAATGAAGAAAGAAGCTCTACAATGCAATCATGTCCCCCTTCCAAACTGGTGTGGAAAAAGAAAGGATTTTACTTACTACGTACATTCATGCCTTTGTCCCTGCTCCATGTGCCCAAGATGGAGGGAGGAAGCTATTCTCCTTCCTTGCAGGGGGAACAAGAGGCTAGGCTAGAGCAGCACTTCTTGCCTCAGTGCAATTGACCTGCCCTCCCACTTTACCTACAGCGCCACCACTGGTGGGTGGTGCAAGTACAGTTTTAAAAAATCATTCAAATAATTAATATTACTTTATTTTAATTACTGAACCTCACTAGCAGCTGCTGCATTTCCCACTCTCAGCTTATACTCGGGTCAATCTATTTTCCTGAGTTTCAAGGTCACAATTAGGTATCTTGGCTTATATTTGGGTTGGCTTATACTCACGTATATATTAGTTGATCTATAATGACCAGTCAATCATGCACCCTGGATGCCACCAAACAGCCATTTCAACTCCCCTCTCCCAGCCTGAAGGAGCTGGGGAAGTCAGAGCTCCTGGAAGTTACATTCAGATATGATCTAGCTGAAATCTATTCAGAACTCTGGTACCAATAACAGACCCACTGCATTCTCTATAATAATATCCTTCCAGGTGTATGGAGACCACAATGTTCTCTTCTTAATTTTAATTTCTTCCTTGTAGATCTTGTTTTCCAGATCTTTGGCTGTCCTGGTCACCTCCCTCTGGACATGATCCAGTTCTTTTAACATCTTCCTTAATATGTGATGGTGGGGACTAGAACCGCTATAGCAGATGCTGTTGGCAAGTGTGATGTTGCCTCTTATAATCTGGCTCTGTGTTAGTCTTTAAGGTGCTACAACATTTTTTGTCTTTTTTTTTTTGCTATTCTGTTTTGTTCAATCTTAGATATACTTTAAAATAACTTTTTCTTTCTTTGATTCTGTTGCTAAAACTTCGATACCTGTTGCACGCTGCTCTGAGGGATTAATTTGAGTTATTTCTGGGATTTGTATCTATCATAACATAAGAGCTAGAACGTTTACATAGAACTGGAGAGAAAAGAAGCAATATATCTTAATATTCTTTCCTGTGCCCTCTGTTACTATTCTCCACTTGTGAAGCTGAGCTGTTTCTCACATTTATAAAAGGGTAGCTTGCATCATGAAGGGCCACATTGTCTTAGTGGTTAAAATGTGGAGCTTGACAACTAAAAGTTTGGCAAGTCAATAGTTCAAGATCTGAGTGCTGTGCCACAGACTGAGTGTCCGTTGTCTACCCCACCTTCTGCCAAACTAGAAGTTTGAAAACAAGAAATTGCAAGAAGATAAATAGCTACTGCTTTGATGGGAAAGGTAACAGCATTCCATGTGCTTTGATGTCTAGTCATGACCACAGAAAAATCTGCAGGCGCAACAGCGCTGGCTCTTTGGCTGTAAATGGAGATGAGAACTGCCCCCTAGAGTCAGACACTACTGGCTGTTGAACAAGGGTATCTTGTAAAATATGTCTTTAAGCGAGTTCAAGCTAGAAATCAGAACAATAGGATTGACAATGACTGTTTTGTCAGTCAAAACTCATTTCTGAAGTAAATTGCTCACGGCCCCCACCGGGAAGACTTTGCTCTAAGTTAATTCTTTTGAAAACTTCATATCTGTATGGGACTTTGCTCCAGATTCTCTTGGCCCTCCCCTTTGATATATGATAAAGGAATGCTGTGCCATGTAGAATGTACAGTCAGTTTCCTTGTTGGGTCAAAATCGGTCTCCAGTTGTGGAAACCCCTTCCATGAAAAGGTAAGCTGGTCTTTCTTTAAAAGGGTCTTTTAAAGGATCATACTTTGTTTTAAATAGGTTTTATTTCAATAATATTTTAAAATTACAATATGTTGACTTATTCAGCTGTTAATGATTGCTGAATGGTTATCAAAATGCATTTTAACACAAGACAGTTTACAACTTTAGATATATTTTTAGTCTGTTATTTGTTTCAGTCTAGTAGTTGAACATTACCTTGGGTCCCTGTCTGGGAGAAAGCCAGGATGTAAATCGTATCTTATAATCTTATCCTATCAATCAACCAATTTATATAGGTCCAAAAAGGGGGTTCTGTTTGTAAAGAAAAATGGTTCTGATTTCATGGCTAATGTGACAATATCTTTCAAACAAACCCTGGGAGTCATCAGTGGTGTTGGGAATGGGGGATGACAGTGATAGAGCATGTAGGTTGTATGGAGAAGGCTGCAGGTTACATTCCCTCTATCGGTAGGTAGAGTGCGGGAACAATCTTCTGGTGCTAGAGCTATTGCCACTCTGTGTCAAAAATACCTGGTGAGGTGCACAGAGGATCTGACTCACTGGAATATGTGCTATTGTTAGTGTGCTGCTGAGCCATTACAGGTAAAGGTTAGGTAAAGTTCTCCCTTGATTTAAAGGCAGTTGTATCCAACTCTAGGGTTCGACGCTCATCTCTGTTTCCAGCCAAAGAGCCAGTGCTGTCTGCATGGTCAAGTGGTAGGCATGACTAGACACCAGAGCACACAGAATGCTGTTACTTTTCCCACTGAAGCAGTACCTATTTATCTACTGTACTTGCAATTTCTTTTTTTCGAACGTCTGGGTTGGTAGGAGCTGGGACATATGACTGGAACTCACTCTGTCGCGCAGGTCTAGGGTCTCTGAACTGCTGACCTGGCAACCTTCCAGTTGTCAAGCCCACCATTTTAACCACTAAGGCATCATGGCTCCTGCTAACCTATAACAACTTTCTAAATGAGTTATGCCCAAAGGGACATAACATTAATAGCCCTTGAGAAATAATTAAAACCCAAGGCCATGGCTTCTTTTATTAATAAGATTTTGCATCAGAAATTATTCTGGGTTGAATGGATTTTTGCTGGAGAAACTCCAATCAGGGGATGCCGGAATGAGGCTTCTTTCATGTCCCCAAGAGCTTTTCCCACTGAAGTGGTACTTATTTATTTACTTGCAATTTCTTGCTTTCGAACTGCTAGGTTGGCAGGAAGCTTCTTTTATTGAGTCAGTCCATCTCATCCCCAGTTTTCCTTTTTCCCAGCTGCCATCAACTTTTCCAGTCATTATTGCCCTTGGCAGTACGTCTTGCCTTCTGTTCTTCTGTCCAAAGTACATATTATCTGAAGACAAATATAAGTGTGATGTAGCTTCCTATGTTGTTATCACTTTATGATGTTACCATATAATGGGCAGCCATCACACTCCTATTCTTTTGCATTGCCCAGCCCAGGGAGTCTAGGAGTGCCATTTCTGAATGGGTTGGGTTTGATATTGTTCTGCTCGAAGGTTAGAAGTACAAGTTCTAGTGTTTCCCCATCAGGCATTGCTTTCTGTGCTCTTGAGAATCCTATAAGCATATGCTGTACAATACATGATAGTATGTACTCTGCCTTACTAACAAAGGGTGGTGGTATATGTTGTTTGACAGAGGATTTGTGTTCCTGATGACTTTGGTGACTCTTTTAGAAAATGGTGTCTTCAGGGCTGCCAGTTTCTCTCTCCTTATCTTGCTCATCTTCTGTTGTGCTTCATGTTAGATCTAAAAGGTGTGTGTGTATGTAACCATTATCTTCAAAGATTCCATCTAAATTGGCAGACTATCTACCTTGCTGACACTGATCTGGAGTCTAGCAGTGGGATCCAGGGACAACTATGGGATAGTACTGTGTACTACTCTCCCCACGTCCCAGTGCTGTCCTTTCCACAGCTGGTTGACTTTGTGGTAGTGTTGAGATCCCTCAAATTATTGCTTCTGGGGGACATCAACATCCATATGGAGGTGAACTGGTCAGATATGGCTATGAGGTTCATGGAATTTTTACCTCCCCACAACTATCTTAGCATCCAGTAGACCCCACGTATAAGTGGCCATACTCTTGACCTGCTATTCTCTTCAGGACAGGGAGATGATCCAACGGAAGTGGTCTTATCTACCACTCTCTTCTCATGGTCAGACCATTAGCTGCTAAAGTTTACCCTGAGATTGGTGATCCCTCTCTGTGGCATGACAGAACCCATTAGGATGGTCCACCTTTGCAATCTTAGGAATCCTGTTGGTTTCCAGACAATCTTGGCAGGGTTTCCAGCTGAATGAGTTGGCTAGCCTGTTGAGGCTCTAATTGACATATGATAAGAAGCATCAACCTGAGTTACTGACAAAATTACTCCTAAAGGCCTTCTTAGTTTCAGACCTCATCTAGTCACTTTGGTTCATTACTTGAAGGCAGGATTTAAAATAATGTATGAAAAGGCTAGAAGGCAAGTGAAGGAAAGTCCCCATGGTTGCTAATTAGGCTGCTATAAAAGATGTTCCAGTGTGTATGCTAATACATAAGATGGGTTCTCAACCTTTTCATACTGAGGGCTGGACCACGCCCACTCAGACAGTAGAGCGTGCCAGAGGTGTGGTTCCTCCCACCATAAATGCTGCCGTAAATGCACCTGCAGCTGTTGTAAATGTGTTTACGACAACTGTGGGTGCATTTACAGTGTGTTTTTGACTGTTTTCTGCATTTCTGCCCACCACTTCCAACAGTTGTGGCAGGAGTGAGGGTGGTGGACCACATGAAATTGCACCACAGGCTGGGTACAGCCCATGGGCCATAGGTTGGGAACCCCTGCCATAAGATCTGCTAGCAAGTCATACAATTCAAAAATCATTATAGAACCCTATATTTTGCATATTTATAATTGCTGAGGAACTAGATAGGGTTCAACCTGATTTTTTGATCTGTAATCAGTTTAACATCTACATAAGATCTTTGGGTGAGACGATATGTCAAGGTCTCAGTGTGGGCGGCTGGAAGATAACAAAAATGCCAGAACAACCAGGTAACAGGCTGAACAGTAACTGTATTTCCATCTAGAGTCCAAAACCAAATCAAGCCAGGGAATCAGGATTAGCCCAGATGGTGAAAGTGTAGTACAAATGAGCCAAATGGCTGGGAGAATAGACATCTTCTGGGGCTGGAGCAAAGCAGGAGATGGTGAAGACTTCCAGGATCAAGGCAAGGCACGGCAACAGTCCACAGGAGCCAGGAACAAAGAATGGAGTCTTCAGGAGCAGGAACGAGGCAGGAGGTCTTTAGAACCAAGGGAAATACAAGAGATCTACCAAGAACAAGGCAGGAGATCCAAGAGCCAAGCAACTGCAGGTCTGCTGATCTTCACTGCTGAGGCAGCTTCTAGGAAGAACGGGCCAGTTCTTATGTAGCTAGCCACCCAGGGTCTCCAGATGGAGCTTAGGAAGATCTGGAAACTTCCCTGAAGTTCTTAGGTGAAGCAGTTGCTTTCAGACCAAGGGAGTCATGCACAACCTATAGCAGCTGCTGCAAATCCTGACACCATGTGGAGAACTGGCTCATTGTTTAAACTGCTGTACTGAAGCCAAACATTGTGAGTTTGATCCTGATGGGAATTGGTCACTAGTAATCTCTTCTTAAATTCTATTCTCACCCGCCTTATAATAGCAATTCCATTGCCAGAGACCCTTGCTGTGTGCATTTGGGCTATCCTGTGTTTCTCAGCAATAGTGAATTAAAAAACGTGACTTGGAAACATATATATTTAGTATTGTTTCTGTTTACTTAGTGGTTAAGACGCTGAACCTGAAGACTGGAAGGTCGGGGTTCAATCTCCTAGTGCTGCACAGCAGATCTTGGGGACATGAGAGGAGCCTCATTCTCTCCAGAAAAAATCCTTTCAACCCAGAGTAATTTCTGACACGAAAATTTATGAATATTGAGTTAATGAATATTATATGATCAACAGCAGGGCAGAGAATGTTTTCTGCTGTAGGTTTTTGGATGTTGTTTCCATCTAGGGTGGACAATGCTGGGCAAATCTTTCAACTGCAGCTCTCAAAATCCTGGGAATGCTGATTGGGGAATTCTGGGATGTATAGTCTAAAGTTCAACCGGACAGTGCGGTCAGGTCTTGGGTAGTGCAGCTTCATGAGATATTTTGGTTTAGCAGACTGACCTGTATTTTTCCCTGTTAGTCTCATTTCTCTATTTATTTGTTTGTTTAGTTCCTTATTTTGTGCTTTAAAAGCCAGGTAGTGCCTCCAAATGGCTATTACCTTGTGGTAGCCTCTCACGTGTCGCTTAAATCTTGGTAGTAGACATGCTACTGCTCTCTGTTTAAAGATGCTCAAAACCTACCTGGAAAATTCTAGAAGCAGGCTTCCCCTTAATCTCTGTAGCTGTGATTTGGCATATTCTGTTGATGTAGTGCTTCTGACTGTTAGTATTTTCTATTTAGTCCAAATAAATACTTGAAGAAACAATGAACAAAGATAAAAACATACATGATGTTAGCATGCACAATATCCTAAAAGTTCTTTTAATCACAAGAGGTACACTGAAAAAATTGATTAGAAATCCATCTAATGCTCTTGGTGTCATTGAAATGCCTTGTCTAAAGAGATTCTAAGCCTTTGTAAGTAATTGTGGGCAGGATCAGTGGAATGGCTCTAAGATTAAAAGACTCATTTCCAGCAAGGAGATTGTGAGCATGTAGGAGAGAGAGAGAAAAAGAGAGAGGGAGAAAGTGTTCATGTTGATTTCTTCTTCTTCCATGTCTAGGCTAGATGTGAAACTGCCAAATTGAAGGCACCTTTGGGTGAATTCATTCTGCAGTTCCTTTCGCCTGACCTAGTGTGATAAAGATTACCTCAGCAACACAAGTTTGCCATTACCGGGGTACGCCCAATTGTGTTTAAAAAGATGACACTCTTCAAGGAGGCTCTGTGTACCCCGCTCATGTTGATATGTATGTATACCCTTTAACCCGCCACCAGTGAAGCATTTGAGCCCTGCAGCCAATATGATCCCCTACCGCACCGTGCATATTTGCTTGAATTTGAAAAATTATTGAGTGGGGGAGTTGTAAACATGACAACATAATAACATAAATTTGTGTTTTTTAGATTCTAAGGGAAAACAAAGACGGCAATGTAATCAGTTGAGAGTACATGAGGGACTGATAAAATAGTGTATGTAATTGCCTGCAATTGTCATTTGAAAAGAATGGCTGGAATCTTGTTGTGTAGGCTATGCCACATACAGTAATTGGAAATAAAACAATTCCAATTTCTCCTGGAAAGGTCCCAAGGGTACCATAGAATCCCTGGGACTGCAGTATTGCCAGTAAAATCATTGTGAAGGTGGTGACTTTCATTAATTAAAGTTGTCCCTCTCCCAGTCCTTGGTCTTCACAGCTCCCTATTGCAGAAAGGGATTCCATAGGCGCCTTGGGCTCTTTGGAGAGGGAGTTGGAAATGTTTTAATTCTGAAAAGTCACCATGGCTTAATTTATGGCAACAGGATTTCAGCCAATGGATTGTAATTTTGATTTTAGATTTGACAAAGACAAGAATACTATTGAATTTTATATCAATGTATGCCAATACCAAAAGATCTGCGAGAATGTCATATAATCTGTTACCTGGATCCCCAAGGTGCAAAAATGCTGTTTTTGCTGGTTCAGCTATACATGCCTGAGATTGTCCTGTTCTCTCAAGAAGGGTGATATTTGGCCTCAACTGTCCTTATCAGAAACTGAAAAGGAAAAAAAGAGAGGGGGAAACCCCCCCCCCCACCTTGACAACATTGCTTTCAAAAAGTGTTAGCACAGAATTCTGGGATTTTCCAAACCAGCTGAAACATTTAAATTGCAAACAGAGAGGTCAAATACTCACAGCTATAAAAGTCACTTGATGTGCCTTCCATTTACATCTACTGTCTCTCTTAACTGCATTGTTAGCAAGTGCTGGTGTTCCGTAACTCTCTATTTAGAGTAGTGGTTCCCAACCTTTTTTTGGCCATCCCTCACCTAAACATCTCTAAAATCATGACCACCCCCCCAACATATAATTCTTATTATTCAACAAGTGAACTATTCACATGGAGGAAGTCTAAAACACTATTACCTGTTAATAACTTATTATTGAATTGCCCCTGGTGGGGCATGTGCCCCACGTTGGGAACCACAGACCTAGAATGAGGAAAAGTAATGTTTTTGAAGTACAGTGGTACCTCAGGTTACAAATTTAATGCATTATCTGGGATGTTTTGTATCGTGAAAAATTCGTAACCTGAGGTACCGCTGTATTTTACATTGCAGACAGTGGCCTCTAGCGTCCAGCTCTGGTAATGCACCAGTTTCCTGGTGAAACTTGCTTCGTATTCCAGGGGGAGGGAAATCGTAACCCGAAGCATTATTTTCAATGGATTTTCATTTGTAACCTGAAAATTTCGTTACCCGAGGCATTCATAACCCGAGGCACCACTGTAGTTAAAAGCAATGATAATACTACCAGAGACCAACTCCCAGTTCCTTATTTTGAACTGCAGAGATAAAGTACAAATTTTCACTTGTACTTTGGTCACCCAGAGCAACAATAGTGGATGATTGTGGCCTTCTGAGTACTGTTGGACTACAGCAGTGGTTCCCAACAAGGGGTACACAGCCCACTAGTGGACTTCAATTCCCAGAAGCCTAAGTCAGTACATTGGCTGATTAGTGCTTTGGGGAAATGACTTAGGCTTCTGGGAATTGAAGTCCAAAAACCAGCATTTGGGAAACACTGGACTACAGCATCCATCAGTTCTAACAAGCCAGTTGATGGTGGAGGCATTAGTCTTGCAACACTGGTTACAGTGGCTTGCTCTATTGTAGAAGACATTTTCACCATGTGTATGTCTGGAACCTCTATCCAGATGACATAGAGAGGAATGAGAGAAGTTTGTGGGGTTTTGTTTGTTTGTTTTGAAACACAGCTGCCAAAATATCTCGGCCAGCATAACCAATGAATGCGTGAATGTTTTTTGATGCTTGGAAAAATTACCTTTTTGAATTACCGAGTCTCTCCGCTAGCAAACAGATTTTCCAAGCTTTCCACTTAACCTTGAACTAGTGGGTCCGAGTTGCTGACAGAAGGACATTTTATGCATGAATAAAACAGAAGCATAGAGAGGTGCTTACACATCATCGGATGTGTGATATGACCTAGATATGACTACTTCAAGCCCAGTTCCATTTTTATCAGTTTTAATGATGAGGAAGCTTCTTTTTTTGACTGTATGGCAACACCCTGAGATCTAAGCCAGCCTCCTCCAGTCTTATGATATTTGGACATACAGGACTACGGGGGCTGTAGATTGGGAAGATTAATTGATGATTTGAAGATTGGAGCATTCTTAGGGTTATGGTTTCTTCAAAAATCCTAAGGTTTTGTTATAACAACCACAACCAAATCTGACCTGGAAGAAGTTGAGGGAACCTCACGAGAACGAATGTGTGTTGGATGAGATGGCAGAGAGTAAAGGAATATTCTAGATGTTCACTTTTTATTTGAAGGAAGAAAGCTATCACCCAGAAATCCTTCCAGCCCTCATTGCTTTTTGAATGGCTTTGAGATTCTAAGTCTTGCAGTCCCCAAACTTAACTGATTCCATCACCTGACATTAAATTTGACCCTTTAATACAGCATCCTTGATAGGCACATGGACTTTCCCCCTAACTTTTTGAGACAAACCTAGCAGTTCAAAAGCAAAAAAAATTAAGTAGCTAAATAGGTAGCACTTCTGTGGGAAGGTAAACAACATTATGTGCAGTCTGATGTCTAATGATGCCTGCTACATGTACACGGACACTTCTGCTTTGGCTATAAATGGAGATGAGTACTGAACCCTAGACTCGGATACAACTGACTTTCAGGCAAGGGAGACTTTTAGTTTGTTGTTTCAGACTGAAACTTATTGGCTTTGTAAGACAAGCATATAATTAAATTATAAGGGAAAGAATTGGAATAGAACCAAGCTTAAATTACATACACAGACATCAAATAAAGTGGTTTGCCACTTTGGAGAGAATATCTTGGAATTCCGTGCCTTACAAAGCATATGTGTAAAGAGGAGAAGGACAAAACCATGAGGCAGACCCAGAGGAAGGTGGAGATATAAGATCAAAGAAACATTAAAAGAATACCAAATAAAGCCAGTGGAGGCCGCTAGAAGAGCCAGAAGAAGAACCTTGTATCTCCCTTGACACCCAAAGGCAGGGATTCACAACCTGTGGCCCGCGGGTCAGATGCGGCCCTTGGTGCCATTTCATGTGGGCCGTCCACTGCTTCCACCACACCAGAAGTGCCATGTGGTGGAGGAAGGTCAAAATGACTGTCCAGCTCCCGAAGCTGCCTGAGGGAGCGTGACCTGGTCCCCAGCTTAAAAAGGGTTGAGAACTCCTGCCTAAATGGATAAAGAGGTAGTAAAGAAGAAGAAAGCATATAGTATCTATCTGATTATGATTATTAACAGTCACCCATCTTAATAATTTAAATTAACAATTTAAATAATGTTAGTGTGCGAAGAAGAGGAATGAGTTAATCCCACTTTCAAGGTCATCAGTCTCGGGCGGCACAGTGGTTAAGCTACTGTACTGCAGTCAGAACATTGTGAGCTCAATCCTGACTAGAGATCAAGGTTGACTCAGCATTCCATCCTTCCAGGGTCAGTAAAATGAGTAACCGGAATGTTTGGGGGCAAAATGCCAGTTAACTTGTGAACCACCCAGAGGGTGCACTAAGCGCTATGGGGTAATGTATAGAAGTGTGATTGCTATTCTTTGCTCTCTTCCGTCTGAAAATGACATCTTCTGCTCCAAGTAGAGACTCTCACAGGAGGCCTTTGGACTCTTTCACATGGAGACATTTCCTCAGACTGTTTCTTTTCAGGCATGGTCAACACACCACAGCTTGCCTTCATCTCAGATGAAATGTGTGACTGTTTAGTAAAGGTAAATCTCACCCTTGTTCAAAAGCCAGTCATATCCGACTTTAGGGTTCAGTGCTCATCTCTGTTCCATAGCCGAAGAGCCAGCACTATCTTTCTGCGGTCGTTTCCATGGTCATGTAGCAGGCATGACTAGACACTGGAGTGCATGGAACACTGTTTACCTTCCCACCGAAGTCCCTATTTATCTACTTGCATTTTCTTGCTTTCGAACTGCTAGGTTGGCAGGAGCTGGGACAAAGAGGGGAGCTCATTCCATCCTGCAGTATTCGGGTATCGAACTGCTGACCTGCTGCCTTCCATTCAGCATCTTAGCCACTTGAGCCACCTGAAATGTTAGAAACTTGCCCGTTTATCCGGTATTCTTCATACCCTTTTGATGGTTCCTCTTTTGGAACTGCAAACTGTCCTTTCTCCTCCTTTAAGCAGTTGCTTCTTTTGTGGTTACCTCTTCAAGCCCCTCATGGCCACAGAGGCTTCAATGGGGAAAAAGGATGGGAAGGCTTCCAGGGAACAACAAAACATTTTGGTGCTTCGTCCGTTGCTCTTGTACATTCATCTGTGATAGCCATGGAAACTTTTTTTAAAAAAAATAAAATAAAAATTAGTAATTGCAGTTTGCTATTGAGGAAGTTCCTAGTGAGGCATAAATAAGTAAAGGGCGCAAAGTACAGAATTCCTTCCAAACCACAAAGCAGAAGCTTTGGTGCTTTCTGAGTTCAGCAAACTGGTTTTGTGTCAGTTGCCTGTAGAAGAAAGTACAAATGCCAATTCTAAATGGAGCCCTGATGGTGCAGTGGTTAAACTGCTGTCCTGCAATCGAAAGGTTGTGAGTTTGATCCTGACCAGAGATCAAGGTTGAGTCAACCATTCATCCATCTGAGGATAGTAAAATGAAAATCCAGTATGTTTGGGGCAAAATGCTAATTAACTTGTGAAATGCCCAGAAAGTCCACTAAGTGCTATGGGGCGGTGTATAAGTGTGAATGCTTTGCTTTTGCTTTGAATGTGTGCATTTGAGAAGAGATGGTTTTTTGGGTTGGATTATTCCCCACTGTCCTCACGTTATGGCTTTGGAGACAACTGTGAGACCATGTGGTTCCTAACATCGTCTCTCCTTCACACAAGGCAAAGCACAGGGCCGTTTCAGATTTCAGCATAAGATCAGGAACAATCGTTCCCTTGTTTCCTATTCGGTTTCTTAATGTGGCTGGGTGGCAGATGCTCTTCTCAACTGCAGCCCAAGAAGTTGTTGCATGGAGGTGGTTTTGAAGCTCAGGGACCTGTCCTTTAGGACTAAGCCAGGGTAGGCAAACTTTTTGGGCTATGGGCTGGTGTCACGTGGTTCAGCGAGCCAGTTACATGGTTCCTCCCATTGGAAGTGGAAGTAAAACGTGCCTTGCAATCTGTTTTGCAACAGAATGAGATAGATTTTTAAGCTGCCATTTTCTCTGCTTAAACCAGGGGTGCCCAAACTACAGCACATGGGCCAGATCTGGCCCCCAATGCCAGTTCATCTAGCCCATGGCACCCTCATTACTCCTGAAAACAGAAGTAAAACACGCCCTGGGTGCATTTTACTTCTGCTTCTGGGAGCAACGAGAGCGGTGTAGGCTGGATGAATTGGTGTTGGGGGCCAGATCAGGCCCGTGGGCCATAGTTTGGGCACCCCCTGGACTAATTTGTGCTTTCCATCTCAAGGAGCTCTTCAGTAGAACTGAGCTGTGCTTTGCAACCTAGGAAAGTGTTACACCAAAGCTTGCTTGTTTCCGGGTTGTCAGACTTGAGGTGAATTTTGCCTTGGAAGGAAAATGCTAGAACTAAAAATCACACCTACTCTTCCCATGGGTCTTGGCTACACCCATTGTTGGAATTCACTCATACGGCCTTGACCAAATTGCTTCCACCCTTGCTGTATACTGCTTCATGAGTGGATCGAGATGTATAACGTAGAGTACTGTAGTAGAGTGTGTGCACGGTGGTGGTGTGGGTGTGAGCGGGACACACGAGAGAAAAAGGAGCAACTGTGTAATCTGCCAGAAAATCACGGTAATTGCTGGAGTCCCTTCAGCCAAATACTAGATGTGTCAATAAGGGGGCACTTCACTTTTAGTTTTCTTTGCGATAAATTAGCATAGAACAAGGTTCCTTCATCTGCCATATCTGAATCCAACTGCAGTAATACCTCGGATAACGACTGTATTGGATAACGCTAAAATCAGATATTTTGCATCGGATAACGATCTGTTAGCGTTATCCGATACAGTCCTTCGTAGCAGCAGGGTGGCTGGGAAGCTGAACGGGGTTCTCCATTCAGCTTCCCAGCCATCCTGCAGCTACGGAGGCAGGGGTGGGGTGGCTGGAAAGCTGACAGTGGGCTCCCCCGTCAGCTTCCTCAGCCACCCCACAGCTGTGGAGGCAGGGGCGGGTAGCTAGGGAAGCCGACGGGGAGTCCCCGTCAGCTTCCCCAGCCAACCTGCAGCTGAAGATTGGGTCCTCTGATCTCCCTGGGGCAGGCAGGGGGATCAGAGAGCCTGAAATGGGTTTTTAAAAGTCCATTTTTTACCCATTTTGGACTCTCTGACCCCCCCGCCTCCTCCAGGGAGATCAGAGAACCCGATCTACAGCTGTTTCTGGGCTTCCCCGACGTCCTCAGCAAGTGCAGCAAGCCAAAACCTCAGCAAGTGCAGCAAGCCAAATTGGTAAAAAAAAAGTCCATTTTTTACCCATTTTGGGCTCTCTGACCTCCCTGCCTGCTCCAGGGAGATCAGAGGACTCAATCCTAGCTGTTTCTGGGCTTCCCCCACCTCCCTGGAGGCTGTAACAAGCCAAAACGTCAGGATTCGAATCCTGACGTTTTGGTTTGTTGTAGCCTCCAGGAGGGTGGGGGAACTTCAAAAATAGCACGCATCGGCTCTAGGGAGGTCGGGAGACCCGATGCGCGCTAATTTTGAAGTTTCCCCACTCTCCTGAAGGCTGCAACAAGCCAAAACGTCAGGATTCAAATCCTGACATTTTGGCTTGCTGCAGCCTCCAGGGAGGTGGGGGGGCTTTTTTTTACGTTGTGCGATCAATGCATCGCACAACGTTAAAAACCGGATAACGACGAGACTTGTGGAACCAAGTCTCATCGTTATCCGAGGTACTACTGTACTGTATCGATAATTATCATGACATTAAGCCACGAAGATTGTCCTGAGAATATAATGCAGTGGCTTTTCCTCTGCCTTCCGCATCACAGAGTGACACCCATACCACTGATCCAATTATGCAAGTCTCTTTCTGTCCCTGAGCTCTCCTGGCAAGCAAAGTCCTCACCAGCCCCAGGCCAGTATTGATGAAGCTGCTGCCCTCCATCAAGATAGATTGAAGTGGGATTTAATCCACTTGGGGACCAATACCCTTCCCTGTGGACTTTGCCATCCAAGGCCATTAGTCTTCAGGGTTGTCAGGTTAGTTAACTGCCACCCTACGCTGTGTTGAGTTGCTGGCAATATGGTCTACTACTCTATTACTATAGCAGGATAACCTGGCCAGACATTGAGACAAGGATAAAGGAACCATTAACTGTGGCTCTGTGTCCTGCAGGAGACCCAAAGCAGCCCTAAAAAATGTAACTTTTTTTTTTAAAAAAAACTTGCTTTAAAAAAAGATGGGCTTAACTTCCCTAGGGTGGCATCAGGAGGAATTTTGTCTTGCTTTGGGATCCTAGCACTCTGGTCACCATCCACATTTGGTTTTTTTTTTAAGCTGACCAATGTAGAATGTGAATGAACTTGATTATATTAAGGGACTGCGGAGGCTTAAGATGCCTAGCTTGACAACTGGGAGGTTAGCAGGTCAGCAGTGTTGGAGTTAGTGTCTGTCACCTGCCCAAGATCCTACCAATTTCGAAAGCAAGGAATTGCAAGTAGATAAATAGGTATTTATTTATTTATTGGATTTCTCTACCGCCCTACTTGGTGTGACCAACTCAGGGCAGTGTACAAAACAATTAGCATACAATCAACCAATAAAGTACAACAATAATGTAAACAGTGCTAAGATAGGACACCACACAGCAAAATAGCAACAATGTGGCAACACAATCATGCAACAGTATAACTCTACAAAAGAAATACAATGTAGAAATACAATCCCAAAGTACAAAATACCATACAATATAAAAATATAACAATATAATGACAAAAAATTCAATCCAGCATTACAAACAATATAATCAAATGTCATAAATACAACATACGCCCGCCGCCAGCTGTTCTTAATCAGCCTCCGGGCTGAGGTGGAGGAAGCCTGGAGGGAGGGCAGGAGCGTCCTCTCGCCGTCCGCCACCGAGAGTTCTTTTATCGGCTTCCGGCCCGAGGTGGAGGGGCCCAGAGGAAGGGCAGGGGGTGACACCTCACCGCCCGCAGCTGCGGCTGTCTTTGTCCGTCTCCGAGCCGAGGTGGAGGGGTATCACTTCAGCAGAAAGGTAACAGTGTTCTATGCACTCTGGTGTCTAGTCATGCCTGCCACATGAGCACAGAAAGATCTACAGATGCAGACAGTGTTGGCTCTTTGGTTATAAACAGAGGTGAGCACTGCCTCCTAGAGTCTGATATGACAGGCTTTCAAGTGAGGGGGACCTTTTACTGATTATATTAAGCATCTTCAGAAGTATTTGTTCTGTTGAACCATGCTTCTGGGAATCTGATTTCCTTCCTTGTTTGTTGAGGACTGTTCTTTCTCTTAAGTGTCTTGATGAAGAGGGGCTGTACATGGGGTCAGAGAAGCAAAGAGCTGCTATTGCTGACGCCGCCTTATTAAATTTAAGTACCAGCAATTCTGCATAGTGCTTTTACATACAGAAATACATTTACAATTAGCGAATGGGTTTTATTTAACTACTTAGCTGGAAGGAAAGCATTGATTTTTCAGAGAATGAGCAGTGTTTTACAAATTAAACAGAAACATCTTTTGCTTGCTACTTTTTAATGAAATGTATGTTCATATTTTATTGTATTAAAGCGGGAATATTTATTTACTGTATTATTTCAACATCTGGTGGATGAATAAGCAATGAAAACAGCCTAACTTTCACTGCGGCTGGATGCCATTTCTCTAATGTTTAGCAGACATCTCTTTTTTTGTAACTTGAAGCCAAATTACTTCTGGCCCTGTCCTTTTGAGCTGCAAAAAATCCCAAGAATGCTTCACCTTTCCAGTGAGGACCCATCAAATACTTGAAGATGGCTATTATGTCACCTCTCAGCCTCCTCTTCTCCAGAGTAAACATGTCACGTTCCTTCAACCTTTTCTCATAGGCCTTGTCTTCCAAATCTTTGAGCATTTGGTTGCTCTCTTCTGGATAGGCTCAAGTGTCTCAGTAGCCTTCTTAAACTATAATGCCCCAAACTGGACATTGTACTCTAGGCGAGGTTTGACCAAAGTGGAATAAAGTGGCACTGTTACTAGGAAGAAGAAGTATAGCTGTGAGATTGCTCGTGAGGTTAAACCCAGAGTAGAAATAGCGGTAGGAGCCATTTCTACCAGTACAGATCCCAGTTTTTATGTTGATTCTTTAACCTGCAAGTAAAACGTGGTCAGGTACAGATGTTAGGAAAAATTGTTCACTAGAGTATTTTCAAGAGATGTTGCTAATTAGAGCAGACAGTGAGTCTGTTCATACATCATGATCACCCACAGTGCACTTTGTTGAAAACTGATTTCCTGTAATATATGAATATATCTGTGCCAGTGGTGGTGAGCCTATGACACTCATGCCAGAGTGGGCAATCAGCATCCTCTCTATGGGCATACATGCCATTGCCCCAGCACAGAGTTCGCCCTGCCCCTCTGTCCAGCAGCCCAATGGGAGCACTTCCTCTCTCCTTCCAGCAGAATTCACCCCGCCCCTCTGTCCAGCAGCCTAATTGGAACACTTCCTCCCTCCCCCCAGCACAGAAAAGGTTTGCTACCAGTGATCTATGCTATAGCAAGTTGTGCTGTGTAGACAAACAGCAATCTGAATCCATTGTGTAGTGTGTGAATTCTAGGTGTTATATGCCAGCAAGTTGCCTCCAACCTATGACAACCCTGTGAATGAGAAATCTCCAAAATTTCTGTCCTCAACAGTTTTCTCAACTTTTGCAGACTCAGGTCTATGGCTTCCCTCACTGAGACAATCCATGGTTTGGTCTTCCTCTTTTCCTGCTGCCTTCTCCCTTTCCCAGCATTATCATCTTTTCCAGAGAGTCTTCCCTTCTTATGATGTGGTCAAAGTAGAACAGCCTCAAGTTCATCATTTTTGCCTCCATAGATAGGCTTGATTTGCTGTAGGACCCGGTTGTTTGTCTTTTTGGGCAGTCCAGAATATCTGCAAAGCAATATTCCAGCACTATATTTCAAATGAAGCAATTCCCCTCTCTCAGCCTTCTTTACTCTTCAGCTTTCCCATCCATAGATGGTGATCAGGAACACAATAGTTTGAATGAACTTGGTCTTGGTCTCGAGTGAAACTTCCTTACACTTGATGATCTTTTCTAATACCTTCATTGCAACTTTTCCAAGTCTCAGTGGTCTTTCGATTTCCTGGCTGGAGTCACCATTTGGATTGATGATTGAACCAAGTTGTACAAAATCTTCCATTATCTCAATGTCTTCATTCTCAATGTTAAAGTTGTGTTTGGATGTTAGATGATTCTAGATGTGAAGTTTGCTTTCTTTAAAACTATTACACGTCATGACATCAGAATGCAGTGTCATGGCTTATCTCTTTTTGTTTGCTTGCCTGCTCAACCTTTAAAGAAAAGCTGATAGAGTGGATGTGAGAGAAACAAGCAGAATTGAGGAAGATAATCTACTGCAGTAGTCCCCAAACTAAGGCCTGGGGGCTGCACCCGGCCCCCGGGCCTTAGTGACTGGCTCCCTGAACCACATGATTGGCCCACATGGCCCAAAAAGTTTGGGCACCCCTGCTGTAGGGGTTTTGGAACTCTCCAGGGTGGGATGATGTCATCACACACCTCCATGTTGTTCAATTTCTCTCCCTCTCCCAAGGGTCAGAAATCTGCTGTGGGGACTAAGGATTGGACAAGTTTGCCATATGTATGTCGCACATACATATTGGGTCAGATGCATTTGGTGTGGAGAAGGGAGCCTTAAAATTCTCCTTTGGTGATGCTATTGGCCTACATCTTTCATTCTAGATTACCTTTTCCTGATGAATGGCTCCATTATTGCTCTCCACGTTAATGTTTTCTCAGCTGCAATTCATGAAGGCTGTTAGTTTTCAGCAGTATCCCTAGGTAATGGAAATCTACCTCTTCACTCACTTTAACTTCCGCATACCTAGTGCTTAAAGCACCTGTTAAGCACTAAAGAGTTCTTGGAACACTCTTCAGAAGGCAGGCTTAAAATAGTTATGCAACCTCTATGCCGTTGTAAGTTTTTCTTGTAAACCTGACTATTAAGCAGGCTCAAGTATGGAGCCTGTGGGTGTTACCATCTGCATCAACAATCCTCAAGTATTATTCCCCAGTTTCCCCCTGGTCAACAAAAGTAAGCATTACCAAGGAGTTGGCAAATAGAAGTATCGGGCAGGAAACTTGGTGGATCATAGATTGTGCAGGTCCCATCTATCTAAATATTGATGATAAAATCTTCATTATTTTAAATTTTCTCTATCCCCCCCCCCCTTTCCTATTACAGGCCTTACATAAAGGTGTGTGGTAGTATCTGTATCATCTTGCATTAGAACAGGGGTTCTCAACCTTAACCTGTAGGCCGGATCTGGCCCATAATGCCATTTCATGTGGCCTCCTACAGCTCCAAGGGCATTCAAGAAACAAAATGGCTGCCCCTTTGAAGCTGTTGGGACAACATGGCCACACACGCCCATTGTGCAGGCAGGGAAAAATGGTCATCCGGCTGTTGAAGCTGACTGAGAGAGTGTGACCCGGTCCCTGGCTTAAAAAGGCATTGGAATTTAGAAGCTGGTTCACATAATTTTAAGTAACAGGTTAATGCTCACAATCACTTCTACTAGCCTCATTAAAACTTTCCTACTTGTGAGGTCCAGGCACTTTAATTCCTCAAATACAAAATTCTTGAAATCTCAAGCAAAAGGTGTTTTGTTTCCTCAGCTGTTTCCAAAAAGAGTGAGGGAGAAGGATTTGGTTCCAGAATTCACTGATGTTGTCAGGTTTAATCTTGGAATATGTTAGATTACTCAGGGACATGGACATAATAAGCTGTTTCCTTCACTTTAAGAATTAGGGAAATGTAGGTTTGATCCCCAATCTTTCTCTTAATAATTTTTTAAACTATAATATAGGGTAGTGCTAATTAGGCAGATTCTGAGAGTTCATGTCAAATAATAACCTTTTCAAGCTTTAATTATTTTCACCTGAGGATTGCCTACCCACCCTAACAAAGAGCCTCCTTGAAGATTGTGGTATTTTTGAATCACAATTGGGCATACCCTGGTAACAGCAACCTTGTGTTGCCAGCGAATCTTTCTCACACTAGATCAGGCAAAAGGAAGTGCGGAATGAACTCACCTAAAGTTTTATATCTGGCCTAGTCACGGAAGAGCAACATACAGTCAAACCTCGCATAAAGAGCGACTCGCTTAGAGAGTAACTCGCTTAAAGAGCAGAATTTTCTCTGAATGTTCGCTTCGCTTAACCAATAAAACCAACCAAAACTCGCTTAACAAATAAATCGGGGTTCACAATCCCCCCCACAATTGGTCACTTACAATGGTGTTTTGCTTTAAGAGCAAACTCGCATAAGAGCAATCCTGTGGAACGCATTATGCTCTTTATGTGAGGTACAACTGTAATGGTGTTTGAGGGGGGCGGGGAAGTAGTAAGATCCCCTCCTTTCCACCAGTTATTGCACACTTAATTCAGTGGTATTAGATTGTGTCCTGGGGAACAGCTTCTATCTACTGTTAAGTGTGAATGAGGTTCGAGACCACAGAACTTCAGTGTGGTTTACCTTGATTGACTTTGACATACTAACATTGGATAATATTTAATCTTGTGCTTCATTATCCAGTGTTGTGTAAACGGATTTTCTCCCTCAGTTAACCTATCAGATGCTCCTTTTTCCACGAAAATTAACTTCTTTACTATACTAATAGAAAGTTAATTAAATGGTTTACGCATGTTTTGAAACCCAACAATACATGTGCTTCTGGCACTCATCGGGTTATAGATGAGTAAAAAAAATCCTGATTGCTCTTATTCTTGTTTACATAGCATAGCCAAAAGGATTAAAAATGTTTAAGAGCATTTTAGTATACATCAAAGGCTTCTATTGTTTGTCCTGAGGAAATGAAAGAGGCATTTTAAGCTGAGCTGCATGGATGTCAGAGGTGGCAAGCTTTTCAGAGAATAATTTGGCAGTAGTTATATTGGCATGATTTGTAGGTTAACCTGTCCTCTCACTAAAGTGTGAGACAATGTCATAATTAGGTCTTTCTGGAGCTTAAGAAGGTTATCCTTTCAACTATAACAGCAAGAATCTGGAAGCTGTAGTTTGAGCTTTGGCCATTTCGGAAACTGAGCAAATTCCTTTCCCCATTCAACACATACTAGAAGCTACCAGCCCATAAACCCATACAGTCAAACCTCGCATAACGAAATTAATTTGTTCTGCAAGGCTGCTTGCTATGCGAGGTTTTTTTTTTTTTGCATAGTGAAAATTCTTGTGGAAAAACTCACATAACGAAAATTTCTATGGAAAAATAATAATAATAATAATAAAATAATAATAATAATAATAATAATAATAATAATAATAATAATAATAAAAACTCGCATAGCAATTTTTTTTGTTATTTATTTTTATCTATCTATTTATTTACTTAAATTTGTATGCCGTCCTCTTTGCCAGGGTAACTCAGGACGGTTAACATCTCATATAAAACATTGTCATCGATCGTTGTGTGAGTTTCCCCCATAGAAATGCTCGTTATGCAAGTTTTTTCATAGGAAAAGTCTGACTTGCATAGCGAAAATTTTCATTATGCAAGTCAGATTGCTTTTTGAAAAACCCGCTCATTATGCGAGTTTTTCACTAAGTGAGTCGCTCGTCAAGCAAGGTTTGACTGTATTTCTCCTATCGGCGAAAGATGGTATCACCAATTGGATGAAAGTGGAGTTACTTCCAGTTTCACCCATTCAACAATGTGTCTTGTTTTTGCTCTTCATAGATTTAGCTAGCCTTTTCTAGTTTTGTATTTATTGCTCAAGAGGTGTGCAGAAAGTTTTCCCTCAATTTTAGCTATCTACTACGGTAGTGTTCCCCAACCTTTGGGTTTTGGACTTCAATTCTCAGAAGCCTAAGTCAATTCTCCAAAGCACTGATCAGCTAATGTACGGACTTAGGCTTCTGAGAATCAAAGTCCAAACCCCAAAGGTTGGATAACACTGATCTAGGTGACTGGTGTCCATTAAGTAGATGGGTTTGGTGCCGTTCTTTATTTGCTAGCATCTCTCGACATTCTTCTGGAGGGGCAGTGCCAGCCAAGTAATAGACTTTTACATTTCTGGCAGCCAGTAATCATCCTGCATGATTCATTAAGAGTTACATCCACTTGTTTGGCACATGCCCGTATATATTATAGGCCAGTGGTGGCAAACTTATGGCATGCGCGCCAGAGGTTCTATTCAGAGCCCTCTCTGTGGGCATGCGCACCATCGCCCAAGCACAGAGTTCACCCTGCCCCTCTGCCCAGCAGCCCAATGGGAGCACTTCCTCCCTCCCCCCCAACACAGAAATTGCCGCCACCCCTATGTGGCATAGATGGTAGCCTGTTGAGTTTGGGCACTCAGTCTCTAAAAGGTTCAACATCACTGCTATAGGCTCTAGCATATTCTGTGGAATAGCACAGGACACAAAACTGTTATTATTTGTTGGTGTGCATTATTCCATTACTGAACTCTACTCCAACCATACTTTAGTTGTTTGGGTTGCCTCACTACATCTTTCTATGTTCAAAAAGTATCTTGTAGTCTCACGCCTCATTCCAGATTGGCATTAATTATTCTAAGTAAGGTAAAGCATCACTCCAGCAATAGAATTTTGCAACTGACATTCCAGACATATCCATTCCTTTTCTGGTTGGGCAGGGCTGCTAACGTAAAGGGTAGATTAATTATTGTCCAGAGTGAAAGCAAAGACATCTGTTTATTTGCATAAGAATGCTCAGGGCTGGTTGAATATTAATGTTGAACTCCTTGAATGCATCTAATGGCTCTGATCCATGGCAGATGCATGCAGCACATGCATAGAACAGCAAAAATAATATTTCCAAAACAGAAAGAGGCTCCTTGAAGATTGTGGTATTTTTGCACTACAATCGGGCATACTTTGGTAAAGGCAACCTTGTGTTGCCGACTAATCTTTCTCACACTAGGTCTGGTGAAAGGAACCGTAGAATGAACTCCCCAAAAGGTGCCTTCATTTTGGCAGTTTCACGTCTGGCTTAGACATGGAAGAAAAAGAAAAGCAGTAGCTCTTGGTTATTGTGTAGATCCGTTTAGAAAAAATACTCAAAGGACAACATGAGAGGTGTAATTTTGGACTGATTAAAATAGTACAGATAGAATTACTGTGCATATATGAAATCCAGATAATGATAAGGTGGGGAGGGAGGGATTTGTTCACAATGTGTTGTTAGAAGACAGCTTTATGGATATCAAGGACAACAAAAAATACAAATAAGTGGTAAAGATTGCCCTTGCTCGAAAGCCAGTCATCTCTCACTCTTAAGGTCCAGTGCTTATCTATGTTTACAGCCAAAGAGCCAGCCTTGTCTGCAGACATTTCTGTGGTTATGTGGCAGGCATGACTAGACGTCAGAGCACACACAAAGCTGTTCTCTTCCCACCAAAGCAGTACCTATTTATCTACTTGCAGTTTGTTGCTTTCAGATTACTAGGCTGGCAGACCCTGGGACAGAAATGGGAGCTCACTCCATCTTGCAGCACTTGGGTCTTGAACTACTGTCCTACTAATCTTCCCATCATCAAGTTCAGCGTCTTAACCACTAAGCCCTCAGTCCCTCAGTTACTTATAGCTCTTCCTATATCTTATCAGAACTTTCACGTGGCTTTTTAAGGTAAAAGCAGTGGAAGAGAAGCACTCTAGAACAAAGCTTGTTTCCAGAGGAATTTAGTCTTCTGCACCAGAAAGAGAATTTATTAGCCAAAATCCTTTATGGCTTGCAGGCCACTTGCCTCTGAAGAAGAGAGCTGTAGCCCCACAACAGTTTATGGCAAATAAGATGTGCTACTCTTTAAGAAATGGGATTGTGGTGGCTTAGTGGTTAGGGTGCTGAACTTGATGACTGGAAGGTCTGCAGGTCAGCAGTTTGAGACCCAAGAGCTCATGATGGAGTGAGCTCCCATCTCTCCAAGCTCCTGCCAACCTAGCAGTTCAAAAGCAAGAAATTGCAAATAGATAAATAGGTACCACTCTGGTGGGAAGATAAGTGTTTTGTGTCTAGTTATGCCTGCCACATGACCACAGAAACATCTGCAGATGCAGACAGCACTGACTCTTTGGTTGTAGACAGGGATGAGCACTGAATCCTAGAGTCGGATACGACTGGCTTTTGAGCAAGGGTGATCTTTACCTACTCTTTAAGAAACCACAAGACTCTTGTTATTTTCGATGACATTTGTGTTACTGTCCTTGTTTCTGTGTCTTTATCTCACCAAGCAGTTAAGCAGGGGAACATTTTCCTGTGTAGAGATGTATATTGAGTTCCTGATCTTGCTCCATGCCAGGGCAGGTTCTGGGATTTTTGAGTGTTGTTGAAGAAGTGGCACACCCAGTTGACTGGAAGGAGTGGTTTGGGTTGCTCATTTCCCAGCACTCAAGTTGATCTGGGAGTGGTGTCTATTGGTACTCAAGACGCTCTCCAGTTGCCTGTGTGGAACCGGCTGGTGTGGATGTGAATATCTGCTTGAGAAGGTAAGCCTGGAAGATTTAAAGAAGATAAGGGGTAGTGAGAGGAAAGCTTACATGGGATCTTAATAGGGAGAAAGAGGGTCTATTTTTGGGTGAACAGAAAAGTGATGGAAAAGCTGGCTTTTTGTTAGACCTTGAAAAAGTTACTTGTCTGAACTACTTGCTTCCAGCATAGCTGTGTGGACTGATGGATTCCAGGAGTTTCAGTCTAAACAGGTTACATTTTCAAACTCAGTTCTTGTATATATGTGAGGAAAATTTGCCCTCCCATTCAGCACTCATAGAAACATTGAGTCCATAGATATTCCAGGAACTGTGGTCTAAATAAGTAGAATTTCTAAATTCTGCTTGTAGTATCAGGGATGTCAGAACAAGAAGTGAGATGTCTCTAAAAACCCACATCCAAGCTAACCTCGGGCTGGCACGTTTCATATGTTGGTTTCTTGTCAGATCTCATCCAAATTCCCCTGTAAGTACTTCATCCTGTGGTTTTAAGATGATTAATCTACTTTCACTACCATAACGCTTTCTTAGCTTTAGTGAAAGCTTGTGGTACCTAAAATTCTGTTTACTGTCTGCCTCTTCTGTGGAAAAATGCTGATTGTTATTCAAAGGGAGGGAAGTCTGTTCATGTAAAATAATGAAGCAGTCTCCATTCAGAGTTGTTTGTTTTGTAAACTCTGGTTAAAAGCTCTGGTTAAAATCATGCTGTAAGTTGGAGGTTGGCTTTTTTTTAAAAAACTGTAAATTGTGGGCATTTTCTCAAAGTGGCTCCAAGCCTCCATCTCATTCAGGAATTCTCAAAGTGTGGTCCGTGGGCCAGATGTGGTCCACGGTGCCATTTCATGTGGCCCCCAACGCCTCCAGCACACCTGGAAGTGCCATGTGGTGGAAGAAGGGCAAAATAGCTGTCTGGCCCCCAAAGCTGTCTGAGGGAGTGTGACCTGGTCCCCGGCTTTAAAAGGTTGAGAACTCCTGATATAATTTATGTTCAATCAGTTTTCCTTTTCTAAAACCCATGTGTGCATTTTCATCAAGTAGCTTGGAAATAATGTAGCTAGAGTTGAAAAGTTACAAAGGGATTTTTGTATGTTACTGTTGTGACCTGGGGTTCTGGGTGCAAGGAAGAGGAGGACTTTCAGCCAGCCCAGCTGCTTGCTGTGACTTGGAATTTGAACCTGAGGAGGACCCCTTGCCAGTTCCCCAGCCCACAGCAGGCTCAGATCAGGAGGCCGGGTCGGAGTTTGACAGGTAGGCCAGGTGCCAGCAGGCAGGCTACTCGGGAGCAGGCCAGCACACCTGCTCGTTTCAGGGCTGCATTGAGGTATCAGATGCAGCTGAGAAGGAGGAGGGCCCGGGCACGCCACCTGAACAGACCCTCAGCTGTGGGGTCTGACTCCTTTTAAAGGAGAGGTGTGCTGGCAAGCCCTTGTTGGGCTAATTCGTCAGTTTGGTGAACCCTACCCAGTGCTCCTGGCTTCCTGACCTTGATTCCCTGGATCCTGAATATCAGACTCTGACTTTGATCACCCTCTTGGACAACCCTGGCTCCTGACCTTCTGAAACCTGAAGTAAGGAGAAGCTCCCCTTCCCCCATTGTAGCTCTAACCAGCTATAGAGCTCTGCTGATACCAGACTCTGACAGTTACAAATGAACAAAAAACTGTATGCTGGTATGAATGCACGTTCACACAGAACTTCTCAACCAATGTATCTGCATCACACATTTGGGAACCTCTATATTAGTTTACTTTTAATTTTTTCTATAAAAGTACAATAATGCACCATATAAATATTAAAAAAAATGCAACATACATACAGAGTGTGACTTATTTAAGGCATACAGAAAGAGACTAATCTGAAGATTTGATATTACGGTATATTACTAACACAGATTAGTGCAGACTGGGGTTGTTCTAAATTTTCAGTGAAAATCTAACTGGTATCATGAGGTTTGTACCTGATATGTATAAATGGATACCATGAAAATTCACTCTTATATCTGGCAAAGTGGACTTGATCCATGGAAGTTAATATTAAAATATAGGAGTTAGTATTTAAGGTGCCACAATATTTTTTTGTCTTTGTTTTGTTTACTCTCTGTTATGGAATCCTGAGGTTATTCAAGGAAGGATTGCCTAACTAGCCATGGATAATTCATGAGGCATTGCAACACATTTCAGTTGTGCATTTGAGCACATGAACAGACATGCAGCCAAGTTGTGCCTGAGCATCTCATATTTGCTGCTGTTTGTATTAATTTGCACAATCAATGAACAGCAATAAGATCTGGTCGGTATACTTTGAACTGACCATTTGTATGGCTGGTTTGCACAGATCTTTCTCTCTTGATCCCTGATTTTTCCTCCTTGCTGGTACAGTATAATTTTTAGCTATAGATTCATAAAACAGTGTGATTGGAAGGGATCTAAGGGTTATCTAGTCCAACCCTTGACAGTGCAGGAACCCACTGCTAAAGAATCCCTGGCAGATGGCCATACAGCTTCTCTTTAAGCATTTCTGATGAAAGAGGGTTTGCCATTCTCCAAAGCAGTTGGTTCCTCTGATCTTTCTTCATGTCAGATGCACCACCAGCATATAATAACATACAAAGCTAAAATTAATACATCTAAAAACAGAATAGAATTAAAAAGGGCTAGATGACATCTGTCCAATATCTGGCCACATCAACAGCAGTTCCTCTTGTCAACACGTTGAGGGGCATTGTGTGCATTGTATCATATGGGTGATAGTTTGTATTATCTGCATTCACACATGCTGTCATCTACAGGGAAGCCCCACTTTCTCAGATTAGCTCTGGCTGTTCCTACTCCTGCATGCAGTCTATTTAAAGCTTTTCACACCGACCATGGTTGTTCTTGGTCAGGTGGTAGGGAGTCACGTGGTTCTGCCCTGTTATCTAGGAGCTGTGATGAACAGTTCTTACTGCCATGAACCTCTTCCTAAGCCAACTCTGCAAACCCTGTGCTGTGTCAATGGGTGATCAAAGAGGTGTGTATGGTTCTCTTTAAAATATTTAGGCCTTTATGTTTAGATGATTTGTCTGCATTTGATGTAAATCCATTGGATTGGATCCCATTCTCTGGAGCTGGAGAAAACAAACTGCCTTCATCTCCCACCACATGGCAGCCCTATAGATCTTTGAAGATTTATTTATATTTATTATTGGATTTCTATACAGTACCATCCATCTGAGATATTTCCTCACTCTGTGTGGTTTACAATAGTTAAAACCAGAAGCATACACACAGTAACAATTGATGGTATCCAAGGGTGGTTGTTCAGTCACATAGTCGAGTCCGACCCTTTGTGGCCCCATGGACCACTGCATGCCAGGCGCCCCTATCCTCCACCATTCTTCGCAGCCTGCTCAGCTGTACGCCAATTGCCCGTTTAGCCATCTCATCATCTGCTGCCCCCTTTTCCGTTTGCCTTCAATCTTTCCCAGCATTAAGGCCTTCTTGAGTGAGTCCTCTCTTCTTATTTGGTGTCCAAAGTACTTTAGCTTCCTCTTCAGTATTTGTCCTTCCAAGGAGCAGTCAGGGTTGGTTTCCTTCAGGATTCACTTATTTGATCTCTTTGGTGTCCAGAGTACTCTCAAAATTCTCAAAGATCCAAGGGTGGCATAGTGTAAGTATATACTTATTCATTGGCTATAAGCCTCTTTAAATATACTGTACACATATTTTAGCTATCATGTCACCTTTCACCTTGCCTGTCTTTTTTCATCCAAGCTAAGCATGCGCAATGGCCCAGCCATTCCTCATAGGGCTTGCTTTCAAGGCTCTTCATCATCTTGGTCATTTCCCTCCCAACATGTTCTGACTTGTTCATATCTTTTATTAAATTGTGGTGTCTGAAACTGGATACAGTCATGTTACCTGATTTATGTGGAAGAGAGTCTCCTTCCATGCCTAGGCCAGACATGAAACTGTCAAAATGAATCCACCTTTCGGTGAATTCAGTATGCAGTTCCTTTCACTTGACCTAGTGAGAGAAAGATGAGCTGGCAACACAAGGTTCAAAAATACCATAATCTTGGATTAGGCTCTTTCTGTGTAGCCCATGGAAGAGAGTAAGAGGCAATCATGGTTCAGTTTGCATTGCCTTTTTTTTAGTGGTAGCAATGTTTGCTATGGCTCTTAGACTTAAATGAAGAACAGTAGGGGGTCACTATTGGAAACTGAGGCTAAATAAAACAAAAAGCAGACAAAGGAAATAAATGATGTCTATTTTTGAAAGAGATTTTGACCTCTTGCTACTGATCAGACTTTTAGTTGTGGTAGGTCCTGGTGGTAGAGCATCTAAAATTGACATTCTATTGATTATTAAAGCAATCACACTTACATACTGCTGCATAGCACTTAGTATACTCTCTGGGCAGTTCACAAGTTAATTAGCATTTTGCCTGTAACATGCTGGGTACGCATTTCACCTACCTTGGAAGGCCGAGTCAACCTTGATCCCTGGCGAGGATTGAACAGGCAACCTTTTGGTTGCAGTACAGCAGTTTTAACCACTGCTCCACCAGGGTGTGAGAGATTATCAATGCTTATTTTCTTGAAGTCATTAGCCTGCTCATTTCTCTTTAAAAAGATTTTGGCCTTTATGTTTAGACCAGTGGTTCCCAACATGGAGCCCACGCCTGACAAGGGGACTTCGATTCCCAGAAGCCTAAGTCAGTACATTGGCTGATCAGAGCTTTAGGAAATTTATTTAGGCTTCTGGGAATTGAAGTTCAAAAACCAAATGTTGGGAAACACTGGTATACGGGTTCTGACAAGGGAACCAAAAGGAAAGGAAGCTGAAGGTTCTGTAACTTTTATTGCTTGTCTAAAAAGAGAAAGATGGGAGGTTTAGCATTCTTTTGTAACCCTTTTCTTGTAAAGATGCATCTTCAGAAATTCTTTAAGGGTATATTTTTTTTAAATGGTCTTCATTGGCTATTTTAAAACATGGTTTTCTTGGCAACTAAAAAATAGTAAAACACAACGTTGAAAACACCATAGAAGCAATTGCATGTTTCAGTTTACTGGCTTGGGTTTTATGGAAGGAATGAGTTGCTGAGACATTTATGTTCACGTTTACAGTGTAGACTGTAAAATACGTCATCTTACAATCAGTGGAATTAAACACAAACACACATTTGGAAGTCAGAACTTCCAAGAACCCAGGAGAGTTTCCCTAGGACTATAAAGGGTTTTATAGTCTAGAGTTGAACCTAGAATAAGGCCACCGGCACTGTGACCCTGAGTGCTCAATTTGAGCAAGTGTGAACAAGCTGCTACACTAAGCCGTTCCCTTCCAGGTAGCAGGACATTTCAAAACTGGTGGGTTTTGGATGGTGCCAAAATGGCCAGGTCTCTCCCTTTTCTTCGGCAGTTGCTTTTTGTTGATGCCAAAATAAAGGGTAATGGCTGATCATAGTGGTGGTGAACCTGTGGCACAGGTGCCAGAGGGGGGCACACAGAGCCCTCTCTGTTGGCATGCTCACCATGGCCACAGCACAGGAAACTCTGCTACATGTAGCAGGCCCCGCCAGGCAAGCCCTGCCCTGTCCCAGGCCGCCAGTGTCAATGGCAGCTCCACTTCCCCGCCTGCCCCTCTCCCTCCGCCAATGGGGAGGTGAGATGAGAGGCTCACCACACACCCCATAGGCTGAAATCCTTCCCGGGAGGTGGTGGTAGGGGCAGAGACAAGAGAAAGTGTAGGCCAAGTTGGAAAGCATGCGGAGGAAGGGGAGGGACGGATTTTGGGTTGCAGTTTGGGCACTTGGTCTCTAAAAGGTTCGCCATCACTGGCTTATCACTTGGGGGAAAAGACATGATCATTAGCCAATTTCAAGACACAGTTTGTTGCTGGCTTACACATTTTGACTTGTTTGGTACAAATCACAGTCTAGAGTTTAGATAGCAAGCTGTATATAAGTTATAGACTCATTTATATGGTTTTGATTAATTTTATTTTAGTAAACTGCCCAGAGAATGCTACGCATAATGGAGCTGTGTATAAATTGAGTGAGTAAATGAACGAATTAATGAATATCATTCAAGGAGAAGAAAAAGATAGGCTACATATAGCAACTTAGTGTTCAGTGGAGTTCTCATTATGACATTAACAGATTCATTCAAAAGACCTAGCAGTTTTCTGTATCCACCTTTAAAATTTGCATCAATGTGTTTAAAATTTCCTGATCTTGTGGCTGGTTTTGTGTGCTTTGATATTTTTTTGTGAATTGTTTCTGGTGCTTGATCAGCACAGCCAAAGCAGACACAGAAAGTATTAAGCATCACAGACTGAAAATGAAATCAAATAAGTTCTAACAACCTGGAGCAAAAATGAGGTAGGATATCAGTGAACAAATAAACTGTGACCAACATACAGACCAAAGAAAAATGCAACAAATATAAAGATTAAAGGATGAGACTAAGGTGAGAAAGAATTGAGGAGAAGAAATTGAAGGTTAGATGATGATACTATAACTAATAGAGAAACAAAAAACAACAGCCGCCAGCAAATCCTAGCTGAAAAGCTGATTGGAGATGCCTGATGTGTTTCCTGCCCAGCACAGATTGAAAAGTAACAGTAAGGTATAAATTTCACTGCTCAAAGTACAGTAATACACTGGATAACGTTATGACTTGGTTCTATAAGTCATGATGTTATCCGATTTTTAGCGTTGTCCGACACATGCATAGAACAACGCTAAAAAAAAAAAAAGCCCTGACGTCAGGGACAAACTGCGTGGTTTGTACCTGAAGTCAAACTGACCCTAGGATAGCGATTGCTAGCCTTGGGTCAGCTTGACTTCGGGGGCAAACCTCTTCTCGCCACCCGACATGAACCTTAGCAAGGGCTAAGGCTCGTGTCGGGTGGCAAGACAAGGTGCCCGATTGCGCGCCACAAGGAACAAACTCCACAGGTTGTCCCTTGTGGCGCACGATCGGGCAACACTTCTTGCCACCCGACAAGAGCCTTAGCGCTTGCTAAGGCTCGTGTCGGGTGGCAAGACAAGGCACCCACTCATGCGCTTTGTAGCGCGCGTGCGGGTGCCTGTTCCCCCCACCCCACTAGCCCCTTAGCGCTTTTAACCAAAGACAATTTGTTTGTCGACTTCACTATTGTCTACTATTCCAACAGAGGCTCACAAAGGCATTTCTGTGCAATCTAGTGCCCTTTGGATGTGTTGGACTACGACCTGCAGGTTAGCCATTGAATGCAGTATTCTATAGCACCTGAATGGAAAAATCTGAGCATACATATCATGCCTGCAAATGATTATCAGCCAATGTTAGTTGTGAAAGATGTACAATTAATTGAGTGCTGCAGAGATTCTGCTTATTTTTCTCCTAAATATAGCTTTCTCATTGTGTCTGTGAAGGGTTTGTGGTCTCAGAGGTAGCTGTGTTAGGGAGGGACCATGCTGTCATACGTGTTTGCAGCTTCTAGTCTTCATTGGCTGAGGAGTTCTTTGGGAAAGAGTGAAGGAAAAACCGCCTTCTAATTATATAAGTAGTGCTTCAGAATTTGTGAATAGAAGGCAACAGATTGTCTTGAAGGCTCCCCACCACCACCACCACCACCACCCTCCTCGTCTTCTTCACTCACCATAGTCTTTATGCTGCAATAAATGTTATTTTTAGCTTCTCTGTAGGCATTGCCCCCATGTACAGGAGATCCAATTAAGATAATTGCTGAATACATGTCAGCCTTGTCTTGCCTACAACAAACAACAATGGATATTCTTTCTGAGATTTGAATTAAAGCTCCTGCTGTACAGAGAATGGGCACAACATTTTACGTACTCCTGTGACACATACTTTCTTCTTTGAGTTCATGAGTTTAAAGAAAGACTAAGGCAGGCTTTTCAGACTTCTGGTCTTCTGAAGATCTGTTTGGTATTGAAGGCCAGAGTAGGTGTCTAAGAATCACAGCATTTGACCAGGCTGGCTGGGGAATTTTGGGAATTGTAGTGCAACATAGTGGGGCTGCAGTGGCTTAGTGCTTAAGATCCTGGACTTGACTGGAAGGTCGGCATGCCAGCTGTTTGAGACCCGAGTGCTGCATGATGGAGTAAGCTACTTTCTTTGTCCCAGCTCCTGCCAACCTAGCAGTTTGAAAGCAAGAAATTGCAAGTAGATAAACAGGTACCACTTTGATGGAGAGATAAATAGCCTTCTGTGCACTCTGGTGTCTAGTCATGCCTGCCACATGTCCATGGAAATGTCTGCAGACACAGACAGCGCTAGCTCTTTGGCTTTAAACAGAGATGAACACTGAACCCTAGAGTTGGATACAACTGACTTTTGAGCAAAGACAACTTTTACCTTTACTTAGTGCAACATATATAGCGGATTTTGGGAGTTGAAATGGAAAAAAGAGTACCGTAGTTTTTCCATGCTGTGCCAGAAGATACTTCAGCAGTCCCTAGTTTTAAGGTGATAAAAGCGAACTTTCTCACCCAGAAGAGCAGCCTTCCTTAGCCTTGTGTTTTCTACATTTTGGAGGCCACAGGTCCCATCAGCCCTCAATGTCAGTGATCAGGGTAATGGGGGTTGTAGTCTCAAACCATCTGGAAAGCATCCTGTAAAGGAGCGCTATAATCAAGCAGTGCTGAATCAGTCCCCTGTTTGAAGTATCTAGCTACAGCCAATGTTGCATCCAACAACGCAAAATGAGATCTGATTCTGCTCAACTGCTTCTTAAATTTGAGGGTTTAATGGCTGGGAAATGTATTCTAGAGCAGAATCAGTAGAACTGAGACTTCTTCCAGAGCTGTGTTGTAGAATGCATTCATCAGATGTATTAGTGATACTTTCGACAAGAACATGTTTTGACCAAAACACTAGTGTCTGAAGATGGCTTAGTAATTATTGCTTTTAAACCGCTATCCAGTACAGTCAAACCTCGCATAAAGAGCATTTCGCTTAAAGAGTAGAATTTTCTCTGAATGTTCGCTTCGCTTAACAAATAAAACCAATCAAAAACTCGCTTAACAAATAAATCGGGGTTCGCAATCCCCGCCACAATTGGTCACTTACAATGCTGTTTCGCTTAAAGAGCAAACTTGCTTAAAGAGCAATCCTGTGGAACGCATTATGCTCTTTAAGCGAGGTACAACTGTATGATGTTTCCAAATTTTTAAAACCTTTTTTAATATAAAAGTACATAACATTTTGATTTATTTTATGTTGTGCAGAACACATTTTCTAACAGAAAACTAGTAAAAAGGATAATAGTGAAAAAGTTATCCTACAGAAAATAGTTCTGTTCTCTGAAGAAAATAGAATTCATTGCTGCCCACATGTATCCTTTTAAAAAAACCTGTTCTATATTGTGCTATTATCCCTATATAAAAAAAAGTAATTACAGTAAAACCCCATTTTATGGGGAAAGTCTGTTCCGTAACTTTTTCATAACTCAATTTTTCCCCGTAAAACGAGGCATCCCCATAGGGAAATATCACAAAGGGAATGACAAAGCGACCTCCCAACCTTTTCCATGCCACCACCACCACTGCCTCCACCACCGCCATGATAAGTGATATCTTGCAGCTTCCGGTAGTGGGGGCGGGTGGGGGCAGGGCCGCAATTTTAGACTTAGAAGACAAGGAAATTCTGGGAAATCGTGTTCCATAAAACGAGGTTTTTCTGTAAAACAGGATGCTATTATTTTTTTTTAAAAAAAAAACACTTTCATAAAATGGGGTTTCTGTAAAACGAAGCTTCTGTAAAACGGGGTTTTACTGTATATATTTTACATATAAAAATAATTAAATTCTTGAAGGAAGTATTTGTTCATCTTGATTTCCTTCCTGCCTGCCTGTATGTCTGTCTAATGTGGGAAAAAATAACTCTTCTTACTCAATATCCCTGATCACAGTGGCGTAGCATGGGGGGGCAGGGGGGGTGGATGCCCCGGGCAGCACTTTTGAGGGGGCAGCAAAATGTCCCCACCGCTTTGGCCTCCCTCTGCCTGGGCTTAGGGAGCAGGACTTCCCAGGCAGAAGGTGGCTCTTTTGCTGCGCCGGTGGCCAGGCCGCCCCCTCTTTACCTCCTGCCGGCCGTGGCTGCCCTTGCTCTGCCTCCTCTGCCGCCTCCCTGACGGGCATCCTGCGCGCCGCTGCTCACCTCCACCTGCCCGCCCACCTACCCAGCTAGCCGTCAGGGGCTCTCCCTGTCGGGGGCTAGCTGCCTGCCTGCCTGCCCGCTTCCCCCATCCTGCCCCCTCAGCTTCCCTCCCTCTCATCCCTCCAGCCCGTCACTTTGGCTCCAGAGTAGCTCTGGATTTGTCTGCCGGCCTTGGTGAGACCCCAAAACGCCCTCCTTCTTGGTCGCTGCCCAGAGGAATGGCGGGCAGGCGGGGCTCTACGAGAGGTCCAGCCCCAGGGGCTTTGGAAAAGGTTGCGAAGGGTTAACTGGGTGGGGGCGGCAGCGGCGAGCCTTGATGGAGGGGGCGGCGAGTTTGGTCTTCGCCCCGAGCGGCGGAAGCCCGCGCGACGCCACTGCCTGATCAGTATTTTAAAATTCTTGTAAGAGGCCAACTGGAGTTTTAAAGAAGATGAGGAAATTCCACAACCTAATATCTTTAGGATAGGCTGAATTACAGCAACTGTCATCTGTGGCTACCCTGGTTGTGTCTCATATGCTATTTTTGGATGCTGAAATTGACGTGTTAGTAACCAGGTCCCTCATCCTGAACAACTGGTTTTTTCAACATGTGACTCCTCAAGTTGAGTGTTGCCCAGTAGCTATATGTTGTGTAGCCAGATAAGTGTTTGGTGACCCACCTGTTTTTGCAGTCCTAATTAGGTGGCCCATAGGATGCCTGGATGGCGACAGTATTTTGTCTGCCTGGTTTGGCCAGTGAATTCACAGGTTGTACCTGTTTGTCTTGTATTTCTTAATAATAAAATATTTCATTCCTGGGGAAGGTTTTTGTCACGTGGGAGAAGTATTTAAAATAACACGTCAGCTAGAGCAGCATCCACTGAATTGGTAGAACTTGGATAACTGTTGACTTTTGATATCCTCACAGATTCAACTGATCTGATCGAGTTGAGGACTGAAAGCTGGATTTAGACCTCTGAGTCTGATATGTTAGGTCAGGGGTTCCCAACCTCACCAAGGCCTAACATATCCAGCCTGTGGCACCATTTCATGTAGCCCCCACCCTCCAAGCGCATTTGAGAAACAAAATGGCTACTCCTTTGAAGCTGTTGTGGCAAAAATGGCTGTCCCCATTGTGCAGGCAGGGCAAAATGGCTGTCTGGCTCTCGAAGCTGACTGAGAGAGCATGAGCCATCCCGGAGCTTGAAAGTCCGGGGGCTGGATCTGTTAGAAAGTCTGGTGGGGGTAGAATAGAGACATCTAATTTCTGATAGAAATGAAGCTTCGGCTTTCTCAAATGCTGTATCCTGCTCTTCTGCATTGGAATGGGAGGGTTAATGTGATCCAGGGTATTGGTTTTCTAGCACTCAGTCTCTGAACAGATTTCTCTCTCTTTCCCTGCACCATTTTTTTGTTTTTATGAATCTCTTGCATTTTAGAAAAGAGGCCTTCCGTAGGTACCATCTGCTCTTATGAAAGCAATTTAGACAGCTACTTTTTCTGAAAACATAATCACTTATTCAGAGGTTTTTATTTGTCATCATGACCTGAGCTGCAGCTGTTAAACCTAGTTTCCCGGTTTGGATGAAAGTGGAAAACTTAGATCTTCATAGACATCCTGAACCAAAAGTGTCATCTCTGTATCATCTGATCAAGGCAATCTCTTAGCTCTCTGGGTTGGTTGGCTGGCTGGTTGGTTTGCTTGTGCTTTCTTTAGTAAAGAAATGGATTTTATACCACTCATCTGGGAGGAAATTCCCACTCTGGGTGGTTAATTAAAGGCAAAGACACTGAGTTGACTGAGCAGGTCAACAGTTTGAGACCCGAGGGCTGCAGGACAGATTGAGCTCCCGTCGTCTGTCCCACCTCATCCCAACCGTAAGAAATTTCAGATAAATAAATAGGCACCACTTTGGCAGGAAAGGTAACAGCATTCCATGCGCTTCAGCATCTAGTCATGGCTGCCACATGACCGCAGAAACGTCTGCAGTCACAGACATTACTGGTTCTTTGTCTGTGAATGGAATTAACACCCCCCCCCCCCCCCAGAGTTGAACATTACTGGTTTTTCAGCAAGGGAGACCTTTTGCCTTAGATAAAGGTAAAATCCGAATTGATTTACTCTGAACCCAGAGTTAACAGTTTCCCATCTACTTTCTTCCCATGCTGACCCAGAGGACTGAACTGAGAGGAGGATTTCTGCATAAGAGCCCATGACTCAGTCAAGCCAGAATTTGAGGTCAAGAGTTCGAATAGAAATTATGCTAGCATTCATTACTATTCTAGGGTGAGAAGAGGAAATATGATTCCTGAATTTAAAAGTCCATCAAGATTCTGGGTCTGTTTCTACCACCTCTGCCTGACAAGATTGAACAAGGAACAGCAGAAGCATTTCCCTTCAGCTTTTCAGACATTGGAATGGCCAGTTGCAAGCTTCAGTTGCCATAGTGAAGGTCATGCTTGGCTGGAAGCCTGCCATGCAAAATAAACATGAAGGTGCAGCTTGTACGTGAAATGGCAGGACCCAGTTTTAACAGGATTGGTCTCCACTTCTCACTTTTGTGGGAGTGTTTAGGTCTGTGATGGCAAACCTTGGCACTCCTGGTGTTCTTGGACTTCAAGTATCAGTGAATCCACAGGAATGGGTTTACTGTGCATGGGAATTGAAGTCCAAGAACACCTGGAGTGCCAAGGTTCACCATCACTGGTTTAAGTTGTGGAAGATGCTGCTACTCTTAGCATTTCAGATGAGGTGAAAGGTAGCTAAAGGGAGATTGTTGAAGCAACGTGTTCTTAACATGTTACCTAAAAAATTGTTACCTTTTAAATTTGGGGGATCGTCCCACAGGAAGGGTTGAATCAGGAACCAAAGACCACATTAGATCGTGAGTTAAAATAAAAAGAAGTTTATTAAATTTAAGGTATCATTCAATTAAACAAATTCCACCCACAAAATTAGCTCCTAACTAAGTTGATGTAGAAGAGAGCTGGAGTTCTGTTGATCTGAGGTGATTTATATTACAGTTACACACAATGACAGAGGTCTCTTTCTTTCTTTCTTTCTTTCTTTCTTTCTTTCTTTCTTTCTTTCTTTCTTTCTTTCTTTCTTTCTTTCTTTCTTTCTTTCTTTCTTTCTTTCTTTCTAGGGATCTTTAACAGATAACACAAAAGGGGCCCACTGAGAAGTAAAATGAAAAACAAAGAATGTTTATAGAGCACAAGCTTCATGCTAATTACAATTGATTACAGTAATATCCCGCATAATGTTAAAGCTTCATTCCATGATCCTTAATGTTATGCGATTTTTAACGTTGTGTGATACATGTACTACGGGGGGGGGGGGGGGGGGACAGCAGCAGCTCTTCTCACTTCCCACCTGCCGGATGGGCCAAGGAAGGAGTCTGTTGGCATTGGTGGCGATGATTTTGAGGCTGCCAACGTTGCTGCAGCTGCTCCCACTTCCCACCTGCCAGACGGGCTGGGGAGGGAGTCTGTCACTGTCGGTAGCCTCTAAATCGACGATGCCAACACTGCCACCGGACTCCCTCCCTGGCCCAGCTGGCCAGTGGAAAGTGGGAGCAGCTGCTGCTGTGGACCCCACCGCCGCCGGACTCCTACCCTGGCCTGTCTTGCTTTGGAATGAGGGAGGCTCCCAAACCCGGCTTCCTTTGGAAGGAGGGAGGCAATCTCTTCTCCCCTCCTTCCAAAGGAAGCCGGGCTCAGAGGCTCCCAAACCCAGCTTCAGGCGGCAGCCTAAAAATCGCCGCTGCCAACACCGCCACTGGCAGACTTGGGGGAAGTCTGGCTCCCCAGACGTGCTGGGGAAGGAGTCTGTCGGCAGCCAGGTCCACAGCAGCAGCTGCTCCCACTTCCCACCAGCAAAGCAATCTGCCCAGACACAAAGAAATCTGAGGAAAAATTCAATGTATCACACAACATTAACTTCACATTGTGCAGTGCAAATTTTCCCTCAGATTTCTTGACGTTGTGCAGTTTTAACGTTGTGGGTTACACACGTTGTGCAGGGTACCACTGTACATCAGTTTACACAAACAAAGAAAGGAAGTTAGGATAATGGAGACACTCCATATCTTGACCCACCTCCCTTGCCCAAACAATGTGCAGCCCATGAGAATTGGGGGAGGAGGCAGCTGGGCCAACCAGAGCAATAATTCCCAAGATTTAGACCCAGTGGAACTGTAGAATTATCAGAAGCAGGAGCGCAGTTCATCCAATGAAATCGGGTGGCTTGTCTTCCCACTCTCCCAAAGAATCAGATAATGTTGGGGAATTTGAGGCAAACATTTGCATCGCACAATGTTAAGATAACGTTGTGTGATGCAATAGTTTGCCTCAAATTCCCCGATGTTGATCTCTGCCTCAAAGCCTGCAGGGCTAGAGACCAGCCCTGAGGGCTTTGGGGCAGAGATCTACTGAGGCTTAGACCCCAGTTTGGTTGGGGGGGAGGGCATGCCTGTCCCCCCCTGCCAAACCGGCGCTACGGGCTCTCTGCTTTGGGATTGGGGTGGCTGGGAGAATCCTTTCACCTCGCCCACCCTGATCCCAAAGCAGAGAGCCTGAGTGGGCTGCCTGCTTTAGGATCAGAGTGAATGGGGATAGAAGGCGCGTTCAGCTACCCCGATCCTAAAGCAGGCAGCCTGCTCAGGCTTTCTGCTTTGGGATCGGAGTGGGTGGGAGTGGAAAGCACCTCCAGCCCCCCCATCCTAAAGCTGTCCCCAAACTCCCCCACAGCCCCAATCACTGGGGCTGTGGGGGAGTTCGGGGAATCCCACCTGGCTTGCTTAAGGGGCTTAGCCATCCGGGGGGGAGGGGGGCTTCTGGAGAGAGGCTGGGAAAAGGGTCCCAAGCCTCTCTTCAGAACATACACCTCCCATGGCTAAGCCAGTTCTTTCTCCCAACCCCAGCGCTGATGACAGCAAGGGATCAGCACTTGGGTTGGGGCACCGATCGCACTTTGCATGTGAAGGGAATGCGAGTTCCCTTCGCAAGCAAAGGGCGATCCCATGCTGGGACCTCCAGTTTGCTTATGGAGGGAACGCACGTTCCCTCCCCAAGCAAACCGGATTGTCCCCCCTTCCCTTTCCTCTTTGGAAAGGGAACAGGGCCTTTTTTTAACCTTGTGCGATCAATGCATCCCACAATATTAGAAACTGGATAAAGTTATGACTTTTGGAACCAAGGTACTATTATCTAAGGTACTATTGTACACACATGCAAATAGCCCTAAGCAAGAGGCTGGAACCTAACCAAAAGAGTTGCAGAAAATACTGATGGGATTTGTCCTGGGGCTTAGTTGACTCTCAGGAAATCTTTTAGAGTGCACTTTTCTTTCTCTCTTTTTCTCTCTTTAGTGATCTCCCTTTTGGGTAACCTATAGTTTTTAAAGAAAATTTTTATTCTGTTAGACATTACAATCCTTATTTCTTTATTAAAACATTATTTCTTTATTATAACTCCATCTGGACATTCAGGATATAATGCGGGCCATTTCTGTGGCTTGCCTGTGAAGAGAAAAAGGGAAAGAAACAATTTTTATTAATTAATTTTGGGGTGCAGCCATTTGGCTTTTACTCTTGAGCAATCCCAGATCTTTCCATGGTTGTGGGGCTGGATTAGCGAATGTTCCAAGTTTCAAAGGCTTTTCTGCTTCTGAAAGGGAAGGAAACATTTCTTTATTAATAATGTTGTACATTTAAAGTTGGCTGGAATATAAAGGATTAACTCCATTTCCCGGGTAGTGATGGGGTGTGGGCGTTATACTCATGCCTCACCACTGCTTCGGGAGCTGCACTGGTTACCAGTATGTCTTTGAGTGCATTTCAAGGTGCTGGTTATCACCTTTAAAGCCCTACATGGTAGTGGGCCAGGATACTTAAGAGACCGCGTCACTCCAAGAACATCGGTCCGTCCCACCAGGGCGGATCGGAGAGGCTCTCTTACCATGCCATCGGCTAGAGAGGCATGCCTCACTAGCACCAGGAGGAGGGCCTTCTCTGTGTTCGCCCCGGCCCTTTGCAACCTTCTACCAACTGAGCTGCGCCTACAGACAGAGCTCCTTCCCCTTAGAAAGGGCCTAAAAACCTGGCTGGCAGGGCAATTATGGGGATCCATGAAGGGAGGATCCCATATGGGGTGGCTGATCTAAGGGACAGCCTTTCTCTGCTTTATTCCCCACTGTTTTAATTCTGTGAGTTTTTAGAACTTTATATTGGTATTGTATTATTATGGGCTTAACCTATGTTTTTAATTTATGTGTAAGCCGCCCAGAGTCGGGTTTACCTGATTGGGGCGGGATAACAAATGTGAGTAAATAAATAAAATCCATTGACCCATGGAGGGAGTGCCTGTAGGAGGGGGGAAATTGCAATGTAATTCAATGGCTTTTGCCTCTCATTGACTGTAATGGGTGATTTTCTTTGTTATTGTATTTAGCAGTGTGCGCGCACAAAAACATTTATTAAAAATATATGGGCTGTGGTTATTTACCCACAGCTGTTGAGTGGTTGTGTGTAACCTATGAATGCTTGTGTGAATATAAAATAAATGTTAAAATAAATCTTTATTTAAAATAAAATATTAAAAAATAACAAGCAGAAATAAAAATGGGATTTCTGGATTTAAGGTAACAATATGAAGGGTTTGAGCCTCTTCTGTGCAATGAGTTATATCTCAGAGGACATTTTATTGGAGAGATAAAAGCACTTTGCCATTTTCTCTGTGCAAAGATAAAAAGGTAGCTCAGAAGTAAGAAAGGAGGGGAATTTCTTATAGTTTACATTCTGCAAAGAAGTCATCAGATTTGTGCTTGCCAAATCAATATGCAAACCGAAATACAGTAATACCTTGAATAATGTTTACCTCGGATAACGCTAAAATCACATAAAGTTAAGTAATCTGGGGAGGAGAATTGGATCGAGTAACGTTAAGGTCCTATGGGATGGATCGGATAACAACCGCTAAAGCCTGTGCGGTTACAATGTATCTCTATGGAGCTTTAACGTTATCCGATACATCCCATAGGATTTTAACATGCATCGGATAACACTAAAAATCAGATAACATCAAGACTTGTGGAACCAAGTCTTAGCGTTATCTGAGGTATTACTGTACAATTATACTTTGGAACAAGGGATATAATTTATCCTTTGGTATTTGATATTTTTCAGAGTTTTGTGGTAGCAATGACAGTAGCAATTACACTTCTATACCACTCATAGTGCATAGTTTTGGGCAGTTCAGAAGGCAATTAGCATTTTGCTCCCAACATTTTACCAAACTCAGAAGAATGGAAGGGTGAGTCAACCTTGATCCCCATCAGGATTGAACTTACAAAGTCAGCAGTTTTGGCCTCAGTACAGTGCCACCTGGGCTCTTTGTAGAAAATACCACTACTTTTCATTTTTTGGCTACCTGGATGAGTTATCCACAATTCAGGGCTGGCACTAAATCTCTGACCTCTGTGTTGTCACTTTCTATACATAGAGAGCAAGAGGTCTGTATTGTGGATGTACATTTGAGCAGGGATATTTCCAGGAAGACCCCAAACTCTTTAAGCATATTAAGCATATCTAGTATATCTAGTTAGAAAAAACTGAATAACCCTAATAACATGTTAAAGAAAACATTTTGCAAAAGACTTTTGCAGAAAAGCTCTGCTTGTATAAGACGGATGTGTATAACATAATGTTTTAAGTAGGCTTCTTTAAAAGTTGCAAACTTCTGCGGTGAAGTGAATCTCAAACTGGCAAAATTAACACATGATGTGTCCATCTTTTTTCAAAATAATTATGCAAATAGATTAATTATATATGTGCCATGCATAGTCACACTGTGAATGTCGCATAGAATTTGTTATCCGCAGATCGTAGAACTAGAAACCTCTCTCCATCAAAATAATTTGGATAGAAATTGGGCGGGAAACTAGTGAAATTCATTTTTCATCTGGGGCTGGTTTAGCACAGACATGTCTCCAAAACATGCCCCTTTGTTCCCTGTGAAGGAAACAGGAATGATTAATTGCTGTGTCATAGAGTTCCATTTATTTCCATGTTCTGTTTTGTGCCCATCTTGGGAATGGCAGAATAAATCAGTAAGTAGATACAGAAGGCTAATTTCCCCTTTCTCGAGGAAATTAGTGTGTGAGAGGATAAAGTATATGTGCTAAATGATATTCTATATCCTTTCTAAAGGAGAGAAGAAAATGTACTCTTTTGCCAGCATTTTACACCTCTAGTAAGACATTGGTTTTTCAGTAATTTTGGCTGTAGGTGAAAGCTTTTGTTTCAATCCAAAGCCTTTTGTAGTTTCTGTGTTTTTAAATGAATCTCTTTGTTTCTTTCTCACCTTGTTGGTTCAGTGATATTCTGGTAATGTTTTTCCTTTTTCAGTGGGTCATAGTTTGTGGTGTTGGCTTTCCAGCTATGTAGCTTGGAGTTCTCAGTTTAGTGACCCTGATGGTCCTGGGAATCTGTCATCTGGCAGCTGTAACATTGTGTGTCAAGGTCCAAAGCAGGAAATCCAAAAGTGTATGTGTCAAGTGGCTGTCCAGAGTCAGTTTAAAGAACTCCAGTGAGGAAGAAAGATAATGGAGTCAGTTCTCATGCCAGTCTTGTTCTTGGAATGCTCCAATGTTGCTTTTATTGTGTGCCGTCTAGTCATTTCTGATTTATGATGACCCTAATAGGCTTCTCAAAGTATATGGAGTGTTAAAGCAGTGATTTATTGCTGAATTTCTGGGGATTTGGACCCTGGGCTACTGTGTGTTAGTTTCATAAACAAAGACAGCTTGTGATCCTTACAAAATACAGTACAATCTTCTTCTTCTTCTTCTTCTTCTTCTTCTTCTTCTTCTTCTTCTTCTTCTTCTTCTTCTTCTTCTTCTTCTTCTTCTTCTTCTTCTTCTTCTTCTTCTTCTTCGAGTGTCAGGGAAGATACAAGGTTCTTCGCTGGTATTGCTGGTGTTCTTGTAATATTTCTTTGATGTTATCTCTCCACCTTCCTCTGAGTCTGCCTTGTGTCTTTGTCCTTCTTTTTCCACATATGCCTTGAATGGAATGGAATCCCAGTACATTCTCTCCAAATGGGCAAAACACTTTATTTTTTTGTCTCTGTATGTAGTTTAAGATTTGGTTCTATTCCAATTTCCTCCTTCTAATCTCATTCCTGATTTTATCCCTTCAAGATACTCTAGCAGCCTTCCTCAGATATCTCATTTCCATGATAACAAACTTTTGTTTATGTTTTGTTGTGTCAACATATGATCCCTTTATTGGATAACTAAATAATAATAATCAAACATTAGGCGAGCTTTTTTGATTTAAGATCACTTCTTCAGGCATGAACCAATTTCTTGTGGATAGAGGCAGGAAACTAGAAATAACCTTCTTATTGGTTGGTTTGAGACACAAGTTACATTAACAACCCACTGCATGGTGGGGTTGCTTTAATATACTCAACAGTACATGTATAATGTCCCCTGCAGATGGTCTTCTTTTGAAACTGCAAGGGCAAAACAAATACCCAGTATTTTGATGCTCTGTTCACTGCTAAGTACAGGTTCTCACAATCCTATTGTAATCAAGTCCATAAGATCTAACTTTGTCTTCTCTAAAGCACCAGAAAATGGCCTTTGGTCAGAATATTTGCATTTCTTTGCACTACCTTTTCTCCAAGCTGCACCATAAATAGCTCTCTCTGGTAGTTATCATGTAAAGAAGGAAAATATGTCCCAAAAAAGTCACAGTCTGAGCCACACTTTTAACTGAACCTCTGTCATGTGTTCCCAGCTCCACTGGGCTCTGACAAATTATGCAAGAAGAATCCATGGATAAGCAAGGGGTTTTGCAGCAAAGATTACCACCAAACCTAGAAACATCTAGCATTTTTAGGTACATTTGAGAGCAGCTGGCAGGAGCACCTATAAGCCATATGGAGATGGGGACTAGGGATCAAAATATAGTCTGTTTGCATTATCATTTGTAACCATGGAAAAAAGAGGAACTTTCTTTCCTGAGTTCTCTGGTTAAGTGGCTCCAGATGTTTTTGGCTTTAGCCTCTGTCAGCCCCAGATGGCATGACTAGTGATCAGAAAAAAGTAGGGTTTAGATTCAGAAACATCTGGAGGTCACCATGTTGGGGGAAACTGTTGTGTCATTTCATAGCTGACTGGATTTGTATTCACAAGTATTATATGACTGTTTTTTGACAATATTTTTGGTGCCCCTTGTCTTTTTAAACAGGAAGAGTCTCGCGTCCTGAGAGTGAAAGTTGTAGCTGGAATAGATCTGGCCAAAAAAGACATTTTTGGAGCCAGGTATGTCGTAATTTATATTCAATGTACATTGTTTGTGTGATAATATGTTCTAAATAATGAACTTCCTTTGTGGTTTTGGTTTTCCAAAAGAGCAGGAACTGAACAAGAACTGTAGCTGGTAAATGTAATTTCTCCCCTTTAATGGACTGTGATAGATCAGATGTCTCTTTTATGTTTATATGCCATGCTGCTGTATACTTTCATGTTCTCTTCTTGGAGGCTCCTTGCTTTAAAATAATGTCTTCAAAGGACTGTATTCTTTCTTCTGCATCTTCAAATGAGAGACTCGTGTGGAACGTCCTCAAAATAATTGTTTCATGGAATTCAGAACAGGAAAAATATTGCGATGATGATAGGCAATACTGTATTCAGAAAAAGAATGTTGAAGAAGCCCATTAAAATGGCAGCTTTTCAGAATTGATATTTGAGTAATATGTAAATATTTAATTTAATTGTAAACAAATGCAGGAGATTTATTGCACAGCATGGCAGCTGGGTTGCAAGCAGAGAATTTAAAATTTGTCTAATCTGTGTCTTCATCAGTTGAGTGGGGTGCTTAACCAACCCATTGTTTTAAGGTCCTTTCAGCTTGTGCAGTTTCAGGATAACAATAATCTATGTTATATGGTGGTTGTTAGGATTACCAAGATAATGTGTTTAAAACACTTTGAATTTTGGGACAGCACTCCAGAAACCAGTGTTTCAAAACCTTTGGCCCTAAGATTGTTATAGTCTTTGGATTTACAGTATTTTGAAAGACCTCTGGAAATCATCAGTTCATATGTCTGAGGAAATCGGTTCTCCCACGGTTTTGTTTATATAAAGACTCTTACATTCCTCCATGTTCACCCCCTCTACCTCCAGAGAGGTTTGTGTTACCTTGCCTAAAACAATGGACAGATCTTCAGGAATCCAATCCAAGTTTTTTTTTTATGTGAGAGAAAAGAGGTTGCTGGTCAATGTGTTTGACACTCTGGTTTCATGTGGGGTCTTATTTGGCTTGCTAGCCATTTGATTTCAAGAGCAGAGCATCATATCTTCCCTGCTTTTTGGATTACAATATTTATTTTTTATCTATATTTCATTCCCTCTTTGCCTTTGTCTTGGAGAACTGAAAGCTTTCCTTGTTTTAGTAGTTTAGTGATCCAGCAAACTCGTAGGTGGGAAACTAGTATTTCTTTAGATTCAGTTGATGGTAGCTGTCAACACACTTTGCTGTTGGTTGCTCTGGCTAGGACCAATGGCTGTTTGAACCCAGCAACAGCTGGAGCAACGCAGGTCATCCACTGCAATCCAACTCCATATTGGGTCTGCAAACCAGCAGCATGTCTTCAAATTAGCAACATTCAGTCTGATGTTCCTCAGATGTATTGATCTGCAGGTCTCTCCTTTCCCAGACAGACACATATTCCAGACAGGCACGCACATAAACAGGTTCTAATGGACACACCTAACTCTGTGTAATATATACGTACAATCTTCCAGTGAACTTCTCCTTAGGTCTCCCTTGCTTGAAAGCCAGTTGTGATAGTGATAATCTCCATGTATAGCTAAAGAGCCAACGCTGTCTTCATCTGTAGACGTTTCCGTGGTCACATAGCAGGCATGACTAGATACCAAAGTTCACATAACGCTGTTACCCTTCCCACCAAAGCAGTACCTGTTTATCTACTTGCATTTTCTTCCTTTTGAACTGCTAGATTGACAGGAGGAACTTCTTAGCCTATTTTTATTGCAGTTTGTACCAAAAAGACTACTTAGCTATACTAAGAGCTATAATCGATGGCTTTATTTATTTGGTTTAATGACCTTAGCGCAGGGGTGCCCAACCTTTTCACACCCCAGGCCAGACCACGCACCCCCCCCAAGGAGATAGCTGAGCAGGCCGGTCAAGTGGTTCCTCCTGCTGTAAATGCTGCCATAAAATGCATCCGTGGCTGTTATAAACACCTTTACAACAGCCATGGATACATTTATGGCAACAGTTACGGCAGGCACGGGCATGTTTACACAGGTGTGGGCACATTTTATGTCTGTTATAAACGTGTCTGCTTCTCGTAGCAGCAAGGGCAGCAGTGGGCCACATGAAATGGGCCAGGGCTGGCTCATGAGCCGTAGGTTGTCCACCCCTGCCTTAGTGTATTATTATATGTTTTTCTCTTTTTTCCTTGCCTTTCCCCCCATTAATTTAAAATAAAACAAAATAACATTCCCTGGGAAGTGTCATGTGAAAAATGAAATATTTTTGTCATAAAAAGAGATAGAAAAGATTCCTCCAAGCCTGTAAATGTTCTCCAAGGAATACAAAGGAGGACAGGAGGTGAGGGATCTGTGCTTCATATGGAATGGACCAGGCTTGATGGGGTTTCATCAAGTGGTAAATAGACAGTGATGGGATGTAACAGGTTCTCATCAGTTTGCCAGAACCGGTAGTAACTTTTCCCAGTGTCCCGGAGAACCGGTAGCAGCTGGGGGGGGGGGGGGAGAAAAACCACCTTCGGGGCTTACCTTTTCACTGGTTCCCCCACTGTGCATGCGCACCAAGCACTTGGTGTGCATGCATGCCTACAGTGCTTGGCACGTATGTATGGCCTCCTTGCTGAGAAGAGAAGCTGCTAGCCTGAAGCTCCCTATAGCCTGCTCCCCAGGGTAAGTGATTCACCTTTGGATGTGGTGTGTCTGTGTATATTTTAATGTGTATTTAATACCTTTACCTATATTGATGTACTACCACAGTTCCTAAAAAGGCCTGGCGGCTGGCAGGACTGGCTTGGTGTTTTTAAGCAAAGTCTTGGAGTTACCTCAACAATAAGCTACACCTGTGCTATTCCAATTGCTGTTCAAATAGGAGAACCCTTAAGGAGGTACAGTGTTTTACATTTACATTAAGGCATATTATCCTAGAGAACTGGTTAGACAAAGACTTAGTACCTAACTTCTTTAACTGTTGAAAAGTTGAAAAGTGCCAAAATGAAGCCATCTTGTGGTGAGTTCATTCTGTACAGTAGTTCCTTCCATCTGATCTAGTGGGAGAAAGATTAGCCAGAATAAGCTTTAAGCTCTGGTTTAAAAGCTCTGTTTGATTTGTGTTTGGGGTGGGTGGGTGGGTGTATTTTAATGTATTCTTATTGTATTTATTTATTTAAATTTATTTACGGGTTTGTGTTGTGGGTGGGTTGAGGGGTGTGTTTATTTTTATTATTTATTATTTTTATTTTTGGCCCCGCCCACAACATCATGACATCATGATGTTGGCCCCACCCACAATGTCATGACATCATGATGTCAGCTCCGCCCACACTGTGATGACATCACGGTGGGGTAGTAAAATTTTTAATATCCCACCACTGTAAATAGAGTGCTATTTGGAGAAAACACCAAAGAATCGGTGAAGTGGCTTAGTGGTTAAGACGCTGAACTTGATGACTGGAAGGTCAGCAAATCAGCAGTTTGAGATCCGAGTACTCCACAAGGAAGTTGAGCTCCCATCTCTGTCCCAGCTTCTGCCAACCTAGCAGTTCGAAAGCAAGAAATTGCTGGTAGATAAATAGGGACCACTTTGGTGGGAAGGTAACAGTGTTCCATGCACTCTGGTATTTAGTCGTGCCTGCTACATGACCATGAAAATGTTTGCAAATGCAGACAGTGCTGGCTCTTTGGCTATAAATGGAGATCAACACTGAACCCTAGAATTGGATATGACTGGCTTTCGAGCCAGGGAGACCTTTACCTAGCAGTGAGACTCTTCATATACAAATTTAAAACCAATTTATTAAGCAGTGGCTGAGATCCACTTGGTGTTGAGTATGAGGTGTTCCTTTGTGTGGAGGTGGGCTTAGAGAACATCAGCAGACATGATGATGAGTCAGACCCTCAAAAATAGCTAGCTATTTTACTCGAGTTATGAAGCAGCAATTTGGTGTTCTTTGTTGATTTTGGCTCAGCTAAGATGATTGCCACTTTACATTTGGAACTTGGTGCTTTACTTATCAAAGCAAAAAAGATTCAAGTCACTCATCCAATGTGAACAGTACATCTCTGATAAACTGAGTGCATGAATTTTACCCAGTCACTGCTTCCAAGTGATTTTCAGAGGAATACATGCTGAAATTTGCCATACAAGCAAATATTTGGGTTTTTCCTCCCCATCAAGCCTGGTCCATTCCATATGAAGCACAGGTCCCTCACCTCCTGCCCTCCTTTGTATTCCTTGGTGAACTTTTAGAGGCTTGGAGGAGTCTTTTCTATCTCTTTTTATGACAAAAACATTTCATTTTTCACATGGCACTTTCCAGGGGATGTTATTTTGTTTTAAATTAATGTATTGTACAGTAATACCTCAGATAACGTTTGCATCAGATAACACTAAAACCGCATAACGTTAAGCAGTAACGTCACGTGGATTTTAGCTGCCTGGGGCTGAGACCAAATTTGCTGCCCCCTGTGGACGCTGCGCCCGCTCCCACTAGGGCTTCCGGGAATTGTAGTCCAAGAACACACATAGCCCAAAAAGTGCTGACCAGGGCCAGCCACCCCCCTAGCCTCCCCCGTACGCGACGCCACTGGCATTAAACAATATGGAAAAAACTGCATCGCATAATGTTAAAATCCTATGGAATGCATCAGATAACATTTGCTAAAGCCCGTGCTGGTTACAATGTATCTCTATGGAGCTTTAATGTTATCCGGTGCATGCATCAGATAACAAAAATCGGATAACACTGAGACTTGTGTTATCTGCATTGTATTGAATTAATTATTGTATTAAATTAATGTAATGTGTTGTAAATAATGTATTGTAGATTAATGTATTGTATAGTAGATGCAATGGGCACAGAGCTGGGCGGGTTGAGGAGAATGGTGGAGGACAGAGGCGCCTGGAGGGCAATGGACCATGGGGTTGCAAAGAGTTGGAATCGACTGTGCGACTGAACAGTAACCTCCCAGCCTACAGCTTGCTGAATCCGAAAGTGGCCATGTGGCTGTGGGATTCTGGCAGTTATGGTCTAGAAAACCTCCAATATATTTCCCAACTCTGAAATGAGTACCCTTCTAGCTTGTCAAGACTCCCAAGTATTTCTATTAAGTATCTGTCCCTGAACAAACTTTAAAAACTTAGTACCTTTCGATAAGAGTGCTGCAGACATGTTGGTAATGTATAAGGATTACACATAATCAAGTTGGAATTGTCTTATTGCAACCGTAAAAAGGCTTTCAAAGTAATTGTGATATTGAAGGAGTGATTTCTCTGGCTGAGAGGAGATTTGAACTCAGGTTTCCTAAGTTCTAGGCCAGTGATGGCAAACCTTGGCACTCCAGGTGTTCTTGGACGTCAGTTACCAGAAGCCCAGATTAGCATTCTTGCTGATCTGGGCTTCTGGGAATTGAAGTTCAAAAACAGCTGGAGTGCCAAGGTTGGCCATCACTGTCCAAAGCTATTACTATAGCCACTACACCACATGGGTATCTATAATAGCACTAATAGCAAGTACATTTATATACAGCCCCATAGCGCTAAGAGAGTACTCTGGGTGATTCACAAGATCATTAGCAATTCCCCCACCCCCACCTCACCCAACCCCCACCCCACACATGGTGGGTACTCACTTTATCAACCTTGGAAGGATGGAAGGCAGAATCAACCTTGTGTCCATCAGGATTGAACTCACAATGTCACCAGTTTTGATTGCAATACAGCGGTTTAACCACTGTGCCACCAGGACTCTCTAAGAGGCATGCTAATGGCAAATTAATGTTTCCCCCCTAGTAAAGGTAAAGGTTTCCCTTGCTCGAAAGCCAGTCATATCTGACTCTAGGGTTCAGTGCTCATCTCTGTTTCAAAGCTGAAGAGCCAGCGCTGTCTGCTTTTGCAGACGTTTCCATGGTCATGTGGCAGGCATGTCTAGACACCGGAGCGCACGGAACACTGATACCTTTCCTCCAAGTGGTCTCTATTTATCTACTTGCAATTTCTATAGCAATAAAAACAAACAAATGACTAGGAGAATTTTAAGAGACCTGGACATCAGTATCAGTTTAAAAGAACCCATCTTTGTGGTGATGATGACGACGACGACAACGATTTGTGGTGAAAGGATTTTCCCAGTTGTCTTACACATTATCACAACCTCTGCTCATGATCTGAGTTCAATCCCTACCAGCCAAGGTTGAATAAGCCTTCCCTCCATCCGTGGTTGGTAACATAAGTACCCAGTATGTTGGAGGCAAAAAAATGCTAATTACCCTACGAACTGCCTAAAGAGTGCTCTAAACATTGTGGGGGCGTATATAAGCCTAATTGCTATTACTATTAAGGCCAGTTCAGCATATGTACTGCCAGGGGCTACGCACCTGAATATTTATAGAATGTGTATGCCTGAACAGAAATCTGCACATCTGTTTGCTAGATTCTTTTGGCTGATTTTGCTTTTAGTAAGCATTTGTTTCCTGACTCTATGTTTTTGCATGCATGCTTTTTAAAAAATAAGCCACTGAGTTTTCTGTCGCATGTCTGGAAGCGATTGAGCAGAGTCCACATTTCCCCTCCAGCTATTTGAAAGGTGTACTTTGCAGGATGAACAAATAAAAAACTCCCACAGTGAGATATTATTCATGTTATAATAATTAGAAGTGCACAGAAAATCTTTACTCCGCATGCCGCTGTTGAAACAGAAGTGTCTTAATCTTCGTTCTCCCTTTAATGGTTGTGCTTTCAAGAGTCTCACGACCCAGAGTCATGACAGTATATAAATAGGTTCTGTGATTCTGTATTCAGTTTTCTAACTTTAAAACAAAAACAAACTGAACTCCAATTTGTGAATCATTTAATATACAGTACCTCAAAACTGACATGCGCAACAGGAGAGTCATGAGCGAAACGGAGCCTTTTCTTGTGGGGTTTTGAAACATGTCCAAATTGGCCCATTTCCTCTTTGTGTTTGCTCTGTTGTTTCTGAGAGGTGAGCCAACCTACGGGCACCGTTGGTCTCATGTTGGGCTTTTTTTCAGAATTGCTTGAGGGAACTGTACCCATCTTTGCTTATGCCAGGGGCAGCAGAGAAACACGCTATCCCAGGGCAGTCTTTTATCCTGGCAAGTGGCCTACAGTACAGTCTGAGCACACCTGAATTAAATGTTCATAGTCCAGGATCAGAGTATAGTTGGGATCACCTATATCTTACTCCATAGATACCTCTGTGGGATCTTTTAAGCTCTGTTAAGGGTCATGGTGGCTTTGTGGTTAAGACGCTGAGGGAAGTCAGCAGTTCGAGACCCAAATGCTGTGTGACAGAGTGAGCTCCCGTCTTTGTCCCAGTTCCTGCCAACATAACTGTTTGAAAGCAAGAAATTGCAAGTAGATAAATAGGTACCACTTTGTTGGGAAAGATAACAGCGTCCAGTGCACTTTGGCATCTAGTCATGCCTGCCACATGACTGTGGAAACATCTGCAGATGCATGTAAATGGAGATGAGCACTGCGCCCTAGAGTTGGATATGACCAGCTTTTGAGGAAGGGAGATCTTTACTTATAAGATCGGTTATCTGATTTCCCCTTTGTCTGCCATCATTGAGCACTGGTAACCAGGTTGCTATCAGGGTAGGGTCCAACTCACATTTTTAAAGAGCTTCTCCTGATCTACATGGTTGGTCTTTTCTGTCACCTTACTTTGTAGGGCTTCAGTACAGCTAAGGGCAGGAATCTTATTGCTGTGCATTTACATAAAGACAATTACACAGGTGGTGTTATCTGTCTCCCGAGTTCTCTCTTGTGTACCTGATCCTCTCCTGGTTGTGCTATTAAACATGTGCTTGTTCCTGTGCTTGGTGTCACATTCTACGGGCAAGAAAATGAGAAAATAACTTGCACAATTGCCCTTACATGTACAGTTTGCCCTCAGTAGGATTTTGCCTATAATGTTTTATTAATGGCAACAAGCTTAATATTTATAACTGTGCATCATGAAATGCATACCTCCTCCTGGTAGCATTTTGTGCCTTTTGTCCATGCCTGCATAGGATAGGTAAACTCAGTAAATCACATGCCTGGGAGTGATCTCTCTTGGCATTTCTCTTGGGTGGCCATGATGGGTACTTAGGCTCCGATCTTTAGCCTGTCCCCATGATCTGTACATTTGTACATAGGGTTATTTGGTTAAAATTCTATCAAACAAAAAGTTGACCCAATTAATAGAATACTGGATTGAAAAAAAACCCAAGGATAGTTCCATCACAAGATCTTACACAATTCAGTGAAGCATTCTTGCTTTAGAATCACATGAGACAGCAGAGTATTCCTGAGGGAAAGATTTATGTGAGCTACACGTGCCTCATCCAAAAACAAGAGTATACTTCCTAGTTCATATATAATTGCTTTTAACCATACGCAAATCTGTGTCCTTTAAATTTGTTTAATTAGTTCCTTGACCAATCAAAGGATGATTGGTGTGATAGCTTTTTCTAAATATCAGAAGGATGTTGCATCATAATTTACAGCAAAGACTGTTCAGGGGATTAGAGCCAGTGAAGAGAATATATTGGGAAGCAGACCTGAGGTAAACATTTGCAGAACTTCCTCATGGCAGAAGATGCTTGGCTGTAGAGCAGATTGCCTCAGGAAACAACTAGCATTTTGCTGAATGGCTTCCTTCCAGAAAGGTTGTCTTTGTTTCCTGGTTAGATGGGACTGTTGTAGATGACCTCATAAATCCAATGCTACCTAGAGTAGACTACAGTGAAACCCCGGTACACGACCGCTTTGGCTTAAGTTTGCCGTGGTTCATGATGACGGTAAATCCATAGAAAATGACGTCCTCTTTCACGACGAATTTTTGCTATATGACCAGGAATTCCTCAGAATGCATCTCGGCTGCTCCTGGCAGGAAAAAGTTTGAGAATACCTGATCTAACATATCCAAACTTAGGGCATAATTGACTAGATTCCATAGAATATATTGTCAATCAGTAGCTTTCATTTAAAGCTTGAGAAAATTACATTTCAGCTATACAGTAATTCCAAGACCATCCTGGCCACATTGACTAGCATATTTTGTTACTTACAGTTGCCAAAAGTAGCTTTCCTAAGAACTTGGCTCCATTATTATGACAAGTGCTATCCAAGACATTTCACCATCAGAGACAAAGAACAAGATGGTGTCTCTCTCCCTTTTTACAGATACAAAAGCTGTTTGGTCTGACAATTGAATATTTGGCGACACCCTAGTACAGTGTAGGCAAACCAGAGATACATGCACGCACAGTGTTTTCTGTCAGCATGCATGTCGTCATGGGCAAACCTTCCCCCATGCTTCCCCATCGACCCCTCTCCCTCCGCCATTGGTGATTCAAGAGGCGAGGCTGAAATCCCACCTGGGAGGCAGTGGTCAGGACGAGGTGTGGTGATGAGACACCCCTTTCTTAGGAAGTGGAAGAGGAGGAGGAGAGAGTGCACCCACAGGGGGGTGGAACCACGGGGTATATGTGCAGCACTCATGTGACATCACCGGAGGTACACTGGTGACATCGCATGGGTGCATGAGCACGTGCAGAGCCTGCCCGCACACTGCCTCCTTCTCCTAGGGTACTTGGTCTTTAAAAGGTTCACCATCACTGCCCTAGTGTATGCCATGCTTGGAAGCAGTAAGCTAGATCATATGATATAGTCAGCTTAGCTAGCAAACAGCTTTCTTTTCCATCATCTTGAAACCACCTTCTAACTTCTACTTTGTGTAGCTGCCTTGTTTTGCCTAACAGTAGGATCAGACCTGATAAACTCCACCTGGTTGGAGCTGAAACTTGCCTACCACACTGTGGCTTAATTAACTGGTACATGCAATACCTTGTGTATATATTAAACTGAGACTTGTGCTGTTAATCCTCTGTTGCTTTTAGTGTAAAGAGAAGTGAATAGCAGGCTTCAAAACCCTGCTTGGGAACTTTGGGTTAATCACCCTCTCTCTGCTTGGCCTACTTCATAAAGCTATTGTGGAGGTTAAGTGGGAGAGGAAGGAGAGTCACATAGGCTACATTGATCTCGCTTGAGAGAGGGACAAAATGGAGCTTCTTCTTCTGTGTGTAGGCCAGACGTGAAACTGCCAAAATGAAGGCACATTCTGGTGAGTTCATTCTGCAGGTATTTTTTTTGCCTGACTTAGTGTGAGAAAGATTAGCAAGCAACTTAAGGCTGGCATTACCAGGGTCCGCCTGATCTTGTTTTAAAAATACCACAATCTTCGAGGAGGCTCTTTCTGTGTACCCCAGAGAAGAATCTAGAAAATGAGGAAGGGCTTTAGTTATTTGGTAAAACACGAGCTTCCCATACAGGTCTAAAGTCCAATCTCTGGCAAAGAATGAAGAAATAAATTATGAACTACCCAGATATGCAGGCTTGTGTCCAGCCACTAGCAAAGGTACCACCCTTTTCCTTCTCTCTTTGATCAGGGAAATTCCAGAGATGTGAACCAATAGTTATTATTAGAGATGAGATAATCACCAGCAGTAAACATCCAACATTATGGGCTGGTAGCCAAGCCCTCCATTATTTCCAAGGAGGCAGAAATTCAGATAAATTTGATAATAAGACATTAGTGACTGGATAGGTCAGTGATGTAGGTGTCTGGCAGCATAGCTTAAGGCTCCGAGTTCAATTCTCTGCTGTACCTCCAGAGAGAAGAGCCAGCCTTTGTAGTCTTGGACAACCTAAGTAGTCCCAGGAAGCCCCCAGAAGGTGAGAATGGTAAACCACTTCTGTGTATTCTCTACCTAGAAATACCTGGAAAGGGTTGCGAAAGTCAGAGTTGACTTGATGGTACTCAATTATTGTTATTAGGACATAATACTGAGATTTTAAAAGTTTCTGTCTTAGATTTTTCTAGAAAGGCCCCCATCCAGACCTTTGGTGCAAATTAAGAGGTGTTATGTTAAAGAATATAATTTAAGATGGTAAAACCAGAGTATATGCTTCAAATCGAAATGAGAAGAACCTGCTAGCAAACATAGGCTAAACTCTTTAAAGAAATGTCCTTACACTGTGGGAATTGTACCAGCTTGGTTGAGAGATATTATAATGAAATAAGATAAATGCATTCTGTATTGATTAGGTTTTACTGGTGCAGTGGAAAAGTGTCTGTCCAGTCCAGCTCATTAATAAGCTACAGAAATTGACAATGAGAGTCTTAGTTCAGGTGAATCTTAGAGTTTCCCAATCTTCCTTTTAGAAAAACAGATACTCACAATCAGCTCAGTGCCTGTTGCTATCACTGCCATTATGTTATGGTTGGATTTTAAGAAGGGTTTAATCTCACTTTGTATTTTGTGTAACTAACTTTTAAGTTGCAGTTGGACTTAAAGTTAACATGCCTGTGATCTCACTAACTAGAGGAGGAACAAATGGCCCACGGTTCAGCCAGTAACTTGGGCTGTGCCCGTTTGTTACTGCTCTGTGCCTTGTTGAGGTTATTTTCTTCTCAGAACGTGTACACTCAGAAGGGCAACAATGATGGAATTAGAGAATATCATCGAGGATGTGTCACTGAAGATTAAGAACAAGGCCATCCACACTCTAATATGGTGATTGGCAATATGGGTATGGATACTGGAAAGTAAAGAAAGCTGACAGGAAAAAAATTGATTCCTTCAAAATAAGGTTCTAGAGGAAAGCACTGTTGATACCTGGGATTGCCAGAGAGACAGACAAGCTAATCCTAGAGCAGGGTTCAGCAAATTTGACTCTCCAGATGTCCTTCAACTTCCAGAAGCCTTGATCATCATTCTGGCTTCTGGTAATGGAAGTCCAAAATACCTGGAGAGCCAAGTTTGCAGAGCCCTGATCAAATCAAGCCTGAACTATCTCTGGAAGCAAAAACTATAAAGCTGAGGCTGTCCTACTTTGACCACATCATGAGAAGGCAAGACTATCTGGGAAAGACAATAATGGAAGATGGATTGATTCCCTAAAGGAAGCCACAGACTATAACTTGCATGAATTGAGCAAGGCTGCTGAGGAAAAGATATTCTGGAAAGCCTCTGTAATTTCCCCCAGGGGATGGCCCTGTTAATTAGACTTCCTTGTGGCAAAAAGAGAGTCTTGTGACAAAAACTAACAGGTTTTATTTGGCACCATCTAGTATGGCCTCCAGGCTGCTTCTTCAGATGGCTGCACAAAAGCCTTTGCCCAATCAATCTTGTTAGTCTTTAAGGTGGCTCCAAGAGTCTTGGTTGTTTTTGATGTGACTGTATTATTTTCTGAGCTTTGCATTCACCCATCTGGCCTTGAAGCCGCCTTTCCTTACTTTGGCACAAACAGGCAGCGAGTGTTGAGAAACTAGCCGGTGAACCTGATCGCATTCAATCTTTTGGAAGTTATGTGTGGCCTTTGTAGCATTTGTGTCGGAAACTGGTTCTTTCCATCTTGTTCTGCTGCCCCCAATGCCCTTTTTATTTCATAAACGGAATAATGCTTTCCAGAATATCTATATTACGAGTATATTTCATTTGACAAACATGCTACACATCTGGCAAAAGGAACAAGCTGACCATGGACTTACGGAGACAAGCCTAAATTGGGAGCCACTGTTTCCTCTTTAAGACATATAACATTTCATCTTGTTCTTATGCCTTTGCCTCCAAACTAGTTTGTTTATACAGTACTGTACATACTAATTACTGACAACTTATAAAACAAAGCAAACAAAGCCAGCATAGCGTAATGTATACAATTTCAGAATAGGACTCAGTGGACGTGGTCAAACCTCTGTCAGTTACAGAAGCGCACTGGGTGTGTGTGTGTGGTTAGAGTAGACCATGCCTTGAGCATCTTACATGCTTTGAATGCCCTCTTAGGGTCACTGTAAGTTGGAAGTAGCTTCGTTCCTTGTTACAAGCACACAATTTAGGTTGCATTATGGCCAGGTCAGAGCTGTGAATGAAAAGGAATTCAGTCTTCTGTATAAATTGCATTTCCCCCTTGTAATGTGTAATTTGTAACTAGGTCTCCTCTCTTTAAAATGTGTAGCTAGATCTCCCCTCTTTAAAAATGTCTGTTAATTACAGGAATGTGTTGAGGTGGAGTGTGTTGTTTATTTAAAAGAGCTGTGTGAGAGAGAAAGTTTTATCTCTTTCCTCTGTAGCATGACTGGAATGAAAACAATTCTTGCCCGCAACAAGGCACATAGGGAGAAATGTTCCTTCTTGCACCAGTTGGAATTGCTACATTCAGTTGTTCTGGCTGCTTGTGGCAGGGGAAGGTGAGAATGTTAATTCTGATTGTATTACGGAAAGACTGGCCCTAGTCAGAAGTTGTTAAAATTAATTATTTTTATTTATTTATCTACTGCTTTTTTATACTGCCTGTTTGGGATATTTCCCACTCTGGGCAATGCACATACAGTACAAATAACAAAACAACATAATAACATAATAAAACGAACAAGTACATCATTAAAAAATAATAATCATGTGCTGTCGTCAATTCTGACTTATGTTAACACATTCCAGGGTTTTCCAGGTAGAGAATGCTTAGAAGTGGTATGGGGTTCCCTTCTTGCGTGGGTTTTTGAGGTGGTAGCCATGTTAGTCTGTGCAGGCATACCAGAGAGCAAATAAATAAATAAAGACAAAAACTGTTGTGGCACCTTAAAGACCAACTATTGTATTTTTTTATGTTCAGTCTCGTGGATCAAGTCCACTTCGTCATACATAAGAGTGAGACTTCATGGCATTAATTTATACACATCAGGTGGGGGAACAAAGATACACAATAGTTGGTTAGTAGATGTGAAAATGTATAATGCCACAATGTTTATTTTGCATCTGAAAACTAACCATTTACAATTTCACAGAATCAAACGTAACAGAAATAAATCTGAATATTAATCAGGGATCTGTTATTACCAGGTGTGAAAAGCCATAATGATTTGTAACTTTCCCTGTTATACTTTCCAACTATTGTGTGCCTCTCTACCCTTACCTGACATGTGTAAAATAATGCCAGGAAATTTCACTCTTATGTCTGATGAAGTGGACATGATCTGGTGGTTAGATTGGGGAGGTTTTTAAAAGAAAAAAGAGGGAAAGAAACAAAATGAAAAATACAATTGAACCAGATCATCAGAAATTGTACAGATTCTTATGTAGCATCTTATCTGATCTCTTGTGTTACATATAGGGACTTAACATGCAGGGTCAGGGAATTTGCAAAGAGACCAGAAATGGTGCATACAATTTACTAAATTACTTTAAAATTTCAAGAGGAAAAAAAACACATTCTAAATTATGATTTAAGCCACTAAAGGTGATATTTACAGCACATTTGTCTTGGGAGCAGGTCCCATTGAACTCAATATATTGTGCTACCCCAGCACAGAGAATTAGAAGTCTGTGCCCTAAAATGGGGAGACCCAATTTGACAGAACACCAATTAACATCTGAATTTGAAAATCCTAAGGGGGAGTGGAGTGGTTTTTAGTCCTGTGGTCCATTGCCCTTGAACAGCCAGCTAAATCTCACAGCCTGTCTGTGCAAGAAAGCTTCAGTTTCTGTCGCCTCTTTAATGCCTACAGACTGGCCAGTTCTGGAATACCTGAGACTGCACATGCAAACAATTCCCTCTGGAGTCAGTAAGAGAAGTGAATCTCCTCCTCCTATCCATGACGAAGCACAGATGAATGTTTAAGATAATGGGAGGGTCTGGGTTTACAAGAGGGTTACTTTGTTTCACAGTCTAGCAGGAAGAAATTTACAGCTGATACGTGCATTGTGTTGCTCCTTTCCACCATCTGATACAACTTTGCAAATGAATCCAGGATTTGCGGTATTAGTATCTGTTCCTTTGTCTGCCGTCCACTTCAAACATTTCTCCGTGAATGGTAAGTATAACTAGGAGCTGTTCTAGTTTCTTGGATACACCTTTAAATCAGATAAAGGTAGCAAATAGGACTAGTTGTATTGTGTTCTCCTGCTTGGAGGAAAAGGTGTACTTTATATGAAGTTCTTTCATTTCCTATTACTGTATATTTCTTGTGCTGAGTGGTCACAGTTACACTGCTGTCATGCCTCCATTTGTTGATCTAACAGGACCTCACTGTTAGTTTTCCGATGTAGTGCCTAAGAAGTCGTCTGTTTTCACTTACTGTATCAGTAGCCAGTAGGTAATCATTGAACATGGCCTAGACCCGTGATGGCGAGCCTTGGCACTCCAGATGTTCTTGGACTTAAATTCCCAGAAGCCCCAGCCCCTGTGAATCCACACGAATGGGCTTACTGTGATTCATCTGGACCAAGCCGCCCTTGTCACTCAAAGAATCGGAAGTAAAATGTGCCCATTCGTGTGGATTCATGGGCGTGTTTTACTTCCGCTTATGGGAGCGACGAGGGTGGTGCAGGCCGGATAAATTGCAGCAGTAAACCCATTCGTGTGGATTCACAGGGGCTGGGGCTTCTGGGAATTGAAGTCCAAGAACATCTGGAGTGCCAAGGTTCGCCATCACGGGCCTAGACTCAGACCATGTAGTGTTTTTCCCTAGTTCTCCTTGTTTGGAAATATGTTGAGAAGTTTTTCTTTCCCCAGTGGTTGCAAAATGTGTCACTGGAGACCTTTTCAGTCGTCCCCAGTGGCTTAAAAAGAGTCTTGAGAATATTTGCATGGATCCAATGCGGTCGTGTTTTTTGTGCTGATATTTTTTCTGAACATTTAAGTAGTGTTTCTGGTTCAGGGACTTGCGGCGGCTTAGTGGTTAAGACACTGAACTTGATGGCTGAAAAATCATCAGGTCAGCAGTTTGAGACCTGAGTGACACATGATGGAGTGAGCTCCCATCTCTGTCCCAGCTCCTGCCAACCTAGCAGTTTGAAAGCAAGAAATTAAAAGTAGATAAATAGGGACCACTTTGGTGGGAAGGTAAACAGCATTCCGTGCAATCCGGTGTCTAGGTATGCCTGCCACATGTCCACAGAAACATCTGCAGACAGTGCTGGCTCTTTGGCTGTAGTGTAAACAGAGATGTGCACTGAACCCTAGATTTGGATGTGACTGGCTTTTGAGCAAGGACAACATTTACATGGTTCAGAAAAAAACCACCAGTGGACTTTAATTTGGCAAGTTCAAGTTGAAAATGCGACTTTCCAGAAGCTTCTGAAATTACTTCCTGGTCTCCAATTTATTAGCTCAACCATACATTGTCTTAAACAATGGCCAGAATTCTTTTACTTAGTCACAGCATATCTCAGCAGTAAATTGTTGCTGTTAAGAAGTTGGCAGTTTTATTTTCTGTCTCATACCAGTGTTTTGAGTTGGCATAGGAGATTAAAATCCAAAGATTTATTTATTTATTTATTATTCAAATTTATATATTGCCACCCTAATCGAATGAGCAACTCTGGGTGGCAAAACAACAGTGAAAACATTACAATCACAAAACATTAAACACTCTTAATTGACATTAAAGATTACCCTCCCCCCCATTAATTATTTAAAAAGTATGATTAAAAGAACGAGTAAAAGAATGGAATTTCATACATTCTTAACTCTACTCCCAAAATTACATATACAGTAAAACCTCATATAACACTAAAACCTGGTTCCACAAGTCTTCGTGTTATATGATTTTTCATGTTATCTGATCCTCTATGGGATCCATAGAGATACATTGTAACCACACAGGCTTTCGCGGTTGTTATCTGAAGCATCCCATAGGATCTTAATGTTATCTGATGCAATTCTTCCCCCCAGATTCCTTGATGTTATGCGATTTTCGTGTTATTCGATACTAATGTTATATGAGGTATTACTGTACAGTGGTAACTCATACAACGATTTTAATCCGTTCCATGGGGCTTGTTGTTGTACAAAACAATTGCTATACAATTCATGCATCGTATATCAATTTTATTTATTTATTTATTTATTTATTATGATTTATATGCCACCCTCCTCAAAGAGACCCAGGGCGCCTAAGAAAGGTTTAAAAAAACATAAAACACAATATAAAATCCAATTTAAAATTAATATTAAAAACTAAGCAAAGATAAACAGATTAAAAAATCATACTTAGAAAGAGGGAGGGGTCAGATGAGCCAACAGGCTGACCCAAACCCCATACCTGTCCCGCCAGCCAGGTCTCAACCCCCTTCCTAAAGGGCAGCAACTCCGACTGGAGACGTAGCTCAATTGGCAGGAGGTTCCATAGGGCTGGGGCGGACACAGAGATTTTCCCTATGGGATGCATTATTCAACAATTATTATTATTATTATTATTTTGCTAATTGGCTTTTCCCATTGAAAAATTGTTGTATGATTTTTTTTCCACAGGCAAAATTGTTATGTGGGACGCCATTTCCCCACAAAACCTAGGTTTAACCAGTGATGGGCAGCTAAATTTTTTACTACCACTCTGTGGGCGGAGCCAACACCATGGGCAATCTAGTCATGCCTGCCATATGGCCATGTATACATCTGCAAACATAGGCAGCACTGGCTCTTTAGCGGTAAATGGAGATGAGCACTGCACCTTAGAGTCGGATATGACTGGCTTTTGAGCAAGGGAGACCTTGAACCACTTGCAGGGACAAAATCTGAAGTCAGATTTGAATACCAATCAGGGATCTTCTGTTATTAGGTAAAGGTTGCCCTTGCTTGAAAGCCAGTCATTACCAACTCTAGGGTTCAGTGCTCATCTCTGTTTATAGCCAAAGAGCCAGTGGACTTTATCCACAAAAGCTCACATTAAAATACAGCAGTTAGTCTTTAAGGTGCCACAACATTTTTGTCTTTTTGTTTTGTTTACTCTCTGATATGCTTGCACAGAATAAAACTTTTAAAATGGTAGCTGTGTTAGTCTGTGTTTCAAGCAGGAAAAAACAAAAAGAAAAAATGTTGTGGCACCTTAAAGACTAACTGGTTCAGAGAACTCCATGGCTCTGATTCCCCCCTCCCTGGAAAACTCCCTTAGGTTGCCCCAGACCCTGCCCAAAGCTCCATGCCTCCCCTTCCCCTCCCCGCCCCCCACAGAACTCTGTTTGCCTTCCCAATGAAGTGATCCTTCTTCTCCCCTCCACCCACCACGGAGCTGTTTACCTTCCCAGCAAAGTGATCCTTCTTCTCTCCACCCCCACCCCCTGGACGGAACTCTGTTTACCTTCCCAGCAAAGTGGGGGAGGTCCCCCTCCAACGGTAGCAGCAGCAGCTCTTCCTCCTACTCCTCCCCGCTCGGCAGGACAACAAGCAAGGGGAGCGTCCATGTATCCGAGCGGTGATGCAACCATGCATCCTAGGGCCTCAGCCACGTGGCCGCTGCTCCTCCAAGGGCCTCAGTAGCAGCCGCCGGTTCCTCCATGGCTGTGCGTGGCCGCCTGACGCTCTGCACTGCCACACTCCAAACAGCAAATGGCTGCTTGGCTCAGTGCGCCAATTGCTGGAGGCGTGCATGCGTGCTGAGCGCTGGAGGCGTGCATGCATTCTGGAGGTGTGGTGTGCATGCACAGTGGGGGAAACTGGAAAAAAAGGTCCCCCCCCCGAGGTGGTTGCCCTCAAAAGTTACCACTGGTTCATGTGGGCACTGTAAAGAGTTACTACTGGTTCGCGTGAACCAGTGCGAACCGCCTCTTGCCCACCACTGGGTTTAACCCCTTAAAATTTCCCCAAAATATATGTGATGAATTCTCCCCAAAGTCACTTGTCATAATAAAGCCTTTTTTCACTTTCAATTCATGGGCCCATTGAATCAGTGAAATTGATTAGCAGCATATGGGTGCAAAAATTATGAATTAATGGCAGAATAATTAATTAATTAATTAATTAATGGCCAGTAATTATAAACCCAAACCATGGCTTTCACTTCAAAATATACAAGCAAACTTGTAGTTTAGCACTACTTTTTTGCTTTTAGTCCACTATTCTTATCACCAGGGATTTTAACTGGTACAGCAGAACCCAAAGCTTTGTATTATTGATTCAGCCATCACTTAAAGCTATGTTTTGGAAACCCAGTTCAAGCAGTGATTTCTGATTAGCCAACTCACTTGCAAACAGAGTTTTACATAACATAAGTTGCCATGAACCTCAGGCTTGTGAAATAGAATTTTTGCATGTTTGGATCACAAAAACGTGCAGTTCTAGTTCGTAAGACTGCCCTTTAATTTTCAAGATTTTGTTTCTTGCTTACTTTCCTGAGGCGAATCTGGTTTACTTGGAAAGTTTTCTACTTTCTTCATCAATATTAGGGCTCAGAAGATACATTTGCCAAGCACAGTGTAGTGTAGCTGGTTGGGTCAGGCTAAAGTTCATTTTGAGCAAAACATTAATCATTTAGCAGATTTTGAAAACATAATTATAATAGCCTTCCACAGTTTATTTGAAGATGTATGTTGCCTGGGGAATCTATGTTGTAGGTAAATGCAACTTTTTTATATTCTCTGAGCATGGAAGACCTGGCTGTAGATTGAACTTTTTTAGGATAAATAGTCCTTCTAATTTGAGATAGGAATAGGTACACATGGTGATAAACATGACGTGAACATATCTCTAGAGTGGAGATGGCCAAACTTTTCAGGCTGCAGCTCGATCACATGGTTCCTCCCACAGGAAGCGGAAGTAAAATGTGCAAAACACTGTCGTAAATGTATCTGTGGCTGTTGTAAACATGTTCACAACAAACACGGGTACATTAAGGCAGCATTTTACACATGCGCGGGTACATTTTACTTCTGCTTCAGAAGCAGCACGGGTGGCGTAGGCCGGATGATTTGGCTTTGGTGGCAGGATCCGGCCCACGGGTCGTAGTTTGGCCACCCCTGCTTTAGAGAAACAGTTCTTAGGAAAATTGTTTCCCCCTTGGATTAGAATCCTCAGAATTCCTCAGAATGAATTGCTATTAATTCAAAGTTTTGAAAAGTTACTTTTTGAGCTACAGCTTCCAGACCGCTCAGCATTTTTGGCCAGTAGACAAACTGCTTGGTTCTGGTAATTATGGTCTGTTCTGAAATAAGGCTGCTGTTACGACAGGAGTTTCTTTTAGTTCTTCTCTAGGGTGGTTGCTTGTCTACAGTGCCACACCAGATGAATCGAGGTGTTTAATTTCTCATGAAATCTTAAAACCAAACAGAATTTACTCTTGACCTAAAAGGCAAAATGTCCATGCCACAGTCTTGCTGCATGGAGACAGCTGGGATGAAGTAGCTGCAAACAACTTCTGAAACCACCTGAAAGCATATCAGACAGTCAACAAAACAAAATGTTAGCTTTCGTGGATCAAATCCCCTTTGTCAGACAGAAAGGTGAGACTTCATGGTATTATTTTATACATATCAGGTAGAGTTGTGCAATGTTTGACTGGAATAACAGATAAGATTGCAAATCAGTGTGACTATTTACAACCAGTAATAACAGAAGATTCCTAACTGGGTTCAGATTTATTGCGGTGAAGTATGGTTCTATTAAGTTGTAAATGGTCAGTAGATGGATGCAAAATAAACATTCTGGCATTAGGTAAAGGTCTCCCTTGCTCAAAAGCCAGTTGTATCCATCTCTCCATTTACAGCCAAAGAGCCAGCACTGTCTGTGTCTGCATATGTTTCAGTGGTCATGTGGCAGGCATGACCAGACACTGGAATGCACAGAAGAACACTGTTACCTTCCCTCTGAAGTAGTAACTATTTATCTACTTGTACTTTCTAGCTTTCAAACTGCTAAGTTGGCAGGAGCTAGGAAAAAGGTGGGCTCTAACTTGGTCATGCAGCACTCAAGTCTCAAACTGCTGAATTAGACATCTACCTTTACCAAGATCTTCTGGGCACCCCAGTGTCTCAGGAACCCCATAGGGCAGTGATGGCGAACCTTTTCACTTCAGGTGTTCGTGGACTTCAACTACCAAGGTTAGCTATCACTGCCATAGGACATTTCTGGATACTGTGTGCTAACATGGTAATTTGATAACAGAGATGGCTGCAGCTAGGTGGAAATGTAAGTGGTTGGAAATAAATATTTGATTGCAACCTAGGAGATATATTATACTGTACAGTAATACCCTTGATAATGGTTCCACGAGTCTTAGCGTTATCCGATTTTTAACATTATGTGATACATCTACAATGTATTGCATAATGTTAAAATCCTATGGGATGAGTCACAAAACATTAAACTTTATAGAGATACATTGTAACCGGCACAGACTCCAATGAACGTTATGCGATACACCCCATAGGATTTTCACGTTGTGCGATGCAATTTCCCACCCAGATTCCTTAAAGTTATGTGGTTTTAGCATTATGTGGTGCAAATGTTATCCAAGGTATTACTGTATGCAGTGGAACCTCGGTTAACAAACAGCTTGGCTAACATAAAAATCGCATAACAAAAGGAAATCCATAGAAAATAGTGTCTCCGTTTAAGGATTACTTTTTTTGGAACGTATTAATTGGTTTTCAATGAATTCCTGTGGGAAACCATATTTTGGTTAGCATATTTTGGTTTTCAGTGCATTCCTACGAGAAATTGCATGCAGTGCATTCCTATGGGAAATCTAGTTTAAGTAATTTTTGCTTTAAGAAACGTCCAGGGGAACATATTAATTATGTTAACTGAGGTTTTACTGTACTGTATTTAGTTTGTTTTCAGAAGTTAGAAGAATAACTTTTTGGGGAACACTAACTTGCAGAATCTCCTAAGGATCCCTAGTCTCCAAAAATTCCCTTTCCAAGCTCCTTTTGATCCAGAGAAGTGTGTATGGAATTAAGTTCATAAATGGAGGTCCTTCCCTCCCCTCTTCTGTACCCCAGTCCTTCACAGTGGCCTGGGGTCAAGCCAAAATCTGGGAGCAGGAGCTGATAGAACATAGAGAGAACCCCTCTATTAAGGCTGTGTAAATTTCCTTTGGCTTGAGCAGGAAGCTGTTTAGATCCAAGCAGTTACAGTTGTTAATATTCACCGAAGGTGTTTATGGCAAAATATCAAGTGTGATTGTTATAAATATGAGACTGCACACATGGACACCACGTGGTGTTAGGAAGAGAGAAGCTAGGGTTGGCTGTGTATCTTATGTTATGTGTTAAATGCCTGTTAAACTATTTTCTTTCCTGCTCATTGATATATCACACAACTGGTTCCACAACTAGGACTCAACAACAGGATAGTGACATTTTTACCATTCACAGTTTTAACGATCTTGTTCGCCCATCCTTGTGTTTGCAAGGTATAATCTGGAGTCAGTTTCATAAGGTGTGGATTGCAAATCAGTTCTTTCCTGCCTTTGACCCTCTCTTCTGCATTGTGGACAAAATGTGACTGCTGCGTCACATGTATAATAAAAATAGATTGCATGGCAGATTTGAAACAAGTAATGTCTCTAAGTCTTTCATTGGAGTAATAAAGAAGACACCTGTGAAGATCTATGAAGTACTCTTCTAATGGTGGAAGAACTGCTAAGTTATGCAAGTTGAGACTTTGGATATCATAGAGAGACTAAGTGTGTCTTAGTTTGAAACAGGGCGGACAAAGCATGTCTCTAACCCCAAGAGCAAATGTGCGATCCATAGCACATACACACTCCACATGCGTACTTTCAGTGGCTCTGAAAGACTCATTGTATGTTCAAGGGGTACATTTTACCATGTTTTCAGATGGGGCTTCCATAGTCCCATATTTATTTATTTTTAAAATTAAGTTTGTTCTGCTAGAGAATACAAGGGTGTTTCCCCAGTTGTTTTTTTTTTAAACCTCTTGTTTCTATAAGAAAAATTAGAGGGTTTTTTTAGGGTTCCGGGAATGGTCATTGCCCTTTGAAGGTCCAAGAATGGTCATAAATATTCCTGGTTTAAAAGTAGAACTTCCCCCTTCCACAACAATACTCCTCCTTTAGTAATCTTAGTCATGTTAATTGACATTGTATTGAAAAGGCACAGAAGAAGAATATCATTCTCCTATAGTTTGTTCAGATCTCACCCAGACTACTTTTAGGTCTGATTCCGCATGGCTTTCCTTGTCCTTCAGATAGCTCATGTTCTTTGCACTGTATCCATGATACTTCTTCAAGTGTCATATCTGATTCTGAATACGTATTGGGTATTATCATGGAAGCAATATAATGCAGTGGTCTTCCATTTGCCTCCTGCATTCACAGTGTGATTCCCATATCACTGATCCACTTCCATAAGTCACTTTCTGGTCTTGAGCCCTTTTGGCACACAAGGTCCTCCTCAACTCTAGTCCAGTATTGATGAAGCTGATACCCTCCATCAAGATGGATTCAAGTGTGATTTAATCCACTTGGGGTACATTACCCTTGTGAACTCTGCCTCCTAAGGCCATGAGTCCTCAGGGTTCTGAGAATGGTCAGCATTGAGTCACTGCCAGTATTATCTACTCTATTACCATAGCAGGATAACCTGGCCAGACTGTTGTATCCATGATAGAGTAATTAAATGCAGGGTGTTAAATGTATTTATTTATTTATTAATCATATTTCTATGCCGCCCTCCTCATGAATGACTCAGGGCGGCTAACAACAATTTTAAAAAATCAATAAAAACCCACAATAAAATAACCACCCATCTAAGAAGAGTTAAAATTTAAGGATCAAAAGATTAAAGAAGAAAAAAGATTAAAAAATCACAAATTAAAAACTCACAGGGGAGAGGGGAGGAGTCAAATGAGCCAGCGGGGCTGAGCACCCGACTGGCCCGTATCCCATATCTGCCCCACCAGCCGAGCCGGGTCTTCACACCCTTTCTGAAAGACAGCAGCTCTGTTTGGCGACACAGCTCTGTTGGCAGGAGGTTCCATAGGGCCGGAGCGGACACAGAGAACGCCCTCCTTCTGGTGCTAGAGAGACGTGCCTCTCTAGCTGATGGTACAACCAGAGACCCTCTCTGCTCTGCTCTGGTGGGATGGACAGATGTTCTTGGGGTGATGCAGTCTCTTAAGTAACCTGGCCCACTACCCTGTAGGGCTTTAAAGGTAATTACTAGCACCTTGAATTGCACTCGGAGGCAAACTGGTAACCAGTGCAATTCCTGGAGCAATGGTGAGGCGCGAGCATAACGCCCACATCCCATCACGATCTGAGCAGCCGCATTCTGGACAAGTTGCCTCCTCCGAATGATCATCAAGGGCAGCCTCATGTATAGCGCATTACAGTAATCAAGTCTGGAGGTGACCAAAGCATGTGTGATCGTGAGCATGGAGTCCCGATCTAGGAGCGGGTGTCATGAAGTTGTGCAAAAGCTGCCCTGGCCATGACTGCCACCTGTTCTTTGAGCAGTAGTCGCGAGTCCAGGAGGACCCCCAGATTATGCACCGGGTCTGTTTGGGGCAAAACCGCCCCATCTAGAAACAAAGATGGTAGCTCCAAAGATAACGCAGGTCCCCTGCATTATCTGAATCTTGCCAGGATTCAGTTGTAGCCTGTTGTCCCCCATCCAGACCCTCACAGCCTCCAGGGAACTGGAAAGGACTTCCACTGCATCACTTGAGTCCCCACGGGCTGAGATATACAGCTCTGCTCAGGAGCCCAATGAGAGCATTTCCTCCCTCTCCCAGCACAGAGTTCACCCTGCCCCTCTCCAGCAGCCCAATGGGAGTGCTTCCTCCTTTCCCCCAGCACAGAGTTTGCTCTGCCCAGCAGTCCAATGGGAGCATTTACTTCCTCCCCTGTTGCTGTGTTGGCAGTTTGCGATAAATAAGTGTTTTTTGGTTTGCAGTTTGGGTACTCATTCTCTAAAAGGTTCATCCTCACTGTTATAGGGTATCTCTTAGCACTTTTAACTTTAATGACTCTGTCCTCATTTTGTGTATAAAACTACCTTGAACTTTTGCTCAAGGAGATAAGACACCTTGAGATTTTTTGTGTGATATTTGAAATGTGTTCTTTGGGGAACATGCTTGCCTGCTTGATTTGGAGAGACTGCAGTTTATAGATCTTGTGTAATGTGTTTGATTAAACAGAATGAAAGAGGAATACCATCAAAGCCATCTTGCTGGAAAAAATGTAGATTAATATTTTATGAATGACTGATTTAATTTTAGCTGCCTATCTGTCTATAAGGATTAGAGAGAATTGTTATAAAACAATAGGGAAATGGTACTTAACACCAGTAAAAATGGATTGTTATAATTAAAAATATTCTGCAATATGTTGAAGGTGTAAATGAGGAGATGGCTGCTGGTTGGAGTCTGTAATACGTACCAGAAACATACACCGCTAAGGATTTAAATTTGGCTAACAACAAAGCCAAGAAAGTGGGTTCACTTTGGCAGTCCAGGGTTTGATCAGGATACGAAAGAAGGAGGAGGTGGATATTTATTTGCGCTTATGGTGGGAATGTGAAGTGATTCAGAAAATATGGAGAAGGGTTTAATTAAATAAATTAAATGTTATCTATAAAATTTAATCTGTGTCCCAAAATAGCATTGATATCCAGCTTTGCTTAAATAATAATTATGTGGTGTCAAGTAAAATCGTTCTCAGGGTTTTCTAGGTAGACAGTACTAAGAAGTGGTTTGCTATTCCCTTCTTCTGAGAGGGTGAACTGGAACTGTAAAGTTTTCACAAAGCAATACAGGTTGGCTCTTCTCACAAGGAGGCACAGCGGGGAATTGAACTCTTAATCTCCAGCTCCACAGTCAGGCACTTTACTCACTGAGCTATCTAGTCAGTTTTTGTTTGTTGTTCAGTCACACAGTCGATTCCGACCCTTTGCGACCCCATGGACCACTGTCCGCCAGGCACCTCTGTCCTAGTCAGTTTACCTGAGGCCAAAAGAAGAGGAATATAAGCACATACTATGGTAACAAGCAACCTGTCTTTCAAATTGCATTTACTTCTCTGAAGAAGCTGTTAACTGTCTGCAACCAAATGTGGAATGAAATAAATAAAAGTTAGTAGTGTGCCTTCCAGTAAAATTATTTCAGTTAGATCCAAGGTAGACTGAAGAATGAATGCATGTTTAAATCAACAAGTCCATTATTATAAGAGATTGGACAGAATAGATATCTTTTTAAATTATGAGGAATTGTGAAAAAAAATCCAGCATGGAAACTGAGGAGTAAAATCTTAAATTATTAGTTAATTTAGGTTGGAAGTTTTTAAAAGGTCCAGCCTCTATTATGGCAAAAAGATAACTTCTTCTCTTTTCAGATTCAGGCCAGACTTCAAACTGTCAAAATGAAGCCACCTTTTTGTGAATTCATTCTGTAGTTCCTTTTGCCTGACCTAATGTGAGAAAGATTAGCTGACACAATAAGGTTGTCATTGCCCAGGATACACCTGATCATGGTTCAAAAATACCACAATCTTCGAGGAGGCTCTTTCTGTGTATCCCAAAAAGATAACTTCAAAGTTCCATCTTTAAAAAATAATATTGTGATTATATTCAAAAAACATGTTCTTGAGGATTCTTGTTCACATTGGTGTGGTAAATATTTTTCTGGGTTATACAATTTCAGATCGTACGTGGGAATTTCTCTGGTGGAAAGATTCTTCTTCTTTTGTGTCAAGGTCAAACTTTAAAAAGGCAAAATGTAGCCACTGTCTTGGTTTTGTCGTTGGTCAAGCTTAAATCCTCATTGGTACATGCTTCTGGTAGTAATTGGTTGACCAGCAAATGAGCTGGATTCTGTATCTCTCCACATTTACACAGTGTTATCCTCCAGCAGCCCCCACTTGAGCATGTTGGTCTTACATTAATGGACTCCAACTCTCAGCCTATTCAGAGGAAGTAGGAAGGGCACTGAAACCTGGAACCCTTTTTACAAACCTATATTCTTCTTGGTAGTTAGCTTGTAGTGGCTGACTGTGGGAACCAGTTGCATTGAGGGAACTTAATCAGCATTTGCCTTCATGACATTGTCAAACAAGAACTGAAGCTGGTAGCATGAATGAATCACGTTTCCTGTTTTTAATAGTTTCCTCTTAGAATGGGGCAGTGACAAATGTTCTCTTTGGGGATAAGGTAGGGACTCCCTTCCCGTTGCGGAGAGATTACATGAACTTTGGATTCATAAATTACCGGAAAATCTGCATTATAGGAAATACAGTTTGCACTTCTTGGTTTTGTTACTGGATGTGATCCACTTGGGCACCAGTATGTGGTGTGAATGGAACTGTAGTGTCCTGAGGTAGTGGTAGAAAAGGCTACTATTCTATGTTGGAAGGGAAGTCACTTTGGGTTGCTTCCTTCCTTTGAAAGAGACGGTAGGGGCTTATATTTGTTGTATCCCAGAATGCATTTCTCATGCCATCAGGGGAATTTTGGAAGTTGGCCTCATCCAAAAATAAACTTGCACACATCTAAGGAAAAAATAAAATTAAAAAACCCTCTCTGCATGTATAAAAATTGCATGGTGTTAGTCAGGGTAGTTAAAAGTTAAAAAAAAAAAGGATTTTAAAAACTTAAATTGGGTTTTTAAAAAATAAAATGCCTTTTGGGGAAAAATGTATTTCAGATACGTAGTAGTCCAAAAGTCTATCTTTCTTTATTTGTGTTAGAGGCACCACCAGCATATAATAACATACAAAGCTAAAATTAAGGTTATTCATTGTGAAATAAGGATTAGTTTGTAACTAGGTTGCATGAGGCTATATATTCATGCAATATTTAATTTTTTTAAATAAGCAAATACCATTAATCAGTTCACAATTTCATGCTCTTCCAGAGGTTTCTGTAAATGGGCATTTTTTTTCTGTCTAGAAGATATTAGAGTAGAACCTCGGTTAACATAATTAATGTGTTCTCAAGGACGTTTCTTACAGCAAAATTTACTTTAACCGATTTTCCCATAGGAATGCATTGAATGCAGTTCCCCATAGGAATGCATTAAATGCAATTCCCCATAGGAATGCATTAAATGCAATTCCCCATAGGAATGCATTGAAAACCAATTAATCAGTTAAAAAAATTCCAAAAACCGAGCGACTCTTTTTTATGGATTTCCTTTTGTTATACGATTTTTCATGTTAATTGAGCAGTTTCTTAACTGAGGTTCTACTGTATTACAGATTCTGTTAATAGTGCCATCTAGTAATTTCATCCTCTGCTGCCCCTTCTCCTTTTGCCTTCAATCTTTCCTTAGATTAGGGCCTGCTACAGTGAGTTCTCACTTCCCATTCTGAGGCCAAGGTATTTGAGCTTCCGCATCAGTATCTGTCCTTCCAAGGAGCAGTCAGGGTTGATTTACTTTAGGATTGACAGATTTTATCAACCCTGGCTACACCACAGTTTGAAGGCTTCTGTGGTCAGCCTTCCTTGTGGTCTAACTCTCACAGCCATACGTTACTACTGGAAAGACCACGGCTTTAACAATGTGAACTTGTGTTGGCAAGATGATGCCTCTACTTTTTATTATGCTGCCTAGGTTTGCTATAGGTCGCCTCCCAAGGAATAAGTGTCTTTTTATATAATGGCTGCAGTCACCTTCTGCAGTGATCTTAGATCCTAAGAAAGTACAATCTGTCACTCCTTCACTTTCTTCCCCTTTTATTTGCCAGGGAGTGATGGGTTTGGATGTCATGTTCTTGATTTTATCATATTGAGTTTCAAGGCAACTTTTGCACTCTCCTCTTTCACCCTCATCAAGAGGCTCATTAGATCTCCTTCACTTTCTGCCATTAGGGTGGTGTCATCTGCGTACCGTATCTCAGTTTGTTGATATTTCTCCCAGCAATCTTAATTACATTTTGTGATTCATCCAGTCTTGCACATCTGTATCTAATCTTAGTAGCATGCAGGAAAGTCTTCTTTTGAAATGGAACACAACAAGAAGGGTTATGTGTGCAACTTAATTTCCAAAATCTCCCCTCTGCACCACCATGACTAGATGTTTTACAGAAGTTTTTATTAGCACCAATGGGAGCCTTTTTTCCTAAAGGCTTCAAGTGATATGGGAAGACTACATGCAGGAGAACTGTGGTTTTGTTTGACTTTTGTTTTATAAGAATCCATTTCCCCATACCTGCAGCTAATTTTATAAACAATCAAGCCATAGCTGCATGCTACACAATAAACGTAACCTATAATTCATCTCTCAGAGGCCTCCTGCCTGCTCCTTTCGTAGCTTCCCCTACCTGGTTTGTACAGCCACCAAACATCCACCACTCCCAGACCTCTACATTACATGTGAGGTTGCTATTTTGTTTGTAAATAGGGACATCCCTTTTCCAAACCAGGCAAACAGTCAGTGCTCCTGTTCCATTACTCTTTTAATAATGACACAGCTATTGATTTTGGTTACATTGCCCTTTATAAAGAATAAGAACACTCTTGATGAAAACATACACAGCCTGCATTATTTTGTTGTCACAACCTTTACTGTGTGTGAGCCAGCATTGTATCTTGTGATCACTATTTTCTAAAACAAAAGGATTTGTAAACAAAGAAAAGTTTACCTAAAAACACACAAAAAAATTTAGGTTTAATACTACAAGCTGTCAAATTCTTATCATACAACTGGAAACTCTTAGGCGTGTGTCTGTCTATCTAGACAATATAGTAGATTGTCTCTCAACTTGTATTTTATAAATACATATAAAGCCTCGGCGGCTTTGTGGTTAAAATGCTGAGCTTGACAACTGGAAGGTTGGTATGTCTGCAGTTCAAGATCTGAGTTCAAGATCTGGGATAATTAACAGCGTTCAGTGTTCTTTGACATTTAGTCATGCCTGCCGCAAGGCCACAGAAGCAGATGCAGATAACACTGTCTACTGCTGTTGTTCCTGCCTCTTTGTTAGGGAAAAAAATCAGTAATAATATTATTTATTCTGGTCTTCGTGGTTCCTTGTGTTAGTCCCTTCTTGGTCTCACCCTCCATACTAGCATGTTGTCTATTCTGGATCCTCTTCTAGCCCCACAGCTCAGGTACCCATAAAGTTTATATTTCTTCGTTGACACCTGAATGTTTACTCAGCCTCAGAACTTGAGCAGAAGGACAGGAAATTATACATTATCGGAAATTATCTAAATTGGTAAGTTAATAATTTTGATTTAAGATGTGGTCTTCTTTAGGCTTCGGGGACTAAGGTGCCCTTAATATCCCAGAAGGTTGAGGACCACTGCTGTATGGTTTCCATTTCACCAGCATTGCTGGGGATTTATCTTGGCTATCTTAACTGTTTATCAGCGCAAGGTTCAGCAGTTGTTCTGAGGAAATCCTGGAACTAAATTTAAAAATGTACATCTTTCATTGGATTTCAGAATAACCCCTGCTATTTTTGTAGTATGCCAGCGCTGAGATTGATTCAGATGCAGCATTTGTTGTATAAATACTGCAAAGGAGTATGGGATTGCTATTGCCTTTCCTCTCCACCCACCCTCAGGGTGATAAATGCTCATGCCAGAGTTACCATGGGAGCAGGGGAGGAGATAAAACCTTCCTTTTAATTGTTAAATATCTCTGCAGCTTTTCCTGTGCAATAGCTGACATCTTTGCTAATTGGATTTCAAAGGTTTTACATCTCTTCCTACCCCCACCCACTGTTGGCACAACCTATAGTCCATTTTGCAATTGCTTTCTCTGGTTTGGCTAATGTTTCACTGAGGCATATATTTAGAGCTAATCACACTTAGTTCATTATCTCCTCTCCACCTCTGTTTGGTTAGTGCTGTCTGTGTATAGGTTACATGGGTTTCTAGAGGTGGCTATATGTTTTAAGGACCTGCTCTAAGCGCACCGCTGCCTCTTCTTAATAATAAAGAACTATGTGGGTGTCCTGAACTTAACAGTATTCTGCATTTTCTTTTTCTTTGTGGTTCTTTGACAGCATGGTTCTGTTTTGTATTGTGAGAAGCATATACAGGTACATCTTTTGGCTTTTTAAGCTGGAGACAGCATAATCAGAGGTAAAATGGGCCCACATTTCCCTGGCAAAGGGAATTTTAGGTACACTGAAATCTCAAAACAGTAGTTTTTAACATCTGAAGTCCTCTTGGCAGAGCTGCCCAGTCATAAAAGATAATGATACCACTAGCCGCAGATGTTAATCTTTAATTTAAATTTTCCTGTCCTCCCTCTCAGGTTCTGAGGCTCTCGAGGGATCACTTTCAACCTGGAGAAGCCATTGGGAAACTGGACAGAAGAGGGGGAGTTGTAGCAATTGATATTTTTATTATCATAAATGATTTTAGTGGGTATTTGGGCAATGCACCTGGCCAGTGCATTGGTCTAACAAAGCCAACTTTAACATGAGCTCAGCCAGTTGTGTTGTCATATTTAAAATAGCTACAAGAGCATCAGAAACACAGGCCTCAGTCCCCCATGCACCATCGGACCCTGCTACGATAGCGGTAGGATCTCCCGCTGGCAAGAGGCCACTAAAATCTCATGGGAGATGATGCTTCCATCCACCACATTAAACTAGACTTATGAAATACAGATCAACTAAGTAAACAAGTAAGTACTGTATCATAAAATGGCTGCCACTGGATCTGATCCCATCGGCAGGACTGGTGACAGGTGTTTCAGGGATTAAATCAGGAGTGGCCAAACTTTTTGGGCCATGGGGTGGTCATGTGGTTCTTTCCACCGGAACCGGAAGTAAATCATGCTTGCTTGAAAGCCAATCGTATCTGACTCTAGGGTTCATTGCTCATCTCTGTTTACAGCCAAAGAGCCAGTGCTGTCTTCGTCTGCACACATTTCTGTGGACATGTGGCAGCATGCCTAGACACTGGAGTGCATGGCGGCCATGGGTCATTTAAGGTAGTGTTATGTGGATGCATGTTTTACTTCCACTTCCAGGGGCAGAGCAGGCCGGATTCGGCCCACAGGCCTTTTGAGTACCCCTGGATTAAAGCCTTTCCCAGCTGGAAAGGGATCCCTAGGGAACCTCTGAACCTGAAGGGAAGGACAGGAAACAATTAATTAAAAGTTAACATTTGTTGCTTATGACATCATCACCATTTACAATTGTGTAGTTGCCGAACAGGATTTCAACAAATTAGCTGGATTTCTTCTTGTACCTGACTTTGTTACGCCTCCTTGTCTCCAGGTGTCTATGAAGATCTTGCAAGGGCAATGCACCCAGATTAATACATGTGAAGAATAAATGCAAAGCTATTTGAATTTATACCTAAATACCTCATGACTCCCATATTTGATGTGAGCAGGAGAACAACTTCTAAGGAGTGCTTTGGCACATTTCTTTTAATCTGGGAGTCCTCCTGGACTCACAACTACTGCTCGAAGAGCAGGTGGCAGTCATGGCTAGGAGGGCTTTTGCACAACTTCGTGTTGTGCGCCAGTTACGCCCGCTCCTGGATCGGGACTCCTTGCTCATTATCACACATGTCTTGGTCACCTCCAGACTTGATTATTGTAATGCACTCTACATGGGGCTGCCCTTGGCAACCATTCGGAGGCTTCAGCTGGTCCAGAATGTGGCTGCTCGAGTTGTGATGGGGTGCGGACGTTATGCTCATGCCTCACCACAGTGTGCCTCCAGGTGCCATTCAAGGTGCTGGTTATTATCTTTAAAGCCCTACATGGTAGTGGGCCAGGATACTTAAGAGACCGCATCACCCTGAGAACACTAGAACGGACCGGAGAGGCTCTCTGGTCATACCTTCAGCTAGAGAGGCACATCTCTCTGGCACTAGAAGGAGGGCGTTCTCTGTGTCTGCTCCAGCCCTATGGAACCTCCTGCCAACAGAGCTGTGTCGCCAAACAGAGCTGCTGTCTTTCAGAAAGGGTGTGAAGACCTGGCTGGCGGGGCATGTGTGGGGAGTGGGCCAGATGGCCAACTCGGTCACCTGGCTTGTTTAAATATCCCACCTCTCTCCTCGGTGTTTTTAACTTGAATTTTAATTTTTTTATGTGTTTTAATTGGTTTTAGTTGTAAAGCCGCCCTGAGTCTTCGGAGGAGGGCGGGGTACAAATTAAATAAATAAATAAATAATAAACCCTCCCTCAACTGGGTACCCTCAAGAACTGTTGAACTACACCATCCCGCATCAGTTGGTCCTTTGGTCACCCTGGTTTGGATGCTTGGCTGAGAAAGAGGTGTGTGTGTGTGTGTGTGTGTGTGTGTGTGTGTGTGTGTGTGTGTGTGTGTGTGTGTGTGTGTGTGTGTGTGTGTGTGTGTGTGTGTGTGTGTGTGTGTGTGTGTGTGTGTGTGTGTGTGTGTGTTAGAGCTCCTTCACAGAAAAGCATAGCTGTCTTCCCTGTGAGTCATCCTTATAGCTCGCAGCTCCTTGGATTCCAGCTTAGCAGCGTGAGAGGCTTGCGAGATTTCTAAGAGGGTGGCACAGAGAGGTGTGCCTTTGTCCTTCAGAACCTAAAAGAGAAAATATGGGAGCACAAAAAAATTACCTGTAAGGGAGTTGTTTTGGATCACCGTTCGCTGTAGGACCAGAGAGGCAGCCTTGTGGCTCAAAGATCAAAAATAAACTGTTGTCTGCCTGCAATGTCTAAAGAGGAAGGTAAGGACAAAAGAAACCTTGTGTTCGCTTCCCTGATGGAGAATTTTCTCTCTGCATGTATGCATGTTTTTCTGTTAATCTTGGCTGCTTCCATTGTTGCTGCAGGCCTGCTGCAAAGATCCTCTTGTACAAATCAAGCGTCTGTATGTATTTTTCCTTTATTAGCACAACAGTGCCCTTTTCTTTCTACGCTAGGAGCAGACAGTTTACAAATGTTCATAAAATAGAAATGGGAGTGAAGTAGGCCTGTGCCAAGCTATAGAGAGCAGGGCGTAGAGACAACATATATACCTGCTGCCTTATGTCATCTTCTTTAGAATTTAAAGGCAGTGCAAATATTTGGAAAGAAAGGGAGTTTACAACATAAAGATATACCTATGCCTGTGCCTGCCTTTTCCCCTGTCATCCTCTACTTCCTCTCATCATCATCCATTTCCTCTTAGGACTCTCCTATGAAATTCTTCGACATTCTGTTTCTAATATAGATGAACTCATACTCAGTGATATACATAGCTCATGTAGACATTTTCCGCACCTGATTCTTGCCTTAAATATACCAGTTCTGCTCTGGCCTCTGGTAGTTCTGTCCCTTCCTAAAAGCCACTTACTTTCATTTAAAGTGTATCTTATTAAACTCTGGAAAGTCAACATATTGTTGAAATGAGTTCTGTAGCTTGATTTTGTTGTCCTTTGAGGAAGGGTTGCCTTGAAATGCTGCCAGGGGTTGTGATTGAATGATACTGAGTTCTGGAGTTGTGAGGGAGCTTTAGAAGAATAGAACCTGCTATAGCTTTATTTCTCTTCTATTCATTGCCTCTCCTCATACAACTTTATACAGTACTGTATTAGAAAAACCAACATTAATTGAAGGCTTTGTTTGAAGGAAATTCCAATCCTCTGACTGCTGTTAATGGGCATTGTGTATCTTTTCCACCTCCATAATGATGACTTTTTGAAATGTGCTGAGAAGATAAGGACACGATTGCATGTTTACATTTCCTACAATATTATTAAGATATTGGCCTTATTTTTAGCCACTTTGTAGTAGTTCCTAATATTGAATTTGCCTTTCAGAAATCATACCTGATGTAGTCATTAGATCTTCTATTATTTCTCCAAAATTTCTTTGCTTTAGACTTCATTGAGTTACTGAAGTTATTGTTGTTGTCGTCCCCTGCCACCCCCATCTCTTTTTGCCTTCAATCTTTCTCAGCATCAAGGCCTTCTCCAGTGAGTCCTCTCTTCTCGTTTAGTGGCCAAAATACTTGAGCATAAGCTTCAGTATTTATCCCTCCAATGGGCAATCAGGGTTGATTTCACTCAGGATTAACTGATTTGTTCACTTTACAGTCCAGGGGACTCTCAAGAGTCTTCTACAGCCCCACAGTTCAAAGGCGTCTATTCTTCTGCACTCAGCCTTCCTTATGGTTCAACTCTCACAAGCATACATTGCTACTGGGAGTACCATTGCTTTGACTATGTGGTCTTTTGTTGGTAGGGTGATGTCTCTATTTTTTATTATGTTCCCTAGGTTTCTCATAGCTTGTCTCCCAAGAATTAGTTGCCTTTTTATTTCATGGCTTTAGTTGCCATCTGCAGTGATCTTGGATCCGAAGAAGATAAAGTCTGTCACTGCTTCCATTTCTTTCTCTTCTATTTGCCAGGGAGTGATGGGGCCAGTTGCCATGATCTTGGTTTTTTTGATGTTGAGTCTCAGGCCAGCTTTTGCACTCTCTTCTTTCGCCCTAATCAAGAGGTTCTTTAGGTCTCCTTCACTTTCTGCCATTAGCGTAGTATCAGTGACTGAAGTTAGGAAGCTGTTATTCAAGCCTGAGAACACTATACCAATATGAAGTTTAAAGTGAGTTTGGAAAGTTTTTGGCAGTCGGCTGGGAGATTAAAGTAGGTCTAAGAACTACTTTAAGTAAGGCAAAAGAAAAAGGGGGCGGCCAAAAATGAGATGGTTAGATGGTATTGTGGAGACAATGGGCACAGAGCTCAGCGAGTTGAGGGGGATGGTGGAGAACACGAGTGCCTGGCGGGCAAAGGTCCATGGGGTCGCAGAGGGTCGGAATCGACTGTGCGACTGAACAACAACAAGAACTAAGTTGTAATTCTGTTTGAACCTGAATGTTTCTTCAGTGGGAAGTCAATATGGGTGACCTGAATTTTTTCCTGTTCATTTAATTACTTACATCCTTAACACTTCCATCCCTCTCTTTCTATTCTGGGAGAGCCCATGCACCAGGAAAAAAAAGCCTGGTTATTTTATGTTTCTCTTCCCAAAACGCTGGGTAGTGATACATAATGTGGGTCACAAGAAACAGGAAAAAGAAACAAAAAAGTTCATCTACCTTGAGTCATATTAAACCACCCTGCTTCTAAGAACTGAAAATTCAGTGACTGGATCCAGAGCTAGTGATACTTAGAGGTGACCCAATAAAATTAGTGAGAAGCTTGTCATGTGAAATTTAAAAATTCTGTTGATTTAATGAGCCAGTCTTTTTTTGAGGTGTGTGTGTGTGTGTGTGTGTCAAGATGAGTTCCTTGAAAGTGAATCCATTTATTTTTCCGTGTCTAGGCCAGATGTGAAACTGCCAAAATGAAACCACCTTTTGGTGAGTCCATTCTGCAGTTCCTTTGGCCTGACCTAGTGTGAAAAAGTTTAGTTGGCAACACAAGGTTACCATTACCAATACGCCCGATTTTGGTTCAGAAATAATGCATTCTTTGTGGAGGCTCTTTCTGTGTACCCATACCATGAAAACTGTCCTGAGAATATAATGCGGTGGCCCTTCATTTGCCTTCCGCATCGACACCTGTACCACTGATCCAGTTCCACAAATCACGTTCTAGTCCTGAACCCTTTTGGCACACAAAGTCCTCCTCAGTCCCAAGCCAGTATTGATGAAGCTGCTGCCCTTCATCAATAGAGTCAGAAACAGGCATCCAGGTAACTATCAGACAAAGATCTTTCCAGCCCTCCTTGTTCACAGTGGCAGCCAAACATTACATGGTACATGTTCATCTAGTCTGGAATGTAGAAAACATGGAACAAATGGAATAGGAAGCTGTGAATGGGATATTAACTCTTACAGTGTTAACATAATAAAGATACACATCTCTATTAGATGAGGCTAATCAAAATCTGACTGTGTGATATGGCCATTGATGGAGGCATTTCTCTTCAGTCAAGCAGATAGAGGAAATAAATTATCTCTTTAATACAGCCAGGTGTGTAAAGAAAAGCTAGTGGTTTAAGCAGGGTCATGGTAGGTAGACATATGAGGCTGAACAGACAGATAGTAGGGTGATATTCCCAAGAGTAAGATTAATAGCCAAGAGTAAGCATCCTGGAAGCTAACCAGCAGCCCTGTACTACCATATCTGATCAGCGTCTGCTGCAGTGTCTGGATGTAATACCCATTGCCTGGGAACAGCACAAAAAGCTGTTTTATGTCTGTGCGTGAATCAGACATTTCCTTGTCTTGGAGGAGCTCCAGGATCATGGAGTCTTTCTGGGATAAGCATGTCGGAGATCTGCCATCCCTCCTCCCCCCTATTCGTCAAGATGCTTACATAGGGTTTAAGAGAGGCATTATGAGGACAAAGAAGACAGAGACTGGTGATTGTCCAGTAGCATGCAGGATCCTCATTATTTCTGCTTCTCAGTTGCTCTGAAAGAACATTGGTGTATGTCAAGAGGCACCCAGGGAGGGGCTAGGGGCCTGTCAGTCTCTGCAAATACCCCACCCACAGTTCCAGAGGAACACATGGTTGAGTTGTGGATACAGAAGGGGCCAGGGCCCCCCACTTTTGGGGGAGATGGTACTAGAAGGCATAAAGAGCTGCCACCAGTGGGGACAGTGGCATGGGGAAGGGCCCTGGAAACTGGAGAAAATAAAAGACACACTGGGGTGCTGTGGTGGAAGAAGAGTCAGGTGAAGCATGGATGATGAACATATGGAGATTTGGGAGGATGCTTCTGGAGAACCATTAGTAAACATATACCAGAAAGGTGAGGGATATGGTGGCCTAGAGGTTAAGATGTTTGATGACTGGTTGGTCAGCAGTTCAAGGTGTGTTGGACTCCAATTACCAGAAGCCCAAGTCAGCACTTCTGCTGATCAGGGTTTCTGGGAATTGAAGTTCAAGAGCAGCTGGAGTGCCAAGGTTCACCATTGTACGAGCTCCTAGTTGTATCAATTTCCCTTCTTCACCCATGCCTTCTTGCTTGATTTCATAACTTAAGTTTTGGGTAAGGCTGGCTGTGGAAGCAAATGGGCATTCAGATGTTCTCAGAGAACTATCCACTTGGTGAGATAGCTTAGTCAAATAAGCAACAGCAATACAGTAGTACCTGTGCCAACGTAAATTCAGCTCACTCAAGTACCAGGCATACAGTATCCTATTATCCGCCAAACACCTGCTGAAATAAGTACTTTTGTCAAGTTCACTTAACCTGTAAGACATCAAAAAGTCTTAATATTGATGTTCAAATTTGTCTCTGCCTTCCATAGATCATCAGTGCTTCTGAAGATTTAAAGCGAGGAGGGCGGTATAGAAATTTAAATAAATAAATAAAAGCAGACATCCAGAAGTTATGTAACCATTTAAAATTACTTTTATATTAGTCATATTCTATTGTTTGAAATTTATTTAAATATAACTGAAAGAGATGTTCAATTACATTCACACTGATTGTATAGAAATGTTTGGTAAGAATTCTGTTTCCACTTTGGACAATTTTTGTGATAAAAAAACATTTGGTTTTTGAAGCACCTCCTGTTAGAGATATTTTCTTAAGAGAACAGTAGACAAGTTCTGTTTCTTTTATTATTTTTTCACCATCTTTCCGGATCAGCTTTTCCAACATTCCTCTTGCTATTCTATTATCCCAGCTCAGTCTTTCCCAGTCTCCGGCCCTCCAGGTGTGTTGGACTACAACTCCCATCCTCTGTAGCCATCTTTGTCATTGGATGACTGTACTGGCTCAGGGTAATGGAAGTTGTACATCTACAGATCTGGAATGTCCCAGGTCTTTTTCTTCTTTGCTTCCTCTTTTACCTCATCAGGTGTCGAGGGAATGTCCCAGGTGCAGAGAGCAATTTATCCATTTTCTACAATATATGTCTTACTATATTATGTATGTTGAGAATTCTTAGATCCCAAAGAGTGAAGTGTAAACAATGTAAGGCTTGATTGCCTCTGTATTACACTATAGTAAAATACCTGCATGCAGAAACCCTTTTATGTGCTGTCTCCATGCCATGACACCAGTTAGTTTAAATATCACATAGTTTTTGTTGTTCAGTTGCACAGTCGATTCCGACCCTTTGCAACCCCATGGACCACTGTCCGCCAGGCACTTCTGTCCTCCACCATCCTCCTCAACTTGCTCAGCTCTGTGCCCATTGTGTCTACAATATCTTCTAGCCATCTCATTTTTAGCCACCCCTTCTTCTTTTGCCCTCTACCCTTCCCACCATCAAGGCTTTCTCAAGCAAATCCTCTCTTCTCATTTGATATCCAAAGTACTTTAGCTTCATCTTTACTATTTGACCTTCTAAGGAGCAGTCAGGGTTAATTTCTTCTGAGATTGATCTATTTGTTCTCCTCGCTGTCCAGAGGACTCTCAAAACCCTCTTCCAACACCACATCTCAAAGGCATCTATTCTTCTGCACTTATGGTCCAGCTCTCACAACCATACATTGCCACCGGGAATACCATTGCTTTGACTATACGAATTTTTGTTTGCAATGTGATGTCTCTACTTTTCACTATGTTCCCCAGGTTTCTCATTGCTTGCCTCCCAAGAATCAGTCACCTTTTTATTTCATGGCTGCAATCTCCATCTGCAGTGAGCTTTGATCCTAAGAAAGTAAAATCTGTCATTGCTTCTACTTCTTCCCCCATCTATTTTCCAGGGACTGATAGGGCCTGTTGCCATTATCTTGGTTTTCTTTATATTGAGTCTCAAGCCAGCTTTTGCACTAAAAGGACAAAGGAATGATGGGAAAGGTAAACATGGGCCAGTTGCATCACAAAGGTGCATAATTGATGGATGAGTGAATGTTAAGACTCTTCAGAACTACAAATGCCTCTTTAAAAGGATGACTGAGAGGAGTGTTAGCAAGATCAAGATGTATCAGTAGGCCCAGAAAATTGGGGCCCAAGGGGTAATTTTCATATTTCATTTTAATATTTATTTAAAAATTAATGTGGTTATGCACTGTAAAAGTTTTTACACTAGATTGTTAACTGTAAAAGTGATTTTTTTGCCCCCTCTAGTGGTGAACTTTTAAAAACAGTAGTCATAAGGTATACAATAATACTGTATGTAGCAGTGGTGGCGAACTTGTGGCACATGTGCCAGAGGGGGCACTCAGAGCCCTCTCTGTGGGCACACACACTGTCGCCCCAGCACAGATTTCACCCCACCACTCTCCCCAGAAGCCCAATGTGAATGCTTCCTCCCTCGCCAGCACAGCGTTCGCTCTGCCTCTCTGCCCAACAGCCGAATGGGAGTGCTTCCTCTCTCCCCTCAGCACAGAGTTCACTCTGCCCAGCAGCCCAATGGGAGTGCTTCCTCCCTCCCCCCAGCACAGAGTGGTTTTGGCACTTAGTGTCTAAAGGTTCACCATCACTGATATATAGGGCCCCTTCTAGCTCTTCAGTTCTAAGATATTGTGTGGGGCAGAGTCAGGTGTTGAAGGGGGCTTACCTTGCTAGGATCAGAACCTGTGGGTGGATAAGAAAGTTTAAAGATGAAAGTGTGCATGGAGTTGTGCAACAAAGTTCCTGCCATTGATTAAAAATATAGAAGATAAATACATAGTAGATATATAGAGGAATATATGAAAGAAGATGGCTGTATTTTTTTTCTCCAGTGTGTAGGCCACTTATATTTTAATTGATATCTTTTTAGCATTCCAAATAAATTAAAAATAACAATTGAATCATTTAGATGTACAAATCAAAGATGTTTGGTAATGATATCAAATCCGTTACAATTAGAAGGTAAAGAATATTTTAGGGGATTGGATAAAATATTAAAGAAAGAATTGGTTAATGAAATTGAAAGAGGAAACTATTATAGTTTTAAATAGCGGTCTGGAGGTTGCATTTCCCTGCTTGTAAATATTTTTACTCATTTATTTTTGTGACTAGTCTTCGTTTTAATACTAGACTATTGGCTGTCCAGCAACTTGCATAGCCTGTTCTACAAACATCTGTGCAACCAGTTGATTGTGCAAGTTGTTTTCCCAACCTGCAAAGAGTTAACCAGCTGAAAATTGCATGAATTCCCTCCTTTCTGCACTGTAAAACTGTCAGTGAGTGGAACATTTGTGCTATTACAGTTGCACCACTAAGGTACTGATCAGTGCCCACTGTTAATTATTATTTATGTTGAATTTAAAGGAGTGTAGTTGGCTCTCTGTTTTGTCCTGTTTACTATCACTTATTTACATGTATTTCATAATAACAATTTCAATCAATTAAACTCTTGGAAACAACATGTAGACTTGGTCCACGAAAGCTTACATTTAAATACAGGAGTTAGTCTTTAAGTGCCACAACATTTTTTTGTATTTTTTTCCTGTTCTGCTTTTTTTACTGCAGTTTTAGAATCCCTGTAATAGATAGAGACAAAAATAATGGATGTTCTGATCTGTTATGGAGGTAAAATCCCTGCAGTACCAGCATGGTCTGTTAATTAAATGGATGCTCTTTGCAGCATTATAGCAGGGTAACAGTATTGTTTTAGATCATCCTTTCCCAATTTTGTGCTGTCCAGATGTTTTAGACAGTATTGCCCAGCATTCTTTATCATTGTCTATATCGGCATAGATTGCTGGGGCTTGGGATCTAAAACACTCTGAAGGACAACTTATTATCTTCTGTCTCATACTCTGTTGTCATTTGAACTTTAATGTACTTGTTGGCATTTTTGTATCTGTTGTGAATGTGTTGGCGGCTGTCTGAATCATTACCTATATACAATTCTCCAGTAGCTCTCTTACTTGGGAGAGGAATCAGAAATCACTTTGAACAATAAACATATACACTGGAATGGTTTATTTATTTTTGCAAGTATAAGATCCATTCCAGAGTACTTTGTGCAAGTATTTTGTATTTCTAACAGAATAGATTGACATGGAGTACTGGGATGTTTTGAAGCACTTCAGTATACTTAAAGAAAATCCCAAAAATAACAGGATTTTTTTAGCTGTTCCCTTCATTTATCCAGTAGCTAGTTTTAGTTGGCTACCAAGGCTGTATGCAGCAAATAATCTGATTGTGTATCCTGGTAACTGCTAATCAAGATGAAAAATGTGTGACTTTGAAATAATGGCAATAATATTTCAGTGTCCATTCTAAATATATAATAAATAAAGTCCTCCTGTATGTATTATGTCTTCTAAGCTGCTTTTGACAATCTGGGCTTAAGCATTCTATCTCTTTTGCAGTCAAGTAAACGGAGGGGATTATGAGTTTTTATTCAGAAGCAAGTCACAGTCTTGCTGCATATGGATGCAACAGCAAATAGTGGTTTTGTTTGTACAATAACTGGTAGTGAAATGTGTGAGGGACAGGAGAAAGAATGTTCAATCATTTGGAGCCATAGAATTGTAGAGAAGGCACCCAAGGGACCATCTCTTGCCAGAGCTGGAAATCCACAGCTGCTACCTTATCTTCGACCATGGTTGGGAACAGGGACTATTTGGAAGCAAGTTGCAGCTAATTAAAGTACCTAACACCCACTGTGAAAATGTGCTTATTGATAAGCACAAAGATAAAATGACTGTAAAACAGAAGGTAGATCCATGATTTCAAGTTGAATTTTCAGTCTATGCTTTGGTTTCAACTTTAGTGAGAAGTATATCTGCGCCAAGTAAACTTTCATCCTCACCCCAACCCTAATGAGGGAGGAGGGTAGATGTATGAGAGATGTTTTTGAGTGATTTTCTAGAAAAAGTGCTGGTTTTGGCCAGGGCAAAAAAACAAACAAAAAAAACCCCCCAATTTGTGTGGCATCTGAAAAAGTAAAGTGAGGATACATCCAATGAGTTGGTCACACCAAGTAGGGCGGTATAGAAATCCAAAAAATAAATAAATAAAACAAATAAAGACCTCCAGCCTCAGAGATACAAAAATATCATTTAAATATAATCAGCACAGTAAAAACACCAACAGAGTTAGCAAAATTTTGAATCCCAACACTTATATTCTTGTTAGTGGTTGTAATAGTAAATAGGAGATGCTGTTATTTTTAATAGCATTATTAATATTTTATGATTTCCTTATGATTGTTTCTATACCTTAATTTGCTGCCATTCCTTCTGATTTTGTATGGGTTTTGAACTTCCTGTGTCTGGTATGATAATTTACATCCCTGTGGTATTATTTCTTGGTATGCCTTGTTAACGTTTACTGGATGAATTTGCAGTGATTATAGTGATTTGGAAACAGCCACTGTGTCATTTAGTATTGTGTGTAATTTACTACAGCACAGTGTTGGACATCAAATGATCTGGAAAGAGTGACTTGTGTATCTGCACACTATATGCCATAGTGATCAACTTCCTGTGTTTTTGCATCCTTAAGTGTAACCACTAGAGGGTAGCTGACCATTTGATTTGTATTAGCTCATAAACTTTTTCCTTTGGGGCTGATCAACAGGTGGTCTGTCTTTGCAGAGGAAAATGAAAATGCTTAGCAGACTTTCTGCTTTTTGTAAAATGCTGATGGTTGTGTGAAGAGAACAACCTATTTATTACTGCCAAAGCATATAAATTGCCCAGCAGCAGAATCGTATGTACATTTTCTCCACGTATCAATAGAAACTCATTGCAATTCATTTCCCAAGACACTCAAAATACTCTGGCTTAAACTCCTTTTCCTTGCATAGTAAGTTGCAGCTGGAGCGTTATGCTGACTGATGAACTGATGGTTTAAAGCAGTGGTTCTGAACGTGGGGCACTTCAGTTCCCAGAAGCCTAAGTCAGTACAGTGCTTTGGGGAATTGATTTAAGCCTCTGGGAATTGAAGTCCAAAAACCAAAGGTTGGGAAACTCTGGTTTAAAGCATTTATAATCTGAAACTTACAAAAACATATAGAAACATTTTACCATTTCCTTGGCATTTTTATAATATTTTTTCAAAAGTTCACAGTGCTTCATATGCTGTATTTTAGTTCATGGTATTAAATTACAGTAGATTTTACGTGCAATTGATGCAAATATATTCCTATAGTAGCTTGCTTGGTAATATTATTTCACTGACCTTGTTGGTATAAAGGCAGTGGCAGGTAGGTGGGATGGGGGGGGGGGATCCTTAAACCAAAACTTTACAAAAGTAAACAAAATTGCTTTCAAAGCTTCTGTTCTGGAGTAATTCTACATTTTAATTTTTTGGAATTATTGTTGCTAATGGCTGGGTGATACTGCATTCTTGTGCTTGCTTGCCTCTCATCTTGCTTGACACCAACCCTTCTCCCATTGACCACCTGAATTTGGTATACTGTATAAAGAACATGCCTGTAAGTTTCATTCCTTGTCTGATGAAGTGGACTTGATCCACGAAAGCTAACAGTGAAAATATAGCAGTTAGTCTTTAAAGTGCTACTGTGTTTTTTATTTTATTTTGTTTTGTTTTGTTTTCTGAGATGTCTACATTTTAATGTTAATGTCAAATTCTTCTCTTGCAGTGACCCATATGTGAAACTTTCATTGTATGTAGCAGATGAAAACCGAGAACTTGCCCTAGTGCAGACAAAGACTATTAAAAAGGTAAGAGAGGAATTTCCATTAAAATAGTGAATTTGAAAGGATGGATAATGCCATGGTATTCTTTGTTGATAGGTATTGATGTCCCCTACAAGTCTGTTTTGTTTCTAATGACAACCCCCAGCAAAAAATGTTATTTGTTTGTCCCCCTTGTTGCTGATCCTTGCTCTGATCAATAGTGTGAAAACGCATGTCTGTATGCTTCTGGGTAAAGTTAAAGGTTGCCCTTGCTCGAAAGCCAGTCATATCCAATGCTAGGGTTCGATGCTCATCTCATTTTACAGCCAAAGAGCCAGCACTGTCTGCGTCATGTTAGGCATGTTTGCCTTCCCACCAAAGTGATACCTGTTTATCTACTTTCAATTTCTTACTTTCAAACTGCTGGTTGGCAGGAGCTGGCACAGATACAGGAGCTCACTCTGTCATGCAGCACGTGGGTCTTGAACTATTGACCTGCCAACCTTCCAGTCATCAAATTCAGCATCTTAACCACTAAGCTGCCGCATCTGTATGCTTCTAGTTTTCTTCATTTTATCTTTGCATCCTATGACCAATATATGCTTGAATTGGAAACTTCAGCTGAATTCGGGCCAGCTATCATCTCTGAAAATCAAACATTGACACTGTGCCCAGTTTTACTAAGTCTAGACATCCCTCTTTAAGAAAAGGAAAAGCAAAGAAGACCCTTTGTCTTTAGCCATTATATAGCCGGAAAAGAAGCTGGCTTCTTTTCCAGAGGAACCTGCAGCTTGAGATTTATTATATCAGTGTTTGTTTTGAACGAGGTTGAAGTCCTAACCACAATATAGAGCAGGGGTTCTCAACGTTTTCTGCCGTGGGCCGGACCACGCCCCCTTAGACAGCTGAGCGGGGCAGACACGTGGTTCTCCTTGCTGTGAACATTGCCGTAAAATGCAGTTGTGGCTGTCATAAACAGCTGCAGGTGTATTTATGGCACGTTTTCGGGGGGGGGGGGGGGTTACCACTTGTGGCGGTGGTGGGAATGAGGATGGTGGGCCACATGAAATGATGCCATGGGCCTTGTCCGGCCCACGGGCCGTAGGTTGTGAACCCTTAATATGGAGAATTCCTTTGCCCTGGTACTTTTGTAGGCTGAGTAAGGATGGGAAATGTGTGACTCTCCAGATTTGGTTAGGCTGCATCCATCTCCATTATATGTGCAGGTTAGGGCCTTTTGAAGTTACTGTCCAACAAGACCTGGAGAATCCTCTGGTTTTGCTATCTTTGGTTGAAAGAATTGGTTGATGAAACTTTTTCCAACAGCCTAATTTCAGAGCTGTGAAATTCAGACAGAGGAATACAGTGAGGAGATCTGACGCGGCTGACTTTTTTCTATTGACTTTTAACTTCTTGATGTTTTGTTTATCAAAATTATGATAGTAATGATTTTTTTTTTAAAAATGTTTTTATCTGTGCCCCCCCCAGCCTTTTAAACTATCTACTTAAAGCAAATTATTAAAGAATTTTAATAATGAAATATTTGATGGTCTTCATTAAGATGTCTCTAAGTCACCAATGATCTGACTCCCACTGAGAAGTCCCTATTTATAGTTGACATCTATTTCTGGCTTATCCCACTTCACATAGCCTCCCATGTGAAGTTTGCCCAGCAAATGAATGTGAAGCCTTTTGACAACAGTGTCTTTATTACCGATGAAGAGCTATTGCTATGAATTTTCTGGTTTGGCTACCCCACCCCACCCCCTACACACTTTCCTTTCAGATTCTTAACAAAACTGTCACTCTTGTATTAAATACTAAAGCAGGTACCACTGCTTTTTAAAAGATCTTTTGATTTGGTGTTACTAAATAAATTTTTGCTCACCTTTTTTCCCCTTGCAGACTCTGAATCCGAAATGGAATGAAGAATTTTATTTTAGAGTAAGTGTTGCATTTCTGAAACTTTTAATCAGTTTTGAGTATACTCTCCTATGGTTATATTATTTCTATTTTGTAACATAAAAGAAGTCAGCAGAAAAAGTTTGCAAAATATTTTGCAGTCTATTTCACCACCACCACCACCTTTCTAACTGCCCTGTGAGATGTCTGGTATGCATGTTGAGTTGGGTAAACATAAGGGGGAAAGGGAGGGAAGGAGGAAAAGAGATAGAGAATTGAGAAGGAAATAGTGCATGCTTAAAAAAAAAACCAACCCAAGTCTTTTTTGCAGGTTAGTGTTCTAAGATAAGCATTTAAACTACAGGGAGAGAGAGTCTTGTAGTTTCAATACAGGAAGGGGGGGGGGAAGCCTCTCTCTCCCTGTAGTTTAAATTTTGTTGTTGTTCAGTCGCACAGTCGATTCCGACCCTCTGCGACCCCATGGACCACCGTCCGCCAGGCACTCCTGTCCTCCACCATCCCCCTCAACTCGCTCAGCTCTGCGCCCACCGTCTCCACAACACCATCTAGCCATCTCATCCTGGGCCTTCCCCTTCCTCTTTTGCCCTCAACCATTCCAAGCATCAAGGCTTTCTCAAGTGAATCCTCTCTTCTCATTTGATGTCCAAAGTACTTTAGCTTCATCTTTATTATTTGACCTTCTAATGAGCAGTCAGGGATGATTTCTTCTAAGATTGACCTATTTGAAATACAGGGAGGAAAAAAGATGCAATTTTCTTTCCCTTCTAGAGAACCAGTCACCTCTCTCTCTTTCCCCCTTCCCTATAGTTTAAATACAGGGAGGAAAATAAAGAGAGAAAGAGACTTCGGCTGCAGTAGGTTTGGGGGAAAGGCGCTTTCCCCGAGCCTACTGTAGTCGCAGTGGCTTTAAAGGCAGGGAGGTCTCTTTCTTCCCATGCCTGCCTTTAAAGCGGTTTGTCCCTGAAGTCAGGGCTTTTTTTTTTTTTAGCGTTGTTCGATGCATGCATCGGACAACGCTAAAAATCGGATAACGTCATGACTTGTGGAACCAAGTCATAACGTTATCCGGGGTATTACTGTACTTTCTTCCATTCATTAGAATAGCTTGCATACAATTCAAAGGCGAGGAGGAGGTAATACCTCTATTAAACCATTAACAAATCACCAACCAATGTTAGCTTTTGGCCCATACTGGTCTTCACTAATATGAAGTAGCCAGAATTTTAGGAAGTGTACCACAGGTCATTTCCAGTGCCCCATGGATGTCCATTAAGGTGCTTATTTAATTTTCTTTTCCATGGGTTGTGATTTCAACATTAATAAGTTGCAAAGCATATAGCAAGGTATGAGAGGAAAATAGGAATTTTGGCATGAGTTGTTGCCATAACCAAGCACACAGTCCCTCTGCTTCAGTGGTTTTCACCAGATGTTTTGTACTTCATCTCCCATCACCCTTGACCATTGTTAGTGCTTTGGTCTTCTATAAATTGATGTTCAAAGCATCTGAAGCAGCTTAATATTTCATCTCATTCATGCCCAGATGTACCACAGACTTCATATACATGTGGCCCTCTCTTGATTAATTGCAAAATTGCAGAATTCTTGTAGGGATGTTTTTTTTTTAAAGCCTTATAAGCAAATGTGTATACTTATACATTTGGAGCATATGATATACTCCAAATGTAATAACACGAGCTGCCAACCATGCTCTTATATCTCTAGGGTCAGCTAATTCTGTTACATTAGAGCAGGAGTTCTCAATCATTTTAAGCAGGGGGCTGGGTCACACTCCTTCAGACAGCTTCGGGGGCTGGATGGCCATTTTGCCCTTCCTCCACCACATGGCACTTCCGGGTGTGGTGGAAGTGGTGCACCCCTCCCCCCCCCCCTGAAATGATGCTGTGGCTGCATCCAGCCCATGGGCTGCAGGTTGAGAATCCCGGCATTAGAGCACTGGAAGTAATGAAAACAGAACCATAACAGTCTATACTGGTGTAGGCGAACCTATGGCACATGTACCAGAGGTGGCATGCAGAGCCATCTCTGTGGGCACGCACGCTGTGGTGAGCAAGTCCTGCCCTATGCTGCCGGCACCAATGCCAGCACTGCTTCCCCACCCACCCTCCCTCACCCCTCTCCCTCTGCCAATGGGGAGGCAAGAGGGGAGTCTGGAATCCCACCCAGGAGGTGGCAGTGGTGATGAGTTGAGGCATTCATGGGGGCATCAACCCACTCCTACAGTGGTCGGGCGCACTCATGGGGGGCTTGCACATGCACCCATATGACATCACTGTAAGCATGCCAGCAACAACACATGGGTGTGTGGGCACACATGGTGCCTGCCCAAACACTTTCGGGTACTCGGTCTCTAAAGGGTTCGCCATCACTTGTCTGTACTGAAAACATATCCCAGTAACTTGTGGATAAATATTATAAAATATGACTGAAAGGGATTATAAATACTCTGGAATAGGATGACTGAAAACTATCTGACATTTAATGGAGGTTTCCTCTCTGTCCATCAAGAAATTGTTGTTTCAAAAATATCTATTATATTGTAGGTGCTTTATCTCACCTATGTGTGTGAGATCCATGTCTCTGCCCTACTCTTTATCTCTGCAGAGTTAAGAGATTTGTAAGAGCTATAAACATGACCAATGGTCAGCATAATGGTTTGGGTACATTATGTGCTATCATGTCACATCTGACATATGGTAAATCTAATATCTATGAGATCCTTAAGTAATGGTTTTATTGTTACCACCCCTAATGAGTCTCCTTGGCTAAATGGGTTGAACTCCTGAGTTTGAGTTTGTTATGCTGTTCACTACATTAGCTATCAAGAAAAAAGAGGGAATGGGAATATTGCTTAGGTATCATCAAGTCACTTCTGACATATGTTGACCCTAACCCTAATAGGGTTTTCGAGGTACAGTACAGTATAAGAGTTTACCAGGATTTGACACAATGGTGGTGAAATGTGGCCCTCCATGTGTGTTGGATTTCATGCCCTGTAATCCTTGATCATTATCCTCTCTGTCTTGGGGCTTCAGAGAGTTGATATCACAAAGAACCGAAAGTTGAGAACCATTGCAACTAACTCATGTCCAGATGTGCCACAAACTTTATCTGCCTGTTTCCCTTCCTTGGCCATCCATGTTGTTATTATATTTATTACCTCAAAACAAGCTTGAATAAGGCCAGACATCTATGCTGTCTTCCTAGCTCCAGACCCTTAAGAAAAATTAGTCACCATCACCAGGAGGGCAAAAGAAGAAGGGGGTGGCCAAAAATGAGATGGCTAGATGATATTGTAGACACAATGGGCACAAAGCTGAGCGAGTTAAGGAGGATGGTGGAGGACAGAAGTGCCTGGCGGACAGTGGTCCATGAGGTCGCAAAGGGTCGGAATCGACTGTGCGACTGAACAACAAAATCCTGAACATACTCAGTCTTGTCTAATCCTGAAATCTAAGCAGAGTATAGTCTTGTTTTTACTCAGATGGGGACTTCTAGAGAATTTCAGGGATCTCTGCGTAGGACAAGAAAAAGAATAAGACCTGCAACCCTAGAAGACTGTTAATTGTCAGAGCTGACAATACTGCCTAGCCCTAGATCAGTGATGGCCAACCTTGGCAGTCCAGATGTTCTTGGACTTCAATAACCAGAAGCCCAAGTCAGCACTCCTGCTGATCAGGGCTTCTGGGAATTGAAGTTCAAGAACATCTGGAGTGCCAAGGTTCACCATCACTGCCCTGGATGGATCAGTGGTCTTACCTCACTGTAAAGGCAGCTTCCCAGATTTCTATTCCTTGTTTTCAGGGAAATTCATTCTGAACCCTTAGCTTTCCATGAGGAAGGCAAGGTAGCAAACAATTTGGAATCCAGTCATTTCAGATTTAGCACAATAAATAGGCCTGATTCTGTGTCACTCTTCTTTGTACTGTTAACCTTCCCATGAAAGATTTCTTGTAAAGATGGAGGGAGGGATTAAAGGTAACATTTCAGTAGTTTAAATCTAATCTTTCAGAGCAGCTGTCCACAAACAGACTAGAGCATTGTAGATTGTTCAAAAAGAAATGGTATGTTTTCCAAATGGTGTCTCTGCAGTTGGTCTTTTTTGTGAGCATTCTGGAAACAATATTTTTAACAGTGTCTCAGTTTGGAGAGATAGAAAATGGCTTTTAAATTGATTTTTACAGCAAGTTTGAAAAACAAAAGTAGGAAAAACTGCAAGTTTCTGCCATCGTCCTTATTGTCCAAGCCACGCAGATACTTTTTGTCTACTCGACAGGAGTGGGTGGGGCCCAAGCCTGTTTTGATTAGTAATGCTCGATCGCTAGGAATTGTCTTGGCACCGACGTCTGAATGTCTGGTCGCAGCTTTTTCCATTCCAGTCACAACAAAGATTAATACATTGGAATCTTTCTACCAGAACTTGTGTCGTGTTACAGCTACTAAAGCAGTAATCCTAAACACACTTATCAAGGAGAGTAAGTCCTGTTGGTCTTATGGAGCTTGCTTCCAAGCAAACATGTATAAGTCTGTGGTAGACGGTTGCATGTCAATGCACAGATACTGAGAAGGAAGTCCTGTTTATAGTTCAGTGCATTTCTCAGTAAGTGTATGTGTCATCATTTAGCACTTTCTGTTATGTTACAGTGTTTTATCAATTCTTAAATGTTGGCCACAATCCTGTTAGTTAATGCCCACCGACTTAATGCAAATAATATAAATCTTGGTGGTGAACTGCTGCAAGTTCTTTTGTGTCCCGATCAAACCCTGGACTTCCAAAATAAAGCCACTTTCTTGGTTTTGTCATTAAGGGAACATTTAAAGCAAAAATGACAATGATTAAGGACAAAGATGGCAAGGAGTTAGCAGATGCAGAAGAGATTAAGAAAAGATGGAAAGAGCACACAGAGGAACTCTACAAAAAGGACCTCAACACCCCTGATAATCACAATGATGAGAGCATTGAACATGAGCCAGACATTCTGGAGAGTGAAGTCAGAAAGGCCCTAAAAAACACTGCAAACAACAAAGCCAGTGGAGTTGATGGTATCCAAGTTGAACTTTTCAAAGCCCTACAAGATGATGGAATCAAATTATTGCATTCTATATGCAAGCAGATTTGGAAAACACAACAATGGCCACAGGATTGGAAAAGATCTGTATACGTTCCACTCCCCAAAAAGGGTAATGCCAAAGAATGTTCAAATTATCGAACAATTGTGCTCATCCCACACACTAGCAAGGTGATGCTCAAGATAATACAGAATAGACTGCAGCAGCACGTGGAGAGAGAATTACCAGAAGTGTAGGCGGGGTTCAGAAGAGGCAGGGGGACTGGAGACCACATCGCCAACATAAGATGGATCATGGAAAAAACAAAGGAATATCAGAAACAAGTCTACTTCTGTTTCATTGATTACACTAAGGCTTTTGACTGTGTCGACCATAACAAAATGTGGCAAGTAATTAAAGAAATGGGAATTCCGGAACACCTTACAGGCCTCATGAGAAATCTGTACATGAATCAAGAGGCAACAGTTAGGACAGAAAATGGAATGACGGAGTGGTTTGGAATAGGAAAAGGAGTAAGACAAGGCTGCATTTTGTCACCCTGCTTATTCAACTTATACACAGAACACATAATGCGCAATGCAGGAATGGAGGAATCACAATTTGGGATCAAAATTGCTGGGAGAAACATCAACAATTTGTGATATGCAGATGATACCACCCTAATGGCAGAAAGTGAGGAGGACCTAAAGAAGCTCCTGATTAGGTTAAAAGAAGAGAGTGAAAAAACTGGCTTGAGACTCAATATCAAGAAAACCAAGATCATGGCAACAGGCCCTATCAGTCCCTGGAAAATAGATGGGGAAGAAGTAGAAGCAGTGACAGATTTTACTTTCCTAGGATCAAAGCTCACTGCAGATGGTGATTGCAGCCATGAAATAAAAAGATGACTGATTCTTGGGAGGCAAGCAATGAGAAACCTGGGGAGCATAGTGAAAAGTAGAGACATTAAATTGCAAACAAAGATTCGCATAGTCAGGGCAATGGTATTCCCTGTGGCAATGTATGGTTGTGAGAGCTGGACCATTAGGAAAGCAGAGCGCAGAAAAATAGATGCCTTTGAGATGTGGTGTTGTAGAAGGGTTTTGAGAGTACCCTGGACAGCGAGGAGAACAAATAGGTCAATCTTAGAAGAAATCAACTCTGACTGCTCCTTAGAAGGTCAAATAATAAAGATGAAGCTAAAGTACTTTGGAAATCAAATGAGAAGAGAGGATTCAATTGAGAAAGCCTTGATGCTTGGAAGGGTCGAGGGCAAAAGAAGAAGGGGACGGCCCAAGATGAGATGGCTAGATGGTATTGTAGAGATAATGGGCACAGAGCTGAGTGAGTTGAGGGGGATGGTGGAGGACAGGAGTGCCTGGAGGACAGTGGTCCATGGGGTCAACTGTGCGACTGAACAACAAAAAAGTCCTCATTGGTGCATGTTTCTGGCAGTAATCGGATGACTAGTAAATGAGCCGAATTCTATATCTCTCCACATTCACACAGCGTGTTTTTGTCCTCCAGCTGCATCTGATGCACTGGTGCTTTTGTAGCTGGTGAACCTTATGCTTCTTCTTCTTTCATGTCTAAGTCAGACTTTAAACTTCCAAAATGAAGCTACCTTCTTGGCTTTGTCATTGGCCAAACTTAAGTCCTTATTGGTGCATGTTTCCGGTAGTAACCGACAGACCAGCAGATGATCTGAATTCTGTATCTCTCCACATTCACACAGTGTGCTGTTGTCTGCCAACAGCCCCCACTTAAGCATGTTGGTCTTGCATTTAGGGACTCTGACCCTCAGCCTGTTCATGCTCCTCCAAGTGACGTAGGGGAGGTTGAGTTCCTCAGCTATATAATTCTTTAATGTTGTTGCTTGTCCTGTGCTGCAAGTTAAGAAGTCAGCATAAGCATTTGCTAAGTCCGTTGTCACAAAACAAATGCCCATACAGTACTCATGGTAACCTGCGTCAATCCATTGCCAAGCTTTACACTACTTACAGTCATCATTATCATGTGACAGTGTCAATTCTGACTTATGGCAACCCTAACCAGGGATTTCTAAGTAAATAATACACAGAAGTGGTTTTACTGTTCTCTTCTTGTGGAGCGCGTTAGGACTGTGCAGCTTGAACTTCCAACCTCTGCCTCTACAGACAGAACCCAATTCACTGATCTATCTAGCTAGCTTATATTATATCAGCATAAAAGAATAATAGGAATTTGTCTTTTGTCTGAAAGGATGTACTTGCAGTCAATAAGATGGGAAGGCTACAAGCTTGGAAAAAAAAACAAGCTATCCAACAAAGGCAATACAATTTGAAATTCCATCTGAAAATCACAATGGATTGAACTCTCAAGGTTTGCACACTCTAGGATAGCATTTCCCAAACTATGTTCCACAGAACACTAGTGGACTTCACTTCCCAGAAGTCTAAATCTCAGTACATTGGCTGATCACTGTTTTGGGGGATTGACTTAGGCTTCTGGAAATTGAAGTCCAAAGACCAAAGATTGGGAAACACTGCCCAAGGAAATGCATTATTGGCCCCACTGAGCACACTGGCTGGGGTATTTGGGGGAAAGGAACATTTCCATGTGTGTTTCTGAATTGTTGTGATGGACAAAACTCTGGATGGGCAGCATTTAATGTTTTTGTTTTTGTTTTACTTCATTTATATCTATATAGCTATACAGTTGTTTCTGTTTCTAGATGGGATTGATATTACTGTACTTCCATGTATCACCCTCAACATATCCAGTCTTGTCCAATTTTTGAAGCTAAGTAGGGTCTGGCCAGGTTATCCTGCTATGGTGATAGAATAGACCATACTGCCACCGACTCAACACCTAGTGTCAGGCAGTGGTTAACTAACCTGACAACCCTGAAGACTAATGGCTTGGGTGCCAAAGTCCACAGAGAAGAGTGATGGTCCCCAAGTGGATTAAATCCCACTTGAATCCATCTTGATGGAGGGCATCAGCTTCATCAATACTGGCCTAGGGCCGATGAGGACTTTGTGTGCTAAAAGAGCTCAAGACCAGAAAGTGACTTGTGGAACTGAATCAGCAGTATGGGTGTCAAGTGGTATGGGTGTGTTGCGGAAGGCAGATGAAAGGCCGTTCCATTATATTCTTAGGACAGTCTTCATGGTTGATCGCAATGAGAATCTCCAATATTCGGATTTGTACATGACAGAACAACAACAAAGTAGGGTTGGGTCAATTGGTACTTGTTAATCTTCAGGTAGGGCTTGGGCAGAATACTGTCTGAAACCTGAGAGAGCTGCTGCCAGTCAAAGGTGACAGTAGTGGGCAAGGTGGACCAGTGATGTGACTCCATATTAACCAGTTCCGATGTCCAGAATCCATATGGATCTGTCTGAACTTTCTATGTTTGCTTGGTTTCCTGTTCTCTCTCTCTTTTCATGTCAGAGATTACTCTGCTAAAGAGAGTGTAGGTCTGGTCTAAAAGTGTGTGTGTCTGACTTACCTCTTTATGTTACTGTTGACTATTTTTGAGCAATTCAAATGTATTTGTTCCTGTTTTACTTGGATTCATCTAAACACAGATTGGAGGTGAGCAACTTCTGACCTGCCAGATGTTATTTAATTCTAACATTCTTTGACTATAGCTAGCATAGCCAGTGGTCAAGAATGATGAGAGTTGGCACCAAACAGCATCTGTAAGAGCACAAATTATACAACAGCGAGTAAATCTTAATGAACCCCATGGGCATGTCTTCCTGGAGCTCCTTTGCCTGTACAGTAGTAGCTTTCCAGGCTTAAATAGTTTCTTACCAGTGATTAGTGGTTGGCTATAGTAGGAGAGAAGTATGTGAATCATATGAGTATTTGGAATTTCCTTATCTCTGATATATAGGATTATAGTATTGCATATATTTTGGAGCCTTGACTCAAATAGTACCAATTTAAAGAAATCTTTAAAATAAATAAATGGATTAAACTGTATTTTTTTAATCTTGTAGGTAAATCCATCTAATCATAGACTGCTTTTTGAAGTGTTTGATGAAAACAGATTGGTGAGTATTTTCTTCTATATGCAGTGTATTTGGGTGTAAAACCAAAATGCCCTTGCCTTTTCATAGCTTTAATCCTTTGTTTTGTTTTGCCTGTGTTACTGGAAAGAACCCTAGCAGTTTTTCAGTAGAGGTTCCAGGAGAGATGAAAGAATAGAGCAAAAGGATCCTTAACGGGATTGCTGAAAGAAAAGATTTTAACTATGGTGTATCCTTCAAATGTTGGAGGTGCAGGAGTTTTGTTCTCTCCAAGGATGGAGTGAGCCATGATGGCATTGAAGCCGAGTTGGTAGGGAACAAGGCCAGCCCCACCATTAGGCAGAGCAAGGCAACAGTGACAGCTCTCAACTGTTTATCTTGAGCTTATGTACCACACAGCCTGTCTGATGCTCCCTAAGATGGCTTGCTTGCCCCAAGTGTTACTGCCATTGTGGAGGCAGGATTTGGCTTCCTTGTGCAGCCAGCTTGTACTGTGCAGTGCAGGCTGTATCATTGGGTCCTTTGCTTCAGGCAGCAATAGTCCTTGAGTGGGATCTTCTATGGAAGGTGCAGTATGTGGAGATTGGTGGTGGAAGATAGTATCCAGTACAGTAAAGAGTCCATATTTGGAGCAGAAATGAGAGTTATGGAAAATATTTGGCATCTTTACAGAGAGGATTGTTAGTAAATTATAATTGCACTAGGTTAGCTTCAACACTCACAGAGCAGGATACCCTAGCCTTTCGCTCTTCACTGTCTTTAATCTTGGAAGCACAATATCTGGACCGAACATGTGCATTCATTTTTGTTTAGACTCAAAATTCATTCCCAGTGACTGCTGAAGTTTGTTTACTTTTCTAACAGGAATTTATGCCCAAGCCTGACCTATTCCAGGCCATGAGGCCTTCCAAGGCAGCCTTCCTGCATGAGAACACAATATAGGTGTCTGTTGATAAGAACTTCCAGAATAGTGAATTTTGGTATTTGTAGTACATTTTAAAAACAACAAAACCAGAATCCACTATTGTGGAAGTTCTACATGAACTTTGCATGCCTCAAAAAGTGTCTCATTCTCTGAGGAGTGGCTTCCTCCCATATGAACCCGTGTTTTGCCCTGTGTCAAGTATTCCTACATTCTAAAGGGATGTAGTAGTTGCTGTGTATCTCAGTTGTGACGGTGCCTCAGTTTCTTTATCCACACCATGTTTTCACATTGCCCTCTTTCAGGTATCACCTAATACTAATACCTGAATATGGCTCAAGCTTCAGTGGTATTTATTATATCTTAAATGTTTTTTTTTAAAAAACCTGGAAGTCGGTTGCCTGGTATTTGTTTTGTTGTTTGTCATCCAAAGCTGTTGTTCATTAGTGCCCCCCCCCATACAAAATCAAAGGTTTAGCTGTCTAAGAGGTGGTTCTCATTCCACACTAGCTGTTTATTTTACTAGGGAAAAGTGACTTTTTTGGACCCAAACTCCTAGAATCTATCAGCAGACAAGGATTTTGTAGCCCAAAAGAATAACCTTTGTAAGCTTTCATTCCTGCAGCTGTGAGGCTTTTATTTTGCCTTATTTGCTCCTATAATGTGGAGTTCCTAATTCACGTTGGACGGGGATTGTTCAGAGGGTGCCACCTCTCTCACCCTTCTCTATATCTAAACCACTATACCAGGGATTCTAAACCTGCGGCCCATGGCACCGCTTCATGTGCCCCACCACCACCACACCAGGAAATGCCATGTGGGGGAGGAAGGGCAAAGTGGCTGTCTGAGGGAGCATGACCCGGGCCCCGGCTTTCAAAAGGTTGAAAACTCCTGCATTACACAGAGCAGAGTTGAATTCAGATTGTCTGATGTTCAGTTTCAGCCTGCCTTTTCTTTTCAGTCTTTTCACTCCTAATAAAGACGAACTCTTATTCCATGTTGACAGTCCATGCTTACTAATATTGCAAAACTTTCTCACTGGATGTTTGCAAACGTTAGGCAACGTTTCTGTATGGTGTTTAAATCAAATGAGAACAGTCCAACCGTTTAGTCTTGCTCTGCATTTTACTTTTCTAAAAACTGGGAAAGAAAAACCCTTCCTTGCTACTGTCTTTTTTTAAAAAATGTGCATGTATTTATTTTCCACCCAGAAAGATTTATATATGACCAAAGTGAGTTGTTATAGTTTGTTTACAATGACAGTGCAATAGCTATGTCTGTTGCTAGAGTGAACAGATTTCTACTTAAGATTGTTAAATATATATATAAGGAGAGGAGGATTCAGTTCCTAACTGTTCCCAGATATTTATTTGCTGTAATGAACAATACCCAAAGGCTGCAACCAACTTTAAACAGCAAACTTTCTCTCTTGCTCTCTTTTTCACCCTTTCTTTCTGTGTGGGCTTTCCTCCAGACGGTTTTGTGATTTCCCAGTCTGCATGAAAATTGATGCAGAATAAAGTGGATATTTTAGAGGGCTGGGAGAGGAGGGTATTATGCTGCCCTGGTCATCTCTCTCTCGCGCGCTCTCTCTCTCACACACACATACACACATGCTCCCTTGCCTTTTTCTTCTCTCTTTCAGTCTAGTGCTCTGTGAATATGATGAAGTTTAGATTTATAGCAGAGGCGAGTGCGTTTGCAGCCGTAGTCAGCTGTGAGAGCTCTCCCGCTGGGGCCGCTCCTTTTCTGATGGAAAAGGAGCAGCTGTGAAGGTGCTGTTTCGGGCTCTTGCTGGTATTAAAGAAAAGGAAAAAAAAAAGAAACAAGAACCAACCAGAGCCGCTTGCAGTGGAGAAGGGGGAATAGGTCATGTGATGCCAGCCATCCTACCCGCTGTCACAGTTTGGAGGAACGTTGATTGCTGTTATCCAATCATGCCTGGAATGCCGTTTGCCACTTGGGCTATTTCTGCTGTCTGTCGCTATCAGTACAGCAGCGCTAACAGTTTGGCAGATGGGACACTTTTTCTTGGAGTTTATGTCTTTAGTTCTTAACTTCTGGCCGTGCCTGGGCTCACTGCCTTCTCTCCCCCTCTCCCTTCTCCCAAAACCATGGCCCATCGGCTGCGGTTTCATTTTGGCTCCGGCCGAAGCAACACAGCTCCTGAATCGGAGATCCTCGACCACGAGAGAGGAGATGATGACTTTTTCATGGCATTCCACACTTTGCCAAGAAGAAATGGGCCTCATCCTTTTTCCAGGCACAGGGTGGATTGTGGTGACCAGGAGGACAATTTACGGGGAGCAGGCTCCTTGAAAAGAAGCAGCTCTATGTTTATTCCGCAGCTGTTGAATAGCATTGATGCACGCCCGACAAGAAGTTCGTCCATGCAAATATCCTTACAGCGTAAGGCTGTCAACGGGCATGCTGATGAGTGCGAGGGGCCAGGGTCTCCCCCAGAGGAGACGTGTAATTTTTCAGATTTAAGGGAGCAGTACGATTCTCTTGTTGGAAGCCATTCTTCTTCAAGCAGTCAGCAGGTGACTCCGGAGAATTCTCCACCCAGACAGCTTGAGAACACATCACACGAGGTTAATGGAGGATCTGCTAACCACAGAATATTTTGTAGACTACCGCCCAGCAACTGGAATGGAAATGGTGATGTCACTGGTGAGGAAGAAGAAGCAACCAAAACCACATCGGGTTTAAATATTGGTGGGGTAAGGATTCAACACCGGGCTTCAAGCGTGGATGTGCCTCACGTTACGCTGGTGCCCTTTGGTTCAGAAGCTCAGAATAACACTTCCACCTCTGAAGCCAGGCGCTGGTCTTTGCAGCATCTGCCTGATGGGACAGCCAATTATGGGAAGAAATTCTTTGTTTTCCAGCTCCAGCAGCCTCAGGTGAACAGCACGGGAGCCGATTACAATTTTGGTATAACTGGAACAAAAGGGGATAGATTGATCAGGTATCCACGGATACGCCTGGAGAGAAGTACCTCGTATCCAGTTCAGCCACAACACCTGGAACAAAATAGTCCTACGCAAGGAGATGGCAGTGTGGCCTCCATGCTTTGTGGCCGCAGCAGAAATGGGTCCGAAATATCTAGAAGCAATTCGGTGGAACGGATTTCCACGGGACAGGGATGTATGTTTAAAATCCGTCCAGATCAAAGCTCAAGGCAACAGCACTTCAGAATTCTTGTCACTCGTGGGAGTAATGACCAAGGGCAAATTTCAGGGCAAGAAAATCCTAGCGGTGGTTCTTCTCTGGCAAACAGTTCTTCAGTAAGTAGAAACATCACCCTAGTGATAACTTAAGCTTTCACTTTGCTTTTTAAGCCTAAACACCAAACAAACCCGGGAAATGGAGATCCTTGTATATGTTGCATAAATGTGGAATACAACTAGTAAGAATAGCATTCCTCCAGAATAGTCTCAGACCATCTCTGTTTTGTTAGACTAAAGCTGTTTTCTGTTGTGACTATACCAAGCACAATGTTTTGAGGCCTTTTGGTGATTCACATGTTGCTTAATTCAGTGCTACGTCATCTAAATCCAGTTGGGTAGTTAAAAACAAACATAATTAACCTGGAGTGCTGCTGTTCATTAAAACATCTCTTTTTGTAAAAAAAAAAAATGTTGGTTTAAAGACAGATTTCATGTGAACTGTGTTCCTTGGTTTCTAGTTGTTTGTGACTGGAATTGTCATAAAATAGCAGACATGGCCTTTATTGGTTGGTTTTGGTTTATTATTTTTCACCATCAATTCACAGGTGTTTAGTTTGAGTTGATATTATACAAAGTTAGGACTAGCTGGTTACGTTGCATTTTCCACACTTAAAAAAGAGAGGCATCACTTTCAATATGAAAATATCTAAGGGAACGACTTGTTTTAAAAGTAAACGTTGTGTTTCCCTGTCACTCAGTGTCATGGTCCATGTGGCCTGTGAGTGCTCAGAGTGTGCTTTGAAACCAATAAATGGGGGTCTTTGGCTCTCAATGTTTTTATGTCTGTGTCTCGGTATTCTCAGTCTGTAATTTCCTATAGGTAGCCAGTGTCTTAACTGTGAGAGGTTGTTGAGTCCTCCATTAATAGTAAGAAATACAATATGAAGACTTATTTCATCCTAATACTACTTCTTGATAGTTGGATACCACAGCCACTTGGAAAAACTAAGAATACACAAATACACTAAAGCATCCCAAGAAAAGGGACCAAGTTTTCTGCTTTAGAAATGATGGCATTTTTCTTCTATTAAGGTTTTATGTCACAGTTTAAAGCAGGGATTCTCAACCTGTGGACCACAGCCCAGATGTAGCGTGCGGCACCATTTCATGTGGCCACCTACTGCCTCTACCACACCAGAAAGTGGTGAAGGAAGGGCAAAATGGGAGACTGGCCCCCAAAGCTGTCTGAGGGAGTGTCACCCGGCCCCTGGCTTAAATAGTTTGAGAACTCCTGATTTAAAGTACAGTATAGGTAAATTCATTGTAAATTCTCCAGATTAAAAGTCTGGTATGGGGAACTGATTCCAAGCCCCACAAACATTTAGTTGGGCTAATTCTTGCTAAAGTTTCACTCACTTTCCACATCTTACCTGGGACATACTGAAACTGCATTAAAATTGCTCGAGTTTATTTCATTTACTGAATTGCTGCACTGAGGTTTTTAAAGATGTATGGATTTCTGCACTGATATTTCAGTAAAAAAAGTAACCTTTAAGAATCTCTAGATATCAGTGAGGATGGTAGAGAGGGATGAAAACCTTTCCCAAGTAAAGGACAAACACTTGTTTTTGCAATTCTTGATCATAACCTGTTCATATAACTTCATAGTTAAGAAGCAGGAGAATTAGACTGAGGAAGGATTTTCTAACAATCCACATCAAATGGTTTAGACTTTAAACTGCAAAATGCATATTTTCTCTACAGTTTATGTTTGTTAGATGTAAAACTTGGAATATTGAGTTTTGCAAACCATGGATCCTAGAATCCTCCAGCCCACAAGAAAGTGTGCTGGTTGAGTAGGGGGTTCTGAGAGTTAATACCCAGAAAAGAAGTAACTTTTCGTAGTTCCAAGATGTATTGTTGCTCGTTTCTAGGGTGCAGGAGGGAAACAGTGATTTTAACTTAAATAGGATGTAGAGAATATTCAGTCAAAAATCTAGGAGTAATAACTTTTCTAAACACGAGGTTTGTTGTAAATGCTCAATTTATCATAATGATCACCCAAAATATTATTTTTATTGAACCTTTATTGGCATAAAAAAGGAGACAAAAAGGGATTGACAAAATGTACACAATCGTTCCAACCAGAGCTGACCTTATTTTACACAACAGATTGTTGGGAATTATAGTTGCCATGTCTATTAAATACTTTATCTAGAAATTGAGCAACTATTTGTGAAATAGTTCAGGCAGAGAGTTGCTTAATAGGTATTGGTAAAATGACACAGCCATTGCTGGGAATTAATCCTTGGTGAAGAGACTCATATAAGTGACAGTTAGATATAATATGTTCGATTGAATCAAGAATCAAACAATATATCTGGCAAGTTGTTCATTGGCACAAATTAGGCAATTCTATTTTACTACAGGCAATCAACTTCCATGTACCTATTTTTTTATTAGAGAAATAATTGCTACTAAATGTGGATACTGTGCAGATAAAGGATTTATAAAGGAAAAGTAAATAAGCAGTTTCAGCTCACCTTACAAATTTTGCTGGTATGTCTTCCGTGTCTTATGTTTTTGGTAGGTAAGTTTTCAAATGAGAGTAGTAGATTATTGGCTATTTGACATAAGAAATAATTCAAGTGTAAAATATATCAGAGTAAGATAACTTAACTGTAGGTGTCATCAGCAGTACATCAAAGTTTTTAATAAAAAGTGAAGTCCACAGTTATTTGGAAGTCCTTCTTTCCATATGAGATAGTGTCGGCAGTTTGTTTGATAAAGCATGATGCATTTGGTTGCAGTGTAGAGCTTGAATCTCTCTTGGGAAATCCTTCAATTTTGTTCAGCCTTTGAGGGCAAAAATTTTCCTTCTGGTATGGTTTACATTGCAGTGTTTTTCATAGACATAGACAATTCTAGGGCAGGGATGGGGAACATATGGCCAGTAATTGTTGGACTCTAATTTCCATAACCTATAACCACTATAGCCAGTGATTATGGATGTTGGGATTTGTTGTCCAGCATAATCGGGAGCACCACAATTTTCACACATTTCTTCTAGGACCGTGATAGCAAACCTTGTTACTTCAGGTCTTCTTGCACTTTAATTCCAAGAAGCCCAAGTCTCTGTAACTGTGTACGCACAGTAAACCCATTCGTGTGGATACTTGGGCTTCTGGAAATTGAAGTTCAAAAACAGCTGGAGTGCCAAGGTTCACCATCATGGTTCTTGGACATTATAATCTGTCCAGTAAAAAACAAGTATCTTTAAATTCCGGTCATTTACAATTTACCATGCATGAAACCAAAAGTATCCCGAGGAAAAAATATTTTTATTACATTTTCCAAAGAGTAACTTACTTGTAGAAACACATGTTAAGTTCCTCTCTCTCTCTCTCTCTCTCTCTCTCTCTCTCTCTCTCTCTCTCTCTCTCTCTCTCTCTCTCTCTCTCTCTCATATTGTTTTGCTTCTTCAAAGATATTTTGTAATTTGGCTGAAGATGGTAAAACATCACATGAAACATTCACATTTTCTTTCTGTATCAGTGTAGGATTTGGAGTAACTTAGAGATTGATTTATTTTTTCTTCATGGACAGGTGATTAAAAGTTATACTTGCACCACAAATAAGTAAGCCCTACTATTATGTACAAATTGGTGTGCTTTAGCAATATGTTGGTGGTTTTGAAGCCTCTGGGATTTGAAATACATATGTGATATGGACCCACCTGAATGGGTTCACCTGATGGAATAGCAGGTTCTTTTTTTTCTGCCTAAGTACTATACATTTTAGTTATAATTGTTCTGATAATAATAATTTCATCATGTCAGAAATTATTCTGGTTTGAAAGGATTTTTGGGGAAGAAACTACGCTCAGGGAACTCCCAAATGAGGCCCCTTTCATGGCCCCAAGAACTGGGACAGAGATGGGCCCTCAATCCGTCATGTAGTACCTGGGTTTTGAACTGCCGACTTGCCAGCCTTCCAGCTAACAAGGTGAGCTTCTTAACCACTGAGCCACCACAGCTTGTTGTGATAAGCTGATGTCTGGTTGTCACTTGCTTTTCATTTCTTATTAGCTCATTCTAAGGTCAGCATGCTTGGAACTATTTGGAAATTTCAGATGAGAATTTACCTAAACAAGGATCATTTACATCTTTTTTTTTCTTTGTTAGTTTCCTTTTGTGGCATCCATTGCTTACTTGATAAGTGTGCAACATTGTGCACACTATAACCAAAATAGAAATAACAGATTTTCTAAATTAAAAAATGTCTTTATCTTTTGGAAATGCTTAAATATGGCTTGGTATTTTAACTTTGGCTTTAAAAAAAGTATTTTAAAAGTATAAACATCCTTGACCATTTGGCACAAAGGTAAATAAATGAACACAGTGAATACTGCAGCACAAATGAAGTCCAGATGTACAAGGTATTGCCTGGTGGTTCAGCATTCCCAGTACAGCCTAATTCATAGTGAGAAATTGGGTGTGGACAGAATACATTTGCATCTTCTATTGTATGTTGACAGTTTAGCAAATCAGCGACAGCAGCCTCATATTCCTTTAAAAATGAAAATAATGTTTTGTAAATTGTGCAGCCACCATTCCATGTTACTTTTGAGCCTGTGTGCATGTTTCTTTAGTGAGAGTATTGTGGAAGAACTGAAGAATACATACAAGCTTATTGTAAGAAAAGCTCTGACTGTGACAGTTTGTTGCTATGAATTGGCCTAAAAGTTGGGAGAAGGATTTAAAAAAACTGAAGTATAAAATGATTTATGGCACTTAGACATCTTGTTGATGATAGCAAATCTAAACTTTCAGAATAATTTACCTATAAAAATTCTGAAATCTTAGTCGGTTCAAAATAGACAAATATATGAAAGGTATCGGAGAGTAAACAAAACAAGACAAAAACGTTATGACACCTTGAAGACTACTGTATTTTATATGAAGTGGTGAAGCATTTGAGACAGGGATTTGGCAGCCAGGCTTATGGGATTTCGATCCCTTCTTCTTCATGAATCTTAGCATTTATATCAGGGGTTCTCAGCGCACGGGCCAGCTCTGGCCTATGGCACCAGATAATCCGGTCCCTGACCTTGCTCCAGCCACCACCGTGGCCATCTTAAACACATTTACTACAGCTGTAAATGAGTCCGCAGCCATCGTAAACAGCTACAGACATGTTTTGCGGCAGCATTTACAGCAGGGGAACCACCAGTCCAGCCCGCTCAACTGTCTGAGGGGGTGTGGTCTGGCCCACAGCTGAAAAACATTGAGAACCCCTGATTTATATGATCGGATACATTCAGTTTTCAAAATATAATTACAAGTTCCCATGACAGTTCTGTTTAGTAAGCCTTGCATTGCCTTGAACTCTTACAAAATAATGATACATTACTGTCAACATTTCAAGACAACTTAACTGGACTGAGCCAGTGGTCTTCCAAGTCCAATACCTTTTTTGCCTGCTGATATTTTGCTTTCTATCATTATTGTGTTTACTGTTTTGGTGAAATTTTTTTAAAAAGTTGGTGTGTGTGTGTGTGTGTGTGTGTGTGTGTGTGTGTGTGTGTGTGTGTGATATTACGTGTTTACACTTGATGTTAGTAATTGTAATCGGAGTTGATATGAACATAATGATAGTTCGTTCCATTAGGTTTTGCTCATGCAAAGGCAATTTTCAAGAATGATGGTGGGGATTATTTTAAGACATATGTTATAGTGATAACTGTTTTCACCATCACTTATATAGACTATAAACTTCTTTGGACAGTCCTTTTATAGAACTGTTAGGAATTCTATTGTTACTAATAATATTTTGAAATGTTGTTCAGTTGTCATACAGATTATTCAACCATGAAGTAATGCACAATTTTCATAATTAGTTTAGCATTTGTTTCCCATGCTGGGTGCAGCATAGGCTCAAATAATGATGGAGAAGATGCCATATAATAATGATCCACTCTTGTATTATCTCCCCCCAAGGCCCCCTTTTGTCATGAAACGACATCTTTTTCCTAATGTTCTCAAAGCTTGGAGAGGACCTGGTTTAATCCTTTCTTCTCTCTGTCTCATAAGACTACTTGTCACGAGACAGCTTGTTTCCAGTTCAGCATAACCTTTATCTCCTGTTATGACTATAGGTCTCTACACGTGTGTAAACATGTTCCCATGTTTTAGGAACTTGCTGTTTCACTAAAAGCTCTTTCTGATTGGTTGGAGGTATCCCACCTGACTGCAGAATCCCCATCTTGGAGAGAGCAAAGAGGCAGTTTGCTTTTGGATGTCTATGGAATAACATCTTGGCCATTTCTTCAAAATGATTACCTAGAGTGAATGGATGGTTTTTGGACTGTCTCTGGACTGACTAATGTTAACGAGCTTACTTACACTTTTCTGGATTATCCTATAAGAAACCTACTACAATAAATCAACTGTTTTTGCTTGAAGATCGTCACTTTCCTTAACAGATGCTGACACCACACACACACACACAAGGCCTAGCTACCAGACGTCCCTTGTTTGCTTCATTGCCTGAGCATAGTAAGAGTTCTTTTAATGCAGGCGGGTTCCCCTGTAGAGCTAACAAGGGCTAAAGGTTCCCGTAATGAGACAGGGGTCTCAGGAATTGGAAGGGAGGGGCCCTTAACTGGGACGACCAGATTCTGACACCTTTCTACCCACTTCTGGTGTTGTCCTTCCTAGTGGGATGGGTTGGGGGTAGAGTCTGTTTTTTGCCAACATGCTGCAGGTTCCAGTAACTTTCTGCAGTACAATGCCTGTAAACTTGGATGCATAATGCCAGTACAGTACAGTAATACCTCATATAACATTAGTATCGAATAACACTAAAATCGCATAACATTAAGCAATCTGGGGGGAAGAATTGCATCAGATAACATTAAGATCCTATGGGATGCTTCAGATAACAACCGCGAAAGCCTGTGTGGTTACAATGTATCTCTATGGATCCCATAGAGGATCAGATAACACTAAAAATCATATAACACGAAGACTTGTGGAACCAGGTTTTAGTGTTATATGAGGTTTTACTGTATAAGTATGCTTCTGTGTGATCTACTTTTACTGCAATTTGCTGTTACTGGAGGCTAGTATTATTTTGCTAGAGAGCCACCTCCGTTTTGTTTGGGACGATCTTTCAAGCCATGATGGGAAACAGTTGTACTGTATTATTAAAATGAAAACTGAGTATATTTTATGAAAGCTTCAAGTATGAGTCTCTTCCAATTTGGCTAGTATGTATGTGTTTGATTGATATCGGACCTTGGATTTGGTCTGTAGGCAGCAACTGCTTCGAGCCTTATTTATTTAGAGTGAAAACATTCATGTGCGGCATCTGTAGTCCTACTGCCAGTGAGTGTTTATGACCTTTTCAAATATCTTCTCTTTTAGTCCAAAGGAACCTTTGGGCAGGCAGGATGTATTTCATTACAGGTTATCGTAAAACAACAGTAAAATAAGAGTGTGCAACCTAGCATTTAAGTGCAAGACCTAATTTGTAAATATCTGAAGATGTGTTGCAGATCTTCTAAGCCAGAGTTTCCCAAATGCTGGTGTTTGGACTTCAGTTCTCAGAAGCCTAAGCCAGTATATTGACTGATCAGTGCTTTGGGGAATTGACTTAAGCTTCTGGGAATTGAAGTCCAAACACCAGCATTTGGGAAACACTGGTCTACTCTAGGCTGACACTTTGGAAAACTTTTTCAATGGGTTTAGTTCTGCTTATATTTTTAAAAAGGAGGATGTTATGCAGTTAACCCATAAGAGACATGCATGTTTGTATCTATGTGTACTGGTGTGGCTGTATTCTAGATGAATTGCATGGGCAAGAGTCATTATCACTGTACATTCAAACCTCTCATAAAGAGTTCCTCGCTTAAAGAGTAACTCACTTAAAGAGCAGAATTTTCTCTGAATGTTCGCTTTGCTTAACAAATAAAACCAACCAAAAACTCGCTTAACAAATAAATCGGGGTTCTCAATCCCCCACACAATTGGTCACTTACAATGGTGTTTCGCTTAAAGAGCAAACTCGCTTAAAGAGCAATCCTGTGGAATGCATTATGGTCTTTAAGCGAGGTACAACTGTATTCCTGTTAACAGCAGTTTTTGAGAGGTGGCTTAACTTGATCACTGGAAGGTTGGCAGGCCAGCAGTTTGAGACCCGAATGCTTCATGACGGAGTGAGCTCCTGTTTCTGTCCCAGCTCCTGCCAACTTAGCAGCTCGAAAGCAAAAAATTGCAAGTAGATAAATAGGTAATGGTTTAGAAGGAAGGTAACATCATTCTGTATGCTCTCGTGTCTAGTCATGCCTGCCATGTGACTACGGAAGCCTCTGCAGAAGCAGAAAGCACTGACTCTTTAGCTGTAAATGTTGATGAATACCACACCCTAGAGTTGGATACAACTGGCTTTCAAGCACAGGTGACCTTGATCTTTACCTAGAACACCATGGTATATAAAATATTTGAGCATTTTGATTCTTTAGGACAGGAGTGCCCAAACTACGGCCCAGTGGCCTGATGCAGTTCCCAATGCCAATTCATCCGGCCCACGAAGCCCTCATTGCTCCTGGAAGCGGAAGTAAAACGCACCTGAACCACATGACTGGCCCCCGGCCTGAAAAGTTTGGGCACCCCTGCTTTAGGAACTGCTGAGAAAGCTCCATATGATGGACCCCTCCTAGAAGTTGGAATACTGGATTACCATGGTCATAAAAAAGTGCACTGTAGCTTTTTCCAATCCTCTCAAATTATATCAGGTGGTTGCATTCTGCTCTACTAAATCTCTCACCAAGACCATGACCACAGTTTGACAGGGTTTGTATACTGACATTGGGGTGGGGGTGGCCGTGGTGTCAGGCTGTTCTTAGCACCAGCCCTGGTAGAATCATCTTACAGCCACAGGCATAGCATAGCAGGTTGTCTCAGTTTGCCTCTGGAAATTGATAATTAGATTGCAAGACTAGATTTCTTCACCTTTCTCTCTGCAGGCAACTCACACATTCCAGGTTTATCATCGGCATCTCGGTGGTTTTCCCTTCATTGCTAATCTTAGCTTCTCATTTTTTTAAACGAACGGGTTTACTGCATGACTTGGACTTCTGGGAATTGAAGTCCAAGGACACCTGGAGTGCCAAGTTTCGCCATCGCTGACCTAGTTCATTTCTGCATTTGTTGCATCTCTGGCTTCTTTCACCACAAGAGCTCCCCAAAACCACATACTGTGCAATAGAACCACAAAACAGTAACAAAATATCTCTAAACATAACGTTAAAATGATCTGTAAGAACTAGACCATACAGACTTATTTATTTACTTCATCTATGAAGGCTCTTTTGATATTCAAGAAACAACAATTTAACCAATGCCAGTGAGTTTCCATAGCCAACTGGGCATATGAAGCCATGTCTATTGTTTCCCACTCCCTATACCAGGGGTGCCCAAACTATGGCCCGAGGCCCAGATCTGACCCCTGATGCCAATTCATCTGGCCCCTGAAGCCCTCATCGCTCCTGGAAGCGGAAGTAAAATGTGCCCATTCGGAGGGCTTCATGGGCCGTATGAATTGGCATAAGGAGCTGGATTCGGTCCCCAGGCCATAGTGACCAGCTCCCTGAACCATGTGACTGGCCCACACACAGCCCAAACAGTTTGGGCAGCCCTTCCCTATACTGTATCTGCTATATTATACAGGCTCTCATATCCTTGTTGGAGGATGCTAACCTATGAATTAAAATGTGCCAGTGTTTACACCTCAATTCTTACAGTGCAGGCTAGTTATGTAATGGTTTAAAAAAGCAAGTACACTATCCCACTTTGAAACAAATTTTCTAGGCATCTAACATTCTGCTTGGAATTGGCTTCAGAGTTTATAACCAGATTAGGATGTCTGGTTTTTGCCTCCTTTGAGGTGATCCCACAGATTGTGAATTTCCACAGTGACTAAGAGGTGATCGCTTGAGTGGTTAATTTCCCCCATTAATTTTGCTCATTTCTTTGTTATTTAGAACAACCTTGCACAAAGCTGTATTCTTGGATGTTCACTTACTCTCTTTTATAACGCAGATAGTATAACAAATCACAACTATCGGTATGTGATGTGAGATTGCAGGAAGCCTTGTGAATGGCCGTGAAACAGAAATTAACAAACTCCATAAACTTTCTTCTAGAAAGTAATCCATTACAGTTAACAGTTTCAGTGGCCCCATGGTATTTTTTACAGCATAATTATTTGTTATTGGCATGTGGTACATAACATACTTTAGACATACCTAAGCACACATCCATGCTGTTTTGAATTGCAATTTCCAGAATTCCTACGCAGTTATACTGTAAATTAGGTGGGTAAAATGAATGCCTAGTGTGTTGGGAGAAAAATGCTAATTACGTTGTCAACCACACTTGGAGTGTTCTAAGCACTGTGGGCAGTATATAAGTTTAATTGCTATTGCTTAATGTAACTACAGCATGCAAAGATTGCAGCAATCCTGTGTTATGTTCAACCTTACCATTAACTTAATTAATGTAAAAAGGAATTACAGTCAAACCTCGCATAAAGAGCGCCTTGCTTAGAGAGTAACTTGCTTAAAGAGCAGAATTTTCTCTGAATGTTTGCTTCGCTTAACAACTAAAACCAACCAAAAACTCGCTTAACAAATAAACCAGGGTTCACATCCAGCCCCACCAGAAGTCACAATTGGTCACTTACAATGATGTTTCGCTTAAAGAGCATACTTGCTTAAAGAGCAATCCTGTGGAACCCATTATGCTCTTTAAGCGAGGTACAACTGGAATTTCAATCTAATTTGTCATTGGTGGCAAGTTATTTCCCATTACTGGAAATTACAAGTCTGTGCTCATTTCCATTCTTCTCATTACATGTTTCCTTTGTGCCTCAATTATTTGAGATACTGGAGTACACGGAAAGAGCCTCCTTGAAGATTGTGGGTGGTTTTTTTAACCACAATTGGACGTAACCTGGTAATGTCAACCTTGTGTTGCTGGCTAATCTTTCTCACCAGTGGTGGGATGTCAAAAATTTTACTACCCCACCGTGATGTCATCACAGTATGGGTGGAGCTAACATCATGATCTCATGGCATTGTGGGTGGAGCCAAAGAAAAATAAAAAATAAAAATAAAATAAAAATAAGCACACACACACCCCTCAACCCACCCACCACACAAGGACAGCGAGGAGGCCGTGAATACGCGCCAAGCACTGTAGGCATGCATGCACATCAAGTGCTTGGCACGCATGCACAGTGAAAAGGTAAGCCCCAAAGGTGGTTCCCCCCAAAAGCTGCTACCGGTTCTCCGGGACACTGGGAACAGTTACTACCGGTTCTGGCGAACCGGTGAGAACCTGTTACATCCCATCACTGTTTCTCACACTAGGTCAGGTGAAAGGAATTGCAGAATAAACTCACCAAACTCAACTGCCTTCATTTTGGCAGTTTCACATCTTCATACGGAAGAATCTTGGTTGCAGCTCTTTCACAATGGTAATAAGAATCTTTTCATTTTAACATAACAGTCTATCATTTTACTGTAAGATTATCAGTGTTGCATGGCCATTCTTTTATTTGACAGAAGAAATCTGTTTCAGAGCTTAACAGTGAACAAGACATGACAAATTGTTGTTTTTATGAGATAACACAAGTTGCTTTCTTCTCTCATCAACTGCAGCCACTGGAGGTGTTCTGGTTAGAAACCTTTGGCCCAGACCATTCCAGTGAACACTGGCAGATGCAGAAATTGAGATTATGTATATGTTGAGCCAAGATGTTGTTTGTAGTGTTATATTACAGTCACTCTATAGTAGAACTTTATTTTTCTAATAACATCAGTGAAACATCTGTCATGTCTTATTAGTGAGACCAAATGATTTCTAGGGAGAAATCTAGTGTTCCTCCTACTTGGAACCATTGACGTGATTAGGACTTGATAGTCAAAACTAAGTGGAGTCCGAATTGAGGCACAGTGGCACGACAGGAAGAAAACCTGTCAGTATAGTTTTATGTTCATGGATGTGAAGTGAAATGGGAACCATCTATGGAATTGCTATCCTGTTTCCCTGAAAATAGGACCTCCTCCTATAATAAGGCTCCCCCCTATTTCCCCCCACCTCGGAAATATAAGCCCCCCCCAAAATAATAATAATAATAATAATAATAATAATAATAATAATAATAATAATAATAATAATAATAATAATAATAATAATAATAATAATAATAATAATAAGGCACTCACCTAAATCTTGCCATGGCGATCCGTTGTATCAGCAATAAATGTGTACTGTATTCTTCTTCGTCATGGAAAAATAAGACATCCCCTGAAAATAAGACCTTGTGCATATTTTGGAGTTTTAAAAAATATAAGACAGTGTCTTATTTTCAGGGAAATGCAGTAAAGGGCCCTGGTGGCCAACCTTGGCACTCTAGCTGTTCTTGGACTTCAGTTACCAGAAGTGCAAGTCAGCACTCCTGCTGATCAGGGCTTTTGGGAATTGAAGTCCAAGAACAGCTGGAGTGTCAAGGTTTGCCATCACTGTGCATAGGGGGAAAGATACAAAGCTAAGAGTGGGTTTTTGATTCTTAAAACTGAGATGGATCTCTTTCATAAAGGGTCAGACTAGATACTACAGAGATGCCATGGTGAGAACTGACAATTTCTTAAGCATTAAAAAGCTGCCTGATTGTCCTTGATCTTTATTGAACTTTATGGCTCTTGGGGAGCTTATAAATTAGCTTATTTATTTGTGATTGATTAGTAGAAATTAAACACTTGCATTCTGATTGTTGAAGCTCAAAGAGAATTGCATCCCTGAAATAATGACATGCTTTAATTATCTACTGTTTCAGTAATGAAGCAGTTTCAGATTATGAGTTTATGACCAGCAGAAATTTCATTTCATTTCATTTCTTCTATCTATTTGTGGCTCTCATTTTTCCCCTCTAAAGGCTTTAGGCTAGATGCAAATGACAGTTCTTACATTGGAAAGTGGTAAGCATTCCAATGTTGGAGATATTCAAGAGAAAATTGGACAATCATCTGTCAGATCTGCTTTTATTTGAATTCCTTCATAGAGCAGAGGGTTGGACTCAATGGTCCCATAAGATCCTACCAAATGTGCGATTCTATAAGAATCCTACATTGTTTTGATGTACTTTTAGGACCAGAAAAATACCTTTTTATTGCCACAGGCTTTTAAGATATAATATTTTCAGCCCTATATTATTCTGTAGTGTTTAATGTAGTTACTTTATAAAGAAATGGCTCTATTGAAATAATTCTTAAAAATCTTTTTATAATTGTTTTAATGCCCTTATAAAACCATATATGTGTTGATTTTCTGGGATTTCTCATATTTTGCAAGAAATCCAGAGAACAGTAGTTAGAGGGTATCTGGTAGGTAATGTAAATAAATAATTGTCAGTTATCTTTCCCAGTCTCATAATTTGGGATCATTTTAACCAGAAGTACTGTATTTTGTGTTCCACCATCTGATTTCAGACCAATGAGATAAACAAGTTTGCAAATGATACACTAATGTCTGTGGATGCTGGAATTCTAAACTGGCCCTCAAGAACTCCCATGGGATTTCTTAACTTTACATCTACATTGATAAGGCTGGAACTAGCAATGACTAAACAGTAAAGTGTTGTCATCATTGTGGGCATTTCAATCATAAATGTCAACTTAGTAGGTGGTATTGGTAGCGTAATAGTCATGTTAATCTGTTTGAGCAAAAAACAGCAAAGTCTGATAGGACCTTAAACAATGACAAGTTTTAATCTTTACATGGGAAATGTTGTACTTAAAGTCCACAAATACTTACGGTATGCCAAATAAAACTTGTTAGTCTTTAAAATGCCACATATGTCCGTTGTGCAGTGGCAGTGAAAGGGTCATTTTCATTCCTTTCCTATTTGTTAGAAAACGGACTGAGAAGAAAATATTGAGTGCTTATAGTATTTTTATGTAGAACTGTATTTGATCTGCATTGGATTAGTGTGCATTCATTCATTCATTCAATTTTATATCCCCCATCTGCCTTAAAAGTTACACTTGGTGGTTTACACAATTCAAAACCAAAGTGAACATATAAATAATACAGACAAACTAGATTTTAAAAAATTTGAATAATACAAAATTGGGGGGGGGGATTTGGAAGAGTCTCCCCCCCCCCCCAAGGCTTCTCTAAAAAGTAAAGTTGTCATTTGCTTCCTAAAGGAAAGATGAAGGGGCTTCATGTACTTCAAGAGGAAAGTTATCTGGCCCCCGATAGTGAGGGTGCTTCTCCTGAGAAGGCCTGATTTCTTATTGAGGATTTGAAGCTCCCTCTTGGGCTAGCATCCTCAACCACAGAGACTCAGTGGATCAAGTATGATGGGCAGTGAAACTAGGATTAAAGTGCTCCGACAAGTAGCAAGGCCCCAAACCATGTACAGTTCTGTTTATTGTGTCTGAAATGCACAGCTGGAATAAGGTCAATGGAACAGAAACCAACTTGGTCAGAGCCCTGGACAATTGGAGATATGATAGAGAATTGAAGGTGTTACTGAAATGCATGGTGCGGAAATAGTCGATAGGGATGCTTGTTGGTTGGTTGGTGGCCCTTCTCCTAATAATGTAGTTGGGGATCATCCAATGAAGTTGACAGTTTAGGCCAGGAGCAGGAAAGAAGTTCTTTGCATAAACCACTAAAATTGAATTTGTTATCAAAAGATTAAAATGAGGGTCCCTTGCTTAGACGGCTTTAACCAGGGATTCAGGAATTGACAGAATTCATGGAGGGGTGTAAGGACTGGTAATATTTAAGCAAAATAAACTCAAGTTTAGAGGTGTATGCTACATGTTCTTGGAGGTAGGGATAGCTGTACGGAATGGTTAGCATTGTAATATAGTGGGTAGCAGGATAGTGAAATAGAGGGATCTTTCCCCCTGACACTGAAGTGTTCCAGTCATGTTTGCACTAAGACATAAGTGTCTTGACTGTCACTATGCTATGCTTTTCAGGATCTAGAACAGTGTTTCCTAATCTTTGGTTTTTGGATTTCAATTCCCAGAAGCTTAAGTCAATTCCCCAAACCACTGATCAGCCAATATGTATGTGATACTTTGATATGTTATTGATATGTGATATGTGATACTTTGATATGTTATTGATATGTGATATGTGATACTTTGATATGTTTTAATATGCGATATTTTGTGAAGTATGTTGTTAGCCACTCTGAGTCGCTTCGGCAAATAAAGTGGCATACAAATACAATAGACTGAGTTAGGTTTCTGGGAATTGAAGTCTCCCTGTGGGGCATGGGCCTCATGTTGGGAACCACTGATCAAGAACCAGCCCTGGCATTAGGCAGAGTACAGCAGCCTCTTGGGGCAGCAGGGAGCTAGTGCCCGGGGAATAACAATGAGGTGTTGAAAAACAAAGCTTTTGTATGGCACACATGGCTTGTACAGTACACTGAGGCTAGTCTACTGGCTTCTGCGTCTCAGGAATACTTCAGGTGTCAGGGATCTTTTTTAGATTTAACTGGAAACCAACCAAAATGGAGACAGATACAAAACGGCCTTTGAGAAGTAGAGGAGGAACCAATTACTTTGTGTATCCTACAGATCAGGCAAACTGCTGTAGATCATCCAGTCACCTTCCAGTAAATAACACATTGCTACATCTGATCCACCCTTCTTCACTGGTGGATAAATTTTGTATTCATTTCACTCTCCAGCCATTTATTGTCTGAGGGAGACCATCACGAGTCTAAAGGGAAGGAAGGAAACTATTGAAAATGAAATCATGTTGTATAAGATGTTGTTTGCCTATTTCTCATGCTGTGGGATAGGAACAGACACTTGATGTTGAAACTTTTTTCAAGATCCTGGTTGAGTAATGGTGGAAGTTGTAGTTAAGTAGGAAATGGTACAAAGTGTTGATTATGCTAAGCAGCAAAGTGTTCAGCAGTGTCGTCAGAGAAAGTGGCTAGTTAAACTGGGTTCCCTTTGCTTCTCTGCTCTTGTATGACTTTTCTGGTATGTATTCCTCTTGAATAGCAGTAAGCTACAGCAACTCTGTGCTGGCGAGGTGACATCAATCAGAATGCCTGCGTCCGACGCCAGCCAAAACAGATGTTGGAACAGGAGGAGGGATAAAAGAATTCACTGTCCTCAATTTGTGCTGCCAGCTTCATTTTCCACGGGGCTGGGGTTGAGCGGTGGCTTTTCTCATATTACTGCTTAAAATATGTGTGTCTATGTGTATGTGTTTTCAGCACTGGGAACAATATAAACTATTAACGGCCTCGATTTAAACAGTATCCCACTATTAATATCAAATGGTGTACATTACTCACCACTGATGATGTTCCCATATATGTTTGTGTGAAAATAAAAATATTTGAGTAGATGTCAACAACCCTTCCCATCCCCCACCTCCTGTCATGGTTCCATTGTATAGCTGGAGTAGCGCTAAGGTTCCTTATACATTGAACATAATTGGGTGGAACAGAATTCTCAGTGTATCCTAGCATGCGGTACCTGATGTGTATCTGTGAGTATGTGAAGAATTTGGCATCTACCTGAAGTAAACAGAAATTAGCAATACAGGACATTGCTGATTTATCCTGGCTTGCTTTATGGCTCCCTCCCTTCCTGATTTTATGACTATTCCAGATTCAGCTAATGAACCCAACTTACAGTGAATACTGAGATTGGTGCTGTAAATTACAACAACTACTAGACAATGCAACAACTACTAGACAATCAAGGTAGAAGGAGAACTGAGAACAGAGTAAAGTTCCAGAGAGAGAGAGAGAGAGCATCCAGCAAGCAGGAAAAAGAGAAGGTGTGAAAGAGAAGGCAGCAGAGGTTCAATTTTTAAGGCATGAAAATTCTCCAGGATTCAAACCATATTTAATATTGAACCTGGTGAGAAAACTGGGTTCAACTTCCAACAGCTCACTTTGCAGCCTTTGTTGAGGAATGAGTTAGACCAGGGTTCTCCAATCTTTTTAAGTTGGGGGCCGGGTCACACTCCCTCAGACAGTTGATGGTGCTGGACTGGTGTTCCCCCATCCATTTATGGCAGTCATAAACGCATTTACGACAGCCGCAAAACAAGTACACAGTCGATCCCTTGGCAGTGGTGGCGGCTGGAGCATGGGTGCAGGCTGGATGATTTGGTGCCACAGGTCGGATCCTGCCTGTAGGCTGTAGGTTGCCAACTCCTGAGTTAGACTGTCAGTGTGGAGGTCTGTTGTGTGGTGCTGTATACACAGAACAGTGTATGTGGCTTTTGTCAGCTATCCAGTAGTTATGATCCTAGGAATTTTGTTTCTAACCAAGTGCCCTCCAAATACAGGTCACTACCATATCCACAGGGGATATGTTCCAAGACTTGTTGTGGATACCTGAAATTGCAGATAACAGTGAACCTGACATTTTACATTGCAGATAATGACCTCTAGTGGCCATCCCTGGTAATGCAACATAGAAATATATAATGATTTTCAGGATTTTTTATTGAATATTTTTAGATCCACAAATAACTAAAGCTGTGAATATTGAAACCGCAGGTAGAGGGGAAGTGACATGTATTTAGAACTGCCACTCTCTTTCATTCATGGCAGGGTATCAGGATCTGGAACCTGGCAGAGTGAGGAGAGTCTGCTTTAGACACTTTCAGGGGGGAAATGACGCCATATTGATCCATCAGACTAAAATAAGATGCTGTCTAGACACTTGTACCTCTCATTGCTTCTGTATTAAAGACCAGGCACATGTTGCCTTCTAATTAACCTGAATATCATTTTGGTTGGACCAAGGATCTTAAAAACCATCTGCTGAAGAACAGAGGTTAGCAGCATTCAAGAGTAAATGGACAATATAAAACTATTGAAATATTCTAGTTCTGATCAAAAATAGTCAGATTATTTTGATATTTTCATTTGTTTTGAAATTTTCCTATATTTTATATAAGCCCATAATTTAAATTGTGCAATGCTCTTGATGAAGTGGATTCGATCCACGAAAGCTCACATTTAAATACAGGAGTTAGTCTTTAAGGTGCTACAACATATTTTGTCTGTCTGTCTGTCTATTTATTTATTTTGCTGTTCTGATATACTGACAACATGAAATTCTGCTCAAATTCCCTTTGATTTCTGACAACTTGAAGGCTAGGAAACATCATCTTTTTTTCTTTTCTTTTTTAAAGAAGATTTTGGAGCATCTGTAAATTGGTTAGTCCTTTATTTGCTTCCTCGTGGTGCCTTCTTTCAGTCTAGCTGAAACTGGGCAAACTGTTAAAAAGAAGAGGAAGAGGGAATTTCCTCTAGCAAACTACCCAAATCAAGATAGTTGTACTTCATGATCCGGCAGTAATATATTTCATTAAAAGATGCTTCCACATACAGTACATCAAAGCAAAGAAATGCAGAACATGTGCTCCCATAGATTCTCACAAGAGACTAGGACTCTTTGGCTCCACCTCCTTTCCATTGTTAAGAGAGTTGGTTTGTCTTATTCCTCCACCATCTTTTCCTTTTTTTCATTCCTACTTTATATTTTGAGCCTGCAGCTAGGGAGAGTGATGTATTTTTTTTTTATCTTACCTGAATTATGACCATTTAAACTTTCTGGGACTGTGGTGGCTCAGTGGTTAAGAAGCTCACCTTGTTAACTGGAAGGCCGGTAAGTCGGCAGTTTGAGACCGGGTACTGCATGATTATTTGAGCGCCCATCTCTGTCCCAGCTCCTGCCAACCTAGCAGTTTGAAAGCAAGAAATTGCAAGTAGATCAATAGGGACCACTGCAGTGGGAAAAGAGCTTGGGGACATGACAGGAGCCTGAGTGCAGTTTCTCCAGCAAAAATCATTTCAACCCAGAATAATTTCTGTCACGAAATTATTATTACCTTTCTGGGCATAAGTGGGGATTCCATGGGTCAAACCAGATTCTGTTTTCTCTACTTTATCATGCCAAAATAATACATGTACCATATTTGCCCGGCATATAAAATGCATCAGATTACAGTAATACCTCGGATAACGCTAAGACTTGGTTCCATAAGTCTTGGTGTTATCCGATTTTTAGTGTTATCTGTTCCATGTTAAAATCCTATGGGATGTATCGGATAACGTTAAAGCTCCATAGAGATACATTGTAACCGCACAGGCTTTAGCGGTTGTTATCTGATCCATCCCATAGGACCTTAACGTTATTCGATCCAATTCTCCTCCCCAGATTACTTAACGTTATGCGATTTTAGCGTTATCCGAGGTAAACGTTATCCGAGGTATTACTGTATAAGGCACACTTTGTTTTTCCGGTGTATTTTAAGGGGAAAAGTGTGTTTTATACACTAGCAAATATGGTAGTTTAGTTCTTGATAGCCATAGTATTGACTGGTGTCTATAATATTATCATTTGAATCACACCTTGTAATTTGGTGATTGCGTTGTCCTTATCCTCTTTTTTAAAAAGATCACCTTGCATATCATAAGGGCGGAACTTGAATTTGGTCCTAGACAATATTTTGTATTATATTACACCTCTCTGAAGCCCTTGTAAATTTCAGCCAGCTTATAAACAGTGCAGTTACTTCACCAGAATAAATGACAGTGTTATTGTTCAAAAGTGTTAGAGCAGTAAAATGTCAGCTGTCTCTTCCAAGACCATTTATGCTTATACAATACACTTTCACTTGAATAGCATGTGCTAAACGTGTCTGTTTCTGCGTTAAGAGGACCTTTGCTATGTGTGTAGCAGAACAACTCGTACCAGTTCTGACTTCACATGCAAGGTGAGGAGGGGATAATTCATAAGTATCACTTTTGAATGCTCATTTTTATATGTGAAAAGTTGTGCTCTCTGCAGTGGACACAAAGCTGGGTTAAAATACTTTCTCCTGGATCCATGATGAGGCAGAGTTCAGTTACAGTAGGCAGCTTGATGCTTTCCCATCCAATGTGGATAACAGTCAGGGAGTACGTGAATTCAAAGACTATGGAGAAAGCTAAGTTGGCTATTCCTATTTTATTGGAAATATCTATAAAGTTGCAAAATAGCAAATAAGCTTTTGGTTTCTCCAGAACTCTTTGTTAATGCTTGATTAATGTTGGGAAGGAGAAAGAAAGGATGTGACTTTAGAGACCCAACATCTATAGTTTCTAAATTTTGAGAGAAGATGCAGGAGACATACCAAGTCCCAATCTGACATTTTAACCAGGGTGCCACATTGGCTCTTGGCTATTACTGTGAAATCGTATCATCTCACCCATGGAATTTTACAGCCAGTCAAGATGACTGTGTCTTACGTTTAGAGCATTGCTATTGCTTCACACTACTTTCCCCATTTTTTTTCATACATTAAAAAAACCAGTTCAGATCGAAGAACAGCACTACACAATGTACTTCCTTGATACTGATCCCCAGTTTCATAGGCCTAACTATTTGCAAGGAGACAGACCGTGAAATCTTGTCTGAACCAGTTCCTAGCCTTTACAGTTTGCTTGATTCAACACAGACCAGACATTTTGACTGATATTTTTGTTGATAGTTCATTTTAGGAGGAAAAATAATCTTCTGTTTTGACATTATTCTCTTTGCCCAGGACAAAATAATATTTTTTGAATTTTAGGTTATTTTAATTATGCTAAAAATGTAACAGAGGAATTATGGATGCTCAGTAAGCCATAAACCTAATGTTTTGCAGACACCTGCAATAATTGTATCTGCTGGCAGGTGAAAATGTTTAACCCAGCATAGTTACCGTTTGTGCCTGTAGAATAAATAATAATGGCTATCAACAATGCCTTGTTTTGTTGGCAAGTTATACCTGAAGCTTTGCAAATTTTTACTGGCAGTAGACAATAATACCATTATCCAAATATTGTTGCTTTTCTACACATCACTAGTGATATTGGTCAGAAGAAATTATTTAGAACTCAAACATCTCATGGCAGCATGAACTACACTGTTAACGCTTCAGTGTCAGGAGCAGCATTATCAGTTGTGAAAAAGTGGGTAGAAATATGTTATACTACTCCTGCTGCTGCTGCTGCTGCTGCTGCTGCTGCTGCTGCTGCTGCTGCTACTACTACTACTACTACTACTACTACTACTACAGTTGTACCTTCCTTAAAGAGCATAATGCGTTCCATGGGATTGCTCTTTAAGCACGTTTGTTCTTTAAGCGAAACACCATTGCAAGTAACCAATTGTGACTTCTGGCGGGGGATTGCGAACCCTGATTTATTTGTTAAGTGAGTTTTGCCCCCCCCACCCCCCAAATGACGAGACAGACAAGCGTGCTTGGTTTAAAACTTGGGCCACTTTATTGTAAAACATATATAACTGTGACCTAACTGTCTGTCTGTGTGGTGAGAGCAGCACAGATGAGCCAATCCAATTGTTCTAGATGTCAAGCTAATAATTGACTTAGTCCATAACAGAAGTGGCATCCTGGTTCACACTTCTGCCCATGTTTCAGGTGAACTTGATATAGGGATCCCAAGACATCCAACTTGGTTACCCCTGTTCCTGGAACGCATTTAACCGACCTGCACAGACCTCACCTTGCCTCGCTCCTTTTTGTCAGTCAAATGCGCTCCTTGCCTGAAATGGCTGGACTAAGCAATGGGTCACCCGTGCTACCCGCCCACACAGCTAAAACAACACTACAAAAACCCCAATACTCAACCCGCAATGCAGTTTGGGATGGGCAAAAACTCCATGCATTAACACGCCAATCATGGTGCATGCAAAAATTCCCATCCGGCCCACAAGGCAACCAAAACAATCACACTACATACAGGGAGGGAGGGAGGGGGGAGATCAAAATTGCTGCTTTCGGCTCTGTCGAAAGCGTGCGGGAAAAGGGGACTGCGCCGGAGCGCGCCCGGCCTTATATAGGCCAGGCTCCGCCCCCGCCACGCGTCGCCATTCGCCCAGCTCGCCCCAGGAGGTGGGGAACAAAGCGCACGCCTGGAGACAAGCACCGGGCGCTCGTCCATTTTGTTGGTTTTATTTGTTAAGCGAAGCAAACATTCAGAGACAATTCTGCTCTTTAAGCAAGGCACTCTTTAAGCAAGGCACTCTTTATGCAAGGTTTGACTGTATTATTATTATTATTATTATTATTATTATTATTATTATTATTATTATTATTATTATTATCAGCAGTGTGAATGTTAGACTTTCAGAGCAGCTCAACAAATATTTTAGTGTGTTCCTGAAGTTCATTCTGACATAAAAAGCACTTTATTATGAGAGTTTTGAAGAGTCTAGGATGGGATGAACAATAATCTGCTCAAATGGCAAAACTGATTAGCCTTTAACTGAGAGTTCTTTTGAACCCAGATAACAAAACATTTCCGTCCAGCACATTATTCAGAGATTGCAGTCTTAAACATTTCCTGGGATGTAAGATTAATTGAACATACTTGGACAGTTCTGAACAAATATTGGTGGGGCTGCACTGCTAATCCTCCAAATATTCATTTTTTCTGATTTTTCCACATAATTTTCTTCAGTTTTTGAATAGTTTCATATCGTCAGCTTTTGAGCACGGGGGGCCCTTATCTTTAGTGTATTTTAATGTTAGCTTTCATGGACTTGATCCATGAAAGCTAACATTAAAATATAGTAATTAATATTTAAGGTGCCACAATGTTTTTGTCTTGTTTTACTCTCCGATATGCCTGCACAGACTAACACAGCTACCACTTCAACATTTTCAAATTTATAGTTAGTATTAGCACATGTCAAAGTCCGCCTGCCCAGTTGGTGACATGAGCCAAATGGCTAGAAAACAGCAAGTTGTGTGGAGTGTCGTCATGGCGATGTCTACTCATCCAGGCACTCCTTGCTGAATAACGATGGCAAGGCAAGTTAGTATAAACTGCTGCTCCTTTTCAGGTTAGAACTGAATTTAAAGAAATGTTATCAGTCGTATGAATGTTAGCCAGTGGATAAATTGGTTGGTTTGCAGACATAACCCACACAGTTCTAAAGCAACAAAAACCTCTTTGTTGCTTTTGTACAGTGCACATATCAAGGTGTAGATCTCAGAGGTTGTGATGGGAGGAGAAGACCTCTTAAATGTGTACATGACATCTACCATTTGAATGACTTCTTCTGTTACCTTTTTAAAAATACTCAGTGGAAGAAATGCCACTGGAAACCATCATATCAGGCCCAATGGCAAAATGAGCAGAGGAGGAACCATTTCACTATTCTGATTCCCAATGGTCATGGAGGCAGAAGAAACCATGCCAGATGGACTGGTTGTGAAGGCGCACCTTGTCAGTATCCTCAAGGCTGCGGCAGTCCATTGCAGTCCTGGTGTTAAATCCTGCATGTCTCATTTCATACGTGCTGCAGGAGATGGCTCTGTGATCACAGTGTGTTGGTCATTTCATGGCAAGCTGCGATCCACCTTAAACAAATTCATGCCAGTGGCATAAAATTGTATAGTCAGATACAAGTAGCCACTGGTGCTGCTAAGTTGAATGAACAATGCATAACAATAATATGAATCTGGGTAAAATTCCCATTTAGCTTAGATTTACATAAGTGTGAATTTACCATTTAAGTAGTGGTCATACTTTCATCATCTTTGTTTGTATCAGAGTTGGAGAATTAGCTTTGACCCGAACCAGGCTACTTCAATAAGTGTTACCTTAGCCATTTATTAGTTCTTTTTCTTTACACTTATGCTGCGTTGATTGAATTTCTCGACTTTCACAGAAAATTTGTCCAGAATCTAAGTAGCCCCATTTTACTTAATTACAGTGGTACCTCGCTTAAAGAGCATAATGCATTCCACGGGATTGCTCTTTAAGCGAGTTTGCTCTTTAAGTGAAACACCATTGTAAATGACCAATTGTGACTTCTGGCGGGGGGATTGTGAAACCTGATTTATTTGTTAAGCGAGGTGACAATTCAGAGAAAATTTTGCTCTTTAAGCGAGTTACTCTCTAAGTGAGGCACTCTTTATGCGAGGTTTTACTGTATTCTTTGATCTTCCAACTTTGCTTCAAAGTCTGTTAAGTGATTGTCAAATTGCTGGAGAAATCAAAGGAACTGTCTGCCATAGGTAAGGGTCCTGCACCATTATTTTTTGTCATTTACATGACTAATCATACAGAGTTCCCATATGCCAAGAGTTTTGTCTATGCTGATGATCCTGCTTTGACAGTCCAAGAGAAAACCATTGAGTGAGTCCACTGTAGTTGAGATTAACCCATAGTAATCCAAATAATTCATTGAACATATATATCATTGTGGCCCCTTTTTTGATCCTATGTCCATTGTTTGAGCACAAGGTGGTTTGACATTTGGATGTATAAGCTATGTTGAATCCTACAGAATTTATAGAAAAATTGCTTGACATCATTTCCCAAAGCACAGTGCCCTCTCTGCTCCCATTTCAGTGTCCGACAGTTTAAACTAGATAGGGAAACATGGCTGTTGCTTGTAAATATTCCACGGTTCTGGTAATTCAACATAACTATTCACTGCACAGTGGGAATTGTAAGCTTGCGTAAATGCTAGCTATTTTTTGTCTGCCTGGATGGCCAAGTATTTTATTAAGCAGGTTCACAGAGGGTCAGAGTAACATTTAATGGCATTTCAAAACCGACTGTGGTCATTTGATGATGGTGTGTTATGTGGTCAGGTTACAGAGAATTTCAAAGCACTGTGAGGATTACCAGTGATTGTGTGTGCCCTCAACTGTTGACAGTGGCAAATGCCCAAGTGCGTGACATGTGGGAGGATATGAAACAGAAGAAATTAGCCTACTTTAACTGTTAACAAAATATGAGACCCCTTTCAAACCTCCAGCATACAATCATGTTTTAATGTTACTTTATTGCAGAGTTTAATTCTACATCTTATTATGCATTGAAGTTTATTGCCAGTGCTGAAGGAGGAAAGTAATTTTTCAAGGGTAATGATGTTAGACATATTTCATTAGTAAAACCCAGAGCTTAGAAATAATTTATTCAAAATTAAATTGTTACTCATAATTCATGAAATTTTCTACACTGAATGGGAAACCCATTATTTCTGTAATTAAATTGTGATTTGTTTTTTGTTTTGAGTAATTATAACTTAATTCATATTATTTTAATTAGTTTCTTTTAGGAGAAGGGATTGACCGTTTTTAGTAAGTCTTTACTTTTAAAAAAATTAACAAAATGAATATTATAAAATTATCTCCTTAAAAATTAAATCTTAATGAATGATTATTATTTTAATAATGTTAAATTGGTACATGTTAACCTTCCCAGGTTCTGAAGAAAGGAGAATTAAATCTACCAACTAAATGTGTAACTTGTTGCTCGTTCCTTTTCCTTCTGGGAAAATATGAAGAAATATTGAAAGAAGTTTACTTGGAAAGTTTCAAACACAGGTGGTAGCAGGAAAAAGCAGGGCACCCCACCATTATCATAAAAAATGATATTATGAGTTAGAAAATCATATTACTTTGAAGGAATAGATGGGGATGGTGAATACTACTACTACTACTGATGATGATGATGATCATCATCATCATCATCATCTTCATCTTCATCATTGGAGCAATACCTAAAAGACTCCCTATATATTTTGAAATTTTGGATTTGTTGGTCCTGAATATCCTAACTTTACAAAAACAACTTTGGTAGGAACTGCCTATATACTTAGATATTATCTTAACAGTTGTTAGGTCCTGGGTTACGTCTTGGATTGTTAATTTTATACCAGTCTTTGACTGTGAATTTAATGGTAGATTTTTATAATAATGCACAGGGGGTCAATGTTACTGAACCACCTCACCTGTTTCTGTTTCAGGAGGCTAAAAAGGTAACTATATAAATCCACTGGGTGGTTGTTTAGTGGCAGCCTCTTATGGTTCATTCTTGAAGCTTAAGCCCTAGGGTAGATGGGGCTGGGGAAATTGCCTGTTGGGGAAAAAGCCATTGGTAGCCCTCCTCCTCCTCCAGAGGCAGAAGCAGCTAACATGCTCTAGGCATTCAGCGGAGCTCATGGTTCCCTGTTGCTCTCATTTGGAATGGGGCCAACAAAGCATTGCTATTGGGCTTCTGGTTTGAGGGGGATTGGATAGCTGTGGGCAGGTTGAAAAACAGTTCGAGTCTTCTCTCCATAGTAGGAAATATTCAGCCATTCTTTCTGGGATTTGTGGTGGAAGTCCAAAGGATGCAGATAGGGGAGACATTGGCTCCTCTAATTTTAAAGCCCTAAATGGTAGTGGGCCAGGCTATCTAAGGGACCGCGGCACCCCAAGAAATCTGTTCATCCCACCAGAGCAGAATGGAGAGGCTACCTCAAAGTACCACCAGTAAGAGAGGCTCATATCTCTTCCACCAGGAGGAGGGCCTTTTTGGTCTGTGCTCCAGCCCTGTGGAACCTCATGCCAAGTGAACTTCACTTCCAGGTGGAGCTGATGCCCTTTAGAAAACAGCTGAAGACCTGGCTGGCACAACAGGTGTGGGGCTTGGGGAATAGGGGAACCACACCTTGTTGGTTGATATGAGGCTGACTATATTTTTTAAATTGTTTGAGGGAGGGAGGGAGGGAAGGGTCCGATATAGGTTTTAATGTATATTGTCTTTTTAATATGTTGTATACTGCTCAGAGTAATGTGCAAATGTACTTTCATGGGAAGAAGATCCTGCAGGCTGGTTATGAAGAAGAAAGGTTTCTAATTCATTCTGGCATCTAATACTCTGTGATTGAGCTTCCTGTTCGTTCCAATTGTCTATTCCTTTTCCAGTGTAGAGGCTACAGCTATGTGAATTCAAAGAGATAAACATGTTTATAGAGCCTCCCCCACCTTTTAAATGATTTGTGGTTCTGACCACATTTCTTCCATGATTCTGACTCATATCTCTAGAGTGGTTATTTTAACATTATTCTGAAAATCTCTGTAAGGGTGGCAGAGAGAGAGATCTGTTCATTACAATGTGTTGAAAAAATGGAAATCTCCACCGAAAATGGATGGTTGTAAGGCAACAAGATTGTAAATTGAGAGCAAGTGTGCAGGAGATCTGTGTTCCAATGCCTGCCTTCCTCCTCCTGTGCTGCCAAAGATAAGATTACAAAAGCAGTTCCATTGACAGTGGAGCCACAGTGGCTTAGAGATTGAAATTTTGCCTTGTAAGCAGGAGGTTCTTGGTTCGAATCCCCAGAGGCGAGTTGCAATTAGAAGGTGAGTGGGAACGTACATATTTTGTTAGGGTTAGACACCCCATCACTCACTGACCAGTGTCCTTTTAGCTTAGCCAGCACGCCCCTGAGTGTAGTTCCAGCCTCTATGTGATGCACCTTCACAGCTGATGTGGAGAAGCGAACTGCCTATGATGGTTATGGTGGCCATTCTATCTAATAGCCATTGAAAAGGCTCTTTTCAATAAGTGCACTTATTATGGCATGAACTTTTCCCAGTCAGAGACCACTGCCAACTACAGGCAGTCATTAAAAAGGAAAGACACGCACAACTTGCAATAAGAAAATTGTTTTGCTTTTTGCAAAAAACAAAAAAACAAACAAACAACAACAACCCCAAAATAAAACAAAAAACCCATGCTATTTGGACAGAAATCACATTAAAAAAGTAGCTCTTTGAAACTTTTCCCCATTATAGTCAGTTGTAAAAAGCTACAACATTACATTTCTGTTAGTCTGGCCAACCATTGTGTGCCTCTGTACCTGATGTGTATACAATGATGCCATGAGGTCTCACTCTTGTGTCTGACGAGGGGGATGTGGTCCATGAAAGCTCACATTTAAATACAGGAGTTAGTCTTTAAGGTGCCACAACTTTTTTGTTGTTTTGTTTACTCTCTGATATGCTTGCATAGACTACCACTTCAAAAATTTCATCTTTGAAACCTGCTGGGTGTGTATTTCAGTCTTCAAGAACATTCTGGAAGTTGTCAGTCACATACTTAACGTGGAAGAGTTTCAGAGGGACAGTCCAGCACGAAGCCCTGAGTTGGAAAACATGAACACATTTGATACTTAGGCATTCTGACTCAGCAGAGTCCAGGGATGAGTAGCTTACTTCAGAAAATAATTGTCCCTGTTTAGATGCTCTCCTTCACTACTGAGCTTGGAGTGGCTCCTCGTTACTAGTGGCTATTAGTCAGGAGTGAGTCATAGTCCTTTGGATTGGTGACTGGATTCTAGGTTCATTAAATTCTGCAACTCATCTATTCCTGTCTCTTTTGCTACTTGGGTTTTTTTGGTGGATCACTTTGAGGGATGAGGAATCTCTTTGCTGAATGTTGGAGGCACAAGCTTCCCCCCTTTACCACTAGATCCAAATGTTTTCACACATTTTGATCAAGGGCCCACTCCATGGGAGAAGTGACATTTTTAATTTCCAATAAAACCTCTCCATGGCTGATGACATCAGCAGCTTTACATGACATAAAGTTGTGCAACAAGATTTCAGCCATTGCAGTAGCCTAAACTTTTTGAGCCACAGGCCGATCACATGGTTCAGGGGTGCCCAAACTATGGCCTGGGGGCCAGATCCAGCCCCCAGGCCATAGTTTGGGCACCCCTGCAGTAGACATTTTGATGTACCCTTTGTCAAAATTTGTGAAACACATGATTCTTTGGTGTTTTTCTGCAACAGATTAATAGGGCTAGTGCTCTGGAACATTACGAGCTGAATCCTCTGCTGTTCATCTCTAGGACTACATAAGACTTTTCTGGCTTTAGCTGGAAACCTTCCCATGAACAACTATATTGTTGTCCCATTAAACTGATTCCTCCAGTTTTTTCCTTTAACTATTAGTGATATCATAGAATAACTGAGTTGGAAGGGCCATCAAGTCCACCCCCCTGCTCATTGTTGGAATCCAAATCAAAGCAGATCTAACAAATGGCTGTCCCCTTTTCTCTTGAATGCTTCTACTGTTCTCAAGGAAGTTGGTTCCACTGTTGTACTGTTCTAACAATTAAGAAGTTTTTTCCTGATATTCAGATTATGTCTGGATTCCTTTAGTTTCAGCCCATTACTATGTGTCCTGCACTCTGGGGTGATAGAGAACAGGTCCTTCCCTTCCTCTTTATGGTTATCTTTCAGGTATTTGAAGAGTGCTATCATATCCCCCCCCCCATCTCCTTTTCTCAAGGTTAAACATACCCAGTTTCTCCATGTTTGCAAGAGAACCATGAAATGATTATCTTGCAAACATGGAAAATAATTCCTTTCCCTCTTCCTTCTCCCCCCTCCCCCCTTTTCAGAGCCTAGGTTTCATACTACATGTAGGAGAAACTTGGTAGTTTTTTTCTAGGACCAGTTAGCATCTTGTTACTGGCTGGCTTGTTAGTGCATTCTGAAGGTTGTTTTTTTTTTAAACCGTACTTGATAGAGGGCCAGAAAGGATTATGGAAATTAGACCTCTTGACTGTCAAAGTTGTAGTGCCATGAAAACATAACTGTGTGTAATTTTTTTTATAGCATTTTCTGACTGCATCAAAACTCTTTGTGATGACATTGGCGTAGTCTCTCCCTATTCCCCATCTCTTTTCCTGCTTTGAATGTGGTTCTTTTTTCTCCTTAAGAGCAGGAAAGGAAGAATTGCAGGGCATTTTTTAAGGCAGTGCATTTGCTCTTAAGAAGATGTAGATTAGTAAAGAGCTGTGCCTAATTCTGTAAGCCAAGAGCATTTGAATGTGATCTGTAAACATTTGGTATATAATAACAAACTGAAGTTCCTGTGATTTTGTGAGTGGGCTAAAGTCTCTTTAGTTCTCCTCAAGGGCCCACAAATGTCTACATCTGAGTCATAGAAACACTAAAAGCTGCCTTAGACTGATTCACACCATTTAGTCTCCCTGGCACAAGATTGTCAACACTGATTCTTTCTTCCTAATCCTATGAATGTTTGAGCATAAGATTGTCTGAGTACAATGGCTGTGTTCGACTACACAAATTATGCCCCAGAAAATACATGGGATGCTATTGGTGAAATGAATCCTTGGTCTTCAGGATAGGAGGTTAGAAACATTAGTGTTAGCATTAGATAGAAAAATAACCTTTAATGTTTCAGTCTGAACTGTTACTCTTTTTTGCTGCTTTAACATGATGTTTTAAAATCTATTCAAAGTGAATTACACTTACTAAAAGAAGTGAAGACAAACCCAAATTATCAATAATAAAATAATAATTGTGTGCTGTCAAGTCAATTTTGACATATGGTAACCCTTTTCAGGGTTTTCTTGGTAGAGAATATACAAAACTGTTTTACTATTTCCTTCTTCTGCCAGTTCTCTGAGACTGTGCAGTTTGCCTAAGGCTACATAGGTTGGCTCTTCTTCCAAGAGACATAGTGGGGAATTGAACTCCCAACATCTTGCTCCAGAGGCAGGTATTTAACCACTGAACTTTTTAGTTAGCCCAAATTATCAAACTACTAAAAAAATTAAATAAAGTTTAATGAATCAGGATAATAAATTAATTTAAAAAAAACCATTAACTTTGCTTTTGGTGTACAGGGAATCCACAGCTGGTTTGTACAACCTGTTCTAAGTGATATCAAGATTAGTACTTCATGAGAGTAATTCCTTCCCTATGGAAATCAATCACTAGGGGAAAAACAGCTGCCTTCCGCCTGACTAGAGGGCCACAGTGACTTAGTGGTTAAGATGCTGAAGTTAATGACCAGAAGGTTGACAGGTCAACAGTTGAAGACCCAAGTGTTGAGTGACATAGTATGCACCCGTCATCTGCCCCAGCTCCTGCCAACCTAGCAGTTTGAATGCAAGAAATTGCAAGTAGATAAATAGGTACTACTTTGGCAGGAAAGGTAACAGCATTCTGTCTAGTCATGTTCACAAAACAAGATGTCCGTTTGTCTTTTCATGGAAGAGAAATCCAGCCTGGGCTTCTTCCTTTTATTGCGATAAGAAGCAAAACAAAGTTCACAAATCCATTTGAAGAATCCAAATGCAAAGCATAGTGATTGCTAAATTACTAAACTGGTTAAATACTTTTAAAATAAAATATCCCTTTCCTGAGTCCTTAACTCTATCTTAATACGCATAACTGAACTCAAAATAAGAAAATGCACAGAGTCTTAAGTGTAGACCTGAACCCATATCCAGATTCTAAGTCCAAAATCTAATGTAAATTCAGCTAAGTGTTGCTTTGGCAAGATTGCGCTAGGTCAGACAACCTAGATGCCTTCCATCTCCCAAAGTACGGCCTCGCTTCAGACCCATGTCAGAGTCCCATCTCCTGGTGATGATTAATTTAACCTTCACAGCGCTCTGCTGCATCCGATGAAGAGCTCCCTAACTCAACAAATTTGTGGCTTTTTATGCTAAAATTTCCCTCATTCTCCCTCCTAAGGAATGTAGAGGTGTCCTTGAGATAAGATCTGAGAGATAAGATGTTTGCGTTATCTCTTTGAGATCTTTCAAGGTCAGAGCTTATTGGCAAAGTTCCCAAGGTCTTACTTTGTCACTCCTTTTGTGTGTGTGTGTGTGTGTGTGTGTGTGTGTGTGTGTGAGAGAGAGAGAGAGAGAGAGAGAGAGAGAGAGACCTAACAAGTTCAAAAGGCTATGAACTTGAATTTCAGAGTTTAACAGGTGCTTTGAATTCTGGGAAGTCCCTCTCTTTGGTGTCTCACAAACCACTAGAGGTGCTAATCCCAATGATGTATGCTATCTGTCTGTCTGTCTGTCTGCCTATCTATCTATTCAAATTTATTTATCGCCCTCCTCAACGGAGTGGTCCAGGGCGATTTCACAAAACATAAAACCATCGATAAATTATTCAGACCAACATTTAAAAGATTTTAAAAGTCAAAATGTTAAAAAAAGTTAAAACAGAATAAAAAATTAAAACTAAGTGTTACGATTGAGAGATTAAAAGGTGAGGGGACTCAAATTAGCCAGTTGGCTAAGGTCATTGTACCACCCGGACCCCAGACCTGCCCCACCCAGCCAGGTTTTTACTCCTTTCCAGAAGGACAGCAGCTCTGTCTGCATATGAAGATCAATTGGCAGGAGGTTCCATAGGGCCGGGGCAGACACAGAGAAGGCCCTTCTTCTGGTGCCAGAAAGGTGCACCTCTTTGACAGATGGCATGACCAGAGAGCCTCTCTGGTCCACTCTGGTGGGACAGACAGATGTTCTCGGGGTGATGCGGTCTCTTAAGTATCCTGGCCCACTACCATGTAGGGCTTTAAAGGTGATAACCAACATATCTAGGAACAACACCATGATATCTAGGAAAACGCTCAGGCTAACTGCTACAAAAGTTCCATTTCTCACACTGAGAAGTGGTGGTAAGTAACTTAATTCAAAGTAACATTTTCCAAGTTCATGACACAAACTATTACTCCATCTAGCTCCATCTTCTTACCTGGCAATAGCTCTCCAAGGTCTTCTTTTTCTTTATTTTTTTTGATCCAAGTTTTTTTTATCTCTATTTGGAGGTGACAAGAATGGAACCGGGAAATTTTGCAGGCAAACCAGTTCCGTTGCCTCAGATCAATGTATTTAAGAACAATCCTTTAATCTTACATCATAAGAATGTTGTCCTTTTATTCCATCCCCCAAAATAATTTCAGTGATTTAAAAAAATAAAGCTTGTACGTGCCCATGTTTTTTGTGTGTGTTCAGATACATAAGCAGACAGAGAAAGAAGTTTAGGAAACTATATCTGTTATGCAAGGATAGCTATGCAAGGGTAAAGCAAATAGGAGCCAATTGGTGTAATTATAGATTTCTTATTTGGATTAAAGTGTATGTCTTTTATTGCAGCCCAGTTCTGATTCTGACCATGTGATGGAGAATATATTTACAACATGATGCAGAATGTATTTTTGTGTTTTCTTATACATACATTTATTTGGAGCAGAAGACGCATGGACAATTTATGGTTTGGAACAATGGGCATTTTCAACACGCCAAAACCCTTTTAGTACAGATCTAATTGTCGACACTGCCTGTTTTGGTTTGGCTGTGCTCCATGCTTATTTTCACTCCGCTAGACTATTTTGAGGTCCCTTATTCCCTTGTTCACAGTAGCTTTAACATGTCTTTTATTCTTGCCTTAATCCATGTGGGCCCAGTGTCTGGATGCTAGGCATTACTAAAGTATGGGTAGGTATTACCCTCTATCAGGCATGCACAAGTGTATGTAATATCTGGGGATCCGATGCTGTGGCAGCTCATAATTAACTGCCCTTAATGGGCAGAAATGATGGCAAAGGATTATGGTAATGAAGGCTTTTCACGTAATAGCTCATGGTTGAGTGGAGCAGGCTCATAGTATGTCACTTCTGCTTCTCAGCATTGTGGTTTACTGAACAATATCATACAACTGTGTTTTTTTCAACGCATTACATTGGATGGGATAAAAAAAACTTTTTTTTTTTTATTGTCAGAAAAAGGCTCCATGGGTAGTGGCTAATCTTTGGAGACATTTTTCAAAACTCTTGAGCTAACAGTATCATTGAATGTCAGATTTATGGATCTAGTTCTGTACAAATTCTCTGACAAACCATGATTCTAGAGCAGGGGTTCCCAACCTGTGGACTGAACATGGCCCACGGCACCATTCCATCTGACCTGTTGCCACCACGGCCACACCCAGAAGGGGAAGCAGATGTGTTTATGACAGCCATAAAACGTGCCTATGCATGCGTAAATGCGATCACGTCAGCTGTAAATGCACCCGTGACTGTCATAAATGCAGAGGTGGGTGTATTTCCGCTTCCGGGGGGGGGGGGCGTGGTATGGCCCACTCAGCTTTCTGGCGGGCATGGTCAGGCCCACGGCATAAAAATGTTGGGAACCCCTGTTGTAGAGAATAACATGTCCTATTCTGGGCCTGGCGTGCGGAGGTCCATGGGGTCGCAAAGGATCAGACTCAACTGTGCAACTGAACAACAACAAATTCTGAGGCTTGCGGGTAAATATACTGGATACAGATCACATTCAGTGTCTTAATTTAGTATGCTTCATTAAAGAAGTGGGTATCAGTTCTGTTTCTAGGACAAAATGATCTCTGTATTTATTTTGTATGTAACGATACAATGTTGTGGATCCAAAAATTGAAATTAAAATCAACAGCAAAGCCCAACTTTAAACACAGTTGCTGAGAAGTGAGTCCCAGTGAACCCAACCAAATCCATAGTTTTGAAAACATGGTTAGGATTGTAGCCTCTCATTACTTTTCATGATAATAATGTATATTTAGCCTTTTCTGAATCTTACTGGCTGCTGTAATCTTTGCTGTATATTCATGTTTCACAAGTTGATTTCTGGCTAGGAGATACCATATTACTTCGTGATGTTTGTATGGTTTATAAATCTTTGACTTTGAGATGGCAGGATTAACTGTAAGATTTCTAAGAGGCTATCATGTGTCAGGTTTTTATAGCATGTTTAGTGGATTTTTATGGCTGGAACGTGATTGTGTTCTCATTCAAATAAAAGTAGAAATGCATTAAAAAGATTTGAATAAACACTGCTCTGCCATCCCCACCCCACCCCCGGCTCTTGAGTTTCGGTGCCACTTAATCTTGGATATTTCTTGTGTGCTGTAAAAGAGGGGAGGCTTTTAGGGAATAGTCCATTTACAGTACTTGCTGCTTTTGACAGCTAGCTGTCAAGCACACTCTGAGTGCAAGATATGGTAGCCATACATCTATTTTCCACTGATGTTTGTGTTTGCATCTGCTTTTGACAATGAAAGCAGTCGTTTTTCTTTTCTTCTTGCAAGTCATGCTAGAAAAATGTGTGAAAAGTATTTACAGTTGTACCTCGCTTAAAGAGCATAATGCATTTCACAGGATTGCTCTTTAAGCGAGTTTGCTCTTTAAGCGAAACACCATTGTAAATGACCAATTGTGGGGGGATTGCAACCCTCGATTTATTTGTTAAGCGAGTTTTTGGTTGGTTTTATTTGTTAAGCGAAGCGAACATTCAGAGAAAATTTGCTCTTTAAGCGAGGCGCTCTTTATGCGAGGTTTGACTGTAATTTGCAAACAGGCAACCTGTGGCCCTCCAGATGTTGAACTGCAGCTCTAGTCAACCCTAGCTAGCCTATGCATTCATATTCTTCCTCCTCCTCCTCTAGCCCAGGCATGAAACTGCCAAATGAAGCCACCTTTTGGTGAATCCATTCTGTAGTTCCTTTTGCCTGACCTAGTGTGAGAAAGATTAGCTGGCACAAGATTGATGTTGCCCGGGTACACCCGTTTGTGGCTCAGAAATATCACAGTCTTCGAGGAGGCTCTTTCTGTGTACCCCGGCCTAGGCGGTGGTGAATAGTGATGAAAGTTGCAGTCCAATGACATCTGAACAGCTGCAGACTTCCCGTTCCCCATATAAACTGCTTTTAGTTAACAAAAGGGTTTTATTTTTTATTTTTCAAATTCATTTCAAAATTTGCAGACAGAATTTTGGAGTTCTTTTTGCCATGAGACATCTTTTTATTTTTTGTATAATTTTTTCTTTTCATTCTCTTTCTGTCATTTATTTGTGTTGATAAGGGAATTTGATGACTAGTGATTGGGTTTGCTATGGCAAAGACCACATAACACATTGTACTGCATCTTCCATATTTTTCTATTTTGTTTAAGTAAACATTTTTTAAAAAATCTGGAGATAAAGATGATAGATGTTGGTGGCATATGTATTATTGGGTATATTAAAGATATATTTTTTTAAAATTATCTTTTTCGTTTTGTTATATTTTGCTAAAATACATAGAGTTTTTCAGAGTGAACATGGATTTCTACTCATGAGAATAAATTCCATGTACAGTAATACCTCGGATAACACTAAAATCGGATAACGATGCAAAATTTCCAAAAAATTTTTGCATCTGATAACGATCTGTTAGCATTATCCGATAAAGTCATTTTGTAGCAGAAGGGTGGCTGGAAAGCTGAATGGGGTTCTCCATTCAGCTTCCCAGCCATCCTGCAGCTGCGAAGGCAGGGGTGGTTTGGCTGGAAAGCTGACGGGGGCTCACCCGTTGGCTTCCCCAGCCACCCCACAGCTGCGAAGGCATGGGCAGGTGGCTAGGAAAGCCGACGGGGAGTCCCCGTCAGCTTCCCCAGCCACCCTGCAGCTGTATCTCGGGTCCTCTTAGCTCCCTGGAGCAGGCAGGGTGATCAAAGAGCCCGAAATGGGTAAAAAAAATGGACTTTTCGGGCACTCTACCCCCCCTGCCTGCTCCAGGGAGATAAGAGGACCCAATCCAAGCTGTTTCTGGGCTTCCCTGACGTCCCCGGCCAGTGGAGCAAGCCAAAACGTCATCGTCTCTTTCCTCCGGATTTTCTTACTTTTAATGCTAGTGCTGGGGTTGGGGGGGTTTGGGGAGGAATACCCATCACCCCCCTGCAAGGGCAGTGACTGCCCTTGCGGGGGATATTCCCCCCCAACCCCAGCGCTAATTTTAAAAGCAAGAAAATCCGGAGAAAAGAGACCTCGTCTCTTTCCTCTGGATTTTCTTGCTTTTAAAACTCATGCTGGGTTTGGGGTGGGGGTTGGGGGGAAAATACCCACCCACCCCCACAAGGACAGTAACTGCCCTTGCTGCTGCTGGTGGGTATTCCCCCCAAACCCAATGCTAATTTAAAAGCAAGAAAATCCTGATTTTCTTGCTTTTAAAGCTGTGAATGAAGAAGTGGTGAGGGGAATCCCGAGTGCATGCACTGGGAATTCCCCTCACCCTTTCTTCATTCACAGCGTTACCTCTGTGAATGAAGAAGGGATGAGGGAAATCCCGAGCGTGCACGCTCAGGATTCCCCTTACCCCTTCTTCTTTCACAGCGATCCAGAGAGCGCTGCGCTTGGGGAGGGGAAAAAATACCCACCCCACCCCACAAGCGCAGCATTTCATCACTGTGCTTGGGGGTGGGTGGGTATCCCCCCCCCCCAAGTGCAGCAGTGACTTCAGTGACAAACCGCTTGGTTTGTCCCTGAAGTCAAGCTGACCCTAGGCTAGCAATCGCTAGCCTAGGGTCAGTTTGACTTCAGGGACAAACTGCGGCAGTTTGTCCCTGAAGTCAGGGCTTTTTTTTTTTTTTTTGCGTTGTTCGATGTATGCATCGGACAATGCTAAAAACCGGATAACGTTAAGACTTGTGGAACCGGATAACGCTAAGACTTGTGGTGTTATCCGGGGTATTACTGTACTTTAAAATTCCTATCCTTATCCTCATCATCAAACCCACACATTACTCATAAAGATGGTTTTACAGGCATCTTTACAATAAGCAACTAGGGAATTTGGTTATGGAAGGAAACTGAATGGAATTTGTAAACAGCACAGGGAGCTACTAGCAGAGATTAAATAATTTCTTGTTGTTGTTGGATTCAATTCTCAGAATCCCTGTCTGTAAGATTTTGATACTCCTATTCCAGAAACTAGTTGGATAATTCAGGGTTTCATAATTGATCTCCTGGGACATGGGAGGAGGATGTCTAGATAAACCAATTTCTGAAGGCCATAGAACTGCATTTTGTATTTTTAAAAAAATATATGTAAATTTACTCAAGCTAGTACATGATTCTGTTTATAGTGAAGGCATTGAGTGAAGGCATACAATCATGGTCAGAATTCTTAGGGACTGGGCTGAAATCAGGGGAGAGATAGTCAGCCAGAGGAAGTGGTGATAATGGAGGATGGATTTGCAGCACCACGGAGAGTTCCTGGTGTGCATAGATGCTGCGCTATATACCAGAGCTTTGCTGAGTGCTTCAATCAGTGTTTCCCAACCTTTGGGTTTTGGACTTCAATTCCCAGAAGCCTGAGTCAATTCCCAAAAACTCTGATCAGCCAATGTACTGACTTAGGCTTCTGGGAATTGAAGTCCAAAAACCAAAGGTTAGGAAACATTGGCTTAAATACTGGTGTCATACTGGTAATATCTTGTGCTCTCCATCTCTCACTGGCCTGTTTTTCCACCTCTAAGAAGACAAAATGGGCAAAGTACTTTCTTGCCAGAACACCAGAGATACTTGGATTGGATGTAGAAGGAAGATAATGCCTGGTTCAAGTTGTCATCCTCAAATTGTTAAGATAACAGGCATGTTGTCTGTCCTTTGCTGTGTAAACCAACTACAGTAGCTCTCTGTCAGGGATGTTGCTATATCTTGCATTTCAAAGCTTGTTCCTAGCAGGGTGTTAAGACTAAATAATTTTAAAGCTTCCTTTCAACTCTCTTGTTCTTCTTCAGCATGATCATTGTTGTTGTGGCTTTTGCTAGCTAAAGGCAAAGGTCTCCATTGCTAAAACAAAACAAAAAACCTAGTTGTATCCAATTCTAGGAGGCAGTGCTTATCTTCATTTATAGGCAAATAGCCAGCTCTCTCTGTATCTGCAGACATTTCTGTGGTAATGTGACAGTCATGACTAGATCCTGGCGTGCATGAAATGCTGTTACCTTTCCTGCCAAAGCAGTACCTATTTATCTACTTGCAACTTCTTGCTTTCAAACTGCTAGGTTTCACAACTCTTTGGCTGTAAAAGAAGATGAGCACCACCCCCTAAAGTCAGACATGACTGGCTTTCGAGCAAGGGAGACCTTTACCTTACCATCCACCTACTGGTGACACTAAACCCCAACATTGAACAATCTCTCCCAGTGGTTTATGTAGCTGTTAAACAGCATCAGGGCAAAGCAGAGCTCTGAGGCCAACAATAAGCATATAGAACAAGAGTTTCCCCAGAATTGCCTTCTGAATTCTACCCTCCAAGAAGGACTGGAGATGGCCCAGAAGGATATAATGGTTGATGGCATTGAAAGCTGCTGAGAAGTGCAGCAGAAACATCAGGAATACATTCCCCCATACAGTTCCAAGCATAGGTAATCCACCCAGGTGACCAAAACACTCTCCTTAAACCAGATTGGAATGGTTCTAGATAATCAATTTTGTCCATTAACCCGGAGCTGAGAAGCCATGTCCCGTTCTAGCATCTTACCAAAAAATGGAACTTTAGAGACTATTAGCTCATCACACATCAAAAATGACTTAATGCAGATAGCAATAATTCTAGGTGATACTAGTAATTGATTTTGACTCATATTTGTCTTGGCCTTTCTTCCCCCCCCCCCTTGACATTTTAAGCAGAGATAATAATCATGCTAGGTAAGATGGAAACATTACTCAGAGGAAAACGTCAATGATATATATATTTTTGGCTTGTAAACTAGCATGGGGTGATGGAAAACTAATGCTTTATATTATAATGGAAGCAGGAATGACGGTGATGTCAGAAAATCTAAAGACATAGAATGATTGAGTTGAAAGGGTCCTATGAGGTTATCAATCACAACTCCCTGCTCAACACTGGAATATCTGACAAATGGTTGTCCAATTTTTCTTCTTCAATGGGTCTAGTTTTGGAGTGCTCACTGCCTCCAGAAGTAATTATGGAAAGAAGTCAAAGTTTCCTCAGGCTTTCACTTTGTTAGAAATGACATGATAATGTTTGACAGGATAATGACAAGAACATCTTAAAGTAATAGGCAAGAAATCAAATTCTGCACTGCAAGCTAAAAAGTTCAGAACTGTATATACAAAGGTGATTCAAATACAGTGGTACCTCGGTTAACGGAATTAATTTGTTCCATGGGGTTCTTTGTACTACAAAAATCCCATAAACCATAATGCAGTTTCTTATAGGAATGCATTGAAAACCAATTAATTCATTCCGAAGATCAGAAAAAAGTTTTTAAAAAATTCCGCTGTTCAAAACTTTTTCTAAAGTGGCAAAAACACAGCAAAAAATCCAAAGTGCACTTTAGAAAGAGTTTTGAACAGTTAAAAGACTCTACACACACACTTTTTTCTGACCTCCAGAAGGTTTTCAATGCATTTCAATGCATATTTGGCACCTTTCTGACAGCTCCCTCTAGTGGCCAGTTCTGGTAATTGCAGGACTATTCCCAGACAATCAGCTGTTGCTGAGAAGGGGAAATTTTCAGCACTTCCTGGTGGCGGGGGGAGCTTCTGGCAGTGCCAAAATGCGATGAAAAGTTCCAAAAAACGGAGCAGAAATGCTCAAAAAATCCCTCCTGCCACTGTGAGAAGAATCGGAAGGGTGTTTGGAGGTGTCTGAAAACCCCACATGAGCTTTATACTGCCAAAATAATGTGTCAACCGAGCCACTATTTTCTCTAGATTTCCTTTTGCAAACTGAATATTATGTTAACGAAACTGTTTGTAAACTGAGATTCCACTGTATTGCAAAAAGTTCATTTTTGCAATATTTGTAAACAAAGCAGTTTGGCATAATTTGTAAATTGTTTAATTTTCATATTTTCTTATGTGTAAGTTATTTATTTATTTATTTTTTAATTTTTGGGAATAGTAGCCATGTTAGTCTGTGGTTCAGACATCTCAGAAAACAAAACAAAATAAAACAAAACAAAAACACTGTAGCACTCTGATGAAGTGGACTTGATCCACGAACGCTAACAATAAAAATATAGCAGTTTGTCTTTAAAGTGCTACAGTGTTTTTTATTTTATTTTATTTTGTTTTGTTTTCTGAGATTATTTATTTATTTTTCATTGTCCATTCAGATAGTGGGTGGGAGAAAATAGCAGTGTCAGGTACTCAGTAAAAATGGAGGGAGGAATGATTAAGCCCCTCATAGGCTGATAATATTGCCCTATTCTTTTGAGAAGGAATAAGTAAACTTTTTGAGCTAAAAAAATTTTTCAAGAGGGGAAAAATGATGGCAGATGATAGACTGTTGGATAGCTGCAGTGGCTTAGGTATCTGGTTATGGAGCTAGAGTTTAGGAGTTTGATTCCCCACTGACTCCTTGACAGAGGCTGGAGTAGATGATCCATAAGGCCCTTTCCAGCTCTGCAGTTTGATGATGATGATGAAGAGGAGGAGGAGGAGATGCTCTTGGTGCCCTATGCTTCATGAGCATGCAGGAGTGGTGAGAAGCTGCATGCTTGTCCATTCCTGATTTACCTGGAAGATACAGGGATTGAAGCTTGGCATGTCTACATGCACAACATTCACACATACACACAAGCTGAAATATTGAAGATAAGGCTGTCTGTGTGTGGTTGAATCCTTTTGGGCGCACTGAAGCATTTGGTCTCCCCTGGTATAGTCTGTAAAGAATGGCATTATGAGGTTCTGCTGAGCCTGTTGCTCAGCTGTTACTGAATGGCACTTAGTTTCCTTGGATCAGACTAAATGAGGTCACTGGACTGCAAGAAGAGATAATGATGATGATTAGGAGAATTGCCCTGTTCCCTGGACAGTACTATAGAAATAAAGTCTGGATGTCACATTATCCAAATGCCCTTTGGGATGTTGATATCATAGTTGGAGCAGACTTCTTTCTTGTTCCTCCTTTGATGTTGTTTGAGAAGATAAAGCTCAGAATAGCTTGGACTTTCGAGTATGGTTGAATTAATGCTCCTTCCCTCTCCCTAACTCTTCTCTTGCCTCTTCGTGCATGCAGTTTCCTACTACTTGTTCATTTTCAGCATTATTATGATTTCTGAAAGCCACTGTTCTAGAGAAGGCAGGATCACAGTAGGCATTCGGGAACATCCTAAATGAACAGACCAGATAATGGCATGGTAGAGAGCAAGCTTTCTGGGGAAAGGCTGTCACTCCCTCCCCCGGGAAAGTATTCGTGTGACACTTGGCAAGTTAGGAGCCAGAATGATTTAAACGTGATGTAAGACGTGACTGTACTGACCTTATTTTTGGGTATTTCTATCTTCCATGCCTGAAGGCAGGGTGAAACTAGCATGACTAAGCAATACAGAATGCTTTTACGTGGCCTTTAGGAAGAAGAAAGCACAGCTATGCACTTGCCACTGTGAGAAGAGGGAGGTGCAGGGGGCAAGCATGCCTCTTGTGTGCAGCCCAAGCCCTATTCACAGTGGGTGGGAGGGGGGAGAAAGGATGAAGCTCATAGGGAGCCTGACTCAGCTGGAACCACTTAATCAAAGACTGCTGAGTAAGGCCAAGAGGATAGATATAAAAAAAGAACAGGCAGAGGAGGGGAAAGAAGGGTTTTCTGTACCCATTGGAGAAGAAGCAGACCTGTAGAACCACATGGTAGCTGACTAGGCAGTGGTCTACACAGAAGGAGAAAATCTCACTTCTCTTCCAGGAGACAGGAATGGGGGACATGAATATCCTCCTTCCCCTGAGACAACCCTATTTTGCTATCAGCATAGAGGGCAGGGTGCCTTTAAAAAAAAGCCTCCTCAAAGATTGTGGCATTTTTGAACCCAATTAGGCGTATCCTGGTAACAGCAACCTTGTGTTGCTGGCTAATCTTTCTCACACAAGGTCAAGCGAAAGGAACTGTAGAATGAATTCACCAAAAAGTGCCTTCATTTGGACAGTTTCACATCTGGCCTAGACGATGAAGAAGATGGATGATGATGATAATAATGGAGGGGGAAAGGCAAGTGGATAGGGCTGAGCTGAAAAGCCAAACCAGGGGAAGTTACAGAATTCACATGCTTGCCTTCCTTTTTATAAATCTTTCTTGCAAGATGTATGCCACAGCCGGAGGCTTGTTTGTCATACCTGCTTCCTAGGACCTGGTCTTGGGGAAATGTTAACAACTCTCTGAATGGAAGAAGAGGTACCCAAGGGGTTAGTGAAGCCAATTCAGCTTCAGAAACTGTGGGAAAAGATACTTTGGGAACTGCTATGGAATCAGGAGTCTTGCATTATCTTGGGAGCTACTATCTTTGGTTCTGGATGGGGCTATTCTGCCGCAAACAGACCCAGTGCGTAATCTGGGGGTCCTCCTGGACTCGCAACTCCTGCTCAAAGAGCAGGTGGCAGTCGTAGCCAGGAGGGCTTTTCCACAGCTTCGTATTATACACCAGTTATGCCCACTCCTAGATTGGGACTCCTTGCTTATGATCACGCACACTCTGGTCACTTCCAGACTTGATTATTGTAATGTGCTCTACATGCGGCTGACTTTGATGACCATTCGGAGCTTGCAACTGGTCCAGAATATAGCTGCTCGGGTGGTGATGGGATGCGGGCATTATGCACGTGCCTCACCACTGCTTTGGGAGCTGCACTGGTTACTAGTGTGCCTCCGGGTGTAATTCAAGGTGCTGGTAATTACCTTTAAAGCCCTACATGGTTTTGGGCAAGGATACTTAAGAGACCATGTCACCCCTAGAACATCTATCTGTCCCACCAGAGCGGATCAGAGAGGTTCTCTAACTGTTCCATCAGCTAGAGAGGCATATCTCTCTAGCAATAGAAGGAGGGCCTTCTCTGTGTCCACTCCGGCCCTATGGAACCTCCTGTCAATTGAGCTGTGTCTCCAGACAGAGCTGTTGCCCTTTAGAAAAGGCATAAGGACTTGGCTGGTGGAGTAGGTATGGGGTACCAGTAACATGGTAACCCCGGCCTGTTGGCTGATTCGATAACTAACCCTCTCTCTCTTAATTCTTTTACATCTTTTAATCTTTTAAAGATTTTACTGGATTGTTTATTGTTTTATTGTTGAATTTATTATTGGGATTTATTGTGTTTTTGATATTTTGTGATGATTTGCCATACAATGTTAGCCGCCCTGAGTCCCTCTGCGAGTAGGGCGGCATAAAAGTGTAAATAAATAAATCTATAATAAAACTGGTGTGCAAGCAAAGTGGCCCTGGACCCATGAAATTTGTCTTAGCACCAGTGGTGGGATGTCAAAAATTTTACTACCCCACCGTGATGTCATCACAGTGTGGGGGAGCTAACATCCTGATGGCATGATATCATGGGTGGAGCCAACGTCATGACATTATGGGCGGGGCCAAAGAAAAAAATAAAAATAAATAAATAATAATAATAAAATAAAATAAAAATAAGCACACACACACAACCCTCAACCCAACACTTGAATCCATCTTGATGGAGGGGAGCAGCTTCATCAACACTGGCCTGGAGCTGAAGAGGACTTTGTGTGCCAAAAGGGACCAGTACCAGAAAGTGGCTTGCACAATTGGATCAGAGGTATGGGTGTCATGCTGCAATGCAGAAGGCAAATAGAAGGCCACTGCATTATATTCTCAGAACAATCTTCATGGCTGATCGCCATGATGATCACCTATATTCAGAGTTGGATACACAACTGAAGAAGATTATGACCTGGAACATAAGAACTCAGACTTAAAGGTGGATCCAGTGTGGAATGCTGGTGGCTGTGTCATGAGACCAGTGAATCCACTCTGGGGTTTAATCCAAACTTTAAAGGATCTATTCACATTGCTGTACCTGTTTTGGTGGTGGATAACCGCTGAAATAATCAGATCACAAATTGGACAGCCTGTTTTTAAGATTGCTGAGAGTTGCTTCTAACCAGTCTTGCTCAGATCCAAAAGGAGTTAAGTCCTGTATTTCTGCTTTTCTTCCATTCTTTTTGCAAGTAGTGTAAAGCTTCTATTTATTTATTTTTTTAATTTAAAAGAAGATTGCAGTGAAAAACAGTCTTATTTTAGTATCCAGTAGGAGGTATCAGTGGAAAGCGTTGTTTAATAAAAGTAGGTTTTACACATGGCCACCCCCTTCAAACGTTCTCAGTTTGGCATGGATTAATTTCTTTTCAATTACTGTCCTGTTCGGTGTGTTGCCAAAGAATGGGCTCATTCCAGTGCAGACCTTACTGTTTACAAACAAAAGGACCACAGAGGGTAAAATTCTTATTTTATACACTCTGTCTAAAAATAGCATGGAGTAATCGGATAGCCAGTGCTAGTACTGTGCCCTACTGGTGAAATGTGGAGACAAGAGTAGCAACATCATGATGGCATTTGATGAGATCAAAAGTTGACAAGGTGTTGATAAGTTATTATAATTAAAACCTTTCCCTTTTGAATTTTTACATGAGCATTTTTTAACAACACAATTGTATATACGCCACTTAGAAACAAAAACTTGTAACAGCTAATCTACGGCAGTCTTCATTTGTTCTTTGTTCACTTTTTAAATAAAAGCAAGCCACACTAATGTTTGCTCAATATTATTTCTATTTTTAATCCATATTTTATGCTGAAAAGTGCAGGATGAAAACTGAAATGAATTAAAATGTCTCAAACCATTGCATGCAAAATTTATTAAAGTTAACAAGGTAGCTAAAATTTCAGTGTAGTACCGTATATGCTGGGGTATAAGATGACTTTTTACCCCTGAAAAATATGCCTCCAAATTGGGGGGGGGGGGTCTTATACGCCGGGTGCGCTTGTTGAATAAAATACAGTAATACCTCGGATAACGTTTACCTCAGATAACACTTAAATCGCATAACATTAAGCAATCTGGGGAGGAGAATTGCATCAAATAACGTTAAGGTCCTATAGGATGGACCAGATAACAACTTCTAATATCAGATGATGAACAGGAGTTTGAAGGCTTTTAAAGGGAAACTGTCACGTCAGCTAACTTGCTAGGGACTTGCCTGGCACTTGCTCTCTCCCTCTATTTGTTATCTTCCTTCTATCATTGACAGTTCCAGTTTGGTTAACAGATTAGAAAACAAACAGCATGGCAGCTCCCATAGGTTTATTGTTCCATTCAGCTTTAGTGAATTGTCTTTGGTGAATTACGTTTAATAAACTTGCACTGTTTTATGTTTACTGTACATGATAACATACAGCCTTGTGACAGTTTTTCTGCATGTCATAAGCATTTTAATATAAATTAACATGTTGAAATCAAATCTGATGTTCTTTTACGTTTTATTTGGTGTGTGGAAGGTGTGCGGAAGAGGGGGTAGTTTTATACAGCGAGTATATAACAAACTCTATATTTTGAGTGGAAATGTTGGGGGGGGGGGTCGTCTTATACGCCCAGTCGTCTTATACGCCGGTATATACGGTATTTTGTATTAGAAAGCAGCTTCTGTTTGTTTGAAACCTGTTGGCATCTCTTGATAGTTTTGAAGTTGACAGATGTGAAATAGGAGATGTGAGATAAGAAATCTCGCCAACTGTCAACTGCTAAATAGTCTTCATGTTATCTATCAAATACTGCAGATAGCCAGTGCCATTCCATGTCATTTTCAAATACTGTAATGTACTAAATATTGCAACATCTCACCTATCAAATATTTGCTGGAAACTAAAGCCACTGCTAAACACTGTAAGATGTTGACAGATGATGAACGTATTCTGTTCTCTTGTGTGCTAAAAGTGAATTCAGTTTCTGAGTTTCAATACTCAAGTAGCCAAAATGATACAACCCACAAACAAGAGAACAAAGTATGGAGGTAACCCACATTACAACTGAGAATCCTTGCTAGTTGCATAATGCATTAGTTCAGAGGTGCCCAAACTACGACCCATGGGCCAGATCCAGGCCCCGATGCCAATTCATCTGCCCCACGCCACCCTCATCGCTCCCAGAAGTGGAAGTAAAATGTACGCATTTTCTTCGCTTCCGGGAGCAAAATGGGTGGCTTCAATTATCCAAACAATCTGGAATCTCCTATTTAACAAGATAGGTAAGACTGTAGTAAAGTATTGAAATTGCCATCAACATATTTCATGTGACAAAAATCTGATCCACAAATCATTTTAAATCAGTTATATTCTGAACTAGGTTTAGTAAAATTCTAAAGTTGCCCAGTTACATGAAAAATAGATTAAATGGTTGCATGTTGTTGGCTTTTTAGATTTATTATCCTGCCCCAATTAGGTGAACCCAACCCTAGTTTTGCAGTTTGTGATGTATATTATTAGCAGCAGTTAATTATAATTAACATACTAGTTTTAAATTTTAACAAGCCTACAGGAAATAGCTAACAATTGCCCATCCTCACCAGAATATTATCCTGCCCAGAACACCTAATTAAATTAACATAAGTTATTAATCACTATTCAAGATAACAATGTTGTACACCGTCAAGTCAGTCTGACTTTTTGTGACCTTTTCTTAGGTAGAGAGTATATAGAAGATTTCCATTTTTGTATCTACAGCACCCAGACTTTATACCCTTACATACAAAATAAATACAGAGATCATTTTCTTTTAGTGTCAATGTGGGACTGTGCATCTTGCCAAGGCTACACAAGCTGGCTCTACAAGATAGTTAACAGAACTATCCAGTCAGCACATGTAACAGTTTTTATAATGGTCAAAATTATCTTAGTGTAGTAAAAGATTAATTTTCAACAATTATTTTTAAGCTCTGCCTTTCTAGGTACACTAGTACCCCGAATAACGTTATGACTTGGTTCCACAAGTCCCGTCGTTATTCGGTTTTTAACGTTGTGCGATACATTGAACACACAATGTTAAAAAAAGCCCTGTTTCCCTGGAGGCTGCAGGAAGCGAGAACATCGGGATTTGAATCCTGACATTTTGGCTTGCTGCTGCCTCCAGGGAGGTGGGAGAACTTTGGAAACAGCTTGGAGTGGGTTTCCCCACCTCCCTGGACCCGGTGGGGGGGGTCAGAGCCCCCAAAATTGGTAAAAAAAAACGTCCGTTTTTTTTACCAATTTTGGGGTTTCTGACCCCCCCCCCCCGCTGGGTCCTGGGAGGTGTGGGGACCCGATCCAAGGTGTTTCTGGGCTTCCCCGACGTCCTGAGCCAGTGCAGCAACCCAGAACGTCGGGATTCGAATCCTGACATTCTGGGTCGCTGCACTGGCTCAGGACATCGGGGAAGCCCAGAAAAAGCTTGGATCGTGTCTGCCCATCTCCCTGGACCCGGCGGGGGGGTCAGAGACCCCAAAATTGGTAAAAAAAAACGTCCGTTTTTTTTACCAATTTTGGGGTTTCTGACCCCCCCGCTGGGTCCTGGGAGGTGTGGGGACCCGATCCAAGGTGTTTCTGGGCTTCCCCGACGTCCTGAGCCAGTGCAGCAACCCAGAACGTCGGGATTCGAACTCTGACATCCTGGCTTGCTACACTGGCTCAGGACGTCGGGGAAGCTCAGAAAAAGCTTGGATCGTGTCTACCCACCTCCCTGGACCCGGCGGGGGGGTCAGAAACCCCCAAATTGGTAAAAAAAACGTCCTTTTTTTACCAATTTTGGGGGGTCTGACCCCCCCGCCGGGTCCAGGGAGGTGTGGGGACCCGATCCAAGGTGTTTCTGGGCTTCCCCGACGTCCTGAGCCAGTGCAGGAAGCCAGAACGTCGGGATTCGAACTCTGACATTCTGGCTTGCTGCACCGGCTCTGGACGTCGGGGAAGCCCAGAAACACCTCCAGAGAGATCAGAGGACCCGATCTACAGCTGCAGGGTGGCTGGGGAAGCTGACGGGGACTCCCTGTCGGCTTCCCTAGCCACCCGCCCATGCCTCCGCAGCTGTGGGGTGGCTGGGTAAGCCGATGGGGGAGCCCCCGTCAGCTTTCCAGCCTCCCCACCCCTGCCTCCGTAGCTGCAGGGTGGCTGGGAAGCTGAACGGAGAACCCCGTTCAGCTTTCCACCCACCCTGCTGCTAAGAACGACTGTATCGTGTAACGTTAAAATCGCGTTACTCGATACAAGATGTTTCCGAAAATCTTGTAACGTTATGCGGTTTTAACGATATACGGTACTCGCGTTATACGGGGTATTACTGTACATGGAAGCCTGCAAAAATTAAGGAACAAAAAACCCTCTTTCACCATTTTATTTTCCTCAAAAACCAAATTGGAAAGGTTTCTTCCACTTGACATTTTTCTGTTGATGGTGGATCTTCACATCTCTAGGTTTGCTTTCACCTCTAAGATCTCCTTTACCTAAATCTGCAATTGTGTGGTAATTTATTTTGTAGAATGGCACTCTATGTACATTAGACATTTTAACCATAACGGTAGTTCCCCCACACCTATGATTTTTTCCCAGTTTATTGACTACAGTTGTACCTCACTTAAAGAGCATAATGCGTTCCACAGGATTGCTCTTTAAGCAAGTTTGCTCTTTAAGCAAAACACCACTGTAAATGACCAATTGGGGGGGGGGGATTGCAAACCCCAATTTATTTGTTAAGCAAGTTTTTGGTTGGTTTTATTTGTTAAGCGAAGCGAACATTCAGAGAAAATTCTGCTCTTTTAGCGAGTTACTCTTTAAGCGAGACGCTCTTTATGCGAGGTTTTACTGTATATGCTTTCTCCAATAATGACTTTCTGGGATCTGATACAGAACCTTTCTTATGGCAAACATAGCAAATTGGGGATATCTCTATATCTGTTACTTTTTCATTGGCACCTACAGTCTTGAAACATAAGCGTCCCTCTGTCCAAAGACTCTTGGGAATGTAATTTTCCAGAATCTTCAAGTAACCTCAACCAGAAGATTATTTGTTTACGGCACTTCATTTTCACCCCAACAAAAAGAAGCTCTAAGTGGCTTCTACATCAAGTCTCAAACTCTTTGCCCCCATGATGCTGCAGAGAATACTTGTAATATTGACATGGGACAAGGAATTCTGGGATATATAGCTTTAGGATGAGTATTTGGGTGCCTTAGGAAACTATATAATCAGAGGTTTGTTGTCTTACTTGTGTGTTTTCATGGTTGTCTAGCTGAAAGAAAGCCCCATGTGGATCATTGCTCAGTTCATGATCAATGTAAGGCAGTGAAATAACTAAAATAACCACACGTTTGCTAGACCTTGGCACTCCAGATGTTCTTGCACTTCAATTCCCAGAAACCCTGATCATCAGGAGTGCTGTCTTGGGCTTCTGGTAGCTGAAGTCCAAGAACACCTGGAGTGCCAAGGTTGGCCATCACTGATGTAGGGTGTTACAATCTTGAAAAATTATATTCTGAACTAGGTTTAGTAAAATTCTAAAGTTTCGTAAGCTATTCTAAAAGGTTGCCTACACAGTTTGCATTCACAAGAGCAAGCTTCCCATCAGTCCGTACTCAAAGATAAGCCTTCAATGTACCTTTTGTAGAAAGAAGCATCATTGTACTTTTTCTCTGAGGGGGGGGGGGTCACTTATGTGATTCTTTTTTCTTCCAAAATACATCAGTTTTATTTATTTCCAGCATTTGTGCCCAGCCCTCTTTGAATTTCTAAAGTAGCTTGCAGCTAATGCAGTACACCATAATATAATTTTCTTAAATGAAAACTGGTATTTGCTGAGTTATAATGAATGGGTAAAGGGAGAAAGTATCAACTGAGTAATTCAGTGTGCTGAGTCTGTGCTTAAATATATACTTGTAATTTCTGAATTTGGTTCTTATCCTACAATAACCACACGATTGATAGACTTGTTTCAAACCAGGCAGATAGTAATCATTCATACAACATTAAAGTAATTCTGTTGATTAATTGCTAGAACGAATGTACTGGCCCAGGTCAGTAACCTAGGAGTGTTGTTTCCTCATGCAAGCAGAGTCTTGTCTCTGGAATTTCAACACCTTCCACCCAAGCCTGTCGTATCACCTCCGGCCTCTAAACCAGATGGTCCTCTTATCTCCATTGGCCTGTGATAGTGATACAAAACAGAAACAAATGCCAAGAGAACAGTGATCATGACATTTATACAAGGATTGGCCTTTCCAAAGGGCAACACATGTTGATTGGCTCACTGCCAAAGCTTTTATTAATGGCTCCATCCAGTTCCCTTGATGGCCCTTCTCAGCCAAGCATACGTTCATTTCCTTGACTCAGAGTTGTCTCTCATACAACATTCATTGCCATTCAAAACAAGCTGCAAATCAGAATCGGAATTGCTCTTCTCTTCTTTACCTGCGTTCCTTGCCTATAGCTGTTGTTTATAACATTTTTAAAGGACAGAGATGCTCTCATAACCACATAAACTTGTAAAATACAAGATTGCATTATCTTGTAACAAGTCAGCATATGACTGTTGTGAAAAAGCCAAATATCTATAATAAAGCTGCTGCTAATATACTTTTATACAAATTTGTAGTGTGGTTTTGCTTGGAACTGTGTGGTTCTAGTACTCGTGCCACCAGCTTGTAGATCTGAATTTTTTAAAAAAGGAATAACCTTTTGGACAATGCTTTTCTACTATGAGAAGGAGTTGATATATTTGGGGCTTTTCTTGCTTGGAAATAATGGTTGGGTAAGTTGGGGGTAAGGTTGGGATGGAGAAGGTAGAAATAAAAGAGATTGTAGGGTTAGCCCCATGATGGTGAACCTTGGCACTCCAGGTGTTCTTGGACTTCAACTCCCAGAAGCCCAAGTCTCTGTGAATCCACACAAATGAATCCACATGCATCAGTGCAATAAACTCATTTATGTTGATTCACAGAGACTTGGGCTTCTGGGAACTGAAGTCCAAGAACACCTGGAGTGCCAAGGTTTGCCATCACTAGGTTAGCCAATGATGCTCCGTAGGGGAAGACCAAGGAATTTTAGAACTATCTTCCACAAGATTTAGTAACAAGAAAAACCCATGGCAAGGACATTGGTATTAGTTTCAGTATTAAAGGCAATATGTCTTTGAATGCCAGTAACTGGGGAATATGAGTAGCATTATTCTGTTGCATTTATGACCTTGTAGCTTTCCCACAGGCATCTAGTCACACTCTGTAAGAACTGAATGCTGGCTAAGATAAGACTGCTGTCCAATCCAGTATGTTCAGTCTTATGTTCTTGTTACTGAGACCAAGTTAAAAAAAAGTGGCTATTTAGAGAAGAGACAAATGAGTTGGGTTTAAAATGTGGACCAATAACAAGTTGATATAAGGAAAGCTCTTGATAGCTGGGTTGATAAGACCTGTCATTTGTCAGAAGTAATTGTGGAGCCTTCCTCAAAGAGGGTGAGAAGCTGCTTAGGACTGTTGATGATAGCTGAATGTACTGCATGTACAGTAAAACCTGACTTACGTATGCCTCGAGTTATGTAACATTCAACTTACGTAATGATTTTTGCACTAAACTCATGTCCCAATTTACGTAAATGTCCTGATTTATGTAACACAATTTCCTATAGGTTTGCTTTGAGTTATGTAAAATATTCATTTTTTCTGTGGGTTTGCTTCGAGTTACAGAACAGACTTTTTATGTAAGTAGGGGTTTTACTGTACTTTGAGGAAGGCTAAATACCATTTCAGTTTTTCTCACTTGATAACAAGAGGTAGGATAATTGTATTCAACCCGAGGCAATGAATCATTCTGAAATGTCATGAATGGCCTGAACATGAAGAGTTCAGTTTAAAAAAAAATTTCTATACCCCTTAATGCTGCCTGAAATCACTCTCTCTCTCTCTCTTTCTCTGATATTTTTTTGTTCCCTTGGTTACCACAGATGCCTAAGAAGTAGAGGAACCCTTCCCTAGATCCCTCATTTTAAATCATGAGTTTAAAATCTGTGACCCAAACCATGTTGTTTACCATAGTACAGTATATTGTAGTAGATAAGGCCTATTGAACCAGTCATTCATCTGTAAGTCCCATTGATACAAAGGTCACAGTAGGAGAATCAATGGGACTTAAAGAGGATTTGATTCATCAAATTCCAAGTGATTCAGTGGGTCTATTCTAATGCAATTTAGTATGCAAAGTAACAAGATTTTGACTAGTGTGTCACATTTCCCCCATCTCCATAATTTTGATGCAATAATTAGTTCAAATGTCAGTTGTGTTTGCCTTTTATTTAATGTTTAATAATAGTCCATTTCTAGTTTGAACATAACAACTGTGAATTGGACAGTTCAGACATCTTTGATCAAGAGCATGTAACTTAATCACTGAGATTAATATCTTGTGTGCTATTATTAATTACAGAAATTAGAAGATATCATAAGCTAGAAGAGTGCATATTTTTAAAACAACTATCAGAATTCTTCATACTACTACAGACCTTCTTAGTCCTGAAATGTGAAATAACACCTAAAGTAATGCATTATTACTAAAAACAAATGTGTACCTTTTTATTTTAACTATATATTATATTTAATTATATTGTCAGCTCTTGTTTTGAGAGGCTGTCCTCTTAATCCCTTTCATGATCAGTATCTATGCTATGTAGATTCAAGATGAACAGGATAACTGAATATAAATGAGGGGAAGGCTGGTATACTTTAATATCTACATAGCCAAGAGAGCCTTAGCATTCACAGCATTTCATCCTCTTGTCTTGACTTTTGCCCTGATTTTTTTCCACTGCTAGAGGTTCTAGGATAAAAGTCCTTTATCTTAACACATATATTTCTATCTACAGACATAAAACAGCTGTAGTTCAGTGGCCTTGCTTTGAATACAGAAAGTCTAAGTTCAGTCCATTGCATCTATAGGAGCTCAGGGCAAAAAGATCTGTAGCCGGCCAATGCAAATAATACAGAGTTAGCTAGATCAGATAGAGCCGCCGTGGTTAAGATGCTGAGCTTGCTGACTGGAAGGTCAGCAGGTTAGCAGTTTGAGTGCTGTGTGACAGAGTTAGCACCCATTATCTCTCCCAGGTCTTGCCAACCTAGCAGTTTGAAAGTAAGGATTGTTCCATTTGCTCTAGTGTCTAGTCCTGTCTGCCACATGACCATGGAAACGTCTGTAGACACAGACGGAGCTGGTACTGCACCTTAAGAGTCAGAAACTACTGGCTTATGAGCAAGGAAGACCTTTACCTTTATTAGCTAGATCAGAGGTCTGAGGCAGCTAGAGACAGTTTCCTGTGTCCTTAATTTACACTAATAAGTACTTAATGTCTAGTCTGTTTTTCATTTATTTCCTTGGGGAACTAATTCACTGATTTGCATATGTAGCTTCTTTATGTCCATCATAGCATCCAACAGCCTATGGAATATGGAAGCTTGGGGCCAATTTAACAAGATCCCACTTGTGCACAACCAAGCATCCAATTAAGCATCTTGTTGCATCATTGTGGTGGCTTCCACAGTTGGGAGTTGGAGTACCAGATTTGCATGAATATTGAACAGGATATTTCTGCTCACAAAATTGAGAAGACCATATGTGCTGGAATTCTGTCTGAGCCTGAAACTCATCTAATTTTTAATAGGGCACTAAATTGTTTTCTAGCATGGCAAATATATTGAAATTATTGGAAGTATTGTTGGCTTGGCACCATGAATTAAAATCTAGGAGTTTTCCTCCTTTCATTTCTTACTAAGGGTCATCTTAAAATGTTAACATGAACATTTTCAAATGAGGGACTATATAAAGTAGTGAATATCTTCTTCAGATGCGTTAGACCTGGTCCTCTTAGTCGTGCTTCCTTTGAGATTAAAAAAATAGTTCTTTAGCTTTTGATTTAAACATTGGCATTAAAAGTAATGGGGAATAAATTAATAACATCCGCTATGCTGATGTCACAATGTTATTGGCCACAAACCATGTAGCTCTTCAGTTGATGCTGGATCAATTTAGAGTAGTGGTGGCGAACCTATGGCACACATGCCAAAGGTTCCACTCAGAGCCCTCTCCTTGGGCACCCGTGCAGTCATCCCAACACAGAGTTTGCCCCACCCTTTTGCCCAGAAGCCCAATGGGGGCACTTCCTCCCCCCAGCACAGAGTTCATCCCACCCCTCTGCCCAGCAGCCCAATGGGAGCACTTCCTCCCTACCCCCAGCACAGAGTTCACCCCGCCCCTCTACCCAGCAGCCCAATGGGAGCGTTTCTTTCCTCCCCTGTTGCTGTGGTGGTACTTGGCAATAAATAAGTGGGTTTTGGGTTGCAGTTTGGCCACTCATTCTCTAAAAGGTTCGCCGTCACTGAGTTAGAGCTTCAAGTGCAGAATATGGGTAGGATCTCAACACCAAAAAGACAAAATATCTGGCTATAAGCCGAACACCAACTTGGGGCAAGCTAATGGCAGGAACACAAGAAAGTGAAAGAGTGGATAAAATCGTCTATTTGGGGAGTATGTTAAATGAAAATTGGGATCCCGAGGTAGAGATTAAAATTTGAATAGAAAAAGCAAGATCCACCTTCATAAAGTGACACTTGTTATGCAGTAGAGATCTAACTCTTGCTACAAAGATCCGAACAGTGAGATGTTATGTATTCTCAGAGTTGCTATATGGAGTTGGACATTAACTAAAGCATCTGAAAAGAGAATCAAAGCTTTTGAAATGTGGATCTACAGAGGGCTGCTAAGGATATCCTGGGTTGACCATGTGACTAATGTAGAAATATTGCACCGGATGGTTTAAGACCATTAAGCAAAGAAAGTTCCAATACCTTGGCCATATCATGAGGAACAACATAAAGTATAGAGTCCCCCAACTCGCTATGTAAGGAAAGATCCCTGGGAATAGAGGCCCTGGGTGTAGACAGAGTTCATGGCTGAAGAACCTGAGAGACTGGTGTGGCATGTCCTTGGAAGAACTGTTCCAAGGAGTTAAGAACAGAAAGACTGTTGCCATGGTGATAGCCAATATCTGGAACTGATATGGCACTGAAAAAGAAGAGCTTTTGAAGCTAGCATTAGTTTTGTGGGACTATTGCATATCATTTGACCTTGCAAAATGATATGCAAGACTAAATCACTATTACAAATAACTAAATTTTCATAAATAACACAAAACATCCAATGTTTATGTCAAGAGACTTTTGGGTTGTGCAGCAAGTAGAAACAAATTTTGAAGTTGCTGCAGAAGTTAGCATTATTTAATGTAATTAGAATAGTGGGTATAATAAACTAATTATTTTTGTTTTTTAATTCTTGTTTCATTAACAGACCAGAGACGACTTCCTGGGTCAAGTGGATGTACCACTTAATCACCTGCCGGTAAGATATTTTGCATGTCATCCCACTCCACTTTGTGAAAGCTAATGGAAAGATGCTTAAACAATGTAACTTAATATATGCACTACATTTTACACATAGGCTGAGATCTGTTTGCTTTGCATGCCTACAAAAGGCAAACAGCATCCATTTACTCACTTGTAGACAAAAATCAACAGATTGCTCTTGGGTTTCTTCAGTGTTGCGGGAGGGGAGGGGATTTACTCTCCTACTGGCTTGCCATGTACTTAAGAAGTCCCACTGACGACTCATTAATTGCCATCTAGAAGCCACTGAACATACTTTGCCTTCCATGGGCATAATATAATGCAACAGGATATCAGCCAGCATAATGGATGCTTGAAAAATCTGCACATTGGACAATACATTTTATTATTCATTTGTGTGTCCTGATGTTTGGATGTATGTCTATATTTAAATAATTTCTATCCTTTTGGGTCCTTTTTAAAAAGAAAGATAGGTTTAAAATATTTTAAATAAATAAATATTCATCAGAAAGTATTTGAAGTTGGCAAATACATACACAGAATTCCTATTCAGAAGAAGAAGAAGAGAAAGGATTAAGAAATCATGCCATGTCTGTACTTCCAATTAGTGTGTCACCACTGGGGCCAGACAAGGGTAAGCCTTAAGTCATTCTCTGCACACACACACACACCCTAGGCTTGGAGATATTTAGTTTCAGCACAGCTTGACCTGGTCTACTGAAGGCTGAGCTGGTTCTCAGACAACATGCTGTTTAGGACTGCATTAAGTGAAGAGTTCTTCATTTCAGTTGGGATTAATGCAATGTGGAACTCAGCGCCAAGCCAGTGAAGGATTTCTCATATTTTTTTTTGTAACTTGCTTGAGCTGTAGAACATTCTCCTGTTTGCATTCAGAAGCAGTTTTGGAGTTGGGGGTGGGGGAACTGTTTGAAACTGAAAAGCAGATCATGTTCCATTTTGACAAATAAAAGGTTTCACATAGACTTGGCCTTTTGATGAAATCTAACTGAATACTTAGTTCTTCAGGATATCTGTGGGAGAGAATGCTTTGCAGATATACCTTTCAGAAAAGAGAGAATGAGGTGAAATGAATTCTATAAAGCTAAACATTTATTTCTCTATTATTTGCTTCCTGTTGTGAATAAAGGGAAGAAGAAACTTTTCACAGATTTAATAGGATAACCATGCTGTCAGCTGGAGAGCATGAATTCTTCTTGCAGAAATATCAACTCACAGACAAAAACCCAACAATGACCCAGATAAAATCCCATTCTACTGATTTAGGAAATGGATTCCCAGTGGAAGCAAGTGATTTCACTGTCAGCTAGACAGTAGAGCCATTCCAAATTTTGGTCTGAATTTTATAGGAATGATTATGGTTGCTGAATCCAACTCCTAAAATAGGCTCAGCACCTAGAACAGGGATCCTCAACCTGCACCCCGTGGGTCGAATGTGGCCCATGGTACCATTTTATTGGGGGGGGGGGCACACCTCCACCACACCAAGAATTGCCATGTGGTGGAAGAAGGGCAAAGTGGCCATCTGGCCCCCAAAGTTGCCTGAGGGAGTGTGACCTGGCCTCTGGCTTTAAAAGGTGGATAACTCCTGACCTAGAATAACAGCTTTAAAGTTTGGGATAAAACATGGAGTAGATTCACTGTCCCACTGATACTAGCCTATACTGTGTGTTCATATGCCTGAACAAGTATATGTACTTTACCAATCAGGGAATCCATACAACCATAGCTCAGAGTACAAGTAGGTCAGGCAGTGGAGAGAAACTGAAAGCTCTGTTACAGTGGTTTCCAGTCTGATGTCCCCAAGTTGAACCAGTATTTGGGTCACTCTAGAAACAGCCTGGATGATCAAGAGGGGTTTTGAGAACTAAAAACCATCAAAGTCTGGATACACTATTTTGGAACTCTTTGCACCTATCATTTATACTGGACTATAATCAGGCATAGGGCTGCAGTGGCTTAGTGGTTAAGCCTCTGAGCTTGATGACCAAAAGATGGGCAGATCAGCAGTTTGAGACCCGAGTGCTGCATGACGGAGGGAGCTCCCTTTGTCCCAGCCAACCTAGCAATTCAAGAGCAAGAAATTGCAAGTAGATAAATAGCTACTGCTTCAGCAGAAAAGGTAACAATGTTCTGTGCACTCCATTGTCTAGTAATGCCTGCCACATGACCATGGAAATGTCTACAGACGCAGACAGCTCTGGCTCTTTGGCTATAAATAGAGATGAGCACCGCACACTAGAGTCGGATATGACTGGCCGACCTTTTCCTAAATTGCTCAGTTAGCTAGGTGTCTGGCTGTGGAGCCAGAAGTTGAGAGTTTGATTCACTAACATGTATCCCAGGAAAAGATCCAACCTGTGTAGCCTTGGGCAAATTGTACAGCCTAAGGTTACACCCAGAAGAAGCAAATAGTAAACCATTCTGAGTATTGTAAGACTAGAAGACAATGGAAAAGGTATCCCGAAATCAAAATTGATAGCAATTATATTATATTATTCCAAATACTATATAACTGCCCAACAGCAAATATTTTCTCTGTTAAGTTCCAATTCTACAGTCATTTGGTAGAAGCTTTGTAATTATGTGGCATGTAGTTCCTTCCATGGATTTACAAAAATCCACACCAAAGTAAAATGTAGGCTCCCTTGAAATCTGACTGGACCTCTTACTGAGTTTCCTTCTTCATTGGCATTTCTTCATTTTCTCAGTGGAAAGGAAGAACAATTCCAGGCTATGTTTTAGCCATTTCTGTTCAGCCTCTCTTGGTGTCCTGACTGCTTTAAGTTCATCTTTGTCTAGGACTTTAACATGTTTTCAGTGCAGCTGTTCTCGTCGATTTACTTAAGTAATGCATGTTTTAAAGAAGTGTCTGAGCAGTTTCATTATTGGGTTAAGTATACACATTAAAAATTTACAACATAGTTGGAAATCTTCCAGTTTCTTCAGTCAGCATGTGCCATTTTATTACTGTAATTAATCACTTCTGCTAAATGTACAAAGTGCACAATAATTTTTTTTAAACCACATTTATTCTTGAAAGACCCCTGCTAGCATGGCTGTTGCCTTGAGGTAAAAAGAAATCTGAATGATTTTACAGGAAATTTTTGAGTCATATTTCTAGTCTTTATTTACATACTACAAACCCTTCCCTGTTTCGTTGAATAGCTCTTGATATTCTACTAACTACTGATTCCAGATATTAAAGGTTCACTGTATAGGCTTTTCACATGTTATCGAAAATCTGATACCCACAAGGATATAAATTTCCCAATACCGTACATGTGAATAGCAAGTACAGATGTCATGTACTTGGATTGTTAGGTGTTAAAATAAACAAATAAAATGACAAAGTAATAATAGGTTTGAAAACTTTGCACAGCCTATATTAAGCCATTATAATCACAGTTATTAACAACAGGCATTCCCAGACATTTTGGAATATTTTGTAATTATTCTTTCTCCTTCGTGTTGTTTGGGGATGCACACTGATGGGTTCTGCGCCTGCGCTGAATCCTGAGCGGAGCTGGAAAGCTGATTGGATAAAGAGTTTTGAATGTGGGACCGCCCACCATGCCCAACCCCTTTAGGTGCCATTTCGCGCTCTCCCCTCAGTTTGCTTTTTTCCGCTGCGCAAGCAGGAGCCTGGAAAAAAAAAGCTGTGAGTACTTTACTGAGATTGTCTCAGAATCTTCCAATTTTTTCTACCTTACAATTTTTCTCGGACTAGGGGAATTGTTCCCTTGGTCCTCGTGTGGCTGGGGCTCGCCCTCAGCCGCCGGTAAAAAAAAAAAAAAAAAAACCAGAAGGAAACCGTTCCTTCCTGCAATCTCGTGCCGGGGCCGCCCGGCCGGGATAATTTTTTCTCTTCGGCCATCTACCTCGGTGGATGGCCTCAGCAGCAGCGTTCAAGCAGTGTCCGTCCTGCAAGAGAAAGTTCCCTAGTTTGGACGGACACGTGCGCTGCCTCCGCTGCCTCGGGGAGAGCCACCAGGTCCAGACCTGCGAGGTGTGTAGAGGCTTCTCGAAGGCCGCCATCAAGAACCGCCAATACCGCCTCCAAGCCTACCTCATGGAGGCCGCCCTCGCACCACCGCCTCCCCCAGCTCCAGAGCAGGCCGCTGCCTCAACGTCTGCTCCTTCGACCTCTGCTCCTTCTTCACGGCCGTCGGCCTCTGAACTGTTTAGACGGAAGAAGGAGCAGGAGAAGAAGAAGAAAAAAGATAAAAAAGAGAAGAAGAAGCGCCGCAGCTCTACCTCTTCTCTCCCGCCGACCCGGGGACCGGCTCACCTCTCGCCGCCACGCTCCCTAGCATCCGCCCCGGTTGCAGCCCCACCTACGCCGGGCAGGATGCAGGTCACTGTCCGGGAAACTACACCGGAGAGGGCCCCCAGCCCTCCGCTGTCGCCAGAGGCCCTTCCACCTCCACCGCCGCGACGATCTACCTCCCTTCGCGACCATTCCGTGGCTCCTGGTCTGGCTTCCGAAGCGCCACCCCAGTTGAGCCTCATCGCCCCGTTTATCGAGGCGATGGTGCGGAAGCTGCATGCCGAGCTCCAAGGCCCTCGACCGGCACCATCCGAGTTCGTGGAGCACCCTCTGCCTCCCAAACCAACCACGGAGGCACCACCGCTCCGTGACGAGGGTCCGGCACCGAAGCGGCACTGAGTGGAACAGGCGCGGTCGGAGGCCTCTCTCCCTCCGTACCAGCTGCCTCTGCCGGGGAGCGATCCGAGATCCGCCAGGCCGTACTGGTCGGACTCGGACCCCGAGGCCTACCTGCCACCGCCCAGCGTCTCGGTGCGGTCAGGAGGCTCCGACGACTCGTCGGACCAGGAGGAGGAGGATCGGCCACCACCGGTTGCGGTTGACAAGTCCCCGGACGAGAATATCGGCTCCGTCCATGGCTCCCAACCGGAGGACCAGAAAACATACACGGCCCTCCTCACCCGCCTTGGATCCACGCTGGGAATCCGAGCGGAGGCTCCCCTGGACGAATGCGAAGATGTCGTCTGCGGCCTGGCCGACCGGAAGGAGCTAGTCCCCGTCCGTCTGGGACTACTCCCGAAGATCGCCAAGGCGGCCAAGGAGATCTGGAAGAGACCCGTCTCTTCCCATTCGGTGTCCAACAGGGTGGACTCCATGTACAGACTGCTGGAAGACTCCGACTTCCTACACGTCCACCCGGCGCCGAACTCCCGAGTGGTGAAAGGCTCCCAACACCGGACACCGATTAGTAGCACCCCCGTTCCGTCGACCCAAGAAGGGAAGAAACTGGACGCACTGGGCAGGAAGGTCTACGCCAATGCCTCCCTGTCCTTCCGTGCGTCCAACTACGCGACGGCCATGGGGGGCTACCAGTGCCGACTGTGGGAACAAGCGGAGTCCTTCAAGTCGCTGTTACCGCCGGACAAACGAGCGGACTTCGAGCGGGTCTGCATGGAAGGAAACCAACTCGCTCTCCAGCAGATCCGTACGGGCCGCCACGTCACGGAATCAGAGGCGAAGAATCTGGCCTCTGCAATCCAGCTTCGTCGCCACGCCTGGCTCCGTTCCGCTGACTTGCAAGACGACGTGAAACGGCTGGTGGAAGAGCTCCCCTTCGACGGTGAGGGTCTCTTCGCCAAGGAGACCGACACCTCCTTGGGAGAGCTGAAGGGGGACTACGCCACCATAAAACAGCTCCGTCCTCCACGCCGTGGGTCCCACCGTTACCAGCAGGACCAACCGTCGACGTCCCAGGCGGGTCCTTCCTACCAACCTCGCCCACCGCAGAGGCAAGGCGACTACTCCCGGTACCAGCCCTACCGGCCACGACCACAACCCAGCCGCCCACGCTACCAGCAGCGTCCCCAAACTGGTAAACGCGCGGAACGGAAGGGCAAACAACGTGTTTGACTCTTCCGTGACCGAGACTCTACCCTACCGCCCCCTCGCCAACTACCTATCGGCCTGGTCTGCCATCACCACAGACCGATGGGTTTTAACCATCTTAGACTCTGGCTACGCGATCGAGTTCAGGAAATGCCCTACTGTCGGACGGATCCGCGTCACCGATCCGTCCCCACCGCTCCAGGAAGAACTATCAGCTCTCCTAGAGAAGGGCGCCATAGAACCGGTTGCAGCGTCGGAGTCTCACGAAGGGTTCTTCTCCCGCTACTTCCTCGTGGACAAAAAAGACGGGGGGACACGTCCAATCCTGGACCTCCGTCTCCTCAACAAGCACATCGACGCGAGGAAGTTCCGGATGGTGACTCTTCATTCCATCCTCCCACTGATCAACCACGGGGACTGGTTCACCGTCATCGACCTGAAGGATGCCTACTTCCACGTATCCATCAGAAGGGAACACTGCCGATTCCTACGCTTCCAGATCGGCGGCGACGTCTACCAGTACACCTGCCTACCCTTCGGCCTCTCCACCGCTCCGAGGGTATTCACGAAATGCATGGCGCCGGTGGCTGCTCATCTTCGGCTGCAAGGCGTCCAAGTGTTCCCGTACATAGACGACTGGTTGGTCTGCTCCCCGACCCAACAGAAAGCCAAGGACGATGTTGCCCATTGCCTGGCCCTTATGCAGAGTCTCGGTCTACGGGTCAACTACAAGAAGTCTCAGTTGACCCCCACTCAACGAATAGACTATATCGGAGCCGTATTGGACTCTCTGGCTCTGAGAGCCTACGCTCCCCCCAAACGTCTGCTCGACATCCGCACGGTAGTGGCTCGGATCCAGGGCAGTCGTCGCGTCCGTGCCAGGGACGCCCTCCGCCTCCTAGGACTCATGGCGTCGACCACAGCAGTGATCTCGCACGCCAAACTCAAAATGCGGTCACTCCAGTCGTGGCTCCTAGCCTCCTTCGACAGCACCCACGACAACCTCGGGAAGTGGCTCACACCGACCCCCGAGCTGCGGGACCAGCTGAACTGGTGGACAATGGACCGCAATGTGACCGCCGGGAAGCTCTTCGCCCTCCCCGCGCCATCCATCCAGGTCACCACCGACGCGAGCACGCACGGATGGGGTGCGTGCTGCCTCGGGTTACGGGTCCATGGCATCTGGACACCCGCGGAAGCCGACCGCCACATCAACTTCCTCGAGCTGTTAGCGGTATGGAAGGCGATGAGGTCCTTCAGACTGTCCCTAGCAGGCCGCGTGGTGCAGATCGCTTCGGACAACACCACGACCCTAGCCTACCTCAACCGGCAAGGAGGAACCAAGTCCCTCTCCCTCCTTCACCTGACGGTCCAGATCTGGGAGTGGTGCCTGAAGGTACATGTGTTCCCCATCGGTGTCCACATCCAGGGCACGCTGAACTTAGAGGCGGACTCCCTGAGCCGCAAAGGGACAGCGATGCACGAATGGGAACTGGACGGATCAGTGTTCGACCGCCTGTGCCGACGGTGGGGCACACCGAGCCTAGATGTGTTCGCGTCACAGATCAACACCAAGTGCCGCCGATACTGCTCCCGGGCCGGGATCGGCCACGGATCGGAGGGCGATGCCTTCATGGTGCCGTGGCACCAGGAACTGCTATACATGTTTCCTCCGATCCCTCTCATCCAACGGGTCCTGGTACGGATCCGTGCGGAGAACGCCCGGGCGATCCTGATCGCTCCGTCATGGCCGCGCCAGCCGTGGTTCCCGCTACTCCAAACCCTGGCTTGCGACCGCTTCCGCCTGCCCACCGATCCGAACCTCCTCCGCATGGAGGACGGTCGGATCCTCCACTCGGATCTGCCGAGCCTACACCTGACGGCCTGGTTTATCCGCCCGACATAGCACGGATCCTTGAACTTTCAAGGAAACCTTCCACGCGAAAGTCCTACGATGCCAAGTACCGTCGCTTCATAGACTTTCTAGCATCCAGTGACCACACCGTGGACTCGGCATCCCTGCAGGATGTCATGTCCTACCTCCTGCACCTGGCCGAGTCAGGATCTGCACACTCATCCTTAAAGGTCCACTTGGCTGCGGTGGTAGCCAAGGCCCCACCCTCATCAGTTTTGTCCTCCGCTTTCAGAGACAGGACTGTTAAAAGATTCCTCCAGGGACTGCGTAATGCCTACCCTCCAGTGAAGATACCACCTCCTCAGTGGTCCCTCACTGCTGTGCTCACCGCGCTCACGAAGGCGCCCTTTGAGCCCATGGCTACAGTGGACATTAAGTTTGTTTCTTACAAAACTGCCTTTCTCGTAGCCATCACCTCTGCCCGGAGGGCAGGAGAACTGGCAGCCCTGCGGTCTGACCCTCCTTTTCTCAAGTTCTACCCCGATAGGGTAGTATTGCACCCGGACTTGACCTTTCTGCCCAAAGTCCTGACTGAATTCCATCTGGCCCAGTCCATCACGCTTCCAGCATTCTTCCTGAATCCTTCGTCTGCACAAGAGAGAGTGTGGCATTCGCTGGATGTCAGGAGGGCCTTGCTGTTCTACACACAAAGGACTGCGTCCTTCAGGAGAGCCAAACAACTGTTTGTGGCCTATGGTGGCAGGTCCAAGGGACACTCTCTGTCTGCCCAGAGACTTTCCAAATGGATCTCAAGCACCATCTACTTGGCCTATGAGATGTCATCTCTACCACCCCCGCCTCATGTCCGGGCTCACTCCACCAGGACATTGGCTTCCTCCACTGCGTTCCTCGAAGGCATCCCGATGGAGGACATCTGCAAGGCCGCTACCTGGTCCAGATCCTCCACCTTCATCACCCACTACCGGGTTGACACAAGGTCTGCTCCCGATGTCAGACGGGGCAGGTCCATCCTGACGGCTGGTCTCCGATCCTCTTCGCTGATGACCGCCCATCCATGATGCCATCGCGCTCTCCTACATCTCAGGACGCCAGCTGCCCACCATCCAAGTAAGTGAGCTTGCTAGTCACCCATCAGTGTGCATCCCCAAACAACACGAAGGAGAAGGACAGGTTTCACTTACCAGTAACTGTCGTTCTCCGAGTATGTTGTTTGGGGATTCACACAACCCAACCCTGCCTCCCCTCAGGGCTGCCGGCCTGAGATGGCCTTATGCTTAGCGGGCAGCTTTAATATCAAACTGAGGGGAGAGCGCGAAATGGCGCCTAAAGGGGTTGGGCATGGTGGGCGGTCCCACATTCAAAACTCTTTATCCAATCAGCTTTCCAGCTCCGCTCAGGATTCAGCGCAGGCGCAGAACCCATCAGTGTGAATCCCCAAACAACATACTCGGAGAACGACAGTTACTGGTAAGTGAAACCTGTCCTTCCTTGTTACAATAATATATGGGCAGTATTATTATATTAAAGGGGGGAGTGGAGCTGAAAGAATAGACCATGTGTTTTCATGGTCCATGATACTTGATTTCAGGGTGCCCCAATTATTCCCTTCTATTGCTTGGTTCTAGTTCTTACTAATGCTGTTTTCAAGTCATATTATAACTTCAGATGCGGATACAGGAAATGGTTTATTTAAAAGTGTAATTTTCATTTTTATAAATCATCAATGCCGATCATTGGGTTCTAACATTCATCTTAGCCTTGAATCTAAATTATTTCCCAACCATTTTTTTTCATAGAAAGTTCCAGAAATGATTGCACTGCATAACTAAGTAAAGGTTTCCCTTGCTCAAAAGCCAGTCATATCTGACTAAGGTTCAGTGCTAATCTCTGTTTTAAAGCCGAAGAACTTCTGCAGACATTTCCGTGGTCATGTAGCAGGCATGACTAGACATCAGAGTGCACAGAATACTGTTTACCTTCCCACCGAAGTGGTCCCTATTTATCTACTTGCAATTTCTTGCTTTTGAACTGCTAGGTTGGCAGGAGCTGGGACAAAGACGATGGGAGCTCATTCCATCCTGCATAACTAAAAGTTACACAAAATTTAAAAAAAGGTCTTTATGCTCAACCTAAATCCGATTGCTAAGTTTTTCAACTTACTGTTTTTTATCTTTTATTGGGACATGTTGGAAATACAGTGGTACCTTGGTTTACAAATTTAATGCATTCTCCGGGATGTTTTATATTGCGAAAAATTCATAAATTGAAATGTTGTTTCCTATCAAAATGTGTTGAAAACCAATTTATCCGTTCTGGAGGTCAGAAAAAAGTTTGTAAAAGTCTTTTATCTGTTCAAAACTCTTTATAAAATGCACTTTAAAGGCATAAATACTGCACAGGGACATGGTTAATCAAGCAGTAACATTTCAAACATCCAACTTCAACTTTTAAAACATGGAAAACTTTTCAAACATGGTACAGTACACTTCAACTCTACATAAACCACACTTCAACAGGGAAAACTTGGCAAACATCAACTGTTCAACATTTAAAAACCTTTTCAAAACAATTTCAGCACTTTTTGGAAGAGGAGGAGGAGGGAAACCACCCCACAATGCAGAACACACAGTAAACACCAAAAAATTCATAAACTGAGGCATTATTTTCAATGGATTTTCATTCATATACTGAAAATTATGTTAGCCAAGGTGTTTGTAAACCGACGTACCACTGTACGGTTTTGTTCCCCTTTTCTGCAGTTTTGATACTCTTTCATATCACTGAAAGCTTTGCCAGTATATCCAACTTTTAATCTTCTGCCTCAAGACCAAACCTCTCTAGACTGGTTCCTCTCTATGTATTGACTTTTAGACTCTTGATTGCCTTCAAAACTCTGCCCTAATTGCTATTGATCTGTGTTTGAACATATTTTCAGAAGTGAGGCACTAAGTGAATATGTTGTCTGAGTCTTTTGCATTAGAGTCCCATCACTGTCGTAAATAAAATGGAGTGTGTGTTAATTAAGATGCAGTAGTGTTAGAAAGAAAATCTATTCTGCTTTTCTGGAACAGCTGTCAGGGATCTGGAAAGAAACATTAGAAGATTCCTTACACCAAAACAAATTATTTGTCTATCTAGCAACCCAGTGTTTCAGACACTTTACCGACCAAGATTGAACGTGGAAACTTTTTTAAGAAAAGTATATTCTCTACTACTAGATTACAGCCTTTTTCACTGTTGGGGTTGGGCTTTCTGTCCCCATAATCAGCTTTCTCCTATATTTTTTGTATGCCTGAAAACAGGGTAAGCTTTTTCTGGAAGCGATATTGTATACTGTTTTGCATATTAATAGATCTTACTTCTCTACTTTGCCTAGTCGCATCTCCATAGTGTGGTTAATGATATGTCACTTGGAGTATTATTTTGTAGTAATTGTTTGTGTTAAATATGTGTAATCTCCTCTTGCTTCCTCCCCATGGTTGTGTTGTGTTAATAATGATGTTCACAGTGACACCTTGTGGAAGTGCTAATTTAGCAGGACTCTATGCTTTACCAAGAAAGACTGGTTACAGAGAAAGAGCCTCCTTGAAGATTGTGGTACTGTATTTTGAACCATCGGGCGTACCCTGGGCAACAGCCACCTCGTGCTGTTGCCCAGGGTACATCCACCTCGTGCTGGCTAATTTTTTGCACGCTAGGTCAAGCAAAAGGAACCGTGGAAATGAACTACCAAAAATGTGGCTTCATTTGTGCAGTTTCACATCTGGCCTAGACATAGAAGAAGAAGAACCAAGACAGACAAAAGAACCAGAGAGACATGTACAAATGCAGACCACTGAAATATCAAACTGTCAGTGAGTTTTCATGATTCATGATCACTTCTTAAGGCCATACACTGATCCTGGGTAATGCAGATTTTTTAAAATATATAAACGAGAGTCCAAAAGTAATGGCAGAAACATCTGCCTTAATGGGTGAGTTAGGAGAAGGGCAGACCGCACTGTAGGTGTGACTTTGAAACTGCATCCTTGATAGCCCACGTCTGGGGTGTATTTCTCCTCCCAACTTCTCAGACAAAGGCTTGCCCAAAAATATATATCTGTGTTTACCCCCACCCACCCATCCGCACAGTTGCCTTGTTTAGAAACTCAAAGTTCCTATTTAGCTGGGGGGAAGTTAATACAGAAAAATTGGAAAAAACTTTAGTTTATTCACTATGTGTAGCCAACAGAAGCTAAATAAAAGTCAGTTTAGTACTATTCCCTAGTGGTTGCAAACAGGCATTATCTTTAGTTTGCACTCCTGTATCCTTGATGGTGTGGGGAGGTTTCCTGTGAAAAACAGGACTCCTTTCACTTCATAAATTACAACCTGTTTGAATAGGCATGTGTTCTTGAGATTTAATTACTTGTTCTTATTGTTCTACTAATAGACTGAAGATCCAACCATGGAAAGACCGTACACATTTAAAGATTTCCTTCTCAGACCAAGAAGGTGGGGAATTTATAAACAGATATATATTGCCTTTTTCAGAAAAGATATTATTTCTGTTAAATCAATTGCTTTTTAGCTGAGAAACTTATTATGAAACCTATTTTAAAAAATAAATGTTTCCCCACCCTACACCCTCTAGCCACAAGTCTCGAGTAAAGGGATTTTTGAGGCTGAAGATGGCTTATATGCCAAAGAATGGTGGCCAAGAAGAGGATGGTGATCAGAGGGAGGATTCTGAGGTAAGTTTGCTATAAATCAGGCACTTCTAGAGCAAATTTCTTTCTTGCTTTTAACCTGTTGTGCAGTCATTGTGGTGAGGAATTCAAGTTGGAATGGGGGCACCTGTAGAGTTTCAGTGGTGTAATCATGTCCTAGCCAGGTTATCCTGCTATGGTAGTAGAGTAGACCATACTGCCAGGTTTGTTTGTTTTTTGTTTTTGCTGTATGTTTGTTTTTATAGGTCATCTTTCTCCCCATGGGGGACTCAAGAAGGCTTATAATAGTTTAAAAAAAACAAGTTAAAATACAATATTTATACTCAATGACTTTATATATATATACACACACACACCAGTGACTCAATGCTGAGTGTCAGGCATTAGTTAGCTAACCTGACCACCCTGAGGACTAACAGCTTGGGTGCCGTAGTCCACAGGGAAGGGTGATGGCCTCCAAGTGATTTAAATCTCACTTGAATCCATCTTAATGGAGGACAGCAGCTTTATCAATACTGGCCTGAAGTTGAGGAGGATTTTGCATGCCAAAAGGGCTCAGGACCAGAAAGTGACTTGCAGAACTGGATCAGTGGTAAAGGGGTCATGCTGTGATGCAGAAGGCAGATGAAAGATCACTGCATTATATTCCCAGGACAGTCTTTATGGCTGATCACCATGAGAATCACCAATATTCAGATTTGGATATGGCAGAAGAACAAGAAACATGTCCTCATCTGTCAAAAATACAGAAGGCAAAAGTATATCATTCTGGATTTAATTCAAAGCAGGGAGTAGCCACATATCTGATGAAGTGCACTACAATCCACAAAAGCGTGTGAAAAAGAAAACATGATCCTTTGCAAGGGGACATGAGGCCTCTCTGTTCTTCAGGAATGTAACCTTTGGCCTTACAGGTCAGATTCTTTAGGTCAGCTATGTGAGAACCTCTGGCCTACAAACTGGATAGAACCAACTCAGTGGGGTTACACGGGCTGCTGAAATCCCTTCCCTGAAGTCTTGCCCTTCAGCAAAGGCAGAAATTGAGAGAAACCTGATCTGTTAGGAATTTGGATTTAGTTATTTCCAACCAGCAGAGAGACTTAAGGATAGTTTGCAAAGAACAGCCGATCTTCAGTTTGCTTTTAATCTGTATTACTTATGTTTGCTGGCAATTTTAAATGTCTTTGATTTAGTGAAAAGGGAGACAAACATATTTTTAGCTACACACCTGCTTTTTTAGAACTCAGCTGAGGAGTATCATCAAGTTTAAAGAACATTTTCTGTAACCTCTTACCCCAAACTCAGCCTCTTTACTGGTCCAGCTCAGGTGTTTCAGAATCGACCATAAATTCCTTTATGATGTCCATGAAGCCCCCTTTCCTCTTTGGTTCATACCAGTGTTTACATCCATCCTGTTCAGATGTTAAGAGTCAGGATGGATGTAAAAACTGGGATGAACCCAAGATGAAGTGTAGTTGCTTAGATTATGATGGCAAATGGCTGCTCATTAACAGTTGGCTGCTTGTATTCCTGGCCGTATGCCAAGACATTTGACTGGCTCACGACTAGGGAGGTATGTAGCAACTAACTAATAATTACTAAGTAATTATTAGCAATTCACCATCTTGATTTACATTGCTACACTAACCCCAGCATAAATCTATAAGAGAATTCTGTCCATTGTGTTTGTTACACTGGACTGAGTTTTTCTCTGCCCTGTTTTTCTGGAGTTCTTGTTTATTTGTTTGTTTCCCACCTATTTCCCATAGTGAACCCTATATTTAACACATATTCTTGAGTCATAGAAATGAGAGAATGGTTTCAAATCCCTCAGTCCTTCTACATGAGAAGCACCAAAATTTCTGCTTCTATTCCTTGTAAACATTCCATTGCAGACAGTGACCTCTAGTGTGTAGCTCTCATAATGCATCATGGAAAATATATTTAGTCTTGCAGCTTCATTAGCTTTCCTTTATGCTGGGCAACATAACAAGACCTTTTATGCATTTTGGTATAGGGGGGGGGGGATTAATGATGGTGGGGTTTGCTATTTGTGGGGGGAAATTCTGGATATTCTGTTCACATTACAAGAGGGTCTTTTAAATTACACAATATACAAAGTGTCAGCATAAAATACAATTTTTGTGTAAAAGCTAAAAGTTTTTTTAAACAAATATAATGCTGCTGTAGACAAAAAAAATTCCTAATCCTTTTCACTGAGGACAAGAACATTTGTGAGTATTCATTATAACCTTACTCCTGTTCTGGTCCAACTGTAATAGGGTGCTGGCAGTTCCCTCTTCTTCAGCAGAACCTTTCTTGCATACTCCATCCTCTTTCAAGATGGCATTGCTCTTCTCCCAACATTTCATTGTAGAAACATCTTTGAGTACATTATGTTGGAAGAACAACTACAGCAAGCAAATACTATGATGGAATGCATTTTGCTTCCACTTTTTTTTGCCAAGAATATTGCCATTACAAAGCACTTCTAGTTTGCTTCCATTGTACCAGAAATAGCTGAATAGTTACATTCTCTAACACCAATTTTGCTATTTGCATGTGTGTTTGTTTCTTTTACCCTTCAAAGCATGGCTGGGAAGTGGTAGACTCCAATGATTCTCCTTCTCAGCGTCAAGAGGCACTGCCCGCACCTCCTCTGCCCCCTGGATGGGAAGAAAAAGTGGACAACCTCGGTCGTACTTACTACGTCAATCATAACAACAGGACAACACAATGGCACAGACCAAGTTTAATGTGAGTATGCATTTTTAGATCACCTGTTTGTTTGTTTGTTCAGATTTATATTGCCACCCACTCACCGAGATGACTCAGGGCAGCCTACAGTCAAAACAGCAACAGTACAGTAAAAATCATAAAATACAACCTCACAAAACAACCAAAGCAGAACACAAACTAACTCCCCTCTGGCCATTGTTGTGGGCCCAGAAGAGGGGGTAATGTCCTCAGCCACCTGCCAGGCCATGGAATCTTCTCCCTCAGGCCATATAACCTATAACTATATAACCTATACAAACCTAAAGTTTGTGAAACTCACTGATGTGTCCTGCAATGATGTTGTTGTCAACTGCAACTCATATCCGAGAATGACATTTTTCCTGCTTCAGGAAAAAAAATGCAATGCTGTAATACCTTTTTTAAAGCAAGGGAATGTTGATACAGTGGGATTTGTCACATCTTATTCTCTTGTCCTAGAGTTGTCTTCAAGACCAAGGAATTTTAATTAGAGGCTCTGCAGTTGATTTTTGTATTACATCCAATATTGCTGTAAACTAGCTCTGTCATAATTTGCTTAGTACTTATTTACACAAATACAGTTTATACTATTATTGAAGCTCTGTATTTGTGCCCTGTGAAAACTTGACCTGTGAAGTCCTTGTTGAAACACATTCTCTTTGTAGCTCTTCACATGGGCCAGTAATTTGATGATGCACTGCAGGTATTGCTTATCTTCAGGGCCAGAAATAGGCAGCTCTCCAAAGGTCTGCAGGATACGCATGACAATCCATTTTTCTATTTCTATGTTGCTTACAGAATTATAGGTTATTGTTAATGAGAAAAAAAGCCCCCTGGATTCTAAAGGAGCTGTGAAATGAAATGAAGTTGGGGATATGGGCAGCTTGGGGTCCCTCAAAACACAGCAGAATTGCCCTCTTGTTCCCTACAGCTGGAGAGCTCAGTGCAGAGCAAAGGTTGGAAGTTCATTCCCACTGTGCCTCCTTGATAGGGGCTGGACTCGATTATCTATATCAGGGATGCCCAAACTATGGCTGGTGGGCCAGATCCGGCCCCAATGCCAATTCATCCTGCCCACAAACCCCTCATTGCTCCTGGAAGTGGAAGTAAAACACGCCCATATGAGGACTTCATGGGCCGGATGAATTGGCATCATGGCCCAGATCTGGCCCACAGGCCAAAGTTGAACCATAGAACCGGCCCATGGCCCAAAAGGTTTTGGCATCCTTGATCTATAGGGTCCCTTCTAGCTGTGCTGTTCTAAAATTATTATTATTAAGATTATAGTGGAACCCCCTCATTTTGTTTGTTTTTAAAGAAAAATATACAGGCTCTCAGGATACTGGGAGTACCCAAAGGGGACACATTTGGGCCCTGAAAGAGGCTGCATGCAGGTCACAAGCAGCAGATTTATGACTTCTGTTGCAAAACGAACAGAACAAGAACAAAACAAAAAAAGCCCTACAACAGTTGCATAAAATTTAATCAAATCGGATTAAATGGGAAATTTTCTCAATGTAGTGCATCAGTTCTAGTTACTACTGTTTTCTACCTGATAACACACCAGTGAGGCACTTTTTTGTACAATACTAGTTGTCTTATTTTGCAGAAATGACTTGGTTGTGCCCTCGTTACCTTCAAAAGTACCTTCACATTACTTCTAACCTCTCCCCCTGGTCATATTTTAAATGCAATTTCAAAGTTAAAATTCCATCTTTAAAAATAAAAAAGGATGAAGTCAGTGGTACAGTTGGCCTACTAGATCCACAGAGCATACATTTCCAAAAACTGCCACAGGTATCTGAAATTGCAGAAAGTAGTGAACTGTATAATACTAAATTGTATATAATGTATATAGGGACTGCAGTGGTTTAGTGGTTAAGATGCTAAACTTGACGATTGGAAGGTCATCAGTTCAAGATCCAAGTGCTGCATGACGAAGTGAGCTCTCATCGTCTGTCCCGGTTCTTGCCAACCTAGCAGTTCGAAAGCAAGAAATTGCATGTGAAACCACTTTGGCGGGAAAGGTCTGACATCTAGTTATGCCTATCACATGACCATGGAAATATCTGCAGATGGAGACAGTGCTGGCTCTTTGGCTGTAAATGGAGATGACCACCACCTTTTCTATATAGTGGCCAGCAGATTCCCTTTTCCTCACCATGGCCTGTGTTGGCTACGGCTAAGTGATGTTGCTTTACAGCTTCAAGTAGGAAGCCACCCATTCACAACTTCTACTGTGCTTTGATTTCTGTTTCAATGTTCCACAGTAGCCACCAGGGACTATAGTTCCCTTCACACACACTCTCCCTGCATATATGTGTGTGCTTTTGTTCCAGAACAGCTTATGTTGTGCTCTGCCATTTCTGACTTTTTCTGACTGCATTGTGACCCAGAGTGCTAATGGGACTGTGATGGTAACTTCCCTACTCCCCAAGCCTTCAATGTGATTGTGGGTAGCATTAATAGCACATTAGCAATTTGCTTCTGCTGCAATGCATCTGGAGTGTTTACCTCTTAATACCAACAATGTAGAATGAAATGGTTAGCTTTCTCATTCTTTTAAGTGACGTCAATGTACAGTAGCACAACCTGGTTATCACTGAAGTCTACACCATTGTAATTTTATGTAATCTTCTTACCCTGGCAATGGAATTCTTTTCATGTACACAGTTCAGCACTTGTTATAATTATTCTTCCAAAAATGTGGAAAGCCTAACTTCAAATGCCATGCACAATTAAATAGGCTATGATCTCTGCTAACAACAGGCATTAGTTTAACACCCAGTTATTTTTTGCTTTTTCAACAAGGAGATTTTTTTTTCTTTCCAGTCTGATATAAAAGCAAATAATCACACTTATATGATATACCATCCCATAGCACTTAGTGTATTATCTGGGCAGTTCATAACTTAATTAGCATTTTGCCCCCAACATATTGGGTACTCATTTTGCCAACCTCAGAAGGATGGAAGACTACCTTGATCCCTGGTCAGGGTCAAATTCACAACCTTTTAGTTGCAGGACAGCAGTTTAACCACTGTGCCACCAGGGCTCCACTGCATGATAACTAGTTAATTAATTAATTAATATCCACCCATCAAGGATATTCTCTCTCTCTGGGTAGTGTACAACAAATGAAGATATTTTTTACAAATAACAATATAAAATGAAAAATAATATAACACACAAAAACAACAAACAATAAACCAAACAGAATAAAGTATAGACTGCTTTTATCCATGAGTCTGAATAAATTTATATGAGTGCCATATAAATTTATATTTCCACAAACAGTTATTGAAATACTTTTAACAGTTCCAGGTTTCAGTAGGGGGGAGTTGATTTATTAAACATGTGGCATTGACATTTAAATGTGAATTGTCATCTTGAAACACTGCATTGGCTGCCAGTGTGCCTCTGGGTGCAATTCAAGGTGCTGGTAATAACCTTTAAAGACTTTCATGGTAGTGGACCAGGATACTTAAGAGACTGCATCACCCCAAGGTCATCTGCCCGTCCCACCAGAGTAGACCGGAGGGGCTCCCTAGTGGTTCCACTAGGAGGAGGGCCTTCTCCGTATCTGCTCCGGCCCTGTGGAACCTTTTGCCAACTGAGTTGCTTCTCCAGGCAGAGTTGCTAGCCTTCAGAAAGGGACTAAAAACCTGGTTAGCGCAGCGGGTGTGGGGTGCCTCCGGTGTCGTAGCCACCCCCACCCCCACCACCCCGGTATATATAAAGGCTGTCCAGGTGGTTAATTTTATAGGGAGGGCATTTTAAAATATTTTAATAGTTTTTAAAGTCTCAAGTGTTCTTTTAACTTTTTGTATGATGGGGATGTTTTATGTTTTGAATCTTTGATGTCAACTGTGAGACGCCTGGAGTTGCTTCGGTGAGGGAGACGGCTATATAAATACTGAAAAATAATAAATAAAATGATAGAATTGTTCTGCAGATTGTTTTTTATAATTGTGTATCAACTCTATAAACACCCAGCAGTTAGATCACATTTCAACTACCATAGCTTCATCCTACTGTATTTTAATCATTGTGTTTGTAATTTGATGGGAACGCTTAGAATTCCCTGCAGTAGAGCAGAGGAGTAAAGTAGAGCTCTCTAGTGGAGAATTATGGACATTTCACCAAATTACAATCTGTTTTCTACCACTTTCCTCCAAGAATCTAAATGAGGAAAAATCACGAAGGTTGAAATATCTTCTCACCTCAAGTGAGATGGGGTTGTTTTTTTTCAGTTCCTTTGGTCTGATCTGGTGTTAGAAGGATTAGCTGACAAGGTTGCCACCTAGGGTACACCTGACTGTATTCACAATCTTCGTGGAAGCTTCTTCTGTGTGACTAAGTGACAGGATGTCTTAAACCTACACCAGTTGAGAAAATATACCCCCTTGTTGGTATTGTTCCACCTAAGTTCAGGAGAGAAATAGCAGCCTATGCTGAGAGAACTAAGCAAGAGAATGACCCTCAACACCCTCTGAATGGATATGTCTGTCTGAGCTGTCAAGTCTTCCAGCTCAGATCCAGGAGGAGCTTTATGGCAAGAACAAACATTCTTGAGGATACACAAGAGCAAAACCAAATTAGAAAATGGAGGAAGGAGTTCACTGGGAAAGGAACATCATCAAAGATGGATATACTATAACTGAAGATCTCAATTTCCCTTACGTCACTTGGGGGACCCTGAATAGACTGAGGATTGGAGTCCCTAAATGCAAGACCAACATGCTCAAGTGGGGACTGCTGGTGGACAACAACACATGGTGTGAATGTGGAGAGACACAGAGTCCGTCCCATTTACTGGTCTGCCGATTGCTGCCAGAGATGTGCACCAATGAGGATTTGCATTTGGACAGTGGCAAAGCAAAGAAAGTGGCTTCATTTTGGCAGTCCAGGGTCTGATCAGGACACAACAAAAGAAAACAAAAACATGACTATTTTCAGTTTGGAGATGGTTTGTCAGCCGTGATGTAGAATAAATTCTGTCAATATAGCAACAGCATTATAGTAAGTTCTACTCTGCACCTTAAACACAATGCATGTTTTGGCACAATGTTCCTGCCATATGCTGCTACAGTCATTGAACTGGCCCTTCTTGAAACTAATGATTTGAAATCTACAGACTTTATTTGTTTTGAGTACAGATTGTTCATTGTTTAATTGAACTTGCCAGGATCGCGGAGAAATAAATTATCCCTTGCTGACTTTGTTAATAAATATCAGATACACAGGGGAGACTTTATAGACCATGAAATTGTGTTTTTATTTTGGTGTTAACTTAGCAGTGCCGCTACTAATGATGCTTGTGCTCTCCTTAACTCATTGCTCTTTTGTCAACCCAACCTTTCAGGGATGTGGCAGCCGAATCAGACAACAACATCAGGCAAATAAATCAAGAAGCAGCCCATCGGAGGTTTCGATCCAGGAGACACATTAGTGAGGATTTGGATCCAGAGCCTTTGGAGGGAGGAGAAATCCCTGAAGTATGTTTGGGACTTGAATGGACCCTTCTGTCTTCTCTTAAGTGATTTTCCAAATTTTCTTTTAGAGTGAATGACTTTTTGGAATGAGAATTTCTAAACAAAAGGCAGTGATAAATAGCACAGCACAAGAGATCAGAAGAAAATGCACACACATAAGACTCTGCTGCCTAGCCTTGATATCCTCTCTGTTGAATTCTTGTCCCCTCCATTGAACTTCATTAGCTAGCATATGCTGATGAGATTTGGGCAAGTTAAGTAAGATTTGATGTCACTGTAGATACTGGGTACTGATGCATGTATTTTGACACACACTTACGTCAAATGTACATCCAGTTACAGCTGAGCTATGCTGAATTTGGTGGCATTTTCTCTTTAAAAATATGTGTGTGGTTGGATTGGATTTTAAACTGCCATATCCACAATGACTGATTACAGATAGGCTTTTCAAAAATCTCTCAGATTTAGCCACTTGTGAATAAAAAAGACATTTACATTCCACTAGATGCATTCAGATATACATCCAAAAATGATACATCTTGCCTAGACACCTGTGGTACTAAAGCTGATATTAGCAGCAAATCATTTGTGAAACAGTGACCTCTAAGAAGTCATTCTGTAGGTTTAGTTCTACAACAGTAAATTGCTTCTTTATTACTGATGGTGACTTTGCTGTCTTAACAATTATTCTTGGAACAGGGCACTTAGCGAGGAACTTCTGTAGGGCCCTTAATTACGTGATCAGTTTGATTAAATAAAATTACATTAAATTACCCATATGTATTTAATGCATTAAAAATAAAATTTATAAACCTTTCCCAACAAGATAGTTCTGTTGCAGCAAAATCATAAAGAGACCTGTGCTACAAGAAAAGTTTATAAACCAGTTCAGTTGATAACAGTGTAGCCTATTGGCTATGGTAACAGGTCAGAGATATGGAAGACTTCTTGTGCATAATACTGTATTTATTCTGTTGCTGCACCTCTGTTAGTATAAAATTAATTTGTGGAGCCATCAAAACATGCCTGTAAGAACGGTCATTGCTAATCTTTTCTTCAAGCATTCTTAGTTTAATAACATTACAATTGTTTTAAAGTAAGACTTTTTCACAAAGGATTTAAACTTCTGAGTTGAGGCTTAGCTAGAGAATAACAAACCTTTCCCCATTGGGGCAAATAAAGTGAAATTGAAGCAAATATTTTCAGTAGGCTTAGGGCCTGCTTGGGAAATAGTGTCTCATTCCTAAACCCAATAATAAACATATAAGCTTGGAAATGCAGAGCTGGAAGGGATCTATAGATCGCTGAGTCCAGTCTCTGTCAAGGCAGGGCAGTGGGGAATAGAACTCCCAACCTATGGCTCCACCCTGATTCCTCAGCCCAGTCAATAGTCACAAGCAAACGGTCTTTCTGCTGTATGCGTGTGTCCCATTTACAGGGGTGTGGGAAAAAATTGATGGTTTCCATTACCAGAATTTCACCCCCTACTTTTTAAGTATCCAGTACAGTCAAACCTCGAATTTAATTCATTCTGCGAGGCTGCTCACTATGTGAGTTTTTCGCTATGTGAAACAAACTCGCATAGCGAAAATTCCTATGGGAAAACTCACATAACGAGTGTTTCTAGGGGGAAAACTGGCATACCAAAAATGTTTGCTATGTGAGTTTCCCCCCTAGAAATGCTCGTTATGCGAGTTTTCCCATAGGGAAAGTCCAACTCGCATAGCGAACATTTTTGTTATGCGAGTCGGATTGCTTTGCGAAAAACCTGCTCATTATGCAAGTTTTTTGCTAAGTGAGTTACTCGCTAAGCGAGGTTTGGCTGTACTCTACAATTTCATTATCACTGTTTCTTCTACTCTCAACTTTGTTCCTCTCTCATGTAAAGCCCATATTACAGAATGCTATCAAATGTCAGTCATGTTGTAGTGAGTCCTTAAAAGCACATACCGGTTAAGAGCTGTGCTCTTCCCTTGCTAAACTGGGACTGTGCAATTTATTTGGAATGGATTTTCAGGGGAGTAAATAACAGATAAGGTTAACCATTGTGTGTTGTGTGTATTTACCACTGACACGTTCCCATTGAATAGCCCTGGGAAACAATTTCAGAAGAAGTGAACACAAGTGGCGATTCCTTGAGCCTCTCTCTGCCCCCGCCACCTGCTTCACCTATCTCTCGGACCAGTCCTCAGGAGCTGTCTGATGAACTGAACCGAAGGCTTCAGATCACTCCTGATTCCAATGGGGAACAACTCGCTTCAATGATTGTAAGTGTCCTTTGTGTGTATATTATACTGTAGCTCTCCAAGCCTATCTGTTATGAATGTTTTCTACTTGAAGATTAATCTTTTTCCAACTAACTTCGACCCTGTGCTTGAGCCCCCAGTTGAAAGTGACTTAAATTGAATGGGATAGACAGCTCATGGTCAAAGCTGGTGAGCATATTACCTGCAATTATAGGATGTAGAGCATAGTGAATGGATCTTAAATAATGGTGTCTACAATCCCTGTGAGATTTTACTGAAGAGTCAGGAAAAGTGCATAAATTATAACAACACATTGCAGCTAATTACCTAGGTGCTGATCACATGCCTGACAAGTATCCGGTAAATAAATAAATTTACAGCTGTCGTAAATTATTCTGGTGGCAGCGGCACAGGCCACATAAAATGGTGCGGCCTGCAGGCTGTAGGTTGCTAACCCTGCTATAAATAGATGATTAGTGACAAATCTCCCTTAACTGTAAAGATACATGTGAATGGTTATAATTAAAGTTGCTAGTTTGCCAGTATTGATGAGGATAAGGGCACCCATTATATGTTTTAATGTTAAAAGGAGGAGAAATAAAAACAAATGTAAAAGTTGAATTGTATCTAGAAGTATATCTTAGCTTAATGGGACATGTTATCAGCTTAGTACAGAAGATAAGGAAAGGTTATTTAAATATGGAAAGGCTTCAGCGTACGTATTGCTTTAAAATATTCAGCAAATAAGTACAGTAATACCTTAGATAACGTTTGCCTCGGATAACGCTAAAATCTGATAACGTCAGGGAATTTGAGGTAAACATTTACATCGCACAAACGTTAACATAATGTGATGCAAATCTATGCCTCAAATTCCCCGACGTTGATCTCTGCTCCAAAACCTGCAGGGCTGGAGACCAGCCCTGTGGGCTTTGGGGCAGAGATCTAGCAAGGCAAACATTGCTGGTTTGGTTGGGGGGAGATTGGGCACGCTCCCGATCTCCCCCCAACCAAACTGGTGCTACGAAGCTCACAGCAGCGGTGTGGCTGGAAGCAGAATGGGGGGCTCCCTGGTCAGCTTCCCAGCCATGCCGCCGCTGTGTCTTTGGCAGCGGCTGTGCATTCAGGAAGCTGACTGGGGAGCCTCCGTTCAGCTTCCCAAACACGCCGCTTCTGCAATCGGCGCTTGGGTTGGGTGCACGCCTGCCAGTACTTTCCCCAAACCCAAGCGCCAATTGCAGCAGATGGCTGGCTGGGTGGGGGAAAGAATGGGGTGCATGCCTGGTAACAACGATCCAGGCAGGGGTTTCTGAAGAGAGGCTAGAAAAGGTTTTTCCTAGGCTCTCTTCAGAACCACCCCCACCACCCCTGGACTACTAAGGGGCTTAGCCATCCGGGGGGGGGGGGCTTCTGAAGAGAGACCCTTTCCCCAGCCTCTCTTCAGAACGCCCCCTCCCCTGCCCAGTTTACTAACCCTGTTCTTTCCCCCAACCCCAGCACCAGGTTGGGGTTGAGCGGAAAGGGAACAAGGCTTTTTTTTTAACGTTGTGCGATCAATGCATCGCACAACATTAAAAACCAGATAACATTATAACTTGTGGAACCAAGTCATAACATTATCTGAGGTACTAGTGTATAATGTTTTCACAGGCAAATATACCTTTAGATTAATTGAATGAACGTGGACAACAAATCCCTATGTAAGTGGCAATTCCCATGCAAGATTCCAGAAGGAGCAAGCTGACATTGGTTATATTCTTATAAATTAGAAAATTCTGTAAATCGGGAGTGCCAAACCTAAGGCCCACGGGGCAGACCTGGCACATGGTGCCATTTCATGTGGCCCCCTGCCCCTTCAAGAAACAAAATGGCCAGCCTTTTGAAACTGTTGGGACAAAATGGTTGCCCCATCGTGCAAGCAGGGCAAAATGGCCGCCCAGCTCTTGATGCTGACTGAGAGAGCATGACCCAGCCCCCGACTTGAAAAGATTAGTAACCGCTGCTGTAAATGAACAATTCTGGTACAGTTCCCCTGATCTATTGATCATAGCAGAAACTTAACAGGACGGGGTAACTAAAAGCATGTGGAAAAGATTCTGATTGTTGTAGAGGTTTGGCATTGTGACACTATTGCTTCTTTCATACATGCCATCTTTTATAGGAAACGAAGGATGACGTGCTTGGACAGCCCAGGAATATATTGCTCATGTTTTATGCTTTGCTGACATATTAAATGACAAAAATGTCAGCCGATAAGAAACTAGTAGTGCTGAACAACCTTGGGAATGATGGGATTTCTGGCCCAAACAATCTTAGGCTATAGCAGTGTTTCCCAAACTTTGGTTTTTGGCCTTCAATTTCCAGAAGCCTAAGTCAATTCCCCAAAGCGCTGATCAGCCAATGTACTAACTTAGGCATCTGGGAATTGAAGTCAACCAGTGTTCTGGGGAACATAGTTTGGGAAACGCTGGGCTATAGTGTCATTAAACCCTTTTAAAATAGTGCCCTACATATCTAGCCAGGACTGGTAAAGAAAACATTTAGAAAACCTCTGCTAGTTACAGGCTAGGTAAGCTGAAAATAAAGCAGGAGCCTCCTGTTTTGTCTTCAAAAGGGGGAACGGATGAATAGGGGATTTTTAAAAGGTAAGATGATGCAGGGTGGGCATGGATTAAATTTCTTTCTGGCATGAATTCATTTCAGACCATATGCTGCAACATAATGGCATCTGCTGGTTATAGTGCATCCATTTATTTGTGCACCATCTTCCCAGAAGAAGCAATGGGCTCAGCACTAGAAGAGATGGTGCTCACAGTGGGATAAGGATAAATAATCAAGTACAGTAATACCTCGGATAACGCTAAGACTTGGTTCCACAAGTCTTGGTGTTATCCGATTTTTAGTGTTATCCGATGCATGTTAAAATCCTATGGGATGGATTGGATAACAGTAAAGCTCCATAGAGATACATTGTAACCGCACAGGCTTTAGCGGTTGTTATCCGATACATCCCATAGGACCTTAACGTTATTCGATCCAATTCTCCTCCCCAGATTACTTAACGTTAGGCGATTTTAGCGTTATCCGAGGTATTACTGTACCATCAAGTCAGCTCCGACATGGTGTACCTTCCTTGGGTATTTTAGCTATAGACCACACAGTCCCAGGGCACCTTCTGGGGGGTGACCTGGGACTGTAAAACCTGCCCAAGGCTTCACAGGTTGGCTCTTCCTCTGGGATGTAGAAGGAAGAACTCCTAAACTCTGGCTCTGCACTGAGATTACCCAATGTAACAAAGTTATAAAATTCAGAGCTTGGAGAAGTTATGATCTCTTCTCTAATCTCGATCAAATTCCTAAATAATAAATTGACAATATTTCAAAGCTGCAGCCTAGTCCAGCTTGTTTTGCTTTGCTTGTTTGCTCAATAAAGAAGAGAGCCATGAATCATATGAATAGGCGAGGTTTCATTGCAGTAAAGATATCCAAGTTAGTTTTGTCTTTCTGTCAGTTCCCTTCCCCACATGTAAATAGGCTTTGGGGAATAGAAGGGAGAAATGTAATACAAAAAAATAGATCTGAATTGTATTGATTGGAAGGAAAAATATTGAGCTCAGTATAAAATCCATTATGTTTTCTTTCCTCCAGCAAAGAGACCCATCTGCAAGGTTAAGATCTTGCAGTGTAACTGATGCAGTGGCTGAACAGGCCCATTTATCACTGGTAAGTGTGGTTTTCTGTGTTGTTTTTCCAGTTTACTTTTTTAAAAGAAAAATGCATTCTTTAAATCAACTTCTGTTTTCAGTGGGTCTGGGCCTGTAACACCTTCTCTTGTGGCATTTACTTGACTGTCCCATTTATCTGTCTTTTGGGAGCTCATAGATGGAGCCTAGATCCATGATGGCGATCCTTGGCACGCCAGGTGTTCTTGGACTTCAATTACCAGAAGACCAAGTCAGCACTCCTGCTGATCAGAGCTTCTGGGAATTTAAGTCCAAGAACACTGGCCTAGACCAGTGTTTCCCAAATGCTGGTGTTTGGACTTCAATTCCCAGAAGCCTAAGTCATTTCCCCAAAGCACTGATCAGCCAATGTACTGACTTAGGTTTCTGGGAATTGGAGTCCACTTGTGGGCTGTTTACCCCCTGTTGGGAACCACTGGCCTAGACCTCCGAGTACAAATATTCTTGGTGTCAACTGGAGGAATTCCTGAAACCACTTTTTTGTATGATGATGCTGTTGCTTAACCTTTCATTAGCCTGAGATTTGAGCGTTGTGTTCATCTATTTGAGATGGGAGTAGGTGTTATAAGATATGGTCAAACCTCGCACAACTAGTGTTTTGCTTTGCGAAAAACTCGCATAACGAACAAGTTTTTTGCTAAGCGGTCCGTCTTGCATAACGAATTTTTCGCTATGCAAGTCGGACTTTTCCCTATGGAAAAACTCGCATAATGAGCATTTCTATGGGGAAAACTCGCGTACCGCTCGTTATGCGAGTTTTTCCATAGGGAAAAGTCCGACTCACATAGCGAAAAATTCATTATGCGAGTCTGACTCCCATAGCAAATTTTTTGCATAGCGAGCAGCCTTGCAGAACACATTAAATTCATTATGCGAGGTATGACTGTACAAACATGTACCATGCAAGATGAAATTGGGAGGAATGATTGCACTTGTGATATATATTTATAGATGTGATTGAAAGAAGGATCATTATAATAAATTTGAAAACTTCTTGATTTATAGAGCGATTTTATGCATGTGTACTCTGAACTCAGTGGGTTTACTTCCTAGAAAGCTTGGTTAGGATCATTATTTAGTCAGGCGTGACTCAGAATTTCATGTCTGTCATGACAACTTGTGATTTAATATCTGTGTAAAGCCACTGGGAGAGGTCATATGAAGGTGAAACTCAGCATTGTTGTGTATCTAACACCAAGAGACCAGTCAAGATTTTTCAGTTTTGTGTGATCTCAATAATAGGCAAGATTGAGAGCAAGCAACCTGAAAATTAAATCCTAAGAAAGTTGATGTGCTGCTGGTCAGTAGAAAATCGAGTATGGAGGCTGAGACTCACCCTTGTTCTAGAAGGAGTTGGGCTTCCAAAGCAGGCCAGATTTTCATGTGGGAGCATTTCCTTGATGCTGCACTACTTTGCATTCCCCAGGGACCGATGGCAAGGAGTGCTTTTGTACAACCACACTGAATGGGCTAGCTACAAATTTTGCTGACTTAGAAGCAGTCATCAGTACTACAGTATGCTCTGATTGTTGAAGATGGTTCATGATCTTCATTTGGTGCATAATGCAGCAAGGGAAGATGCTAACTGGTACGCAGTATTAAGACTGAATGATCCTGATTCTGAAAGACTGGCACCGGTTGCTTGTTGAACCCAATCTGAGAAACCACTTCTCTCGTTATGAACCCCTCTGGATGTTCAGAGATTCAGGAGAGGTCTTCTTGACAATAACAACAGCTATAGAAGCCTGATAAGCATATAGGAGAGATGACCTCCCCAGGTAGTTTCCAAGCTGTGGAACACAGTTCAATCAGGAGTGCAGTCAATTTCCATTTTCACTATTTTTAGGACAGGAGGAGAAATACATCTAACTGGCTTATGATAGTGTTTAATATATTTAATGGGTTATTTTAAGTGTTCATTCATATATTGATTGAAATGTGTTATATTTTAATGGCTTCATGGCTTAATCTGTTGTACTGTTGTTTTTATTTTGTTTTAAGTACTGTACTACAGTACAGTACTTGCTAATGGGAATGCAAGGTTTAAATGCAATGCATAATAAAATAATCATAGTAATAATAACTTAAAACAGTAATATTGTGCACATTTAGCTAGTAGTAATTCCTGGTATAACAATTAGGACATACCGTAACTTCTAAGTAAACATGCTCTAGATTGAATTTTTAAGACTTTGTTGTGAAGACCTAAATTTAAGAAAGTTCATGAATTTTATGATAAATGACCTTAAGTGAATAATGCTTATTTTCTTAACCCTTAAACTTGAACCAGTGTGATGAGAAAACAGGAGAAGGTGTCAGAAAGATTTTGTTTGGCTGTTGGTTCTCATTACTTGTTAATTTTACTTTTCTTCTTTTGCTTAGCAAAGTAACTGTTTGGTATTCTATTGCTTCAAATCACCAGTGTTCTCTTTTCTAGTAATATTCTCAGACATAAATGTGATTTATTTCAGCATCCTATGCAAAAACAGATCAGAATTTCTGTGCCAATACCAGCAACCTATGTTGTCTTCCACACACATCACATAGTTTCTAAAGTTCAAGGACCTTTCAGAAGCGATTTGTCTAATAACCAAAGTCCAACTATGCACAAATACCTCAACTAAATAGACTCATCAAATGCCCAAGCGAGGATGAATAGATCCATCTATTTCTGGGTCATGCCAGTTTTACACATGCCCATTGATAAATCTATCAGAATTGTTTTTACATTAAGATTTTTTTTAATCATCATGAAAATTCTCATGAATTAAGCACAAATTTTTAAAGGCCTGTTCTCTAATTACAATACAGTAAAACACCGGATAATGTTTGGATCGGATAAAGCTAAAATCGCATAACGTTAAGTAATCTGGGGAGGAGAATTGGATCCAATAACGTTAAGGTCCTATGGGATGGATCGGATAACAACCGCTAAAGCCTGTGCGGTTACAATGTATCTCTATGGAGCTTTAACGTTATCCGATCCATCCCATAGGATTTTAACATGGATCGGATAACACTAAAAATCGGATAACACCAAGACTTGTGGAACCAAGTTTTAGCGTTATCCGGTGTTTTACTGTACGTGATAAATTTCATGTACGAGAATGACTTCTTAACCAATTTTTCTCCTCTTGAATGTCAATTAAATTGAAGCATATCACTATTAAAAGGAAAAAGAATAACAACCATAAACATAATAATTACCGTATATAAAATTATTATGGGAACTCTTCAGTGCAATGAGACTTATAACAAACCTTGCAGCAATATCACATTTTTCAGCAATTAACTTATTTCCCCTACCTGCTCCAAATGTTAATTGTTGTCTTATTATTATTATTCGAGTAGAGGAATAGAAGTGGTACCTCATACAACGATTTTAATCCATTCCATGGGGCTCGTTGTTGTACGAAACAATTGCTATACAATGCATGCATCTTATAGCAATTTTTCCTATGCGATGCATCGTACAACGATTTATTTATTTTTGCTAAGTGGTTTTTCCCATTAAAAAATTATTGTACAAATTTTTTCATAGGGAAAGATGTTATGTGGGACGCCTCCCCCCCCAAAAAAAAAAACCCTAATTGTTATACAATTTCATTGCTATACAGGCCGATTGTTGTATGAGGTTCTACTGTATAACTAACTGACAATCAGCATCTGTTGCATTAAATCAGGGGTACCCAAACTTTACGGACCACAGGCCGGTCTCGAAGTTCCTCCCACACAAAGTGGAAGTAAAACACACACACGTGCAAAATAATTACGACAGCCACTGGTGCATTTATGGCAATGTTGTGGGCGGGCGCATCTTACTTCTGCTTCCGAGGGTGGCGTGGTTTGGATTATTTGGCACCATGGGACAGATATGGCCCGTGAGCCATAGTTTGGGCACCCCTGCATCAAGGCTTTGACCTCAGTAGGTGAGACCAAAAAACAAACTAAACAAACCATGGCCTCTGTTAATTTCCTAAAGTGGCTGCATTTGTGTGTTAGAGTTTTTCTTTGTATGTGGCTGAAGAAAAGGGTTTAATTTAATTATCCTGCATTATTGAAATGTTTAACACATGGCTTTTCTCACAGACTCAAGCATAAGGGTGCTTTGGATGAGCACAAAGTTCTCCTGATTTAACATAGCCTGATCTTAATGTGGAATTATTACAATTGGCTATCATCTCTGACAGAGCAGGCAACAAAAATGCTTTGGACAATAGTGACAATTATCGCACACTTATCACATCTTGCCTGCTGTAATAATTCTCAGTTTCACTTGACATAAACCTTCTTTCTATCCTCATGTAATCACTTTAGCGCTTTACAGGACCATTTAAAAAGCTGGCATTTGTTTTCTCCATTTCCTACTGATACACATGTAATCTGTAACCTCCATTCCTGATCACCCCTTAACTGTAACAATTATTATTATTTAACAGCAAAGCGGCCCATCTAGGAGAGCTCGTTCTTCAACTGTCACTGGTGGCGAAGAGTCAACGGTAATAACCTCTTTATCAAGCTGAATGTATCATCCTCTTTCAGCCTAAACTCTTCTTTTCTCTTCTGCAACATCTCATCCTTTTAGGTCTTGTGCTGATAACTCATTTTTGAGAATTCACACTCTTTGACTGCAGGACACATGGATCTCTTCTTTCCGTGCTTCAATTTTGCAATCATTCACTTTTTCCTAGTGTTCAGACCACAAATTGTGTTTGATGATGAAACATCAGTAAAGCTGTTTTAATTCTTGGAAGTCTGCTCCCCAGCTTCTTGTTATGCCAAGAGAAAATACCTTTACATACATAGATAGGAAACATACCGGAAGAATCTAGAGAATATTTTTTCTTCTGATGGTGTGCTGACTTAGTGGTTGCTATGCATAATGTGTGGTCTGCAAGATCCCAGGCAATTGAGTAGTCAATCCATAGTGGATTCCACACCTGTGCACATATTGGGCAAGGTAGTTTGTTTTATTTTTGTGGAGAATTAGTGATAAATAGTGTGATAGGAAGTTAGGATCTATAACAGTGCCTTCATGCTGCTATAGTTAGAGGCTAAAATTAAAACCGAAGTTCAAAGCAGTAGAGAGGTGGGGGGAACAAAGAGCAACTATGATTGTTGGCCAAAATTGTTTCCAAAATCGATGGAGACTACTAGAGTTCACCAAGTATAATTTTCTGCCTTACAGTATTTGAACCAGAAGCTTTTTCTTAGCCATGTATAATTTTGTATTATCTTTTATTGTTAGTTGATATGCCAACTAATCATAAAGGTGACCTACACCCCCCCACGAGAGTTTTTTCATAATCTAAAAGAGCACATCAATAAAGTAAAAATTCTAAGGATTGCTCTTGACTTGAGCATATATATCCTTAATATAGTATTAAAAACAAAGCTGAAAATTGAAGAACATTTAATTGCATCACAGAATCTGGAGCTCCTGCCGCAAAAATCATTTCAACCCAGAATAATTTTTGACACTAAATTATTATTGTTATTATCTGTAAAAATAGTGTTCCCCATTAAAATTTCAGCAGAGCAGTCCTCATTGTCTAAAACAGAGATGGAATATTTTGGAGTATAGATCCCACAATGTACCTGCTCGCCCTTCTGGCTGAGATACTCCAAGAGATATAATCCAAGAAACGAGAAATTTTTTCATCTCTGACCAAATAAAGCAAAGCAATTAGTAATAGCAATTACACTTATATACTGTACCTTAGTAAGTGCACTCTCTGGGCGGTTCACAGAATAATTAACATTTTGCCCCCAAAATGCTGGGTACTCATTTTACCGACCTTGGATGGATGCTGTGTCAACCTTGAGCCCTGGTCAGGATTGAACTCACAATGATCTGGCTGCAGTGCAGCAGTTTAACCACTGCGCTACCAGGCTGCAAGAGAATGGGAGATCAGTGGCATTGGCTGCTAATAACTGGATCATCCCAGTTATTAGTAGTTATGACAGAGGCAGAGGCCATTAGAAAAGGCATTAATGTTGTGTTAAGGACTGACGCAGTTTTAGAACATTGACAGAGAAATGAGAGACTATACAATTCTGCTAAACATTGAGCACATGCGTGACATGTCTTCTCCTGGTTCTATGACGTTTTTAGCACCACCAGTAGGTCAGCAACAGCAGCAAAACTTTAGACCACTACATTGGAGAGACCTCTAACAAAAAATCAGCTCTCTTAAAGAGATTAGGATTTAGTTTGTGTATGTATTGGCTTGTTCCAAGAAAAAGATATATTGCCCCCTTCACATGTTTCTTGCATGACACATTAAACAACAATTTAAAGCAGGGAAATAAAATAATATTTCACAGTACAGTAATACCCCGGATGACGTTATGACTTGGTTCCACAAGTCATGACGTTATCCGATTTTTAGCGTTGTCCGATGCATGCATCAAACAACGCTTTAAAAAAAAGCCCTGACTTCAGGGACAAACCACTTTAAAGGCAGGCAGGGAAAGAAAGAGACCCAATCGGGTCTCTTTTCCTCCCTGCCTTTAAAGCCACCCCCCACCCACAGTGGTCTCTGTGACTGCAGTAGGGTCGGGGAAAGGTGCGCCTTTCACCCGACCCTACTGCAGTTGCAGAGACTGCTTGTGTCTCTTTCCCTCCCTGTATTTAAACTACAGGGAGGGGGAAAGAGAGAGACGTGATTGGGTCTCTAGAGAACCAATCACATCTCTCTTTCCCCCTCCCTGTAGTTTTCCCCGACCCTACTGCAGTCGCAGAGACCGCTGACCATTGCCTCAGATAACGCTAAGAATCATTATCCAGAATCATTATCCGATGCAAGTTTTTTCCAAAAAACTTACATCGTTATCCGATTCTAGCGTTATCCAATGCAGTCGTTATCTGGGGTATTACTGTATAATAAAACCAGGGCAATAGATGTAAAATTACATAAAATTCCAGTTGCCTGCATGAACAGGAAAGTTTTCATGAAACAGCCAAAACACAGTCAGAGAAGTTGGCTGCCTAGCTGCTCAAGACAAGCAACTTTAAAATGTTGATGCAGATACTGGGGATGATTGCTCCCATTGCTTTCCCCATAAACGGGTTGCTAATTTTTCTTGAATCATCATTAGAACAAAAGGCTGTGTGTGAAAAATGCTACCCAAGTAGAAAGTGTTAGTTGGCTCTCAACTGGATTTCACAGTTTCATTTATAGATGTGATATTGTTGAGGAGTCTTTTTCTAGCGCCTTTCTTGTCTTTTTCCCCCCTTTTGCCTGACATACATAATATAAACAGTGTTCTCACACCTTGCATTCTATATATTTTCAGAGTCGGAAGTAACCCCACTTGGCAGATCTTTTTTCAAAGGGGTTAAAAACCCTGTTCAAATGCGTACAAAGGAAATTGCTCAAATAACTTCATAAGTGCTTAGCACAGTGCATGTTTGAATTGTTTAAGCCAGGGGGGGCCAAACTTTTCGGGCCACGGGCTGGTCACATGGTTGAGCATGCCAGTCACGTGGTTCCTCCCATTAGAAGTGGAAGTAAAATGTGCAGACACATTTTACTTCTGCTTCTGGCAGCCGTGAGGGCAGTGTGAACCTGATGAATTGGCATCGGGGGCCGGATCCAGCCCGCAGGCCATAGTTTGGCCACCCCTGGTTTAAGCCATTATTATAAGAGTTCTTTCCTTCCCCCGGAAGATAACTGACAGTACAGAGACAGTGCAGAGAAAAATGTTTGCAAAGAGTGTGGACTTATATATATTTAGCATGTTTGTCTTTTGTGACCAAACAATGTTTCTTGACAGAATATGATGAAATGCAGTGGATAAATAGCTTTAATAAATCAATAAATAGCTTATCCCGTGTGGCAATGTTGAAAATTATTCAGGTCCTAAGCTCCTCCAGTTATTACTCTGTTCAGTGTACAAACTCAAAGGACAAAATACAGTACTTCAAATAAATAATCCCAGTTACCTAGATTTGATGTCATAGAAAATATGCTGACTTGAATCAGAGCTATGTGATAGTTTTGTTGTAGAGCTGTTCTGAGCCTCTCTCTGTGGAATAGCTCTGGGAAAGATTTTGTGGCAGAGGAGGGGACCTTTAATATGGATCGCTCCCTATATCTGCAGGTTCAGTATCTGTGGTTTTAGTTATCTGCATATCTAAAAATGTTCAATAAAAACCCCTGAAATATACATTTTTATTTCTATGGTGCATTATTAGAGAAGGCCAGTAGAGGCTACTGTTGGCAGTGTAATGTTTAAAAGGAGCAGAGGCAGACCTTTTGGCAGCTGTCATGTAGAAGGACTGAGACATATTAAATCGCCTCCCCTGTGTCTATGACTCAAGTATATCAATTAAATAAAGAGTTCACAGTTTTCCACAGTTTCAGATATCCACAGAAGGTCTTGGACCATATCCCCCACAGATAAGGAAGTAATTTTCAGTTACTAAAATATTCCCTCCCTGATCTTGGGGCTCCCATCAACTTCTCCAGGAAAAAGGCAGCCTTGGAATCTGACAAGGATAAAAGCCAGAAATAATGAGATTGTCAGTTTGCATGAGGATAAGCTTGTGCAGCAGGCTTTCAGCAGTTGAGAACAGTATACTAAAGTGGGGCTCAACAGGATTTGTAGTTTTTTGTGGATAGCTTTCCGTGTTGCGGCTTCTCAAAATTTATCCAATGGCAGAATTGATTTTTGTATTGTTGGCCAGATTCCAGTTGGAATCTGCCTAAAGTCAGTCTCTCAGGGACTGTGGTCATTCAGTGGTTAAGATGCTGGTCTTGATGACTGGAAGATCAGCAGGTCAACTGTTTGAGACCTGACTGCTGCACAACAGAGAGCTTCCATCTCTGTCCCAGCTCTTGCTGACCTAGCAGTTTGAAAGCACGAAATTGCAAGTAGATAAATAGGTACCACTTCAATGGGAAAGTAAACAGCATTCCATGCACTCCAGTGTCTAGTCATGCCTACCACATGTCCACAGAAATAGAGATAAGCACCACACCCTAGAGTTGGATACGACTGGCTTTTGAGCAAGGACAACCTAAGGACAGTCACTCAGTGGATTCCCTTCCTGCCATCTGCCATTTGTACAATCAGTCATCCTGGGAGCTACTTTCTTTACTTTGCAGGTGGTGTGAGATTGAGTATATGGAGATGAGCCTGCAGGAGGAACAGAACACTGACGTTATCATATTTATGTGATTGGGCAAGCAGACAGCATATATAAGTAATACCTCGGATAACGTTTACCTCGGATAACGCTAAAATCGCATAACGTTAAGTAATCTGGGGAGGAGAATTGGATCGAATAACGTTAAGGTCCTATGGGATGGATCGGATAACGGCCGCTAAAGAATGTGCAGTTACAATGTATCTCTATGGAGCTTTAACGTTACCGATCCATCCCATAGGATTTTAACATGGATCGGATAACACCAAGACTTGTGGAATGAAGTCTTAGCGTTATCCGAGGTATTACTGTATGTCATAAACAGCAGAAGGGGTGGTGGTGAAAAAGTATTGTGGTATCTTTGACACAAAAAAATATAGATTGTTTTTATGAATTCTGACATCTTTGGTCCTATTGGCAAACATGCTGGAAAAGACAATAATGTTATAAAGAGTAAAAGGCAGCAGGAGAAGAGGAAGACCAGATGTGAGATGGATTAATTACATAAAGGAACTCATAGCTTTGAGTTTGGAAGTGCTGCGCAGGATTGTAAATGATAGGATATTTGGGGGGTAAATAAAGTTGCTATAAGGCCGACAAGAAATAGGCTGGTATTTCTGAGCCCACCCTTTTGCTCTAACCTATTCCTAGAGTAGTGTCCCTGAGAACATTTCTAAAATGAAGTTCAGACCTTGAGATAAAAGCCATTCCTTATCCTTGGCTTAGAGTTTCTAACTAGACACACAAGGAGGAATTCCAAGTTTAAATCCAAGCTTAATTCCAACTTTCGCTTAGTAACTTAGGCCAATCATGATTTGTCAGCCTAAGCTACCTCTTCTTGTTATTGTGAAGCTAGAATTAGATGTTTTGACCATTTTGCAAGAAATCCAGGATATCAAAATAGAAGAAAAAGGTTAAATCTTTCAAAATCTGTTATCTTAATAACAGGATTGGTTTAGCTGCCAGGTGTTTCAGCTTCTAAACCAGGCTTTCAGTATTTTCACGCCAGGGGCCAGAATACACTTCCCCAGACAGCTAAGCGGCCCAGTCACATGGTTCCTCCCACCTGGAAGTGGAAGTAAAACGTGTCCTGCACATACATGGAATGCAGTTCTGCGCATGCATGGAGCACATTTTTCTTCCGGTTCCAGGAATGGCGAGGGTATCAGGGGCCAGATGAAATGGCATCAGGGGCTAGGTCTGGCCCACAGGCTATAGGTTGAGAACACCTGTTTTAAACTCTGCATTTGGATTTGTGGCTACAAAACCAATGATCTTACAAGACAGAGCATGTGGTAATTCTGGGATCACAGGAGGAATGTGCACACGCTGGGCTTTAATCTAAACTTTAGAGGAGGTGCTGAATCATATTTCCAAAATAGGCTTAGCCACCTGTAAAGATGAGAGTTAAATCTGGAGCCACCTTCCTGAGCCTAGAGTCAACAGCTGTCTGTGAGATAGATGTGACTACCTATTGCAGTTAGTTTGATCTTGCCTAATGCACAGGACCTGTTCTTTTGCATGAAAAGAAACATCCATTAGCTGTAAAAGGTTCAAAACAAGAAACACTTGATAGTGAGAGCTTGATTTTTAATGCTGCCAGCAGTTGTGTGTCTATTCTGTCCAGTCTTTTCACAGTCCTTCTACTCTTCATGTTGTCTGTTTTTAATGAACCCATTACATCTTCAGCAAGGATAAAAGGAAAGACTGTCTGTCATAACTGGACAGATTTTGTAATCTTTGTTTATTTCAGTGCACTACAGTTTCTCTTGCAACTTTGCTGCTCTTGCTCCAGGGGATGAAACTAATTTGTGTGTGTGTGTGAAACTACAGCTCTCCTTCATGGAAGGAGGATACCAGTGTGCCTTTCCAGTTAAACTGCTTGAGAAAAATGACCCCTATAACAAAGTTAACACTGTGATAATTTCTTGCATGAACAGCCATCAGTGGCCTATGTACATACTACACCAGGCTTACCTTCAGGCTGGGAAGAGAGAAAGGATGCTAAGGGACGTACTTATTATGTCAATCATAACAATCGAACTACAACTTGGACTCGGCCAATCATGCAGGTATGAACCTTGCTCCCTGGCAAAAACTGCTGGAATCATTTAAGTGTATAGAGTAATTTTCATCACACTGATATGTCAGCTATCAGAAGGAAAAGATACAAATGTAGGAGGACTGTATCTTGGGAGATAATTTGTTCTAAGTAATGTGCATTAGGGACTGCAGTGGCTTAGTGGTTAGGACACTGAACTTGATGCCTGGAAGGTTGGCAGGTGATTAGTTCGACACCTGAGTGCTGTACAATGGAGTGAACTCCCGTCTCTATCCCAGCTCTTGCCAACCTAGTAGCTCAAAAGCAAGAAATTGCAAGTAGATAAATAGGTACCACTTCGGTGGGAAGGTAAACATTGTTCTGTGCACTCCGGTGTCTGGTCGTGCCTGCCACAAAATGTCCACATAAATGTCTGCAGATGTAGACAGCTCTAGCTCTTTGGCTATAAACAGAGATGAGTACAGAATCCCTAGAATTGGATATGACTGGCTTTCAAGCAAGGGCAACATCTACCTTACCTTTACCTATTACTTATGGCAGGATTTGTTCTGATTAACACAGGCCAGGGTCACTTTGGATTTGCATCAAAGGTGCAGGGGCTGTGTCGTGAAATCTGTCTATACATCATTGGCTTAATAATGTCTGTGCTTAAGATAAAGAGAAGTCGAGGACAGCGTAATAGGAGGATATGCTTAAAAAACATAGACAGAGAAAGCAAACTTTCCTTTTTACCAAAATGGAGCCCTATCATCAATTTGTATTACATACAGTATTCTTGCATTTATAGACAATTCTGATCTTTCTTGTAGTCTTTTGCAATGTTGTTCCCTCTCTTTCCATGCAGCTGTGTTCTTTTTCTGAAGCAAAGCTGCCCCTTAATTACAGTTCCCTAGTGCTGGCCTTAAGACTAATGAAGGCTAGCCAGGGTTTCTTACAAACTCCCAGCTAAAAATGCAGTATGGAGTGGGTTTCAGATGCTGTTGTATGAAGAGCCCTGATCAACCTTTTTGTTTTCTTTTTTTTTTTTGAGATGAACCCCACTGCCAGTGAATTGTTTGAGGCAGCGTTTCCCAAATTTGGTTTTTATGGGCTTCAATTCCCAGAAGCCAAGTCAGTTTCCCCAAAGCACAGATCAGCCAGTGTACTGACTTAAACTTCTGGGGATTGAAGTCCACCAGTGTTCCATGGAACATAGTTTGGGAAATGCTGGCTTAATCTATATCAGTCAGCAGGTAAAAAAAAGTCTGGGTAAGAATTTACATGATCTACCTTGGCCCAGGAAAGAAAGGTAGGCACAGTAGAGGTACACAAAGCAATAGTTGGGTATAGAGGAAACTGCTAGAAATTGGTTGCTTAATCATGACAGGATAGACTCAGAGGATCTACTGCAGGGATTCCCAAACTTTTCGTGCTGCAGGCCTGACCACGCCCACTGGACAGCTGAATAGGACGATCAAGTGGTTCTGCCCACCTTAAATGCTGTCGTAAATAAATTTACAACAGCTGTGGGTGCATTTACGGCAGGCGTGGGCATGTTTACACAGGCACAGGCATGTTTTACGGGTGTCGTAAACACACCCACTTCCGTTTCCGGTAGCGGCAAGGGCAGCGGCAGGCCACATAAAGTGGTGCTGTGAGCCAGTTATGGCCTGCAGGCCATAGTTTGCCCACTCCTGATCTACTGCAATCAAAGCAACCTCATGGTGGGTGAAATGTTACTAGATATTTTGCTGAGAATTTAGTATCCCTGCTTCAGAAGATTGTTTCAAGGAGGAGTCTCTGATTGAGCTGTAGCCTCTGGGTGAGTGTAGAAGATGCCAGTTTTTCAGCTTATATCTATGGAAAAACAACTCATTTTCCTCCACCCCCAGCCTTTTACTTACTCTTTAGCTGTGCCAGCTTCTGCAGCCTTTTTTGTGAATAGTTAGAATCTGCCAAGAATTGAGGCCCTGCGGAGAATGGGGATGGGGGTATGAAATAACTGAAAGATGCCAGTTGTAACCTGACATCTGCCAAATAATATAAAATTACTCTCAGGTGATCAAAAACTGCACTGGGCTAATTAGCCTGTCAGAGCAGTCATTGGTTAGTCTTTGTAAATGTAGTCAGTAGAGCTGGTGGAGGAAGAAGCATGAGTAACTTATGCTGATGCTTCTGTAACTCAGTATGTTATACAAACTACATTGTATGCGAGTTGCATGTGATAGTCTTTTGAAACTGGCAAAGAAGTTCTGGACCTTTTCTTTTGCTTGCCGGATCAAGCAGCCTATCTAGAAAATGTGGCTACATAGTTTTGGCAGAATAGTTGTAAACCTTGAAAATTACTGACAACGTAATCAGATATAGATGTGCTTAGAATGCAGTTTAAAAATAAGAATACTGTACTGACATTTACCATATTTGCTGGCTTATAAGATGTACACAGTTATTACCAAAAAGGGCCACTAGAGGCCAATATATACAGTGAATACCGTATTTTGCCGGCACACAAGACACACTCCATGTTTCCACTGTATTTTAAGGAGGAAAGGTGCCGACAAATACAGTTATCTGCCGGCAAATACAGTAATTTCCCCCAAGTACAATATTATTCTTAAGCAATGGGTTCCCAACCCATGGTAGGATTCAATTTTTTTCACTACCTACTCTGTGGGTGTGGCCAGGGGGAAAGCCCTGCGTTGCACCCGCATTAGGACTTATTTATTTCGAAACTTGGGTGGGCGGGGCCAGCCAGAATTTCTGCTACTGGTTCTGGTGAACTGGTGCGAACATGCTGAATCCCACCACTGTTCCCAACCCACGGATCACAACCCCCAAGGGTTACCTGGGACAATTGCCACGATTGTGCTTCATTGCATTGATGAAGAGAGCCTTGGGAGGAGGGAGGGATGTGTTTTCTGTGACAAAGCAGCCATGTTACAGTAAAAGAAAAAGAGATTTTTTAATCTGTTTTCTTTACCCTATTAAAATGCCTTTTTATGCAAATGTGGCAGGGATTTGCAGGTTGCATGGCTATTATAAAAGGGGTCTGCAAGTTGATAATGGTTGGGAAATACTGTCTTAAGCCAGGGGTGCCCAAACCTTTTGGGCCACGGGCCGGTCACATGGTTCAGGGGTTCCCAAACGTTGCCCTGGTGGCTAGATCTGGCCCCCAATGCCAATTCATCCGGCCTGCACCACCCTCATCGCTCCCAGAAGTGGAAGTAAAACACGCACATACAGGGGTGTTTTACTTCCACTTCTGGGAGCAATGAGGGTGGTGCAGGCCGAATGAATTGGTGTCGGGGGCTGGATCCGGCCCCTGGGCCGGTTTGGGTACCCCTGTCTTAAGCTATCCTGGCAGTTTTCTGTATTGTAAATTTTGGGACTCTTTTATCATGAAATAACTCCATTTTTAGCAAGGGAAGGTTATAACGTGTGGCTAACTTGTGTTTGCCTCTAAAATAGCTTGCCGAAGATGGCGCCACCGGCTCCTCCTCAAACAGTAACAATCACCTCACTGAGCCTCAGATAAGACGGCCTCGTAGCCTCAGTACTCCCACTGTAACGTTATCTGCACCACTTGAGGTGAGAAGTTCTTACCCAGTTAAAAAAAAAATCTTTCTTCCTAAATTCACACCCTTTACATCTATTTATCCTTTCTTCATTTCTGTTCACCAGTCAATGTGTGCTTTTGGGGCAATTGCTCACATATGCCTCAAAGTTTTTACCTATAGACTGTTTTTTTGCTGGTTGTCTTTATACCACTACCCATTAAACATTTTAACATATTAATAAATGTTCTAGTTTTCATACCTTCCTCAACCTTTTGTGTATAATGTCTTCTTACAGCCTATGTTTGGCCTCATTTAGAAGTGTACATATTCCTTCTGATCTTCTAACACAATGTTTTTTTAAAAAATTATTCCTAAAAAATTAATTGGTTCTTTTTTTAAAACAGTGCTTTTATCAAAAGGAAAGCAATAGATGTTTGTGTTATGAATGTTATGTTTGAAATGTGGTGATTTTCCTTCTCTTTTTCTTCATCTTTTCAACATAATTACTCTATTTCAGTTTCCTTTATGAAGCTGCATTTAGAGATTACAAGCAGATTTAAATGTCCACTGCAAACATCTGACATGTTTAAATATTACATAGGCTCACAACAAGACCCTAGAGGGAAATGTCAGACTTAGGCTACAGGCCACTAAGTGTAAATGGCTTGACGTATAAAGGGCAGAAAGTCTGGTTTGGCTTTCCATGATTACTAGAGATGATAGGATTTGTGATCCAACACTTCTGGAAGAAATGAGATTTGGAAAGATTCACCAAGGCGTTTCCAGTGTAATGTGCTATTCAGGCTCAGCATGAGAAAGTATTCTGCTTCACTGGGATTCTTTGTGATCAAGGGAAATAATGTGCCTTCCTAAACAGATATATTCAGGTGGAGTATAAGCAACCAATGGCTGGCCAGTAAGAAAATCCTAAAGAGAGCTTTCAATTCCTGGGGGAAATAGGTTGTCTGTAGTGCTAAGGCTGGGACTGTGGTGGCTTAGGGGTTAAAACGCTGAACTTGATGACTGGAAGGTCAGCAGGCCAGCAGTTCAAGACCCAAGTCCTGCACAACAGAGTGAGTTTCTGCCTCTGTCCCAGCTCCTGCCAACCTAGCAGTTTGAAAGCAAGAAATTGCAAGTAAATAAATAGGTAACACTTCGGTGGGAAGGTAACAGCATTCAGTGCACTCCAGTGTCTAGACATGCCTGCCACATGTCAATGGAAACATATGCAGATGCAGACAGCACTGGCTCTTTGACTTTAAATGGAGAAGAGCACCACCCCTAAAGTTGGATACAACTGGTTTTTGAGCAAGGGAGACCTTTACTAGTGGTAATGCCATATGCTCCTGGGAAACAAAATCAGGGAGTTTTGCACTGATGACCTGTGTGTGGCCTTCCTATTGGGACATCAGGTTGACTCCTATAAGATCAGAATGCTAAACTAGATAAGTGTGTGGTGTGATCCAGAACAGTTTCCTATTTCTTACATTAACCCTGTCACTGTTCAAACCTGTCCCAATTTGCGATCCCTTCTACAGTGTATTCGCAGACTACATTCTTTCAGCTGCTGCTATTTATTTTTAAAGAAACCATTCATTCATTCCATTTATTTTACTTCTGCAACAACTGTTTGTTCAAAATACTAGATGCATGTCAGTAAATAAAGTCTACTGTGGTGTTTGAGCATCTGACTATTGCTTGTGTTTTAGTTCCTCTTATTCTCCAAATGCTTCAGTTTCATAGTTTGAAGGAATGGTCTTTAATCTCTGCATTGTCATCTTTCTGTAAGTGAGGGGAAGATGTGTGCCTCACTTATTGCTTCTTACTTATCTCTTTCACCTTCCATTTCATTGTATTTTCCATGCTCCACTCCTCAACATTGACCACATTTCCTCCTCACTATTTCAAAAGTGGAGCCTAATTAATTTTGAATGAACCATTGAACTTGTTTGTGGAAGGATGAAAAGGATGGAGGCATCTGTTTCTTTTCCCAACTGCTTGCAAATAATAAGTTAACTTCTAATCAATACCCTTTGGGAATAATACAGGCATACCTAAGAGTAACAAGAACTAACCATATGTCCTTGAAATTGCTTGATGTTTATTGTAAGTGTAAATGTTTTTCTTACTTTTATTAGGGAATTAGCCTCATCCCTTAAGGGTGCCCTATACCTTAAGTCACCAGTTTATAGCATTCTGATTTTATAAAGAAAGGGCAGGTTGTCATTACTTATGACAGGTATGAATCTCAGTGGTGACATCCTGCTAGTTAAGAAGTTTGTGCTTGTATCTGTTGTTACACATCAGTCATGTAACTTGACACATGACCCAAAACAATAGAAAATAAATACAAGCTTCAGATTCTTAACTGACAACAATTCACCACTGAGATTTACATTGTTGGATTTATGCCAATAGGTTTACATAATAGAGTTCTGGACAAACTAGTTAAAAGTACAGTAAAACCTCCATAGTTAACCACCTCCCAACATTGACCACCTCCCTAAGTTGACCTAATTTTCATAATCTTCACAAAAGAAAGCCAACCTCTCTATACTGACCACTTCTGTAAGTTGTATCTTGACCACCTGGACCTTAGCATGCAGTATTAATTTACTTGATTTAACTTGACCACTTGTGTCCAGTCTGCACCAAAAGCAAGAAACATAAAATACAGATTTGGTAACAATGAATTTCTTTCAAGAAGAATATCAAAGAATACAACTGGAACTGAAATTTTTGCCTCCAAACACTACATCAGAAACTCAAACTCTTAACCAAGACATAATCAAAACATTCAAAATCCACTACTGAGCCCAGCTTCCACAGTGAGTCATTGCTAAAATGCAAACCTATTGTCCATCTACAGAAGCAGAATCATCCGTTGCATCAATGACTGCTCTGGATGCTCTTCTCTGGATAAATGCTATGTGTGTTTCTGTATGACATTCTCTTAACAAAAGCTGTACAATAAAATGAGGCATGTGTACATATCAGTACAGTTGTTCCATATGTTGACCACCTCTGTATGTTGACCACTTTCCTTCAGTCCCTTGGGTGGTCAACTTTCAGAGGTTTTACTGTATTTTTAATTGCATTTGGTTAGCAAGAAAGATAATCTCAACAATGAGTGTAACTGACTGATGTGAGGTGAGAACTTGAAATAAAAGTAATTTCCTAATCTCTTCCTCTGCCCAGTCTTGGATACCTTCTCCCTTAAAAGTATAAAATTACCATGCTTTTATTTGGCTTTTCTTTCTTTTATAATCTGAGGGCCAAATTAAAATTGTGTTCATCCGTCGAGACATTGTTCTTCTGGCAGTGTCTGAGATGGGTGTGAAAATTTGACATTTGTTCTAGGAGGTTCACCAGATTATGTTGAAGGAAGTAGGCCACCAAGAATTAGACTGAACTCAGTGAATGCCTGTGGATCTTCGCACATTATAGTGCATTAAACACAGATGGATAGTTAAATATCCAGGTGAACTAACAATGGCAATGATGTCTGTGAATCAGTCCTTTCATCCTAACATCTGTGTCATTTGTGTTACCCATAGCTGCTTGCGTCACCCAACAAAATGACTCTTAAAGCTGCTTGTTTCCACAGGCACTTGTGAAGGACTCCCCTATGCGAAGAGCTGTGAAGGACACCCTTTCTAATCCACAATCTCCGCAACCATCTCCCTACAATTCTCCAAAACCGCAGCATAAATTGACACAAAGCTTCTTACCTCCTGGCTGGGAGATGCGAATAGCACCAAATGGCCGACCATTCTTCATTGACCATAACACAAAGACCACAACATGGGTAAGATGAGTTCTAAAATCACTTGACCTCCTGGCTATTTGCTTTCTTAGCAACATGGAGCAGGAAGTGGGTGAAGGTAGAGTAATGAATTAGTTATTGATCTAGACCAGTGGTTCTCAACCTTTTATTTGGCCATGCATCTAAGCATCTCTACAATTCTGACCCCTCCCCCAACATACAATTCTTATTATTCAAAATGTGAACGCTTATTCACGTGGAGAAAGCCTAAAAGGCCATTCACTGTTAATAAATCATTCTCAAATCCCCTCCTTAAAAATCAAATTGCCCACCTGTGGGAACCATGGATCTACACACTTCTTTCCACAATAATTATGGAACTTATTTTATTCGAAATTTCCCATCTATAATAATTTTCATTTCTAAGTTAAGTTTTCTTTTTGTTTTTGCTTCTATCTTCATCATGATTTCATCCCTAACTCCTTCGATAAAATGTTGTCCAAGATTATGCACAAGCAGTTCAATTCCAACACCACCCTCTTTTATTTACTGGTTTTTCTGGACTTTTTTATTTTCCCATATCTTTGGAATAAAAAAGGAACATACGTTTTGTTAATTTTTAACAGAAACCCCATAAGTGTTTCCTTTCATGCTAGCACAGTGGTGCCCAAACTAAGGGCCGGGTGCGGCCCCCGACACTAATTCATCCAGCCCGCAAAGCGCTCATTGCTCCTGGAAGCGGAAGTAAAATGCGCCTGTACGAGCGCGTTTTACTTCCACTTCCAGGAGCGATGAGGGCTTTGTGGGCCAGATGAATTAGCGTCGGGGGCCGTACCCGGGCCTTCGTGACCGGCTCCCTGACCCACGTGATCGGCCCACGGCCCAAAAAGTTTGGGCACCCTGTGCTAGCACATATAATTATTATAGTGCAAAGAAATTAAAGGATGGCTATGAAGGGAGATGAACAGAGTTTGCCCAGGTACCTAATTCCCAAAAGATTTACAGCTGTCCTGGATTCGGTTATCTTCTGGTGAACATATATCTCTAATATTTAGCAATGTTAAAATTGGATTGGAATTAATATGCTACCAAAAGGGCTTCTGCCTGATTCTAAACCATGTCCCTGAAAATTTTGCTAAAGCCACAATAGGTATGTGGCCACTCCTTAGAAAAAACAAATTGCAAGTAACATAACTTGTCGGGGAGTAACAAGTGGCCAGGAACATTATTTTTACAAATATTTTCATAACTGGCAATATCTTTCCTTCTTAAACTGTGGTGAATAACATTTGCCCATTAGTTTTAAAAAGTTTTGGTAAAGTCTTTTTAGGGGATTTAGTGTCAGTTTGTAGTTACATTAAAAAGTAATTACTAATGCACTACCTCAGAAAAACAGTAAATGACATCTAAAATGTTCCTATGGGGAAAATACCATTCTTTCCTGAAATATCTTTCAGTCCTTACATTCAGTTTCCTTAACCAGAATTTTTGTTGTTGTTGTTCAGTCGCACAGTCGATTCCGACCCTCTGCGACCCCATGGACCACTGTCCGCCAGGCACTTCTGTCCTCCACCATCCCCCTCAACTCGCTCAGCTCTGTGCCCATTGCATCCACAATACCATCTAGCCATCTCATTTTTGGCCACCCTTTTTTTTATGCCCTCCATCTTTTCCAGCATCAAGGCTTTCTCAAGTGAATTATAAGGGGGGGGGGATAGGAAAAGGTCTCCCTTGCTTGAAAGCTAGTCATATCCAACTCTAGGAGGCAGTGCTCATCTAAATTTACAGCCCAGAAGCCAGTACTGTCTGCATCTGCAGACATTTCCGTGGTCATGTGGCAGGCATGATGCTGCTGCAGCACACTGAACACTTTTACCCGTACCTTTCCTACCAAAGCGGTAAGTATTGTATCTACTTGCAATTTCTTGCTTTCAAATTGCTAGGTTGGCAGGATCTGAGACAGACAACAGGAGGTCACTCCATCGTGCAGCACTCAAGTCTCGAACTGCTGCCCTGCCAACCTTCTGGTTGTCAAGCTCAGCATCTTACTAAGCCACCACAGCCCCAAGAAAGAATAGGCCCATATATTTCACTGGAAAAGGTAGCAAAAATAGATTGCAAATCTGTGCCTTGTTAGTCACAGTCCTGTGATTTTAATGAGCCTTGGCTAGAAACCTGTTGGCTGATTCTGCCAGCATAAGTGACACTGAATTGCCATCCCTTCTTGTGTGCCAGACTCCTAGATATCAAAGGAAACAAACAGCAACTCGTTAATTAGCAGCAGTTTGCTACACCAATTTACATTATTGCTCTTATATCAGTGTAATTAACTAATGAGATCTGAAAGTCAGGCATAACCCATAAGGATTCATCTGAAGAACAAAATGTAAGCCTTTACAAATAAACAAGCAATTGGTCTAGCTGAGAGGGAGATTTTATAAATTCAGTTGAAGATACAGTTAAACATTGGCCAGAAGCCCAGTGGGATTTTGCTCTCTGAAGTAAGTGAAGGTGCAAAGGTTATGATGGCAAATTGCAGCTAATTAATTAGGTACCATGCACATGTCTGTTCATGTGCCAAGCATGCAGCCAGGCACACTGCCAACATTTTGTTGACTTGCTGCAGTTCATTTCTTCAACTTGTGCAATTTCATTTACTCTAGAATAATATCCTAATTGGATACTGGCCAGTCTTTTATACCTACTGATAAACTGTATGGTACTTTGGAAAAGGTCCTTTTAAATAGTTATGTACCTTGTTTGCTAAATGACTAAAATATCCTTCATGTACTGTATGTATTGGTAAAAGATTTTGCATGATAACTATTTCTTTTCTGGAAGCTAACGATGCATGATTAAGCAGCTTTGATAAACAAGTCCTGGTGAAAGTTTAAATATACAATCAGTTTATGCAGCTGTAGTTACAATGATCTTATGCCAGATTGCTTGTGATTATAGGAAGATCCGCGGCTGAAATTCCCAGTACACCTGAGATCAAAAGCTGCTTTAAATCCCAATGACTTGGGGCCACTCCCTGTAAGTATCCACATTAGACTGTTGTATAGTTGCAACCTTTATGCTTGCTTCTAGTGATAAAAAATACACCACTGTGAAAAGAAACTGATTTGCTAATCCTCTCTTAACAACATTGTTGAAGGGGGCACTCACTCAGCTGCATGGCTGTGAAGCTAGCCCACATTGCTGTGATGTACACAATGACAAAACAATATGCAGGCATTTATGTCAAGGAGACAAATAATTGAACACTTTGCCATTAGAAAGCATAGCAAAATTCATGAAGTATTAGTGATAAAAGTGTACAGATGAGTGTTTTTGGACTATAACACCCAAGCTTTCCTCTTATTTCGGATTTTATACTAAGACTCTGCACCAGATTCAAATTAACTACAAATTCCGAACCAGATTAACGCAAATCAGGGTAAAAAAGGAAGCAAAATGAGCAGATTCAGTTAGAGAGCAAGGTGGAATCTGGAGTACAGACTTTACCTTCTTAGGATCCAAGATCACTGCAAATTATGACTGCAGCCATGAAATAAAAAGACGATTAATTCTTGGGAGGCAAGCTATGAGAAACCTAGGGAACATAATAAAAAGTAGAGGCATCACCCTGCCAACAAAAGTCAGCATAGTCAAAGCAATGGTATTCCCAGGAGTGATGTATGGTCGTGAGAGCTGGACCATAAAGAAGGCTGAGCGCAAAGAATAGACATCTTTGAAATATGGGGCTGGAGGAGAATTTTGAGAGAGCCCTGAACAACAAAGAGATCAAATAAGACGATCCTGAAGGCAATCAACCCTGACTACTCCTTGGAATGACAAATATTAAAGATGAAGCTAAAGTTCTTTGGACACCAAATGAGAAGAGAGGACTCACTCAAGAAGGCCTTGATGCTTCGAAAGATTGTAGGCAAAAGGAAAAGGGGACGGCAGAGGATGAGATGGCGAGATGGCATTGTTGACGCAATGGGCATAGAGCTGAGTGGGCTGTGGAGGATGGGGGTGCCTGGTGTGCAGTGGGCCATGGAGTCACAAAGGATCGGACTCGACTATCCAACTGAGCAACAGAAACTACAACAATGAATAAGTTCCTAAAACACTAATATGTACACCTTCATTTGTATTCATTTATTCATTTTGCATCATTTGTATACTTTCTCCCAATGAGGAGACCTCTAATTATCAACCTGCAAAGTTTTTATGGCCATTTCCTTATTTTCACCTTTTTGGTTTCTCTTTTATGGCACCAGTGGATGTTCTGCTGGGGGAATGAATTTTCATGTGTAAATGAAATTTTTGAATAGTGAGGTCAGGATTATGAGTGACAGTCAGTTTTGTTGGATTGTACTTGCAACTAAAGGGCAGAGCAGCTTCTCATTCTAAAGGTCTAAATCAGGGGTTCCCAACCTTTTCAAGCCGGGGGCCAGGTCACACTCTCTTAGTCAACTTCAAGGGCCAGATGGCCATTTTGCCCTGTCTGTATGATGGGGTGGCCATTTTGTCCCAACAGCTTCAAAAGGGGTGGCCATTTTGTTTCTTGAATGCCCTTGGAGGGATGAGGCTACATGCAGTTGTGCCGTGGGCCAGATCTAGCCTGCAGGCCTTAGGTTGGGAACCCCTGGTTGAAATTGTAGACCCCTGTCAGTGCAAGACCCCTGGCTGTTTGTAGTTTTCTTGGTGTATTTGGATAGATTTCCCTTGTCCAAACAAGTAGAGAAGAGAATTCTCTTCCCAATTTGTTATATACCTGCTTCTTTGCCTACTTAACAAAATGTGTTTGTGCATAATATGGCAATAAATACTGATTCTGCTGCTGATATTGTTTTTGTTGTTCTTTAATTACAGCCAGGTTGGGAGGAAAGAATACATGTGGACGGAAGAACGTTTTATATAGATCATAGTAAGTAGGCACACAGGTTCTACAGCAAGTAGATGAAGGGAGGTAATCATTATGGAAGTGAAAGCTTTATAATTTTACTCTTCATTTAGGAAGCCAGGTGTTGATTTGTGGCGACATTCATACCCGAGACTTAGTGCCCTCTTACGGTATTGTATAATTCACCAAAAGCTTGCTTTTAATTGGCTCATCAAGCTTTGTCCCTATTTGATCTTGTGAAACATTAACATTTTTTTTAAATTTGTGGTGTTTTTGTTGACCCTTTTGGATATATTTTTTTTACTTTACTCTTATTTTGCTTTATTTTGGTGTTGTGGATGGATCCCAATGGCTTACATGCACTTATTAATAAATGAAAGCACGCTCTAGGAATAGAAAATAAGATGAGAAAAGAAATCATGTAGCCACAAGTCTATATATGTAGGCAATGGAAGTAAAATTTGATAGATTTCCCCTCCCCCACAAAATTACTTGAAGGAAACCTTGGGGCAATACCAGTTCTGACCTTATTTTCTATTTGTGGCATGTTATTTTGCATCCACCTTGTTAATCTATATCCACTTCTGTTCCTTGAAGTTCCTGTGTAAATGGTGTTCCATTGTAGACATGTCCTATTACAGCACCTCTGAAAAAATGTGGTTTGACTATGATGTGTAAACAGAAATTATTGTTTATTTATTTATTTGTTCGCATTTAATACCCCGCCCCACTCGGGAAGACCCGACTCTGGGCGGCTAATTAGCCAAGGGTGCTTGTGATTTTTTTAATCATAAAAACTACATACCATTTATTAAATATCATTTGGGATTTGAGACCAATGGGGAGATATGGTTGAACTTATTAACATTTTAAAATTTGTGCACCAGTCTTGTGTTCTTTTTTAATCTCTATAGAATTAACACCTGGAGTTATACTTTAGTTGCACATATATTTGATTTCAGTTTTTTCTTTTGCTCAAAAACTGTCTGTTTAAACTAGATTATAGATTGTGCAAGTGCATGAATGGGTTTAAAGAAGTAACATAACCATATAAAATAAGGAATGAAATTGATATAATCTCAGAACTAGATTGGTCCGTTTGGAAAAATTGTATGGAATTAACTACAAAATGCCTAAAACCTTAAAGTGAGCTGTTTCCCATGTATTATTGTTTTAGAAACACAAAAGAGAACAGAAGCAAGATTTTCAGGAGTTTTTGCTTTTTTGTATTGGTTATCATGCTTTATCTATCAACAATTCCATTTCAGCAAATAAATGCCCTGCATTCCAGTCTAAGAAACCTAATCTTGTGTATCTTGCCCCTAATTGCCAGTGTTACACTTTTGGGATTTTTGAGTGGCACAAGGAGCCAGTACACCACACATCCTAAGCATTGATTTACTAAAAAGGGGTTGTGGTGGCTTTGGTTAGGAAGCTCGCCTTGTTAGCTGGAAGGCCAGAAGTTCGAGACCCGGGTATTGCATGACGGTTTGAGCGCCTGTCTCTGTCCCAGCTCCTGCCAACCTAGCAGTTTGAAAGCAAGAAATTGCAAGTAAATAAACAGGGACCACTTCAGTGGGAAAAGATCTTGGGAACATGAAAGGAGTCTTGCATGGTCCACCTATTCCATGTCATGGCAGAAGAGAGAATGCCAACACAGGGCCAGAATCGGATGGCGCTAATTCTGCTTCTAAATCCAGAACCTATTAATGGAGCAAGACTGTCCTTCAGCTTAACAAACATCCTTTAGTTTGTAAACAGTTGCAAACATCTTGACAGAAAGCTGCAGATATTTGTTTCATTTGAAACATTGTTCCTACCATCATTGTTTCAAACCACTCTTTCTATGACAAAACTGCTCTGCCAGTCAAGTGGTTAGAAACGTGGTGGTATCAGAATAAACCATGTAAAGCTTCTCTGTGATGGAGCTATCCGCCATTTTCAAAAAAAGTCAGGAGTACAGAACAAGGTACTGGTTTCTCAGTCTACATTAATATTTAGAGATGACTTTCCCACATATGAACAAAAAAGCAACCACAGATGTATAGCACATGATTCCATTAGGACTGCAGGCTCCAGAATCCCCAGCAAGCCTTGGGTTTCTATAAGGTTTTGTCCCAGATTTGCTCATGGTGGAATTACACTGTTACATTTCCCTGTGCTCAGCTTCTTTCTGTTAATATATTATTTGATTAAAACATATTTAATTGAGAATCCATTTCCGTGCCTTGTTCTACCCCATGCCTCAAGAATTTATGGCCCAACAAGATGTTGCTGGACATCATTTCTACCTGATGTTGAAGGATGATATCAATAGTCATTCATCAACATCTAGAGCAGCTTCTACATTGACTTAGTGGTTAAGATGCTGAGCTTAGAGACTGGAAGGTTGGTTTTCGATACACAAGAACTGCACAGGGACATGTAATAAGCCCCATTCTCCTGAATGGAGTTTCTCCAGAAAAAATCCTTTCAATCCAGAGTAATCTCTGACACTAAATTATTTCTTATCAGCAACATCTGGAGAGCCTTAGTTTGCCCCACCTGCCCTTTTATACGCTGGTTGTGGCCAAAACATTTTAAATTCATCACATGATACTATCCCTATTTTTTGTTGTTCACTATCAAGGGTTATAATCCCTAAGAAGGTATTTATGTCCTTTCTTCATCATCATCACCACCACCATCCCTAAAGACTGTGTTGTCCTATTTAAGATTAACATTCTGTCACTTCAAGATTCATTCTAAAAGAGCACAAATTAATGTCTTGGACTTTTATTCCAATCCTTCAATAATGCACAGAGTCTCCCTTTTATGCCATAAAACAGTATTTAATTGGGAGTTTTGTTCAGTAGAGGCATGGGGAATTATATAGAAAAGAGGAAGATTAAAATGAACTGGTGTCTCTCGTTCCCTGTACTTGCAGACAGCCTAATTCCTAGCATAACCAAATACGATCATTCTACTACTCTTAGCTAAGAAGAGTTTCAGGTATGACCCAAATCTTTGTGGGACACCCCATTTATTTATTTTTCAAAGGTCCAGAAAGTCAGTAGCAGCATTTTAATTCATTACAGTACCTCAAAAGAAGTATTGACCAGAATATCAGGAGTGGAGGTATTAAGGAAAAGTCAAACCAACATTAGTGATGGGCTCTGCCAATGTGATGTACTACCAGCAGGTACCCTGAGGTAGTAATGATCAAGTACAGCATTTTCTGCAGCTTGGAAAAATGTTGATTGCTGCTTCTTTCTGATAAGCTGGAAATGAACGTGCTTTGAACTATGGGAATTTAAGATGTTCTGCTTTAGGTGTTACATCAATTGAACAGGCTACTTGTCATGTCTCTAAATTCTACTTGAGCAAAAATCCATATTTTCTCAGTGCCTTACTGGTGAATTGATTCCAAACGCTTGTCCCTTCGTTGAGCTGTATGTGAAGTCATGCCACTGCTATCACCCTCTGGTCACTTCAGTTTTATTAGAATCTCTACTTTGATAACTACAAGCAATTTCTTTTTCTTTCTGGTTCTGTTGAACTGTTAGTCAGAGATATGGGGGAGAGGAAGCTTTCTATCTGCACATTGCTTAGGAGAACTAAATGCTAGACCAGAGATTCTCAACCTGTGGCCCGTGAGCTGGACGCAGCCCACGGCACCATTTCATGTGGACCCCCACTGCCTCCACCACACCAGGAAGTGCCATGTGGTGGAGGAAGGGCAAAATGGCCATCCGGCCCCCAAAGTTGTCTGAGGGAGCATGACCGGCTTTAAAAGGTTGAGAACTCCTGTGCTAGACCAAGATTGCACAGTACTCTACTTTTAAAATGTATAATACATGTATTGTTAATTATTGCATGTGGCTCATAAGTATTTAAAAGCGTTTTCATTGAAGAAACTATAGGATGTATGTTTCTTAAACCGGTAAAATGTTAAAGAATTTATATGTAAAGAGGAGATATTTTTAAAATTATGTCAAGCATTTTGAAATGCATATACTGTATGCTCATTGTACTCACTCACAAACTGACAGTCTGGCAGTTTTTCTTCACCTACCTCTTCACAACAGCAAATATATCCAAAAAACTAATTTTCTTTCTCCCTAACTAGGATTGTTTCTCCCTACTGAGTACTTGAATAGAATTTTTTAAAAAAATATTGAATCTATTTCTGAACAGTTTTAATTCATCCTGATCTGTTACATTAATTTAGTAAATTAATTACCGTATTTGTCAGCCTATAAGACACATCGGAGTATAAGATGTACTCTATGTTTCCAGTGTATTTTAAGGGGGAAAACAGATTTCGCTTATACGCTGGCAAATACGAATTAATTTAGCTCTAAAGTTAATTTAGTAATTATATTAGTAGGGTAGTTTAATTTCTGTTTTTATTTATTTATTATTGATTGATTTATTTAATCAGACTTATATGCCGCCCTCCTCAAAGAGACCCAGGGCGGCTAACAAAGCTTCAAAAGAGACATAAAACACAATATAAAATCCTGTCTAAAATTAATATTAAAAGAAGTTAAAACTAAGCAAAGTTAAGTTAAAAGATTTTTTTAAAATTCATACATTGAGAGAGGGAGGGGTCAGATGAGCCAACAAGCTGACGCAACTGTCTGACCCATACCCCATACCTGTCCCGCCAGCCAGGTCTTAACCCCCTTCCTAAAGGGCAGCAACTCCGACTGGAGACGTAGCTCAATTGGCAGGCTCTTCCATAGGGCCGGGGTGGACACAGAGAAGGCCCTCCTCCTAGTGCTAGAGAAGTGTGCCTCTCTAGTCAATGGTACAACCAGAGAGCCTCTCCGGTCCGCTCTGGTGGGACGGACAGATGTTCTTAGGGCAATGTGGTCTCTTAGGTATCCTAGCCCACTACTATATAGGGCTTTAAAGGTAATAACCAGTACCTTGAGGCATACTGGCAACCAGTGCTTGGATTCTTATCTCATTCTCTCTTCTACCATTAGATTTATGCTGGCCCTTTACTCAGTGGTGGGCTCCCAAAAAAATTACTACTACACTGTGGGCGTGGTATGGTAGGTGTGGCCAGGGAGCAAGCCCTGCTTTGCACCCAAATTAGGGACTACTTTATTTCAAAAATTGGATGGGTGAGGCCAGCCAGAATTTCTGCTGCAGGTTCTGGTGAACTGGTGCGAACCTGCTGATGCCCACCACTGCCTTTACTACCTAGAGGAAGCTCTTGAATAATGCAGAAAGCAATTGTTCAAATTCATCATCCTCTCATACATGCAGAGTGTACAGTTGTATATCTAATCCAAGCTGAACACAAATACCAAAACCCTGGAAGGAAGTGGCTTATAAATTCATTGTAGAATTAAAAACTGTTCACAAATGCAGTATGATTCAATGCTAGTTGTATATGGTACCTGCATTTTTGTAATGTGCTTCAACTAAATTATGTGGCTGGGGGGGAAAAAGTTAAAGGATGGGGTGTTATGTATCCCCACTTAGAAAATGCATTTATAAAGAGACATGTGGGATTGGGAGTGGATTTTAAAATTAGTACAGTATTTCAATCAAAAAAATATAGAGGGTGAGGTTACAGTTTCTCTTGCTTAACTTTACAGATAGTAAAATTACCCAGTGGGAAGATCCTAGACTGCAAAATCCTGCTATTACTGGTCCAGTAAGTATTGTACATCAAATCTGACATTTTTTTAAAAAAAGACAAAGGTGCATTGATTATACCCTGAAGGCCCATTACACACAGAGCCAAACTAGTTGTGTTGTGGGAAGTATCCCCTATCTGTCATATTTTGCTGGTTGATGTTCAGACACATTTTCCTGTTCTGTGCCTTTGGACTTCAGGTCTCAAACTCTTCCTAATATCAGCAGTATAAGAATGGGGCTCAGGATCCATGCCTTCTCCCATTGCACAGAAAGAATGCTAATCTAGTTTCCCTGGCATTAGATGAGAAATCATTGATCCACCTAAGAATTAATGAATGTAGAGAGGACCTAAAAAGGCTGAGCTATGAACTGGGAAGGCCAGGGTCCTGCCTCTGCTGCAAACTAAATGGCCTTAGACAAGACAAGTCTTATTTGACATATAAAGATGAAAATACTGATCTAACTGAAAAGGAGGATGCAAAGCATTGGGGCAGAAAAACACTTTAGTAGATTTTCACAAACGTTACCTTAATGCTCAACTTTAGGTACAAACCTGTGACCTTGAAGAAGACTATGAGGCTAAGCTGCAGGGTATGGTTTGTGATGCCGAATACCCAAGACTGGCCTGAGCAATTTCCTGCCTGAGCTACCCACTCTCCCATGCATGTCATGATGCAGACTATTCATGACTCAATGAATTTAGTTTGTCAGATGAAACAGAAATTTTGGAAAAAAAAAACTTTTCCTGTACTTTCTTTTTTCTATCCTGGCAGTCAAAAGCAATGGTTGTTGTCATTGTTATTAAGCACTTTGCTACCCTTTTGTAATATAAAAATTTTGCAACCTTGGTCTGCCTAATGAAGTGATAACCCAGTTACTTTTTTATATCTATTGGGAGGATTCTGCCCTTTTAAGATTTACGGGCTCTAAATTCATTGCTACCCAAAATACAGAAGGTGCTGTATTTTAAGCCATGGGCCAAATAATTCCTCTTTAAGAAACAAGACATGGGCAGCGAGGGAGATAGAAAGAGAGGAAGATTATAGTTTAATAGCCAACTTTGTAACAAATCACAACGTTCTTTGGCTTCTGTGAATGCTTTTTCCTCACTCTGGCTAAGAAAGCTCATAGGCTGGATTATACAGTGGAAAGGATAAGGCTCTCCTGTCCCACCATTGAGAGCAGTGCATTAGATGGAGACATAGGGAGGGCTTTTTCTTCCGCAACACCCCAAAAGTGGATGTCTCTCCCCTTGGAGGCTCAAATGGTGCTGAGATGGGCATCAGTTTGGTGCCAAATCAAGACATACGTATTTATTAGAGCCTTGAGAATTGAAGGTCATGCTTTGTGCCCCTTTGGGTGCAGTTTTAAAAGTTTTGGGACTGTAGTGGCTTAGTGGTTAAGATGCGGAATTTGACAACCAGGAAACTGGCAGATCAGCACTTTGAGACCTGAGTGCTGCATAACAGAGTGAGCTCCCATCCTAGCAGTTCGAAAGCAAGAAATTACAAGGAGATAAGCAGTGGTGGGGTGTCAAATTTTTTACTACCCCACCGTGATGTCATCACAGTGTGGGCAGAGCTAATGTCATGACATCGTGGGTGGGGCCAAATAAAATAAAATAAATGAAAAATAAGCACACACACCCCTCAACCCACCCACCCACAACACAAACCCGTAAATAAAATAAAATAAAATAAAAATTACATTAAAATACACCCACCCACCCACCCCAAACACAAACCCGTCACTTACCTGTTAGTATAAGGGCCTGGGCAGCACCATGTTGCAAGATGGATATGGTCATCATACCGGTTCTCTAGGATAATATGCCTTAATGTAAATGTAAAACAGCTGTACCTCCTTAAGGGTTCTCCAATTGGAAGAGCAATTGGAACAGTGCAGGTGAAGCTTATTGATGAGGTAACTCCAAGACTTTGCTTAAAAACCCCAAGCCAGGCTTCTAGGCCTGCTAGCCGCCAGGCCTTTTTAGGAACTGTGGTAGTACGTCAATATAGGTAAAGGTATTAAATACACATTAAAATACACACAGACACACCACATCCAAAGGTGAGTCACTTACCCTGGGGAGCAGGCTATAGGGAGCTTCAGGCTAGCAGCTTCTCTTCCTCCTGCCTGCTTGGGAGGACAGCAAGGAGGCCATGCATATGCACCAAGCACTGTAGGTGTGCATGGCGTGCATGCGCAGTGGGGGAACCAGTGAAAAGGTAAGCCCTGAAGGTGGTTCCCCCCAAAAGCTGCTACCGGTTCTCTGGGACACTGGGACAAGTTACTACCAGTTATGGCGAACTGGTGTGAACCTGTTACATCCCATCACTAGAGATAAGGTAACAGAATTCCTAGTGGTAAGGTAACAGAATTCCGTGTGCTCCAGTCCTGTTTGCCACATGACCATGGAAACATCTGCAGACGCAAACAGCACTGGCTCTTGGGTTGTAAATCGAGATGAGCATCAACCCCTAGAGTCGGATATGACTGGCTTTCGAGTAAGGGCACCCTTTACTTTACCTTTTAAAGTGTTAAGGTTTTCAGTGTTTGAGTGTTTAAATTTTATGTTGTTTGATTTTAAATTGCTTTAAAATTGTTTTATGCAGCTTTTTACCTCACCCTATGCTATAGGGCAGGCTCTAAATGTTTAAGAAATAAATACAAAATTATAATCCCGGATATTGTTGACCAGGACAGTGGCTAAGCTGTTGCTCCAAATAGCATTTGCACATTTCAAACGTTCCTCAGAAAGGATAAAACTGTCCAGTATTATAGGGTTCATGTTATGTTTTTCCCCTGCAAAGGTTAAACCACTGCAGCCTTCACATGCTCAGAAATGTATTAAACATCTCTTGACCCTGAATTTGAAAGCCTGAAGAAAGAGTGAGGTTCCTGTGAAAAAATTGTAGCCCTCTAAGCAGCTTTTCCACATCCTTCCCTAGTGTCCAGTCTGAAAACTACCCATCTTCTTCCATATTCAGACTAGACATGAAACTTCCAAAATAAAGCCACTTTTTGGTGAATTCATTCTTTAGTTCCTTTCTCTTGACTTATTGTGAGAAAGATTAGCTGACACAAAATGGCTGTAGCCTGGGATATGCCCAATTGTGGTTCAAAAATGCCATACTCTTTGAAGAGGCTATTTCTGTGTACCTCAACTGTCCATCACCAGATGGACATGACATGTCCTGCCATAAGCCATCAGCTGTTTTCAGAACATACATTTGTGTGGCATATTGCCACGCCAAGCTGTGAATCCAAAGGTACATTAAAAAGATGAAAGGAAATGAACATAAAAAAGCTAGGAAAGATCCTTATCTTTTCTACCATTTCTACTAGTGCCATATCATGATCATCATCATCATTACTAGGAGGGATAGTTTTTGTTTGTATTAGACTTGAGAAAAATTGTGAAGGGAAATGTTGATCTAGCAGTTGTATTTGGCTCTCTTGAATATCCCTTACTCATATCAATTTTTTGTTATAAAATTTTGGATTTCTGATTTCAAGATGCCAACGTGCATTTTGCTGTGTTTTGGTGTGTGAACAAAAGTGTCCCATCTGTCGAGAAACTGCACCTGCAAAGCAGATGAACACTTACTTCCAGCTTCAGTTTGCCAAGAACCAGTTCCGTCTTTGCATCCTTCTGCTCTTCTGGCACTTTATCAGTCAACATATTTTCCCATACCGAGACCTTCCAGCTGGCTTTCAAATAACCATTTGTGTTTCTGGTCTTAGAAAAATCTTACTGCAAAAGGATGTGTTTCTAAGATGATGACAACAAAGATATCACACTCTTAAGTCCTGGTTAGGTCACTGAAGCAAATAAACATACAGAGATGTAACATATCTGATAAATGAGGCCGGTTGTTTTGCTGTTGGAAAATAAGTTGAAAAATATAATAAATTAGAATAAGCCTGATTTCTTTAGAACTGCAGCAAGGACCTTCATGAAAACTCAGTAGAAAGAGAAATCGGTGGAAGCACCCAATAAGATTTTGTTTTAATTTTGTTTTGTTTTGGTTCTTTTTTTTAAAGGATGGATAGTCCTTAAATTAGCTAAACTCAAAGGATTGCTGGGAAGATAACTTTGCAAAAGGGGAGAATATTTTAATGCTTTTCTGAGCTCTGCAGGAAAAGTGAGATAGCAACATTGAACAGAATGATGATGATCATATAGCACTAGCAGAAATGTTAATGAACGGGAACCCTCCTTACAGCTTATAGTGGTTTAGACGGCTTAAAACAGGGTTTTGCAGTGTTTTTCAGCCACGGGCCGGACTATGCCCTCTCAGACAGTTGAGCAGGCCAGACTGGTGTTTCCTACCATTGTAAATGCTGCTGTAAAATGCATCCACAGCTTTCATAAACCCGTTTACAACGGCCATAAATGGCTGGAGTGAGGTTGGGTGCTGGATTATTTGGTACTGCAGGGCATAGGTTGAGAAGCCCTGCCTTGGAGCAGGGTTGGCCAACCTTGGTCCCCCAGGTGTTTTTGGACTTCAATTCCCAGAAGCCCTGACCAGCATGTGTACTGACTTGGGCTTTTGGTAATTGAGGTCCAAGAACATGTGGCGCGCCAAGGTTGGCCACCCCTGGCTTAGAGGAATGAAAGGTCTGACTTGATCAGGGGACATTATGGGGGAAAGTAGCTAAAGGATAAAGGAAAGTGAGGCACAAGTAGGTCTGTTCCTGGCTATTTAGTGCTTCATGATAGTCACCATTACTCCTTTCTTCCAGGCCGTTCCTTATTCCAGAGAATTTAAACAGAAGTATGACTACTTCAGGAAAAAGTTAAAGAAACCGGTAAGTAATTGTTTATTCTGTACAAAAAACCAATTGTCTTGGGTTAGAAAAAGGCCATCTGATAAAAGTAAGGATATCATGTGCTGCTTTGTGGCAACATAGTTATTCCCATGCATCTCAATCATTCTTGAATCTAGCTCTGTAGAACTTTCTGGTGTCCTGTTTAAGGGTGTGTTCCCATAGAGAAATAAATCACGTTTTGGATCGTTTGCAGAGTGATCCAGTGCTATCTGTTTCCTAGGGAACACACAACGTACAGTCAAATCTCGCATAATGAGCGCCTCGCTTAAAGAGTAACTCCCTTAAAGAGCAGAATTTTCTCTGAATGTTTGCTTCGCTTAACAAATAAAACCAACCAAAAACTCGCTTAACAAATAAATCGGGGTTCGCAATCCTCCCCACAACTGGTAATTTAAAGAGCAAACTCACTTAAAAAGCAATCCTGTGGAACGCATTATTCTCTTTAAGCGAGGTGCAACTGTATGTGGAAATGCACTCCAGTCCATGCCAAACTGGACCTTTATGTGCCTGCTAAGAGCTCCTACTTCTGGGCGGTTGGGCTGGAGCCAGTCCCCAGCAGACAGAAGAGTTACTTTAAAGGAGATATCCCCTTGTGGTGCAACGCCTTCCGGTGGGATCAGGTGTGTGCCTTTCTAGCCATCTAATGGCATCATCAGCTTTGCCATTAGGAACAGGTTCTGTCCAAGGCACTGAAGTAGATCAGCAGAAGATGCCCTTGTCCTTCATACAGGGTGTCCACACACAAGGCAAGCCAGGTTACTGTGACAAATGTGAGACAATATTTTACAGGATTTGCTCTCTGATAGTAACAGACAACAGCTGCTTCATTGGATCATTGTACAGTAAAGTTGAAAACAGTTTACATCTCTAGTCGTCTTCATCTGCCATATACAAATCAAAATATTGACGATCATCATGGCAGTCAGCCATGAAGATTGTACTGGGAGCAATATAATGCAGTGGCTTTCCATTTGATTCTGCATCACAGCATGACATCCGTACCACTGAGCCAGTTCGGCGAGTCACTTTCTGGCCCTGAGCCCTTTTGGCATGCATTGTCCTCATTGACCCCAGGCCCATATGGATGAAGCTGCTGCCCTCCATCAAGATGGATTCAATTTGGATTTAATCCACTTGGGGACCATCACCCTTCCCTGTGGACTTTGGCATCCAAGGCCGTTAGTCCTCAGGTTGTCAGGTTAGTTAGCTGACACTTGGCATTGAGTCGCTGGCAGTATGGTCTACTTTATTACCATAGCAGGATAACCTGGCCAGACTCTACATCCCTAGTCAGAATAGTTTTCTTCTCTTCTCTTAGTGAGAAAATTGGCTTATGCATGTGCATTTAGACTGATTAATGACAAGTGCTTCTCTCAATGAAGGCTGATATACCAAACAGATTTGAGATGAAGCTCCACAGAAATAATATATTTGAAGAATCGTATAGAAGAATCATGTCAGTGAAGAGACCAGATGTATTAAAAGCCAGACTCTGGATAGAATTTGAATCAGAAAAAGGTCTTGACTATGGAGGTGTGGCCAGGGAATGGTTCTTCCTATTGTCCAAGGAAATGTTCAATCCTTATTATGGCCTTTTTGAATATTCAGCAACGTGAGTATATTCTATATTAAGCTCTTTTCTGTGTAAGTTGAATTTGTTTTAAAAATTTTGGTTTCTTTTTCCTTTGCAATTATTTTTTACTTATTTATTTTATTTTGTGCCATTTGTAAGTTGCCTTTTCTCCTGTTGATGGCTCACAACATTAAAACAAAGAACAGTAAAATCACAATAAATTGTAAATTAAAAGCCAATGAAACAGGCAATAGTAATTAAAAATCTATTTGCTTGTCATGTCATTCAGATACAACTGTAGGGGGTCTCAGAACCATAAAAATATACAGTTGGTAAACCCAAGGAAATATACAGTATGAAATATTACAAAACTATATGTCCCTAAAAGCAAATGATTGGGATAATAAAGATAACAATAACAATTACTTTTATATACCTCCTCCTAGCACTTAGAGGTTAAGAACGTAATTAGCATTTTCACCCCCAACATACTGGGTTCTCATTGTACCGACCTCAGAAGGATTAAAAGATGAGTCAACTTTGAGCCCATTGGGATTAAACCCTAGAGGCGCAGTGATTAAAGGTTGTGAGTTTAATCCTGAACAGAACTCAAGTTTGACTGAGCCTTCCATCCTTCTGAGATCGGTAAAATGATTACCCAGCATGTTGGGGGCAAAATGCTAGTTAACTTGTGAACCACCCAGAGAGTGCACTAAACGCTATGGTGAGGTCTATAAGGGCTGGTGCAGATCAATCCTAATTGAGGTTTTTGCAATGAAGACCGTTTGGAGCGCCACCTCCCAAGGTAATTGGTTCCATTGTCATACTGCTCTAACAGCTAAGATGTTTTTCCTAATATTCAGCCTGTACCAGTGATGGTGAACCTTGGCACTCCAGCTGTTCTTGCACTTCAATTCCCAGAAGCCCTGATCAGCAGGAGTGCAAGAACACCTAGAGTGCCAAGGTTCACCTATACTATATCTGGTTTCCTATAGTTTGAGCCCATTGTTATATGTCCTGCACTCTGGGATGACTGAAAACAGATCCTGCCTCTCCTTTTTATGACTATCTTTCAAGTATTTGGAAAGTGCTGTCCTATCCCCCTCTGCAAACCCATCCACCTACACCAGGCTTCCAATTCTCTCTGGTTTTGCTGTAATCCCTACTGTAATGTTGCTATTTAACTTTATTGGCCAGCGTTATTATATTCAGACCATTCCAGATTCAACATTTCCAGCAACAGGCTTTGTGCTATTGGCACAAGTAAACCAAGGGGTGGGTGATAATATAAAGAATTGTTCTGAAAGGCCATAGAATGCAAGACACACAATCAGTGACATTTCTACACAAGCTGAAAAGTAGAAGAGCCAAGAACTTAATATATTTAACAGCATTGGTTGATAATAAGGAAATGATCAAATTTTGGTGTTTTATATTTTAACCTTATATCTTTGTGTTTGTCTGCATTTTGCTTTACACAAAAACGTCACAAATATAATTACTGTATTTGCTGGTATATAAGACACATTGGACTATAAGGTGCACCCCATTGTTATGCACATTTTAAAGGGGAAAAAATAATTTCATACCCCACCCCACCCCACCCCGAAGGCCCCCTTCACTCAGTGCCAGCTGGCTTGCTAAATCAGCTGCAGCCCAATCATAAATGTTTTCTTCTTGTCCTGGTTGAAGATGCACACTTCTTTGAATTAGAGGGAGGGTGGCTTTAAAAAGACCCTCTGGCAAGCCCCTGCTTATGCTGTATGAACTGGTTCCTAATAATCCACACATACCCATCCCGTTGAAGAGCTCACCCAAATCTCTCCCAAATTCCTGCTTTGCAAGCACACCCAAACTGCCCCTTCCCCTCTCCCTTTCTCAAGAGCCCCCAGAACTATCATGCTGGCGTATAAGACGACCCCCCCCCAACATTTCCACTCAAAATATAGAGTTTGTTATATACTCACCGTATAAGACTACCCCCTCTTCCACACACCTTCCACACACCAAATAAAACATAAAAGAACATCAGATTTGATTTCAACATCTCCCTGTGGCCGGCACTAGTGCGCAAGTGCGCATGTGCGAGCTCTGCGTAGAGAAGGGGCGGGGCGGAGCACCACTGCTTCCTGCCGAGCAGAACGGGCCAGTCACGCCGAAAAGGCTGGCACCCCTGTCTCGCTGCTGATGCTCGCCGCAGCCACGCTGGATACCGCGCAATACTGGATAGTATGTAGAATGAGGTGGGTGGGCATCGGGAGGCCACTATGGGCACCAGGCGGGCATCGGGAGGCCACTATGGGCAGCTATGTCTATCGCAACTGAAGTGCACCCGGTGTATAAGACGACCCCCCCACTTGGAGGCATGTTTTTCAGGGGGGAAAAGTAGTCTTATACGCCAGCATACACAGTACATAATATTACTATAATGGCCCACTAGAGGTCGGGCGGGGAGAATGAGGACCAGCTGGGAGCTCCGAGCGGACGGCTACAAAAGACCCGCCAGCCGCCGCCACCACGAGACCATCTCCGGACGCTCTCCCCAGCCGGTCGGGCGGGGAGAATGAGGACCAGCTGGGAGCTCCGAGCGGACGGCTACAAAAAGACCCGCCGGCCGCCGCCACCGCGAGACCATCTCCGGACGCTCTCCCCAGCCGGTCGGGCGGGGAGAATGAGGACCAGCTGGGAGCTCCGAGCGGACGGCTACAAAAGACCCGCCAGCCGCCGCCACCGCGAGACCATCTCCGGACGCTCTCCCTAGCCGGTCGGGCGGGGAGAATGAGGACCAGCTGGGAGCTCCGAGCGGACGGCTACAAAAGACCCGCCAGCCGCCGCCACCACGAGACCATCTCCGGACGCTCTCCCCAGCCGGTCGGGCGGGGAGAATGAGGACCAGCTGGGAGCTCCGAGCGGACGGCTACAAAAAGACCCGCCGGCCGCCGCCACCGCGAGACCATCTCCGGACGCTCTCCCCAGCCGGTCGGGCGGGGAGAATGAGGACCAGCTGGGAGCTCCGAGCGGACAGTTACAAAAAGACCCGCCGGCCGCCGCCGCCACGAGACTATCCCCGGACGCTATCCCCAGCCGGTTGGGCGGGGAAGAGGACCAGCTGGACAGACTGGCTGGCTGACCAAAGACGCCTGCACCGCTATGACCACCACAGCTGTTTCGCGGCCAGCCACTCCATGGATAAATGTACTGTATATTTGTTTCTAATTGAATTATGTACAAGGGATAAGGACTTTCCCCATTGTTTTGTACTGTATATCCTTGACTGTTTTGCATCTCTTTGATTGTACTGTATTTTTATTCTTATTTTTTATGATGATTTGTTGACCACATTGATTGTATTATATTGTTATATTTATATGGTGTTTTTTATGTATATTTCATACTGTTACATTGTTAGCCGCTCTGAGTTGCTTCGGCAAGGAGAGCGGCATATAAATTTGAATTTAATAATAATAATTAATAATAATGAAATACCATATTTGCTGGCACACAAGATGCACTTCATTTCCCCTGTATTTTAAGGGGGGAAGTACATCTTATACACCAGCAAATACGGTACTTCTTTTTCATGGTCTTTTAACACTACCTTTTACCTTTGTTTTTTCCTCCACTGGACCATGCATGTATGTTCATGTTATCTTTGTGTGTAGAATAACTGCACGCATTCTATCTGCTCAGTCAGGACAACACTTTGCACATTTGATAAAGCAGGTTTTGTTCCAAGAAATCTGAGCATCCACAAAGTATTACATGACTCTGTCATTTGTTCTTTGGCTATTGACTTCATATAGGAGAGAAGGCATTTCAATTATATCTGTGCTTCTGGTGTCTATCAAGTGAGGTATATTTCTTCACATATGTGCTAAAGAGCGATTGCCTCGTTTGTCAGGAGACGAATGTCAGATCTATATGGTGCTAATTTACGCTTCTTCCCTTCTCTTTCTTCCTTCTTTTTTAACAAGGGACAACTACACTCTGCAGATCAATCCTAATTCAGGTCTTTGCAATGAAGACCATTTGTCTTACTTCACCTTTATTGGGCGGGTTGCTGGCCTAGCTGTGTACCATGGGAAGCTTTTAGATGGTAAGTTAAACAAGGTAGCATGACCATAGAAAATATGTTCACTATTAAAAGCCACAAAGTTCCCAAAATGTGTTTTCTTTCTTTTTAACAACTGTGCTGTTCCATGCCATATATTTCTTGGAGCAAGACTACACGAGTGACATAAATAGCTCGGGGGTGCTGTGATATAATAGGTTTCTTTCCTGTATATCTCTGGAAAAAGCAAAGAAATTGTTGGTGTGTATGCTGCATTCTGAAAAATAATAACAACTTGGGTGAAAATGATGTGGTGTAAAGTCTGTTCTAACTTCTGGAAAGGTAGAAAATATACAGAAGTGGCTTACGATTCTTTCTTAGCCTGTGCAGTTTGCCCCAAACTAAACAGACTGGATCTTTCTCCCAGGAGGCACAATGGAGAACTGAACTCCCAACCGCTGGCTTCACAACCAGAAACCTAACTCACTGAGCTATCAATACCAGATGGATTTTTTTAGCCTGTCCATCTTGTTTTTGCAATGTAGCTGAAGATAACCAAATTCCTCCCCTATTTGTCCATTCTACAAGGGTAACCCAAACCTTGCCTTAGAGGAGTGATGGTGAACGTTTATATACTGAGTGCCCAAGGAGGAGGAGGTGGCACACAGGCAGGCCATGTGAAATTGCCAGCATGCCCCCAGCAAAGTCGCATGGGTGCTGCTCAAGATGCTCCCCCCACAGGTGCTCCCCACCCCCTGTGGGTGTGCCTACCTCCTAAGAGGGGTGGGATGGGGGTGCCTGTTCGCCTCACCATGCCCCACTGCAGCCTCCCTGTGGGATTTTAGTATCCCACTTGGCAGAGGGAGAGGGGTGGGGTGGGAGGTGGTGCCAGGCAGGGTAGGGCTTCTCCTCAATGGCACATTTGCCATCAGAAAGGCCTCTGTTTGCCACTTCTGGCATGTGTGCCATAGGTTCGCCACCACCATCCTAGGTCCTTAATTTGTCAACTGCCCAGAGTAGTCTGTTTCACTTAAGGGGCAGTATACCAACCAACCAATCAATTGGATGGATGGATGGATGACCATGTGGGATGGTAATAAGGAGACATCATCATTTTGCCTTTTCTCCTGCTGCATGTCAGCTGTGTGTTTACTCACAGATTAAAATTTGCTCATGCAGAATAAATCATGTTTAGTAGAAAGCCAGCATTGTTAGTATCCGGAAGCTCCTGCTATGGGCAGCTTTCACAAAATTGCCCAAAATTGCCCACAAAGTAGCATCTTGTTTCGCCCAGTGCCAAATGAGATTCAGGAGCCAGGGAAACAGTGGCTTCTTAACGTTTTGTGCCTTGCAGCTCAACATGGAAGGTGACAGTCTGACAATTCTTTCTAACAATAGGTTTACCAAGTTTTCAGAGAGCCCAAGAATCTAGGGGGCCTCCAATCCCATAGTTAAGTTTAACCACAATTGGGGGTTCATGTTTAATACTAAACTACGGGTAATCTAAACTTCTCAAGGCAGGTGGCAGGAACTGAAGCCACAGTCCATCTTCATAATTCTAAACTGTGGTTCAGGACAAGGATAGGCAATTCAGTGATAGCAATAAGCTATCCCAGCCATTTTCTAAAATCCCCAACATTCTCAACCACATACGCAAATTAAAGTTGTCTGTGTTGATTTATGCAATGTTTATGAGTTTTCCACAGTGGTGCTTGCACCAGTTGGGCAGGATACAAGTCTAATCAATCAGTCATTCACTTGTCAGCCCTGGCCCCCAATGCCATGCCATCCGGCCCGTTGCCAACTCTACCGCACCCAGAAGTGGAAGCGGGTGCATTTACATTAGCTGTAAAATGCGAATGCACAAACGTGCCCGCAGCTGTCATAAACACAGGAGTAGGTGCATTTACGACAGCCATAAATGCACCCACTTCTTCTGGGGGTGTGGTCCAGACCACTCAGCTTTCCAGGGGCATGGTCAGGCTCACGACATAAAAAGGTTGGCCACTCTTTATTTAAAGGCTGTCTCTGACCTGTACCTACTATAGGACCACAATGATTTATTTTATTTTATTTTATTTTTTGGTGGAAAAACTGAAGGTAATCTTCAGATTGGCCATTTTGGTGCTGAAAAATCATTATTCACTATGGCAGTGGCAAAGAGCTGGGGAACAGAACCAGGAGAACCCCTACAATGTTGATGGTGTTGAGAATTGCAAGGTAGACATGATTAAAGCAGTTCAATTCCAGGGTAATAGTGTTTCATAGACCTTCCTGCAGTGAGTGCCGAAGTCTTAAAATAGTTAGGCCTACCTCTGCACAACAGCTAGCTCAAACATGTGGTGATAACTTGTGATTGGTGCTGAATTATCAGTGTTAACTGTCTGGATCAGGGATTCACAACCTAAGGCCCACGGGTCTAATTTGGCCCATGGCGCCAATTAATCTGGCCCATGGTAAGGATCCTGGAGCAGCCGCCACCAGAAGTGGTGAAAATGGCCGAGATTGTCCCGTGCATGCACCAAGCGGCGGGAGGAACCATGTGTGAGGGGACGTGGTCCAGCCCGCAGCCTGGAAAGGTTGCAAACCCCTGGCCTGGATAGTTTGGGTGGGATACTACCCAAATGGGCAGTCTAGAAATGCAGTAAATAATAAGCCTTTTCTTAATAGTTGCTGATCAGATTTTTATCTTGTCCCTTGAAATCTTCTTCTCGAATTTTAGTAATGCCCTGAATTCATTATATTGTGGTTGTGATGGACTGACATTGTTTAATAAAGGTTTGTGACTTTGTTGGTGCACAGGTTTCTTCATTAGACCTTTTTACAAGATGATGCTGGGGAAACCAATAACACTGAAAGATATGGAGTCGGTGGTAAGTGAACACTGAAAAGCTTATTAGTGGCTTCAATTATGCACATTTCTTCTTCTCTTGGGAAATTATTAAATGCCAGTGTTCCTGGAAGCTCCACTCTTTCATGCCAAAGGCTTCCACTGAGACAAACAATGGTGCTTAGATTTCAGTTTTCAATTTTTCAGTTTTTTTTATTTTGCAAGGTAGCAATTTGAAGCTCTTAATGCAATTAGATTCAACAGGAAGAGGGGAATTAAATGCAATTATTTGGGGATAGGCTCCCCCCCCTTTGGAATTGCAAATTTGACAGATGCTTCGATAAAATATAAGAATGCTGAGCTATATCATAGTAAAGGATGAAGAAGATAATTGTCCTGACTAACCACACGAGATCTCTCTGTAATTGTCCTGTGGCAAGTCATTTTGGTTTCATGGTTAGAATACTGAGTAGCTCAGAGATTTTTATTCAGATCCCAGCCATGAATTTTTCCACATGACCCTGGGCAGTCAACTGTTTCACCATCCTCCTAGCTAATTGTTTACATTTGTTATGAGGATAACATAAAGGGAATAACCATGTTTGCTACATTGAAAAACAGGATGGAAATTTAAGTGGCTTACCTTTTGAAGGATATGTTATATTTTTAATAAGTGGTTAATAAGAAACCATTTTGTTATTGTAGGACAGTGAATATTACAACTCCTTGAAATGGATCCTAGAAAATGACCCTACAGAGCTAGATCTCATGTTTTGCATAGATGAAGAAAACTTTGGGCAGGTATGTTGGAATCCAATATGTTCAACTAGGTAATTTGTTCCAAGTAATTGGTCAATAATATTTGTACACCAGCGTGAATGCCCGAGCCAGGAGGAGGGAAGGAGTCTCCATGGTTGTTCTCATCAAAGACCCATAGCTGCATGCATGTGCTAAGTAGCTGATTTATCGTAGTTGACTTAATATAGTGAACTTTCCTTTTTCATACCAAGGTTTATCGTGTTTGACTTATTATAGTGAGCTTTCCTTGTCATACCAAGGTTCTTGTTGTTTTCATACCAAGGTTAATGACTAACGAGATACTTTTTAAACGTCTGACTACATATATATGTAACTTCTTATTTCATATATCCAGCATTGATTAACTTAATTCTTTAATCTATTACTTTGTGTTAGATTGTGATAATATGTATGACAGTAAAATACTGGCGTAGAAACCAGCAAATCACATCAGGAAGTTTGTCAAGAGAACTCAATAGACGAGAACAAAAGGCAAAACAAAGGAGCAAAACAGATGAAACAGGACGTTTAGCCCATCAGGTTGGAATAAGAGGGTGGATAGGACAGTCGGAGGAGAAATACGGTGTTGTAAGGAACAATACTGTATTAGGACATGGACTGTAAGATCTATGAATCAAGGCAAGCTGGAAATGGTAAAAAGGGAAATGGAAAGAATGAGCATTGACATTTTGGGAATCAGCAAGTTAAAATGGAAAGGGATAGGTGAATTCAGCTCTGGAAACCATCATATCTACTATTGTGGACAAGAAAGCCTTAGGAGAAATAGAGTAGCCATAATAGTCAATAAAAGAGTGAGAAAAGCAGTAATGGGCTATAATCTTAAAAATGACAGAATGATTTCAGTCAGAATCCAAGGCAAACCATTCAAAATTACTGTTATCCAAGTACATGCACCAACCACGGGTGCAGATGAGGACATAGTTGACCAGTTCTGTGAGGAATTACAGCATCTCATAGAACTGACACCAAAAAATGATGTCTGTATTATTATAGGAGATTGGAATGCCAAAGTAGGAAATCAAAAAGTAAATGGAATAACAGGCAAGTTTGGTCTTGGAACACAGAATGAAGCAGGACAAAGGGTAATAGAGTTCTGCCAAGAGAATGCACTGGTCATAGCAAACACTCTCTTCCAACAACACAAGAGGAGACTTTACGCATGGACATCACCAGATGCCCAACATTGAAGCCAAATTGATTACATACTCTGCAGCCAAAGATGGAGACCCTCCATACAGTCAGCAAAAACGAGACCTGGAACAGACTGTGGCTCAGATCATAATCTACTGATTGCAAATTTGAGGCTTAGACTAAAGAAAAAAGGGAAAACAACTAGGCCAGACAGGTATGACCTAGAAAACATCGCTAAGGAATACACGGAGGTGTGGAACAGATTTAATGGTTTAGACTTGATAGACAGAGTGTCAGAAGAATTATGGATAGAGGTGTGGGACATCATACAGGAGGCAGCAAGGAAAACCATATCAAAAGAAAAGAAATGCAAGAAAGCAAAGTGTTTGTCTGATGAGGCTCTTAAAATAGCAGAGTAAAGAAGGGATGCAAAAGGCAAAGGAGAAAGGGAAAAGGGAGAAGATTTCATTGCCTGGCAGGCAGCTGAGGACCTCGCCCCCTCCTCTGGGCCCACAACAATGGCCTGAGGGAGAAGATTCCATGGCCTGGCAGGCGGCTGAGAACATTGCCCCCTCCTCTGGGCCAACAACAGTGGCCTGAGAGAGAAGATTCCATGGCCTGGCAGGCAGCTGAGGACCTCACCCCCTCCTCTGAGCCCACAACAACAGCCTGAGCGAGAAGATTATATGGTCTGGCATGCAGCTGAAAGCATTGCCCCCTCCTCTGGGCCCACAGCAATGGCCAGAGGGGAGTTAGTCTATGTTCTGCTTTGGTTGTTTTGTGAGGTTATATTTTATGATTTTTACTGTACTGTCACTGTTTTGACTGTAAGCAGCCCTGAGTCACCTCGGCGAGTGGGCAGCAATATAAATCTGAACAAATAAATTAATAAATAAATAAGTTCAATCAATTGAATACAGACTTTCAAAGCAAGGGAAGATAAGAAAACCTTCCTAAATGAACAGTGCAAAGAAAGAGAGAAAAACAACATAACGGGTAGGACTAAAGATCTTTTCAAGAAAATTGGGGGAATCAGGGGAACATTTAAAGCAAAAATGACCATGATAAGGGACAAAAACAGCAAGGAGTTAGCAGATGCAGAAGTGATTAAGAACAGATGGCAAGAGTACACAGAGGAACTCTTCAAAAAGGACCTCAACACCCCTGATAATCACAATGATGAGAACATTGAACTTGAGCCAGACATCCTAGAGGGTGAAGTCAGATAGGCCCTAAAAAGCACTGCAAACAACAAAGCCAGTGGAGATGATGGTATCCCAGCTGAATTTTTCAAAGCCCTAAAAGATGATGGAATTAAATTACTGCATTCTATATGCCAGCAGATTTGGAAAACACAACAATGGCCACAGGATTAGAAAAGATCAGTATACATTCCAATCCCAAAAAAGGGCAATGCCAAAGAATGTCCAAATTATTGAACAATTGTGTTCATCCCACACACTAGCAAGGTCATGCTCAAGATAATACAGGATAGACTGCAGCAACATGCGGAGAAAGAATTACCAGAGGTGTAGGCTGCATCAAACAACGCTAAAAAAAAAAGCCCTGACTTCAGCGACAAACCGCATACTTTGTCCCTGAAGTCATCGTGTGGGGGTGGTAGATTGGGCTACCCAATCCACACACACACCCCAATGATCTCTGCGACTGCAGTAGGGTCGGGGAAAGGTGTGTGCCTTTCCCCCGACCCTACTGCAGTCGCTGTGAATGAAGAAGGGGTGAGGGAATCAAGCGTGTGTGCGCTGGGGATTCCCTCACCCCTTCTTCATTCACAATGACCGCAGTAGGGTCTGGGGAAAGGCAGCTACTGCAGTCACAGAGATAACTGCAGGTGGGGGGTAGTTTTGGTAGAAGTTCTACCCAAACCACCACCACCCCGCAGACCATTGCCTCAGATAACGCTAATGAATCGTTATCGGATGCAAGTTTTTCCCAAAAAACTTGCATCGTTATCTGATGCAGTCGTTATCCGGGATATTACTATATTACCACAGCACAATCCTCAATATACATAAACAATTCAACAGTGTACAATATACAAGACGGGAAGAGCAAACAACAACAAGTAAACCTTTATAATCAATTCCAAGTGCAGCTGTAGTGAAGTCCTACAGCCCAGGCAACATCTATGGTTTTTCCACACCAACCATGGGAGGGCGGTGGCCTAGAGCCAACTGGGTGGCAGGGGTCCATTCCTCCCAGGGAGGAGTCAGGTCCCGGTAAGATCTACGGCAGCAGAGGCAGCATTTGTAGCCAGCCGGCTGCATCACTCAGCTGGTGACCCCCTTTAATTCCTTTATAATTGAGCAGATGGCACACCAATCTGGTTCACCTTTTTTGCTTCGTAATGAAACATCGTGTTTAATTCTGATTTATCAGTTATCCTATCCCAGGGGTTCCCAACCTTTTCAAGTCAGGGGCCGGGTCACACTCTCTCAGTCAGCTTCAAGGGATCGGTGGCCATTTTGCCCTGCCTGCACGACAGGGTGACCATTTTGTTCCAACACCTTCAAAGGGGTGGCCATTTTATTTCTTGACTGCCCTTGGAGGGGCAGGGGGCCACATAAAATGGCACCACAGGCCAGATCCAGCCCGCAGGCCTTAGGTTGGGAATCCCTGGCCTATCCCCTTTCAACCTTTGTGAAGTCCTCATTAATCATGTAACTTTCTGACAACCAAAATGCAAATCTCCATAGACATTTTGATTCAGGTATTATGCTGGAAACATTAAAATTAGAGAAACAAATTAAGTATAAGTCATATTTTAAAAATAAATTGAAACTTAATAATTACAGCATTTTTTTTTCTTCAGAGGAAGTGATGTTCAGAAAGGTTTGATTATTACTGTTTTTGTATTCACAGACATATCAAGTTGACCTGAAGCCAAATGGATCAGACATCATGGTGACAAATGACAACAAAAGGGAATATATAGAGTATGTATACATATATTCCCATACAGAGTTATTTATTTATTCAGTTTAATGTATAACTTTCTGTGTGGGTTAGTTGTTGAAAGTGGACTTCAGAATGAATTGACCAGAGCTTATTTCAGAATAAAGTTATTTTGAGAGCAAGTGTAAAACAAAATGTGAACATTATCTCTTTAAAAGGTCTCATTGCATTACTTGTTCCTTCTTCATGGTCAGGTTTTTGTTCCTGCTATTTCATAGGCACAAGTAATTAATTGTATTGTGTATTATCAACACTTCAGCTAATATCCTGTTTCTTATCTTAACTGTAGTTGATTTATTGACACCTGGATTTGCTTTAGTGTTCTCTTATTCAAGAATTTGTTAAGTATTTATTCATTCCTGGGAATAGGATACTGGCCTTTATTTTATAGTCACCAATAGGCCACAAGTATATTGGGAGCTACTCTTTCACGCCCTATAGTGACGTGTTCTGATATTACAGCTTGAAAATATTTAAGGAGGAAAAAACACTTTCCTACTGGATAGAATTGGCAAAAGAATTGCATAAAACCTGAATGATAATGCCTCCAAATGCCTTTTTTAACTCAGAGTTTCTATGCAAACCACATATGAATAAATTTGTGGAATGTAGTAAATTTGTGTTGAAAATATGAATCAAACATAATTTTTTGTCATTACATTACAGTGAGCTCATTGGGTAGTCACAGTCTCCTACTGGTATCAATTTTGAGGTTTTATCCCTTTGGTTGTAGTGGCGTTTTCAACTCTGGTTTCCCACTTGCAAAATATAATTATGAAAATTGGTATGTGATAAGGATTTTTGAAGCCTTCAGTAAATTTAAAACTGCTACATTAAATTATCTCTTATCTTGGATCCTAAATGTATTGACTTTCACGAGTCAAAGGACCATGTTTAAAAATGGAAAGTAGATTGTCAATCTGAACTAGACGATTGGTAAAAAGAGATGTGGAATATAGCAATAAATAATAAATTGACATGTGAATTAAAATTTTAGAAGAGGACAGTAAAAAACTGACTTCAGAGAAATATGGGAAGAATTTATAGATTATGTATCAATGAAAGGTTAAGGAGTAAGGCTGAGGGAAGATCTTTTATCCTTTTGGAATGAGTCGACAAATATATAAAGAGTATGTAATGATTATAGAGAATAGTTAAATGAATGTTTATAATGTCCTACTGGTGGTGGGTGCACAAAATAGTTTATATACTATATGTTTGTTAAGATTTTTTATATATTTGTATAATGTTATTCTGTTTATTTTGAATTTTTTAAAGAAAATTAAGAGTCAAAGGCCAAAAATAGAATAATTCTATATTCTTCTATGGTGTTCCCCTAAGCCTTAGGCATTGATGGTGAACCTTGGCACTCCAGGTGTTCTTGGACTTCAATTACGAGAAGCCAAAGTCAGCACTCCTGGTGATCAGGGCTTCTGGGAATTGAATTTCAAGAACACCTGGAGTGCCAAGGTTCGCCATCACTGCCTAAGATGTTGCCTCAAATGAAAAGCCTACGCTAGAAGCGGCTATAATCAGGAAGTCTGCAAGTAGGCATTTTTATTGGGAAAATTTTAAGGAAGAGAAGAATTAAATACTCAATCCTCTTTTGTACCCCGTGCTGTGTTGTGTTACAACCTCCAGCACCTGCCTTGCATTAAAAATAGAATGGGGTTTGTGGCATAGAACTCAGTTTGACATGTAGTTTGCCTCTAACTCTGAAACATAAATGTATTGAGCCAGTCTTTCAACAGATATGTTGATTTTCTTTTAAATACAGTGAATCAGATTATAATATCCACATCAACCTCAGGATTAGTTTCACACTTTCTCCATTCATCTTAACAGGGAAAAGTCATCTCTGAAGCAGTTTAAAGAATATGTACCAAGCTATTTAAATGTCAAGCCATAAACTGACAGAGAGTTCCTTTTGAATTACTCTTTTATGCTCATCAGTAATTTTCTTCAAACGGTCTCATCTGGTTTCCCAAAGGAAATCTGAACAATTAATGAAAAGTCTCACATATTCATGAACTCAGCAGATAGTGCAGCTGAATAGGAAGGATTGTGTTTGCCTCATTTGGTCTGCTTATATTTTATCTCAGTTTGATGGAAGATTACTGAAGCTGCAAATTGGAAGCCAAAAACATTAGCGTGGGGGGAGGCATTGAAACGATCTCTGTTATGTCTTCTAATAGAAGTATTTTGTTTTTCTTTATGTGCGGTAGTTTAGTCATCCAGTGGAGGTTTGTCAACAGGGTTCAGAAGCAAATGAACGCATTTATGGAGGTAAGTGACATCTCAAGCTGTTTGGTGCCTTCTGCATTGTCTCTTTTTGAGGCTGAGCCTGTTCTGCTTTATTGTGTTGAAGAATGAAGCCTTCTTCCAAAATATATACCTGGGGAGCCACATAAGAAACAATAACAGTGATACCATCACAGCAAAATCTACTTGGCAACACCCCATTCTCTCTTGCTTCAGACACAGCAGCTCTTTCTTCTCCTATTCTTATTCTCCCTTCTCTCAGAAGCAGACTAAGTCTATGAGGAGAAAATGGAAGGCAGGGAAAGATCAGACAGATCCCATCACATACATTTCTGCTTATACTTTGGCAAACAAGGGTGTGCCTGACCTAGGCAGTCTAATCTTTTAGAATTTCATAACTACATGCATTTATTTACATGCATGTTAGAAAATGTAATGCTCTGGTGGTGCAGTGGTTGAACTGCTGTATTGTAGCCCAAACTGTTGTTGTGAGTTTGGTCCTGACGACTCAAGGTTGACTCAACCTTCCATCTTTCCAAGGTTGGTAAAGTGAGTACACAGTTGGTAAACACTCTTTACCTTCTGAACCTCCCAGAGAGTGCACAAAGTGCTATTGGGCTTTTAAGATTCTCAAAATACAGATGTTGTGATTATGGTACAGTAAAACACCGGATAACGATTGGATCGGATAACGCTAAAATCACATAACGTTAAGTAATCTGGGGAGGAGAATTGGATCGAATAACGTTAAGGTCCTATGGGATGGATCGGATAACAACCGCTAAAGCTCTATCTCTATGGAGTTTTAACATTATCCAATCCATCCCCTAGGATTTTAACATGGATTGGATAACACTAAAAATCAGATAACACCAAGACTTGTGGAACCAAGTTTTAGCGTTATCCGATGTTTTACTGTATATGTCTTTAGCCACATATGTTTCTAGTCACAAAATGTCGTCGTCAGCTACCTGTGTCCAAGTGTACATTTTTCCTGAAAGTCATTTTCTCTATTGATGGCTTTGTCTCTGGTGACTCAATAAGCCAATCTAGGCATGTAACATGTGACAAACGCATTAGGCTGAATAGAGATGGTGGCGGGCGTGGTTGAGTTTGACGAAGCTTCCGTGCTTGTCGCTTAGCCTCTTCATATCTGTGGTATTCCTCTTCGAAGTGATTGGCAGCAGCAGAGATGGTTTGGCACCAAACTGAGTGATCTATATCTGCAGCCTCCCAAGTTTGTGGGTTTATACCTGGCACCTTCATGGTTTGTTTCAGCTGGTCCTTATAACACTTCAAAGGAGCTCTGCGAGGTCTTGTACCAAAGCCAAGTTCCCCATAAAGAATTTGGTAGCTCCCTAGTGCTGAAGAACATGATTTCTTCTTGTTGTGAAGCCCATGAAGTTCCTTCTTTCCTTTCCTTTAGGAAGCAAATGAGAACGTTGTTTTTTAGAGAAATATTTGGTAAAACTCTTCCCAATGTTTTTCCTTAATTTATTGTACTGTGAGCTGCCTGTAGTTATTTATATATTTAATTGTTTAAACTGTCCTGAGTAGCTTTCCAGCTTGATGGATGTTAGAGAGATTGAATGAATAAATAAATATATAGATAGGTGAGTTTCTAAGGATTTACAAAATGGGAAGATTTATTAAAATTTATGGGAGAATATATGGTCCAATCCACGTTATACTTTGTATGGAAATTAAGATTAATGCTGAGTCCTGACACAGGATGGTCCACTACTACTGACATTTCATTTTCATGATGTTAAAAATGGTAACATTTAGTAGGCGGATACCTCAGCAGTTTAGGTGGGAGCCACAGGTTGGGAGTTTGAGCCTCCACTGTGATTCTAGTGAGAAGAGCCAGCCTGTGTAACTATGGGCACATTCCCAGGTTACCCCCAGAAGAAGGGAAAATGGTAAACCACTTTGGTGTGTTCTCTACCTAGAAAAGCGTGGAAAGAGTCACCATAAGTCAGTATTGACTTGATGGGATCCAATTACTATTATAAAAGTAATAGTTTATTGTGGTGTGAAACCTACTCCAGACATTGGTCTCTGATTCACCAACTTCTGTGTGTTTCCTGTCCTCTGAATCTTCTCCATTTAAACATGGCTGTTCTATGTTAAACGTTGTTAAATGGATACATAAACTTAAAACAAACATTGAAAATGAAGCCATACTAAAGCCACTCTGGGATATTTATTTTTCCTACTTCAGTGATAATGTTTGCTTTGTTTATCTGCCTTATTTCAACTTTTTTTGAGTGGGGGAGGGGAACTAATATTCAGTAAGTCTCTTTGTAGGCTATTCTCAACTTGACGTTGTTGTTTGTAAGACTTGATGCTTTCATACAGCAGCTATAGCAAAGCTGACAAGATCTATGTGGTCATAATGCAGGTTTCTAGGCTTCCATATTTGTGGGTATTGAACCCCTGACTATTGCTGGGAAGGGATAGTGAGAAACTGCCTGAATAATAAATAAATAAATAAATAATAAATAAAAATTCCAATAGATCACACCACCATCTTGGCATAATGACGTCCGTGATTGCTCTAGAAACCTTTTCTAGCAGTTTAGCTTACTAGACATAGGCTCTATCATTTTTTTACTCCTTCATGCAGTACTTATTTGACTCTAAGGACTAAAAACATATGGCTGAGGTACAAAATGAAGACATCGTTGTTTTAGTAAGAAGCTGTTTGCTGTAGATAGGGACTGCATTGGCTTAGTGGTTAAGATGCTGATCTTGCCAACTGGAAGGTTGGCAGGTCAGCAGTTCGAGACCCTAGTACTGCATGGCGGAGCGAGCTCCCAACTCCTGCCAACCTAGCAGCTCAAAAGCAAGAATTTGCAAGTAGATAAATAGGGACCACTTCGGTGGGAAGGTAAACAGCATTCTGTGTACTCCAGTGTCTAGTCATGTCCACAGAAATGTCTGCAGACCCAGACAGCATTGACTCTTTGGCTATAAACAGAGATGAGCACAGAACCCTACAGTCGGATATGATGGCTTTCGAGCAAGGGCATCCTATTTGCTGTAGCTTTTATTTAACTAAAGGATTTTCCTCCTAAATGGGTTTATGAAAAGTATAAGCTTTATTGGAAAGACACTGCAATTCACGTGGAATGTATTTCTATTCTCTTTCTCTCTATATTTACCCACCCCTTCCTCATTTCAGGGCTTCACAGATCTGTTGCCTCTTGACTTAATTAAAATATTTGATGAAAATGAGCTGGAGGTGAGTTGTCCTTTTATTTTATTTTTCATATCTTTACTATATCAAACATATTTCTTCTTCTTTTTAGACTATTGGCTCAGTAATTGCAAAGAAAATTGGGTTGGATTGTAATCGTGTGAATAAGGCAATATTGAGAGGGTCTAACATGGCCAACTGGGACTTGAACCCAGATCTACCTAGTGTGGTCCTTGAACCATTACATTATACTGCCTATATAGTAGGGAGAAAGTCTGTTAAAACAATGAGACCTAACGTCTGAGTAGACATGCGTAAGAACTTCTTAGTGATGTTTGATGATGATGATGATATTAGTATTAGTATTATTAGTATTAGTATTAGTATTATTGCCGCCCACTCACCACAGCGACTCTCTGCGGCTTACAGTCATATGAAATATACATAATTAAAAACAACTTTAAGCAACCTATATAAGCCTGGGGGGCGGGGGGGGCACCCACATCTCCTGGGCCAACCAGGTCTTCACACCTTTCCTAAATGCTGGGAGATCTAATCGTTTCCTTCATGTCATAACATTGAATAACAAATTATATTTTAAAAATTGATTTTTGATGTGTCATGTTTTCTAGAGTTATCTGATTGTTAGATATGGTGTTGTATGAGTGAAGCAAAACCTTAAGCAATAAATTATTAAGTTAATAACTTAAGCAATAAGCAGAAGCACAGAAATGTAAGCCATGACAGAAATGCTTCAGATGTACCTTGTTAATATTGCCTTATTAAGATTCTTTAACATAGCAGGTGACTTAGGGTTCTGAACTTTGTGAAAATACCACATGGCTTATTAGTACAACAGTTGATTTCCATACTTCAAAAATCTCTCATTCACAGTTGCTAATGTGTGGTCTTGGTGATGTTGACGTCAATGATTGGAGACAGCATACGATCTACAAGAATGGATATTGTCCAAACCATCCTGTCATTCAGTGGTTCTGGAAGGTAACGTTGTCATTCCTCCTAAAACCTCTGGGCTTTTCCCCTGACCAGCTTTGTTGTTAACCAATTTGACCCTTCAAGGACTCCTGGTGGTCTTAAATCACCCTCCCAATTATAAGTGTGATGTTTTTGTGCAAAACCCCAGCAATTTACACAAATCAGTTGCACAAAACTAGTAGATCTGCTCCATTATTTGGGGGAAAGCATGACCCTTTAAAGCAGGGGTGGCCAAACAATGGCCCATGGGCCAAACCCGGCCCGTGCCACCCTCACCGCTACTGGAAGTAAAATGTGCATGCAAAAACACTACTGGAAGCGGAAGTAAAACATGCCTGTGCATGTGCAAACGCTGCCGCAAAATGTGTCCGCAGCTGTCGTAAATGCGTTTCCGACAGCTGTGGATGCATTTTACAGTGGGAGGAACTACGTGATCAGCCTGCTCAACTATGTGACCAGCCCACAGCATGAAACGTTTGGCCACCCCTGCTTTAAAGGCTTGCATTGGGTTATTTGTATCTTTTTTATAGCCAGCCAGTCCTGTGCTTGGTGTGGATCCATATTTTACTTTTCAAGGGGAAAGCATTCTGTACTAAATACTGAAGTCCTTGAAAGAAGAGAGCCCATTTCTTTACTTTCAGCAGAAAGCAAAAAACCTCACACAGTTATCAGATTCTTTATTGAGGCTTCCCACTGGATCCAAACCACCAAAACCTACAAGGAATTTTACAAATTCATCACATCCCTGGACCATATTCATGGGGGAATTCATGGGAAATGGGAGTTTTTCATAGCAGTTTTATACTAGTCACCCCTACTTTGGCAAGGCAGGAATGGGAAACTTTTAGAGTCCCTTCTAATTCTACAGTTCATTGGCTGAAACCCTTTCACTTGGCATAAGAAAGATTGTAACTTTCAGCCTATTCCAACAAACTACAGTTCTCAGGAGCACATGCTGGAATCATGGCAGGGACTTTATTACCCAAGAATGGTCTGAAAGGTACTAATTTTCTTACACTGAGCAACAAGCTTTCAGCCTGTGTTTCTGTGATACTCCAACCAATTCCAGAGGCCTATTGCCGCCATAGATCTTGGAATCTAGATTGAAAATTGTTCCATCATGCTTTGCGGATAGCCTTCCAGGAGCCTTTTGGTTAGCAGCTGCAAAAATATAATATTTTGCTAGATAAGCCTTTCCAGAGTTACAGAGCATTTCTAATCCTCTTAACACGATAAGATCTTTCTGTTGGTGCAAAGGGTTTGCCAGTTTCTCAGATTGCAATGTTGGTTATAAAATCTTTTTGTAAAATCAGGTTCTTCGCTGTACCTTTGGGAGTGAGAGATGTAGCTATTAAAGCATCTGTGAACCTCTATGAACCTCCCACCCATTTTAAAAATTACTTTGTTTTTTTTAAAAACAGGCAGTTCTCTTGATGGATGCAGAAAAACGTATCCGACTACTACAGTTCGTAACTGGAACATCACGAGTGCCTATGAATGGATTTGCTGAACTTTATGGTAAATTAATCTTTCTCAGATCATCTTCTTGGTTTGTAATGATTTTGATAATTTTGGGTCAAGTACTCTACAGTGTACACTTTAAAAAAAGCGTGTAGGTATATTTCCTGAGCTGCAAATAGACTTTAAAAGGTCAGCTAAGATTTCCTTGTAACTCTCTGTTTAATTCCTATTACTTGGGGGGGGGGGGAGCATGATTTGCAGAGAAAAATGATTTAGCTTTGTTTCATTTTGCTGCCCACTCATAGCTCCTGCCAACCTAGCTGTTTGAAAGCAAGAAATTGCAAGTAGATAAATAGATACAGCCTCAGCAGGAAAGATAACAGCGTTCCTTGTGCTCTGGCATCTAGCCATGACTGCCACATGACCACAGAACCATCTGCAGATGCAGACAGCGCTGGCTCTTTGGCTGTAAACATAGGGCTTTGTGTGCGATGAGGGCTTTGTGGGCCGGATGAATTGGCATCGGGGGCCGCACGTGACCCCCGGGCCTTAGTTTGGGCACCACTGATTTAATGCATAACAACAATCCTGGGAATTGTTTTTGTGTTGTGTGCCATTCTGTTTGTCTTTGATGAGAAGAATGGATTATAAAGGAAAGTAATAAATGCTACAAATACGGTAAAGCAATCCTTGTCTTCCGCAGCTGTGGCCCTACTGTTCTCTGAGACCAAAAGGTGACTTTACTGATGGCAGTAACTTGTGGAAATTAAAGAATCTCCCCCCCTCCCCCATCTCTTCACCCCTAATAGCTTCCCCTGAAGAAGAGGATTTCATGGGAGCCTTTCCTTTCCAAGAAATCCCTGCAACTCTACAATGCAATTTAAAGAATAGGATTTCAGACATTGCTTATAAGGATCACTGTACTGTATATTAAAAAGAGTTATTCCATTCCTTACTTGTATTCTTGATCCAGGTTCAAATGGTCCTCAGCTGTTTACAATAGAGCAATGGGGAAGTCCTGAGAAACTACCCAGAGCTCATACATGGTAAGTAATAGCCACCAAATATTACTTTATTTACTGTAACTTTACTTATTTGAGCCCCAAGTCCGCTGGCTCAGATCCAGGAAGAGTTTTATGGCAAGAACAAACATTCTTGAGGGATACACAAGAGCAAAACCAAATTAGAAGATGGAGGAAGGAGATCCCAGGACAAAGAGTAACATTAAAGGAGGTTATAGCTGAGGAACTCAACCTCCCCTATGTCACTTCGAGGAACCTGAATAGACTGAGGGTCAGAGTCCCTAAATGAAGACCAACATACTTAAGTGGGGGCTGCTGGCAGACAACAACACACGGTGTGCATTTGGAGCGATACAGAATCCAGCTCATCTACTGGTCTGCCAATTACTGTCAGAAACATGCACTGATGAGGACTTAGGTTTAGCCAAGAAAGTGGCTTCCTTTTGGCAGTCCAGGGTTTGACCAGCGGTGATTGGTTACTCCCAAGCTCTCAGACAGACGTTTTAAAAGTGAATTTGAAGTGTGTGTGTGGGGGGGGGGGGGGGGATTGGTCCCCAGACACAGTTGGACTTCAGCACATCACAAAACTAGCCCACAACTGTCACAATGAGGAATGTAAGAAAGAAGTCGAACAGTCTAAGACTATGATGGCCAACCTTGACACTCCAGGTGCTCTTGGACTTCAGTTATCAGAAGCCCAAGTCGGTACTCCTGCTGATCAAGGCTTCTGGGATTTAAAGTTCAAGAACAGTTGGAGTGCTAGGGTTCACCATCATTGGTCTAAGAATTCAGTTCTTCAGTACACAACAGTGGTATCATCCCAGGTTACTTTGCAGTGCAAGGAATATGGTCAAATTTGCAATTTACAGAGTTCTCTCTTCCCATTTCAGCTTTAATCGCCTTGATTTACCGCCGTACGAGTCTTTTGAAGAATTGCGAGAGAAGCTTCTTATGGCAGTTGAAAATGCTCAAGGGTTCGAAGGAGTGGATTAAGAAAATCCTCACTCTTCTTAATTACTATTCTGAAAACAAAGGTTCTGTTCACGGAGCAAGTTCTGTGTGCACTTTCCGATCTGCCTAACGGACCTGTACAAGAGGCAGGGGCAGAACAATTGCGCAGTGGATGGTTCATGGAGCAAACTCTTGTACAGTGCAGATGTTTAAATCTAGCAATTGGAAGTAACTTTTTCTCTCACCTGTGGATAGTATTTCTGAAATTTCCACGGCTAATTACCAACTGGTTGATGTATACTCTGACTACATTTCAGCAGGACTTATTCTATTTATGTCGTGCCTCTGTAGGCAAAAAAGCTCTTAATAAACGTTTTACATACTTTCTAATGACAATGAATGGAATTAATCATTTTGCAGGTATAGTATTACAGCTCATGTTTACTTTTTACAAAGTGATTGAGATATTTTCAAATTTTAATTCATGACAATTAAATGTGTGGGGGGGAGAGAGAGAGAGAATCGTATACTGCAACTATTAATTTGCCTAAATTTGATGCTGGTGGCATTTTATTATTAAAAATCCCTCTTTTTATTGGATTCAGCCTAATGCTCTTGATCTTTTAGAATCTGAGAATTATCCTTTTGTAAGAAGTTTTCTGCATATTGGAAGTATTATCAGAAAATACCTAATGCCTTTTAAATGTGTGTGTTGAGGTTTCACAGGCAACGAAGAGAAATCTGATTTCGCGATTAGGGGTCTACAGTATTTTATACAAATCAACAGAATATTTACGAGAGGATCATAATACAGCATGCCAGATCTCTCATTCAATAAAGAAATTGCCTCACTATTCCTTAATAATATTTATATGTATTATCGCTCTTTTGGTGATGGGATTGCCATTATTGTCCAGAGGGTGAATGCTTAATCCTTTTGCTTACCTTTGTATTGTAACCATTCTGCTAATTATTTCTGTTGCAACAAAGGCATTTTAAAGGACCCTCAGCACTGCTTGGTTTGTCAGATATAGAAATCAGCTCCCGTCTAACTCGTCTGTGTGCATTTGCTAATTGTATCTAAATGATAGGGGCACACTCAACCTCCATTTTTTAACTGCACCAATTCTAGAAGCACTTTATGTAACACATGAAGCTTGTGCGCTTTAAAAACAAAACCAAGCAAACATGGACATTAATGTGAAAAAATGCCTTCTCCTTGCCCATGTCTATCTGTTGTGAATTTGGCAGTGGCTGACGAAGTAAAGCGAACAAACCTATTGAGTTGAACCTGCTAGTTGTATTTTGTGGGTTGGGTGGTTTCTTTCTGCTGGCCAAGATTCATTAACTATATGCAGTGACCAAGCCACTTTGGTCGCCTGTGACATGTTGCATGATTAAACAATAATCCATGACTTGTAACTGTAATGTAATAGATTGAACAGGAAAGAGCAGCTGAGTTATCCACGATCCAGTTGAATAAGAATGGTAGAGAACTGGTTTTGCAGTTTGGAAAGCTGATAGAATTAAGCTCAGCACAATGTTGGCTGTTTAAGGCAGATTCAGCAAGTGAGGCCCAATCCAAGTAAGGCCGCAATCTTAAACATATTTACTAAGGAGTAAGGGCTGTTCCAAATAGTGGGCATACATTCTGCATACATTTACTTACAGCTGTACAACATAGACAGTCTCGTAAGCAAGGCTCATGTCATCTTATGTTAATAATAACTCGGCTGCAGCACTCTGCTCTTCTTACTTATCTTTCCAACCTTCCTTGCTGTATTCTTCCTACTCTGGTCTCTCTGCTGTATTTACCCTGCTCTTTAAAAGAATTAATGAAGGACACAGCAGGACTGTTGCTATTGTAACTCCACTTTTGGCTCACAGCCAGAGGTTCACAGACAAGAGTATATTTTGGAGAAATTTCCTGATGGGTAACATTTTTTTTCCTACAACATACTATACTGGAGGAAAATTAACAAAGGTTCTCACATTCCCTTAAACCTGTGGTGCCCAAACTTTTTGGGCCATGAGCCAGCCATGTCGTTCAGCAGGCCAATCACGTGGTTTCATCCACCAGAAGCGAAATAAAACACACCTTGCCATCTGTTTTGCAACAGGATGAGATAGATTTTAGGCTGCCATTTTCTCTGCTTAAACCAGGGGTGCCCAGACTATGGCCCATGGGCTGGATCCGGCCCACAGGCCATAGTTTGGGCACCTCTGCCATAAAGACTAAAACTTTTAGCAAGATGGATAGGGAGACTTGAGCTGGAAAAGCTTGTAGCTCACAAATGTCAGCTTTTTAAGGTGCTACAGAATTCTTTGTTGTATGCATTGGATTTCTCATAAATATTCTATCCTTCCAACCTCCAGGTACTTCTTGCTACACTAAAAAACATGATAGGAAAAAAGTTACTAGGATTTTATTTTGTTCTGTTTTTGTTTTAGAGCTCTGTTTCTTTCATGGTTATGAACTGCACTTCATCACTATTAGGGACCAGGAAGATTTAAATCTAAGTTCTTGTTTTAATTATTCTAGGCAACAGATTTACAAAATGATAAATGAAGCTGTCTCATACTCTGTTTGAGGGCTCAGATGTAGCAAATCCATCATTTTCAAAATGAAAACAATACCAAGGATCAAACATTGGCAGTGCAGTTACTATTTTGCTGCTGATTAATGAATTCTATTTTCTAATTATTGGGCCTGAGTGTGAGTAAAGAGGCAAGTTCCTCTACTATGTGGTGAGTGTTCATGGTAGAAGATTTGATGTGAAAGCACCATCCCACTCTCCTTCCTATGGTGTAATTCGTCCTTAGCCCATCTGTCCTATTTTCTAAGGATTTGATGGAAATGTGACTTTTCCACATGAATCTGATATTGTCATCTCAATTCTTTATCAATTCAGGATACCTGAATTTGTGGTGTGTGATATATTATTATTATTATTATTATTGGCAACCACAAATACAAGGCCTTACATGATTTAACGCAATTGAGAAGTAAATCCCATAGATTTCAGCTTGGCTTTTTCCCAAATAAATTGATAAAGGCTTTATAAAAAGAATCAAGAGATACCTCCTTCCTGTTTGTGTATGAGCTGCTTAGAAATGGCATAGGGTACAGACAACAAACCTCTTAAACCAAAATAAATTATAAGCCTAAAAAGGTAGTGAAATTATTTCAAAGTGACTGAGGAACATGCTTTTTTAAAATCACATTGTGTTTAAGAAAACAACAAAGAACGCTTTGTGATGTATTGGAAAGAAATCAACCAATGTGTGGCACGGTAGTGTGGAGAAGAGAAAAGTTAATTTAGTTCTTAAAATAGAAACATGTCTACTTTTGCAGTGAAATTGTCAAGCTGGTCATTTCAAGCTTCCCTTGACTGTCAACTTGCACCTATATTAGTTTTGAAGGCCATCTTTCCTTTGGATTGTAGTACCTTGGCAAGCATGAGTTTTAAAGAAATCTGAGTCTTCTGCCATTCAGGATAAGAATTAAAGTGAATGCATAGGAAAGGAAAGAGTCTCATCCCATCCTCATTGCTCTCTTCACACAGAGATCAGTAGTCTAAATAGTCTCTATGCATGGAGGTTCTCCAGTCAATCTGAAACCCTGGAGAATCAGAGAAGTTGAACATGTAGATAAGTCTTTCTCTTCAGAGTATTGTTATGCTCATGAAGACAGCAATGATGAAGGATTATGGAGCTACCCTGCTTCCTTTTCATGCATGTATCTTGAGCACCTGAATGGTTGGTGTGGACTGAGTCCCTTGCCATCTCTAGATAAATCATAGAATGACTGAGTTGAAAGGGATCTTTTAGGCCAGGGGTGCCCAAGCTTTTCATGGTGTGGGCTGGTCACATGGTTCAGGGGGCCAGTCACTAAAGCCCATGGGCCAGATCCAACCTCTGATGCCAATTCATCTGGCCCGTGAAGCCCTCATTGCTCCCAGGAGCAGAAGTTGGGGGCCAGACATGGGCCATAGTTTGGACACACCTCTTTCAGGCCATCGAGCCCAACACTCTGCTCAATGCAGGAATCCAAATCAAAGCAGATCTGACAGATGGTTGTTCAACTTCCATTGTTGGAGTGCTCACCACCTCTTGATGCAGTTGATTATGTGTATTGCTCTAACCAAAATACAGTAATTGATGGCAAAGAGAGTGAGGAAAGGAATTTTTTTGGAATAGCAACAAATTGAAGTGCTGGCTGAAAAACACAAAAGCCAACTATTTAGCAGGAAGTCTTCAGGCTAGAAAAGTATATATATGGGGGAATCAACTTTCCTTTCTCATAGAGGGATGCAATATTCTCACTAAAACTAATCTTAAACCCCTTCTTTCCAGTGTCATCCAACTGAGTTTATGTAGCCTGAGAAGTAGAACAATAAAGTACTGTACCAGCTTTATATTTTTGCCTTAAAAGTTCCCAGATAGTTTCAATGGTTTTTATGAAGCAGAAATGAGTAGAACACCAATTCAGCGCATTTTCAAGTACATTTCTAAATCGCTCAGTGGAATGGTGAACAGGACTATGGACATGTTAATGTTATGAACTGTAATTGGCCAATTGTTTGTGTCACAAAACTAGAGTTTAGAGGCAACACATCAGACCAAATAGAGCAAATTTCTGAAATCTTTTTATGGTATGGTGTTCAGAGAACATACAAGTAGTGGGACCACCATGTGCACCACTGAAAAGACAGTTATGCTGTCTTTGTTGATCCTAATCTACTTTCTGCTTGTTCAATAGTGATCTCCCAAGGTTTTTGATGCCCTGTTGTCAATAGGCAACAATAACAAAGGGGACCTCCCCCCCCCCCCCGGTCTAAATTCTGAAATTAAGGATTCTTATACTGAAGTGGAATGATGGACTTTCACACAAATAGACTGCAAGTTAATACTGGAAAATGGGAGTATGCTGTGCTTTAACTTCCTTCGGTTTACCAGGTGTAAGTATTTTGAATTTTGTTCAGTTTGCCATTTGTACAGTTGACCGAATCAATACAGAATTAGGAATGGAGTTCTATCTCTTGAACTTCTTACTGTGGTTTTCCATTTCTTTTTTTAACCAATGCATGCTAAAATGTATATGTTAGGAGAATTTTATGTACAAAAATATGCGTGAAGGACAGTGGCATTCACAAATGAATATATTTGGGGGGAACTGCCTTACTTTCATACTTTGAACACAGAAATCTGTAAATTTACAGAAATGTATAACAGAAAATTGTATTTCATCCAATCTTTTTTTTAAAAAAAATAGCTGTTGATGGAAAGAAATGAAGTTCTGAGTTAATAAAAGAATTGAAAGTGACATTAATCAAAACAAATTCATCCTAGGTTTCTCTCTGAGACATCATTTTGCACCTCATTCCATTTGAGGGATTTTAATGTTCTAGTGAAAAGCAAGGTACACTGGTACCTCATACAACGATTTTAATCCGTTCCATGGGGCTCGTTGTTGTATGAAACAATTGCTATACAATGCATGCATCGTATAGCGATTTTCCTTATGGGATAAATCGTACAACAATTTTTTTCACTAAGTGGTTTTTCCCATTGGGAAATTGTTGTACGTTTTTTTCCATAGTGAAAATTGTTATGCAGGACACCTCCCCCCCCCCCCAAAAAAAAAAAACCCTCATTGTTATGCGATTTCGTTGCTATACAGGGCGATTGTTGTATGAGGTTCCACTGTATTTTGATTTACAATGTTCTCTGTGCTCCAACATCTAGTCATGCCTGCCACTTGACCATGGAAACATCTGCAGATGCAGACAGCTCTTTGGCTGTAAACGGAGATGAGCACCGCCTACCTAGAGTCAAACACAACTAGCTTTCGAGCAAGGGAGACCTTACCTTTGCTATGTGTAATGCCCATTTTGATTTTTAGGTAAACTGGTTTAGGATGTTGCGATGACGCCAGCAGAGGGTGTTGCTGTACTGGCTACCCTATGATTCCTCTCCGTAGAGGCCTGGCTCCTGTAGAATACAAGTTCTTGGCCTTTTTAAGCCAGAGGCAGGGTCACGCTCCCTCAGACAGCTTCGGGGGCTGAATGGCCATTTTGCCCTTCCTCCACTACATGGCACTTCCTGGTGTGGTGGAGGGGGGCACATGAAATGGCGCTGTGGGCCACGTTTAGCCCATGGGCCACAGATTGAGAATCCCTGCTCTAGAGGAAGCCAAGTGAATTGACCTAGGTCGGTTATGTATCTTTGGCCATTGCAATGGGATGGCTTTAGACCTTTCTATCTCAGAAATTGCCGTGGGTTGCCATTCAAATTGCAGACATAAGTTAGCTTGCTGGAACTGTGAAAGAACAAGCTAAGGATCTTAATGTGTACACTTACGGTATTTACATATAGCCCCTTATAACACCAGCAAAGGAACTTTTGGCAGCTTTTCACCCTTGGATATGATACAGGTCTATGTTGCTGTTGTCTTTGCCCTTGCCAAGAAGTGATTCTTCCACTGGATTTTGCCAAAGATTGTGTAATTCCTGCAACGTGACCCTTGGTCAAACTCCACTTGCCAACCTGGAGCTCAGTTTGATTCCGGTTTCCCCTGACTTAAAACTCCCACCCCCTCCCTGTCCCCTTCCCCAATTGTTTTACTCATATAAACTGATGAAAACATCCAGAAAACTTGAAAAGATGCTCTTGTTTTGCTTTTATAGTTAGTAACAATAAAGACATTGGCCAACTGTGAGCCTCAAAGAGAGTTGAGTGAGTGGTACAAACTGTAACTCCCTGCTGCCATTTTAATTGCTTTTCAGCAAAAGGAAAACAAGCTAATGAAGATGTGGTGTTATAAAATGCTTAACATAGTCAGATACAGTACCTGCATAAAATTGAAGGGAAGGTTGGGAAAAGCCTTAACTCCAGATCCAGTATTTACTAGTCAGAGGTTCAAATGTAAAAATATTGCACTAAAAAGCTACGTACAATGGGAGATGGGAACAAATGGGGTTTTGTTTGAAAAAAAGCTGGATCCAAACCCAATGTGTGCCTTGTGTATCTAAGGTTAGCAAGTAACAAAAGAGACCTAATCCTGTATAATAAGATAAATGGCATCTCCAGTCAGTGCACATTGTATCAAGAATACATCTGCTTTGGAAATTTGTATATGTTTCTGTGGCCATGTGAATCTGGCACAGGAAGAAAACAATATCTTGAGTCAGTTTGATTTAGCATCAGCTTTCATGGACTACAACCCATTTCATCAGTTTCCTTAAAGCAGGAGTTCCCAACCTTTTCCTGACAGGGGCCTGATCACGCCCCCCTCAGTCAGCTGAGGGGCTGGTCACATGGTTCTTCCCAGTGCGTGCATTTGCGCCGTGTTTCTGGGTGTTTTTCCCACCTCCGCTGCTTCCCTTGGAGGAGGGAGCAAGGAAATAACATTTTTGCGCCATTTTTGAATTTTTCACCATGTTTCCATAGTGTTTCGGTGCAAAAACATGGCAATTTTGGCACTTCCAGTGATGTCAGGGCACTCTGGCTTCAGTGGCAGTTTGGCCCAGGGGTCAGATCCAGTCCACAGACCATAGATTGAGAACCCCTGCTTAAAGGGACTCCCACATTTCACCTCCAAGGTTTGGGTCCATTGGGTCCATTACTGGTCCACTTGTTATTTTTAGATTGCCCACATCATGTTGATTGAATCCACAGATACTGGCCAGAGAACTCCTGCGCCTTTCTTCCTCTTAAGTCTAATATTTTTATACCTTGGAAGGAGCACAAGTAGCAGAACCAGGTTGTGTCATGCATCTTTCCCATGTGCTGTACTTGCTTTGCAGAGAGAATACGGTACATGACTTGTCAACAGGAGCTGATTTAGTAAACAAAGTGACCTAAGTTTAGAAGTCCCAGCAACTAAAACATGGCAGTGCTTCCATATGAGGAGATGCCTTAAACATTATCTTCAAGGATTTCAGCCTTTCTGTTAGACTGGCTGGAAGGCGGCTTTTAAAAAGTAACTGATTCCATTAATGAAAGTAGTGCAATCGATCATGTTCCTTCTTGCACTGCGTATTGCTTTTTAGTTATCTTCTGTTAATGGAGTGAGGGGGATCAGATTGGTGAGTAAAAAGAATAAAACTTGGAAAATTCCTCTCAGAATGCCTTTAAAATGCCTTAAAACACCCTTTTCAACTTAATTTTCAAAGGGCCAAGAAAACATTCCTCATTAGATCTTGTAAACTAATGTTGTTCCCACTTGTGCTCCCTTTGAAATGTAACCTTTCTACATTCTTGTGACCTAAACAAATACAGTCAAACCTCGCATAAAGAGTGTCTCACTTAAAGAGTAACTCGCTTAAAGAGCAGAATTTTCCCTGAATGTTTGCTTCGCTTAACAAATAAAACCAACCAAAAACTCGCTTAACAAATAAATCAGGGTTCACAATCCCCCGTGCCAGAAGTCACAATTGGTCACTTACAATGGTGTTTCACTTAAAGAGAAAACTCACTTAAAGAGCAATCCTGAGGAACACATTGTGCCGTTTTAAGTGAGGTACAACTGTAAGTTACAGATAATGACTTCACTGTTTATTTATTACTTCCAAACTCTTAATTTTTCCTAGTTTTTAGGTTATGGGTTTATGCATGAAGGCAGTCCAAACTTCATGAATTGCAGCTTGTGTCTGTTCTAGAACCCTCAATCTTTTAGGCAGTGCAGAAGTAAATTGTTTCATCATCAAAACTTGAAGGAAGTTGAGAAGCATAATAATCTAACATAAAGTCCAAATTCTCAGATTGCACTTAAATTCATTGAATCCCAAAAGTAGGAGGTTAGATGGGAATAGAGACCTGATTAGTTCTATCTTTACAGTGCTGATTATTGTGGGAAGGTTACAAGGTTTTTTCATGTCATGGTGACATTTCTCTGTGAATTTTAAAATACATATACTGTACACAGTATACATATTTTCCCTTTTTTTTATCCCTAGCTGGTCTCTTCTATACATTATATTTTTTTCAAAGTCAGCTGCTTTGGGTTCATACAATACCCATGCACCTCTATTGAAAGTTATCTTTATGTGTCTTAAATACAGTAGTTGTAATCTTGTTTTCAAAGTGACTTTAAAAGGGAATGTGAGTGGTATCTGAAGCCTTTGGGGGAAATGGGGGTTGAAGTGTTTGTTCTAAGTTTTGGAACAGTCTTTTGTTGAATGAGATAACTTCTGGATGGTGAAAGGTTCGAAACATTCCAGACGAAATCTGCCATGTTTCATAATTTTTGTAGGTTGAAAAATTGTTTCTGTAAGGAAAGATTGTCTGAATTAATTCCTTGACGGCTGTGGTTTTGTAAACCTAGCACACAAGAGGATTATAAAAGAGCTATGCTGCATGGCCTATAAATACTCATAGTGAACAAATAAACCAGCACTCATTGGCTGAATTCATGCAGCTGGCATAGTGTGAAGTAACCTCTGCAGACATTCACAGGGACTTGTGGCAAGTCAGTCTGCATTGTGCCTAATTGTGTGGTTCATTGTGCAACTAGCTACACAATACACCTGCGGAACTGCTTGTGGATATTACTTCTGCCTTGGCACAAATATCATTACTGCTCCTGCAACCAAGGTTTCTCAGGCAAAACTACCCAACTGGATCTCAGCTGTTGAGTTATATACCTTTATTGGAGCACTAAAATATGGTGTGTTACACACCACTGTTAGGTAAATTGTGACTGGCGCATGGGGTGAGGCACACCCATTGCTCAGTGCATGAAACAGCCCCACTTATACCCAAACAAAGCTATTCAAGTTTGCAATTTTTCATCCAGGAATTTTATTGTAAAACTACATACGCTACAGATTCATCATCTAACCTAGATGGTTTTTTCATAATTTTGTTTCTCTTCACACTTAAGTCTCAAAAACTCATGTTTTTCTGCTCCAATTAAGATATTACCCAACTCATATTTTATATGATGGCTTATATCTGTAGAAAGGACACCACAAATGGAATGAACACCTACATTCTCAAACAGATCCCCCACTACACTCTCTACTCTGATTTTGAAAAGTTGGAACAATGGAGGTTTATTTATTTATTTATTTCTTCCAACTTGCTATCCCGCCACAATCGGGTAAAAACCCAACTCTGGGCGGCTTACATAACAAATTTAAAAAATACATAGTTGAAGACCACAGATCAATATTCAATACCCTATTAACAGTTAAAAATATGAATTAATACAATATTAAAAGTTAAGCTAAAAGGAATTAAACATTTCCAAGTTATAAAATTACAAAAATTATTAAAAAACAAAAAACAGGACAGGAGTAAGGAGGTAAGGTTGGGTTCATATCTGAAGGGTGACAGTCAGTCCACTCCAAAATTTAATACAGACTTTAAATAAGCTATCCAAGGAGTTAAACCTACTCTTGGCTTTGGAGTGGGCTCTGTAACATTAGAGGATACAATGGATAGGGAAGCAGCGCCCCATTGTGTCAGTGGAAAACTGCTCACATGATAGCAAATGTAGCCAGAACCTGGGAAAGTAACTTTTTTAGAACTACAATGCCTGGAATCCCTCAGCTAGCATGATCATTGATATACTGGCTGGAAGAATCTGGGGCGCTATAGTCCAAATAAGTTAAATTTCCCTATTTTTGTCCACTATCTCTCTATGTTCATTATGTGTAATAGCTTTAAAAATATGGCTGTGTTTGATTTTTAAAAAAGTAATTACCTTTTTGATTATTTTTTAAAGTCATCCTTTTCCAATTTATTTTCTTAGAAAACATGCACATAATTGCTGCCTTTTACTTTCTTGATGGCAAAAGATCATTGTGACATAATAAAGTACTGTAATGAATCAATACAGCTTGTTAAACTGTAGAATAAAAAGTAATGGAAGTTGACATATTTTGTACTGATGTCATTTCTTTTCTTTCTTTTTTAATTATCTTTGAACTTGCCTTTTAGACATATTTTATTTAAGAACATGAATTGCTGTTGCATAAAGCTGGCAGAGAAGCTGGGAATAAAAGAGAAAGGAAGGAATCCAAACTAGGTTTGCAACTTAAACGTACAGCAATCAGCCAATACAGCTCTGGCTGATTGTTGAATATGATCTCTCTCTCTCTCTCTCTCTCTCTCTCTCTCTCTCTGTCACACACACACACACACACACACACACACACACACACACACACACACACACACACACACACACACACACACAGCATTTCTAAAAGTATGGAGGGAATATACACTTACCTCTTTGAGTATATTCCATGAACGTCTCTGTAATTCACACATAATATAGCAAAATAAGTCTGCAAATTTTTTAAAAAAAAAAAAACAGTACCCATGTTGGTCTTTGTTTCAAGCATATCAGAGAATAAACAAAAACACTGTAACACTTTGAAGACTAACTGTTATATTTTAATGTTAGCTTTCATGGATCAAGTCCTCTTCGTCAGACATAAATGACACACCCTGGAATCGAAAAAACCTAAATGGTTATTTCCCAGAAGCTGTTAAGCTTATGTGGGTTAATAAGTTGCCCTACATTAAACTTCAGTTGGCTTTTGTTGCATTGTGAGAGAAGACATTGAAAGGGCTTTCTTTATCTGACATAAAAGAACCAACCATGTCCTGCACAGCTTGATAAAATGAAATGGCTTCAGAACAAAAAGTGTTGTTCATAAACACCTGCAATATAAGTGGGAAAACCTCCCTCAATCCTTGCAATGCAGGCTTTGATTTTTAAAAGAAAGGCAAGGGTACTATCTTATGGACGCATATACCTTGAATTACAGTTTGAAAGCAAGAATAAATGGGGACCACTTCGGTGGGAAGGTAAATAGCATTCCGTCATGCCTGCCACATGACTACGGAAACGTTTGCAGAAGCAGACAGCGCTGGCTCTTCGGCTTTGAAAGCGATGAGCACTGAACCCTAGAATTGGATACAACTGGCTTTCAGGCAAGGGAAACCTTTACCTTTAAGACTCATCCCACTGAATTAAAGTAAACTCATTACCCCAGCACTGTCTGCAATGGGGATTTATTTGTTTCTTTTACTCATCCAAATCCAAAGGACTGAAATTTAAAACCAACATAATTTTAGGAAAACATTAATCATCCAAAAAATGTATGCATATGCAGAGGGGATGGGGAAAACCTTCCCCTATCAAGGACACATTCCCTGTAGGGCAGTGGTGGTGAACCTATGGCACACGTGCCAGAGGGAGCACTCAGAGCCATCTCTAGACACACACGCCATCGCCCCAGCACAGAGTTTGCCAGAGTTCATTACTAGAAAGCCAAAGGGCCGCAGGGCCGGGCTGCTCTCCTCCACCTCTCCACGTACGCCTGAGGACATTTCTCACATCACCCGCCCCTCTGCCTAGCAGCCCAATGGGAGTGCTTCCTCCCTCCCATGGCTGGGGCAAGGTGGGTGGCTCATGTGCCGCATGAGGGTGCGGTGCAGACAGCAGCCTGTGCAGTTTGGGCACTCAGTCGCTAAAAGGTTCACCATGACTGCTGTAGGGCAATCTTTGCAGGAAGGATGAGATGGGCAAATCATGGACAAGATGAAAGTCATTATGGGGCAAGATAAAAAATAAAATCAGTTGGGCTGCCACCCTCCCTCCCTCTCTCTTTACCATTCCTTTTCTCTTCTTGCCTTTCTTCTCCTTTCCTTCTTCACCCAGTGCACTGCTCAAAATGGACAGAGGGTTGAATTAATAATGTACAAGAAGACTTTTGGATTGTCTAAAGATTGCAGGTGGTCCTTGAGTATCTGTTGTAGAATGGATACTTTAAACATGTGATAACCTCCAACCTGCAAACCTAACCAGCTGCTGGAATATTCTAGATTTTTTTTCTCTCAAAAAATATCCACTTTTCTTTTTTCCCCACCTCCAGGATTTCACAAAAGCAATTTAATTGAGGAGTTGCAGTATTTAATCAACTAATTGCAGAGACAGGGTGTAATTTTATTGTTCAGTTGAAATGTTTTGACAATAACAATCAAATAACATAAGAAAAGCCACTTAGAGGTAGCTTGCATTGTTCTGCAAATATTTACAGTACCCCATTTTTTGAAATAAAATTTCATTTCATATTTTTAGAAGAACCTAAAACACATTACAGCCTTGACGGTGCCTCAAAAAGTACAGTTTTGCTTTAGAAAAATAAAGCCACAAATAAAAATGACAAATAGACTCATATATATTGGAGGAAAGACAAAAGAGTTAAAACAGGATCTTCAGAGGCAAGGGGCATTATTAAAATGTGATATTAAAGTTGTGGCAAGGGTATATTTGATCAAAATGGGGAAATAAGGGTGGAGTGAGATTTCAGAGGAGACAAACACATACATACACACCATGCTTGGGAAAGTTATTTCTTTTTTACCTCACAATGTCCCCAGATGTTTTGCAGATGATCAGGCATTGAGAGCAAGTACAGCTAAGGAATTACAGCAACACTTTACATCCAGCAACCAAGAATGCAAGATAAATACCGTAATATGAGAATCAATAAAGAGAAGACTGAGGTAATGGCAGTTGGCAGGAAACAGCATATGGTATTTTAAATATCGAAATAGAGGGAACAGGTATAAAACAAGTGGCAGAATTCAAACACTGAAGATGGTAAAATGGACGAAGAGATTAACATACAGTGCAAAAAGGCAAACCAAATATTGGGACAATGAATTCTGCTCTTACAACACAAGACAAAACTAAGCACAATGAAACACCTTATACAAAGTATATTAATTCCTACCTTGTGTTATCAGTGCCAAACATGGACAATTACAAGAAAATGTAGATGAAAGTTGGTCACCTCAGAAATGAGATGTCTGAGGAAGGCTCTAGAGCAAGGGTGCCCAAACTTTTCGGCCCGGGGGCCGGATAACATTTTATCAGATGCTCCGAGGGCCGAACTATCTCTCCATGGTACATACATCCACCCAGGCTTGCCCCCGCCCCCGCCCCCGCCACCACTAACGCCTTTGCCGCTGGCTCCTCTTTCGCCGGCTCCTCCTTCGCCACCTTCGCGGTGTCCTTTAAAAGTGTCCTTTTAAAAAAATATGACATATCCTAGAAACTCACATCCAGCTTGGTCATTGTGGCATCCAAGGAGCTGTTGTTGTGTTCCAAAGCTTCAGGTAGGTGGGATTTTAATTAGCAATGAAAAGTCATTAGCCTTAGAAAAGATCTGCTTCCTGACATCATGTCAGGAAGCAGATCTTTTCTTAGGCTAGTGACTTTTCATTGCTAATTAAAACCCCACCTACCTGAAACTTTGGATTTTAATTAGCAATGAAAAGTCATTAGCCTTAGAAAAGATCTGCTTCCTGACATCATGTCAGGAAGTAGATCTTTTCTAAGGCTAATGACTTTTCATTGCCAATTAAAACCCCACCTACCTGAAACTTTGGAATTTAATTAGCAATGAAAAGTCATTAGCCTTAGAAAAGATCCACTTCCTGACATGTCAGGAAGCAGATCTTTTATAAGGCTAATGACTTTTCATTGCCAATTAAAACCCCACGTACCTGGAACTTTGGATTTTAATTAGCAATGAAAAGTCATTAGCCTTAGAAAAGATCTGCTTCCTGATATCATGTCCTGCATGGCTTGCTGCAGCCTGAGAGGGTGGGGGAACTTCAAAATTAGCGCACATTGGGTCTCCCAATCAATTTAAAATCAGGAATTACATAATGCACAGCCATAATACTGTAAATCAATTTTGACTTCCAACTTATACCAATACTTGAATCAGTGTAAAATAAATCACTTCAGACCAGTGATGGTGAACCTTGGCACTCCAGGTGTTCTTGGACTTCAATTACCAGAAGCCTAAATCAGCACTTCTGGTGATCAGGACATCTGAGAATTGAAGTTCCATAACACCTGAACTACCAAGGTTTGCCATCACTGGTTTAGACTTTGTGCCCACTCCTGTTAATGTTTACCTGAGAAAGCCCAGATAAACTTGCAGCAGGAGGTGACATAGATTACAGCTGATTGGCAGAGGCAGCATTAACAGATCTGCTGCATCTCTCTGCAGCTGCAGATCAGCTGACACCAGTTACTACCAATCAGTGGGAGCCCCTCTGCTGCTATGGTGCATTGTTTTTTAAAAAAATATTTATTCAAAGTGTCATAGCACTAGGACTCTTCAAATAAACATTTTTTAAAAAGAATTACTGGTGGGAATAGCAGTTAGTCTTTAAAGTGCTACTGTGTATTTTATTTTATTTGTTTTGTTTTCTGAGATAGCTAGGAATGGTCTCCCTTGATCAGCTGGAGTCTGTTTTCACTGATCAGTGGCTTTGATCTGCCCTGGTAGTGCAGACAGATTTCCAGCTGATGAAGGAGAACATAACCATTTGGTCCACAGCATCTCTGATGCCATCGTGACTGCCAATCGGCTTACCTGGGACATCTCTATACCGCCAGTCAGCTGATCAATGGGAAATCTCATGGCGGCAGCGGAGATGCCACTGATTAGCTGGGGACAGTTTGCCCCATCAACTGGAGCTACCTCTGCTGCCAGAGTAGAGTGCAACCACTATAGACATACAGTGTATCTAAATAGCTTTACAGTACTGCATATATACATATGGGACTGCAGTGGCTCAAGTCACTAAGACGCTGACTGGGAGGCGGAAGGTCAGCAGTTCGATTCCCGAGTACTGCAGGACGGAATGAGCTCCCGTCTCTTTCCCAGCTCCTGCCAACCTAGCAGTTCAAAACCAAGAAATTGCAAGTAGATAAATAGGGACCAGTTTGGTGGGAAGGTAACAAGTGTTCTGTGGGCTGCAGTGTCTAGTCATGCCTGCCACATGACCACAGAAATGCCTGCAGAAGCAGACAGCGCTGGCTCTTTGGATTTGAAACAGAGATGAGCACTGACCCCTAGAGTCGGATACGACTGGCTTTCGAGCAAGGGAAACCTTTACCAAATTTAATGCATTCTCCAGGGCTTTTTGTAGACTAACTCCTGTATTTAAATTTGAGCTGTATTTAAATTTGAGGTGGATTTGAGATCAAATCCACCACATCAGGCAGAAGAGCAAAGCTTCGTGGGTTGAATTTGTAAGAGCACATCAACTCCACAGGCACACAATGACGGGGCAAGCCTAGAGGTAAAGTAACGTCTCTTTTTACAACTGATGAAAAATCCCGGGTTATTTAAACCTTTGCAATTGCAAAAGGTTGCAGAGCAAACTTCTTTGCACAAGGATTGGCCACAAGCGAGCTGAAAAGCAACATTTGTTGCTTCTGACAGTAAGGGAACATCCCGGGGGTCTTATTCAAACCTCCTACAAACGGCTGCAAAACAAACTTCTTTTGCCCAGCCAATGGATGGGTGGATGCATTATTATGCATTGTGGCACCTGAGAAGTTGTGAACTTTTTTTTGCTTCTCTTCTGATATCTTAAGTTTGCAATATACGCAGCCTGACAAAGAGATGTGAAGAACTCTAAACCTCGCTTCCCTCCCCCTCCCCCTGCTCCTGGCTTTCTTTTTTAATTGCTTTAAATCAGGCATGCCCAAACTACTTACTTTTAGCTCTGACTGAGAAGTCCCTCTCTCCACTCTTAACAATAACAGAATCACCTCTGGCGTATTGATTCAGCCATTCTAAAGTAGATTCGGCAGAACTCCTAGTACTAAGCAGGAGGAGGAAGGAACTAGGCAAATCACTGTCTTTCACTGACTTGTGATCCCTCCGCCCAAAAAAAAAGTTCGCCCCCAAAAAAATTTTTAAAAAATAAAATAAAATTATAAGAGTTCTTATACTATGTAGGGGGCCGGATGAAATGGCCTGGTGGGCCGGATACAGCCCGCGGGCCGTAGTTTGGGCATGCCTGCTCTAGAGTGACTAAAAGGGATCAAATCAGAAATGGTCTTTCTTTATCACAGGCTTTCTCAACGCTTTCCGCTCACGGGCCAGACCTCGCCTCCTGACAGCTGATTGGACCAGTCATGTGGTTCTAGCCACCTGGAACCGGAAGTAAAACATGTGCCGTGCATGCGCAGAATGCATTTAACAGTGTTCTGGTCATGTGCAGGGTGCAGTTTTTTCTGCTTTCAGATTTGGCAAGGGCATTGTGGGCCTGATGAAATACCAGTAGCTTTGGGGCTGGGGCTGGCCTGCAGGCCATAGGTTGAGAATGCCTGCTTCACAACATTGAAGTAGACCAGAGAAAGTATGTTATGGTTTGGTCATGACCATGAGGAGAAAAGACCTTCCCCGCTCAAAACCAATGTGAACCATTTTCCTATTGCTTGTAGCTATATGAGGTTTCACAATTGGCAAGGAAATGGAGAAATGAACTCTTTCTGCATGTATATGTCACTCTGTGCCAGTGGTTCCCAATGTGGGGCCTACACCACACAGGGGGAATTCAATTCCCAGAAGCCTAAGTCAGTACATTGGCTGATCAGTGCTTTGGGGAATTGGCTTAGGCTTCTGGGAATTGAAGTTCAAAAACCAAAGGTTGGGAAACACTGCTCTATCCCAAATGCGGAAATTAAAGAAAACTAGATGACAGAACATAACTTTATGTGGTAAGTGTAACATGTAGCTTGGCTCTCAGTCAAGGTAAGAACAACTTGGGGTAATTTTTGTTAAGGGCTCATAGGGAAAAAAAACATAGCCATCAAGGCCATATCACGTGTTATTTTCTCCTGTGTAAAAATGTGTTAATTAGTTATGTGCCATCAGTTGGAAGTAACTTATACTAATAGGGCTGTCAAGATGAGTGAGATATTTAAGGAGTGGTTTCTAAAAGTTCCACTCCCCCAATAAGTTTCTATGGCCAATTGGGCAGTCAAATTCTGGTCTGAAGAGTCCTAGTTCATCACTCTACCCATTGCACTATACTTGGTATCTAATTAAAAATATGTATCTCGTACCTAATATACAGAAAATCTTTGCAAACAAATATTTTGAGCATCACTTGGAAGCTATAACAGGCTGAAACTCTGTGACCAAGAACGCTTGTTTTGCAATGTGTGAAATGAGATCAAGGGCTGGCCTAATATGGGTTGTAGGTTCTTTCTAAGGACAACCTAGTGTGCGCACATATTCTAAACACCTGGAGGTAACCTTGATAATGCAACTATATTTTTATTTCAATAGTGGAGCTTCTGCAGAGTCTTCCAACACAGCTGAGGGTAGCAGATTAATTTGGGGGAGGGAGGAGGGGACAATAATCAACTCAGAGATCACATGAACACTGGAGTAACCCTCTGAATTTCAAGATCCTAAAAAACAAATTGGCCCATAATTGTAAATTGCTTCTCTTCCCACATTCTGAGGGGTTCATGCTACCATTTAACCATGCTCTTCCCTTTCACTGGGGGCTATTTTAGCTTCAGAAGTCCTTGTTTACAAATTGGTGTTAATTAGCTCCTAGACATTGCCCAGTTTTTGTTTAAGCCAGGGATTCCCAACTTACAGCCCATGGGCCAGCCCCAGCCCGTGGCAACATTTCATGTGGCCTGCTGCTGCGGCACCCAGAAGTGGAAGTGGGCGCATTTATGACAGCCATAAAATGTGCATGCACATGCATAAAGATAGTTATGTCAACTGTAAAAGTGCCCACAGCTGTCACAAATGTGGAAGTGGGCGCATTTACTTCCACTTCTGGGGTGTGTGATCTGAGCCTGCTCAGCTGTCCAGGGAATGTTGTCAGGTCTGTGGCGTAAAAAGGTTGGAAACCCCTGGTTTAAGCAATATAACACATGCTGGTAGGACATGGTAACTATGATCTCAGAGCACACATGCTAAACAGAGTCATGGGCGTACCGCAGCCACCCATAGCACCCAACATCTGATGCAGTTGTTTCATTCTATTAAAAAATACAATCTGCTCTGAATTTGTCTTTAATTGTGCTGTACTGTTTTGTGTATGTCACATTCATATGTTAAAAATGTTCAGCATGCCCTTTTCCAGCCAGTTCTCTTCACTTCTTTTCCCCTATCACTAGTTAGATTAGTTGGAGGACATGCCCTAAGAATGAAATCAGTTTTTAAACAAAAGAACAGAACTTTGAACCTTAGGCCAAAGTTAAAGTGTAACATAAAAGGAAGCCTGATCAATAGTTGGCAAATATTAGTCGTGCATGAGCCACTGATGTGCAATTTTGAAAAATGTCACTCCTGCTGCCTGGACTCCACTGCCCTCCTGATCTCTCCTTCCCTTTAAGCAAAAATATGCCTTTGAACGTGTGCAATCCCCACAGCTTTGAAATTAAAATGCACCATAAAAATGACCAAATAGTTGAGCAAACATGTTGCTGTAGAAATATAAGAACCTAGAAGGTGCTAGATATTAACAAAGTTGAGTGAAAGACAGGCAAGTTTTGCTTTCTCCCATATTTGAAAATGTCCAAGGTCTTTTTACTCCACCTGTAAACAAATTTGCAAAGGCTGTTATGTTCTTACCAGAACAATAAACAAATTCTAATCTCTCTGTTTTGCACAAATTCATCAGAAACAGCCATTTCCTCCATGGAAAGGGTCAAGCTGTACCTGCTTCAAAAGATGGTCACAGAAATAATGTTGAGCTTGGGGTCAAAGTTTATTAATGATACTTAATGATTGCTGACATGACTGTAGACTTTAGTTGTGTACATTTCAAAAACATAATAATAATACAGGTGTAGGATTCTGGAAGAGGGTCATGTGCCCTCCCAAGCCCCCCCACGACCACCACCACCAATGGATAGCCATACCTGCTTCACATGCAACTGATAAGCAGCCTGGGGTAAATTCAGCCTCAATGGGACTTACAGTTAATGTAACTAACAAGTCCCATTTTTATTAATGGGTCTATCATAGGCATTAGATTTAACCCTCTGCCTGAAGAAATGAGGAGAAAGTAGAAGGATTTACACCCACCTCTGTCTGAATGACCAAATATGTCAATTTTTACATATGAATGTTTTATTTATTTATTTAATCATATTTATATGCCGCCCTCCTCACAAGTGACCCCATGTTGATTTTACATTTCATTTCTAAAGGAACCTGTAGATTTAGGTAAGTTATTATCAAGTAGGTATGGGGAAAACATAAGAAACCAAAATGTAATTCATGCTTATTTTCCACTGTTGGACACATCAGAGACACAGCAGGCAATAATGCAGATTTGTGGGACTAGCCAGTCTTTAAAACATTGAAAGGAAAATACAGAGCTCTGAAACCTTATTTATCACAGCAGTATGATTTAGGTTTGCCGAGATAGCAGCACTGCCAATCCCTATGACAGAAACCTGAGAGCAAGCAAGATACTTGTTTGTCACAGAAAAACAGCTTAAGGATAGATAATTGATGGCCAAACTTGGCACTCCAGATGTTCTTGGACTTCAAATCCCAGATGCCCTGATCAGCAAGTGTGTTGACTTGGGCTTCTGGGAATTGAAGTCCAGGAACATCTGGAGTGCCAAGGTTGCCCATCATTGGTATAGACTTTTCACAGGCTTTGTACTGTTATTGCGGGAGCCTGTGCAACAAGAAGTCCTATGAGTCACAATGCTAGTGCTTCACTACTTGCTTTGTTCCAAAGGGCCCATTGTCTGTGCAAAACAAGCCACAAGTGAAGATGTGACACTCCAGCGAAACCCTTGAGGTGCACTCACAGCTCCTGCACCATTTGGGCCAAAGGCAATTCTGTGCTGAGGCAGTGAGCCATCGCACCAGCTGCAAATGAGAGGAGATGGGTGCCCAGACCTCAAGGCCACCTCCTGCACAATCATCTCAGGTCCTGTTGCATGTAATACTTTGGATAACGATTGCCTCGGATAAGGCTAAAATCGGATAACGTTGGTGAATTTGAGGCAAACGTTTTCATCGCACAATGTTAAGATAACGTTTGTGTGATGCAAATGTTTGCCTCAAATTCCCTGACCTTGATCTCTGCCCCAAACCCCGCAGATCTGGGACTCCCCAGCAGGGGGGCAGGGGAAATCTCTCTGGCTGTTAGGTTTAGCCTCTGCTGTTAACCTAACAGCAGGGATCTCTCTAGCTGTTAGGCTAACAGTGAAGGATTTGCCCTGCCCACCCTGTTGTTTCAGCAGGGGGCAGGGAGAATCTCTCTTGCTGTTAGGTTTGCCTTTGGCCAGAGAGAAAAGGGAACAGAGCTTTTTTTTAATGTTGTGTGATCAATGCATCGCACAACATTAAAAACCGGATAATGTTAAGACTTGTGGAACCAAGTCCACAAGTCTTAACTTGTGGACTTGTGGACTTAACTAGTGAAGGCAGCACAATCGCCTTCACTAGTGCCCTGAGATTTATGAACCCTAATTTTTTCCACTGGTGGCAGTGTGGACTCCCAGGAAAGACTCCATTGGCTTCAGGTTGCTAGTATAACCCGTAGCACTCCAGGAAGGAGCCTCTAGTACCCTTTGTGGGATTCCTGGAGGCTGACCTCTTGCCTTAGTCCCCAACCCCACTCCCCAGCCAGGTAGTAACCTTTCAAGAGGAGCCCCTTGGCAGGAACGGGCCACATCCCTTTCAAGCTATGGTTGATACACTCCTGTGTTGGGCATTTGAGTGGGCTTGGCTCTTCCTCCCAAGCCCCATCTTCCTCTCATGCTGACACAGTGTAGAGGCCAGCAAGGACACCATGGTACTGTTTGACAGTGGCAGTCTCTCTAGAGCAGCTGTTCTCAACCTTTTTAAGCCTTGGGCCAGACCATGCCCCCTCAGACAGCTGAGCGGGCCAGACTAGTGGTCCCCCCTGCTGTAAATGCTGCCGTAAAACTGTCCATGGCTGTCATAAACATGTTTATGACAGCCACGGGCGTATTTACGGCTGTTGTAAATGCATTTGTGACAACAGTGGACACATTTACAGCTGTCGAAAATGTGTCTGCTTCCACTTCCAGTGATGATGCGAGCCACATGAAATGGTGCCACAGGCTATAGGTTGAGAACCCCTGCTCTAGGGTGGCACTTTTCTGTGGCCCCTTCTTTTGACAACTAGGCAGAGTTTAGGGGTTTCTTTCCAATAAATCATTCTTCCTACTGCATTCACTCCTTGTCCAAGATTTCCACACCTCCTTCTGGTCCTTCTGAGGCCACCAGCTCCTCCTGTTCCTTCTTTATTCTTTCCACTGCTTCCTATTTCATCCTCTGGACGTGTCTCCCATCACATCAGCTGATGGTTCAAGGGCTGCAGGTTGAAATCATAAGACCTTTCTGGGATATCAGTGGCACCTCCACCCCTATTCACAATCAGATTTCTGTAAGACTTTCCTGGCAAATTTCCTGAACAAAACAATGGTGGGGGTACATGGTAGCTTTCATCTCAGAATGCACATGAGGTGATAGTTTTACTGGAACATCCCTCATGGAAATATGAGAAAGAGAGTAATCAAGTCTGGGGAACGATTTCTAGCCTAGCCTTCTCTTATATATAATTCATACTAGTTTTCTTCTCTCTCGCTTCCTTGTACAGTATTACTTATATCTGTTTTCCAGATCTTGTGAGATTTGCTGGCATTAATTAGAAGCAGTTGTGAGAACATAACACGCAAAACTCTGAATAGTATATTGCTGGCCCAAGCTATTAATTTGAGTACAATTTAGTTTTACAACTGAGCTAAGGTATGTAGTTTGAGAGTCAGAAAGATTCCTACCTCTCTTGAATTGCAATATGCTCCTTTAAGAACTACCAGCTCAAAAGTTCCTTGTTCTAAGGACACCCAAGGGAAGAGACAAAGCATCATAGTAATCAAGAACATTAATCTCAGAGGCTGTAAGAGCCTATGCTGTTCATCCACAGGCAAAAAAATAAATTTAACTAGACATCCAGTTTTCAAGTTTAACAGTAAGGAAAATTACAAATGCCTCTAGATATCATACTTCACAGATATTGTAAAGGCCTTCCTGAGAGCTAACCTTGTGAAATATTATATGGAGGAGGTTGTAAAAAACCCAGGGATTTAATCCTCTTGAATAGAAAAGGACTCTTAATCCCACCACTTTTTTCCCAAAACTAGCCTAAAACCCTTCGTGATTCAAGGTACATGCATTACAGAGGTCAAAAGTCTGTTTTTAGGAAATTATGGGAACTACTACTTTACTCATATTTGATTTGTGCAAATCAGTAAGACGATGCAACAGAAGATTTCAGGGAATTCCAGTACAAGATAGACTTTGCCTATGTGGGGCACCTTGTCCACTATTTATTGGATGGCTGTTTATATTCTGGTCACAAATACTGTAACATTATTTTTCCCATTCCTTAACTGCATGAGAGAATGAGAAGCTGAGAACAAACTGAGTTTTCTCCTATGAGGTTCTAATCTAGGGGTATAAAACTTTTTGGGCCAGTCACGTGGTTCCTCCCACCAGAAGCGGAAATAAAATGCGGGTGCATTTTGCTTTTGCTTCTGGCAGCGGCAAGGGCGGTGTAGGCTGGCTGAATTGGTGTTGGGGGCCGGATCTGAACTGCAGGGCGTAGTTTGGGTACCTTTGTATTAGATTCAGAGGATTGTCTTCTTTGCAGGTAAAACACCTAATCTTAAGAAAGAGGAAAATGGGAAATTGTCTGATTAAATGAGCCATGTAATCGTTTTTATTCTTCAATGAGATTTATTGGAGTCATAGAAATTTGTTTTATTAAAATAAATGATTTAATTACCAAGGATACATTGTTTAGTATTCTACTAGTTTCATTCCCAATTTTAGCAACACTGTCAAGTTTTCTACTTCTTCTTTTACTGCCATATCCAAATCTGAATATTGGCGATCATCATGGTGATCAGCCATGAAGACTGTCCAGAGAATATAATGCAGTCCCCTTCAGTGGTGGGATGTCAAAAAATTTACTACCCCACCATGACATCATCACAGTGTGGGCAGAGCTAACGTCATGACATCATGATGTCATGGGCGGAGCCAACGTCATGATGTCATGACATTGTGGATGGGGCCCAAGAAAAAAATAAAATAAATAAATAAATAATAATAAAATAAAATAAAAATAAGCACACATGCGCACACACCCCTCAACCCACCCACCCATCCACCAACAACACAAACCCGTAAATAAATTAAATTAATTAATTAATTAAATAAAAATAAATTAAAATACACCCACCCACCCAAATACCCACCCCAAACACAAATCAACCAGAGCTTTTAAACCAGAGCTTAAAGCTTATTCTGGCTAATCTTTTTCACACTAGGTCAGATGGAAGGAACTACAGAATGAACTCACCACAAGATGGCTTCATTTTGGAACTTTTCAACAGTTAAAGAAGTTAGGTACTAAGTCTTTGCCTAAACAGTTCTCTAGGATATTATGCCTTAATGTAAATGTAAAACAGCTGCATCTCCTTAAGGATTCTCCAATTGGAACAGCAATTGGAACAGCACAGGTGCAGCTTATTGATGAGGTAACTCCAAGACTTTGCTTAAAAACACATTAACATACACACAGACACACCACATCCAAAGGTGAGTCACTTACCCTGGGGAGCAGGCTATAGGGAGCTTCAGGCTAGCAGCTTCTCTTCCTCCTCCCCGCTTGGGAGGACAGCAAGGAGGTCATGCATATGCGCCAAGCACTGTAGGCGTGCATGCACACCAAGTGCTTGGCACACATGCGTAGTGGGGAAACCAGAGATAAGTTAAGCCCCGAAGGTGGTTCCCCAAAAAACTGCTACCGGTTCTCCAGGACACTGGGAAAAGTTACTACTGGTTCTGGAAAACTGGTGCAAACCTGTTACCCATCACTGGTCGCCTTCCATCTGCCTTCCGCATGGCACTGTGATCCAGTTCTGTAAGTCACTTTCTGGTCTTGAGCTATTTTGGCATGCAATATCCTCATCAGCCCCAGGCCAATATTGATGAACCTGCTGCCCTCCATCAAGATGGATTAAAGTGGAATTTAATCCATCATCACCCTTCCCTGTGGACTTTGGCACCCAAGGCTATTAGTCAGTGGTGGGCTCAAAAAAAATTACTACCATACTGTGGGCAAGGCCTACTTTGTGCGTGTGGCCTACTTTGTGGACATGGCCTACTCCGTGGGGATGACCATTTGACTGGGTGGGTGATCTAATCATGCCTGCCTAGTGGTGGGATTCAATTTTTTTAACTACCTACTCTGTGGGTGTGGTATGGTGGGCGTGGCCAGGGGGAAAGGACTACTTTATTTCAAAAGTTGGGTGGGCAGGGCCAGCCAGAATTTCTGCTACTGGTTCTGGCGAACTAGTGCGAACTTGCTGGTGCCCACCACTGCCATTAGTCTTCAGAGTTGTCAAGTTAGTTAACCGCCACCTGACACTCAGAGTTGTGTCACTGGCAGTAGGGTCTACTCTAAAATCAAGTTTTAATATTTTAGTATTTACTATAGTTTCTGTTGCTCATGTCTGTTTATTGTATTTGAAACTGGTCTGAAGACTTAACATATTTTAAACAGTAAGCAAGCAAGCATATTAAACTAAATTTACAAAATAGTGAAGGGAAAAACCTACTACTGTAATAATTTTCAACAAACTATGTGGATTTTTTGTTGTTGCTCTTAGTCTTTGCTTATTTGCCTTGGGGTTTTTTGCATGCTGTCAATGGTGTTAAGCATATCTATTAAAGATTAATAAATATAAAATTGAAAGTGTTTTTGGAATTGGCTGTAGCAGCTGCTCCCAATAGACTCTATCTCAAATAAGGGCTGTTTTGGACACGACATGTGGCCTATTATTTTGCTTGATTCGGAAAAAATGTGTCTGTGCCACCTGTCAGTAGGACTGCCTTCCTTCCACCCATCTCATGTGGAAGTACCATGAGTTTTCTATATTAAAAAGTAATCAAGACATGAGTAGGGAGTCAAAACCTTTGAAGTGGGAGGCTGTCACTGCAGATGTCCACTGCAAATGGGAAAATATTATAGTGCTTAATTCAGAACAAAATGATACAAAAAGGAAGCCAAGAGTATTGGAGGTTCAAAATGATCCATGCCAAAAATAAAATAAAATAGCAGGCACATCATCTGGACATTTGTGGATTTCCATTACGATCAGTGCATAACCAAAAGTTTTAAGAGATATAAAAGCTCCATCTGGAAGAGTTCTAAGACACCCTTTGTTTGTTTTCCTGTCTTTTCCCCAGTGAAAATGTCCATAAATTTGAGTGCAAACAGACCAATGAATTTTATGTCAGAGTTATTTATCTTCATGGAGCTGAAATCAGAAAAGTGTGTCTCTTCACACTGAGACAGAACATGAGCCCACAGACTCCCCATGGACTGTTTTCTTCATCTAGAAGAAATGAAAGGAAACATTCATTTCCAGTAAAGTAACTCATTGCAAGCAATTTGCTAACACAGGAGACAGAAGAAAGAAAAGCAAGCTGCCCCTGGTTTTGAAAGTGGTTGTTAGTTTCATAACTTTCAAAGGAAAATGATTTAGACTTGTCTTTATAGGCTTTGTAGGGTTTAAGAGGGTCACAATGGCTTAGTGGTTATGATGCTGAGCTTGATGACCGGAAGGTCTGCAGGTCAGCAGTTCGAGACCCAAATGCTGTGCAACAGAGTGAGCTCCAGTCTTCTGTCCCTGTTCCTGCCAACCTAGCATTTGGAAAGCAAGAAATTGCAAGTAGATAAATAGGCAGTAAATGTAACATCCAGTGATGGGTAGCAACCGGTTCGCACCAGTTCGTCAGAACCGGTAGTAACTTTTCCCAGTGTCCCAGGGAACCTGTAGTGGCTTTTGGGGAGAACCACCTTCGGGACTTACCTTTTCACTGGTTTCCCCACTGCGCATGCACACCAAGCGCTTGGTGTGCATGTGTGCCTACAGCACTTGGCGTGAATGCGCGGCCTCCTTGCTGTCCTCCCAAGTGGGGAGGAGGAAGAGAAGCTGCTAGCCTGCTCCCCAGGATAAGTGACTCTCCTTTGGGTGTGGGTGTGTATTTTAATGTGTATTTATTTTTAATGTGTATTTTTATGTGGTTTTTTTGTCTATTTAATGTGTATTTAATGTGTATTTATTTTTAATGTGTAGTTTTATGTTTTTTATGTGTATTTAATTTGTATTTTAATGTGTACTTATTTTTATGGGTTTTTTACATTGGCACAGCCCACATCATTGGCTCTGCCCATGGCATCATGATCTTGCCTCCGCCCATGATGTCATGACGTCGGCTCCTCCCATGATGTTGGCTCCACCCACAGTGTGGTAGTAAAATTTTTGGCTGCCCACCACCGGTAAGATCATTTTGTGAACTCCAGCATCTAGTCATGCCTGCCACATGACCATGGAAACATTTGCAGAAGCAGACAGCACTGGCTCTTTAGCTGTAAATGGGGATGAGCACTGCCCCCTAGAGTCAGACATCGCTGGCTTTCGAGCAAGAGAGACCTTTTCCTAGGGTTTAAGACAACTCTATGCAAGAAGAACAAGGCTCTCATCGCTTGTCTCAACTAAGCCCATCTGCAATTTTAGAAAGGCAGCCTGCGTCTGTCCATCTGTATAAAAACAGAGAGTGTGAAGCAAATATGACAGCTGGCAAGTAGCTGACTGCTATTAGCTTCCCACAACTGATCTGCAAGCTTTCGCAGTGTTTCAAACGCCTGCAAAACATGTTTGACTGAAGATTAGGTAAAGGTAAGGGTTGCCCTTGTGCAAAAGCCAGTTGCATCCAATCAAGGTTCAGTGCTCATCTCCATTTATAGCCAAAGAGCCAGTGCTTTTTGTGTCTGTAGACATTTCTGTGGACATGTGGCAGGCATGACTAGATGCTGGAGTATACAAAATGCTGTTACATTTACCGCCTATTTATCTACTTGCAATTTCTTGCTTTCCAAATGCTAGGTTGGCTAGGAGTGCATGGAATGCTATTTACCTTCACACCAAAGTGGTACCTATTTATCTATTTGCAATTTCTTGCTTTTGAACTGCTAGGTTGGCAGGAGCTGGGACAGAGACAGAAGCTTACTCTGCCATGCAGTACTCAGGTCTCAAACTGTCAACCTGCTGACCTTCCAGTAATGAAGTTAAGCATCTTAACCTCTAAGCCACCACAGTCCTGCTATAGGAAACTCCATGGGTTATAGTAAGTTACTTCCAAGCTCTGGGCAGAATGAAGTAGCCACAGAGATCTGTGTACCCTGGCTGTCTAGCCTCCAATTCAGTGGTGCCCAAACTAAGGGCCCGGGCCCGGGTGCGGCCCCCAATGCCAATTCATCTGGCCCACAAAGCCCTCATCGCTCCTGGAAGCAGAAGTAAAATGCGCCCGTATGCACGATGAGGGCCGGATGAATTGGCATCAGGAGCCGCACCTGGCCTCCGGGCCTTACTGACCGGCTCTCTGAACCACATGATTAGCCCACGGCCCAAAAAGTTTGGCCACCCCTGCTCCAATTCTATCTTGAGGGACAATGGAGGGCAACATCTTCTCACCAGGGTTGAAGTAAGATTCCACTAGCTGGTTTTCATACACAAACTGGAGAGGGAGAGGGAGAAAGAGACCTTGCCTCTGGTTGTCTAATGTCTTGGGTCAGCCTTGTGTTTCCCTGGTTGGTCAAGGACACAAAAGAACTACATTCCTTGATATTTCATGGCTGTTCCTTAGAAAGGTAAAATAATGATTTACACTCCTGGAGAGCAGTGGTTAAAAGCTGCTGTACTGCAACCAAATGAATACCCAGAGTTTTCCGGGCAAAATGCTCATTAACTTGTGAGCCACCCAGAGTGCACTAAGCGCTGTGGGGAAGTACAGAAGTGTGATTGCTTTGCTTTTGCTTTGCTCTGTTTTAATTAAAATCCCTATGGACACCATTATTTGAAATATTCCTCTCTCCTGATTTGCCCCTTCTATTAGCTATCATTTTAGGAAATATTAGCTATATCTTTAGGAAAACCTAGCCTAGAGTCATATAAAGGGAGAGGAGAAAGCCTCTGTGAAATGTGGAATATTATTTAAATTATTTTATAAATCCTTCATTAACAAGGCTCTTATATAAAATTTTCACTTCAGAGACACTCTGTTTGCAAACCAGGCCAAGACCTGTTTGTTGTGCTGTGTTGTGTTAGATTTGCCTGGTTTCCTGCCTCCACAATCCAAAACTTCAGCTTTTCAGGATTGGAGTTTTACCTACTTTCCTCTATCTATGGCCTACTTAAAAGGTTGCTGAGACCTCATTCTTATGCAACAGCTGCAGGCTAGGCTCATATATAACCCATTGTGGAGGCAAGAGTCACATAACATGAAGGGTCCTAACCAATCATAAGGACGTTCCATCCCTTTGAACCACTTGGATGCTGGTAAGGAGATGGATCTGGGATAATCTTGCAACCAACCAGCAGTCATTTGTGTGTGTGGCTGTATATATTTGTTTGTGCTGCAGTCTACCTGCACAATCTCAATATCTTTTGCAATCATGTTGTTTAACAGTGTTGTCACACAGGTCTGGAGTCTGATGACCAAGTGGTCAAAACCTCTGGTCAGCTCTTTATTTGGGAGCCCCATATTTGCTTCCTTTGCTATCAGTCTTAAGCAAACAAACCTTCTTTCTTCATCTCTTTCAACAGAGGGTATCAGCAACATTTCAGAAAAGTTGAGCAATAGTGGCCTCCAGGAATGTCATAGGGAGAGAGGAAGGAACATTGAACCCTTAAAAAAACTATCTTCTGTATGGAAAATTTCACTCAGGTCGTATGGTGGCATCAGGAAGGGATTGCATGCGGCAGGTATGTTGAAACATCCACAATCCTCCTCAGTCAGAGGTCAACTATTTTCTGAAGCTAAGTCCTGTGTCACCATGCATTTGATGTGTGTCCAGTAGCTACATAAACCAAGGACTTCTTGATAGTGGCAACCTATCAGATGGCCCTACACAATTGTGGATTTTTCTTCTTCAATAGATCTTAGTCTCATACATGCTGTTTTAGATAGCTTAAGCATGCTTGGGCACAAGTGTGAAGAAGCAGCCCTTTCAACTGCTTAATCTGTGTAGCAAGTAGAACTAGAATGTGTGACTAATCAAAGGCCTACACAGATGATGCTCTCTCTTGCAACGATTTCCACTAATTTATCCACCAGCACTGTGACTCATATAAAATGATCACTTCAGGGGTAGGAAAGGGTGTTGTTTTAACTCTGCATCTCTCAACATGAGAAATGTCTCTTATTTCTCCGTTAAACTTTCATTATTATGTAGATGATTTTTCCTCAGAAAGGCCTGACAGCCTGGCAGAAGCAATTTAGATTCCATCTAATCATCACCACCCCATTTACCTTTTAAGGGGAAAAGGACAGGAGGAAAATTCACCACTACATTTTACAACCTTCATATGTGGGTTTGTTAATTATCCAGCTCCAAGCTGATGCTAATAAGCCTTATTGGAAATCTCACATTCATGAGGAAATTCATTTTTATTTTGTAACAGAAAAGATTGACTGGTTTCTTCTTTCTTTTCACTTGGACAGCAGTTTGACTAAGAGCATGTCCAGGCTGCCACTTATGGGGTGGCCTTGGCTTGTTCATTTTTGGGACATTTGAGGATAGGGGGTTGGCTAAACTACATTTGGCCCAAAGCCAGTCCAAACACACCAAGAGACCTTTTCTTATATGGTGAAGTGAATGCTGAGCCATTTCACTATACAGTACAAGCAAAGGAGACAATTTCCCTGTCCTCTGCATAGGGACTGCAGTAGCTCAAGTGGTTAAGATGCTGACTGGATGGCAGCAGGTCAGCAGTTCGATACCCGAGTACTGCACAATGGAATGAGCTCCCGTCTCTGTCCCAGCTCTTGCCAACCTAGCAGTTTGAAAGCAAGAAATTGCAAGTAGATAAATAGGGACAACTTCAGTGGGAAGGTAAACAGAGTTCTATGCACTCCAGTGTCTAGTCATGCCTGCCACATGACCACAGAAATGTCTGCAGATGCAGACAGTGCTGGCTCTTTGGCTATAAACAGAGATGAGCACTGAATCCTAAAGTCAGATATGATTGGCTTTAGAGCAGGAGTGACCTTTACCTGCATAGGGACTGTGGTGGCTTAGTTGTTAAGGTGCTGAATTTTATGGCTGGAAGGTCAACAAGTCAGCAGTTTGAGACCTGAGTGAGCTCCTATCTTTGTCCCAGCTCCTGCAAACCTAGCTGTTCGAAAGCAAGAAATTCTAAGTAGATAAATAGGTACCACTTAGGTGGGAAGATAAACAGTGTTCTGTTCATTCTGTTGTCTTGTCATGCCTGCCACATGGAAATGTTTGCAGATGCAGACACCACTGACTCTTTAACTGTAAATGAAGATGAGCACCAAACCCTAGAGTCAGATATGACTGGCTTCCGAGCAGGGCAACCTCTGCATAAGGGTAGGAGAACTGTTCAATTATTCCTGCCAATTGAGCTACGTCTTCAGTCAGAGTTGCTGCCCTTTAGGAAGGGGGTTAAGACCTGGCTGGCGGGACAGGTATGGGGTTTGGGTCAGACAGGGGTGTCAGCCTGTTGGCTCATCTGACCCCTCCCTCTCTCAAAATATGAATTTTTAATATTTGCTTAGTTTTTAATATTTTAATATTAATTTTAAATTAGATTTTATATTGTATTTTATGTCTTTTTAAACCTTTGTTAGCCGCCCTGGGTCTCTTTGAGGAGGGCGGCATATAAGTCATAATAAATAAATAAATAACACACACACATACACACCACTTGTTGTATCACTAGAACAGATACCACATATCTCCCTGGCACCCTCAGCACCCCAGGAGGGAGAGCAGCAAGTGCACACAAAGGATGAACTCTACTATTTTATATTGCCTTCTGCTCTAACTGGGAAGGACTATATCCGTCCTTTAATTTGTAATTTTGTTTCTGTTGGTTTTTAAAAAAAATCTGTTTTAGCACTATAGCATGAAAGTGCTACAGCATGAATTCTAATGCTTGCCATGTCTTGTCAATTTAGTGCTATTTCACATACCAAACTGAGTGAGTAAGAGGGTGCTAAATGGGTAAGAGAGTGATGATAATGGTGAAGAAGGAGGGGCATGGACTAGGCAAGATATGGACACTGAAAATGAGCTTTCCCTGAATAATTAAGCACTTCTGTGTGAATGACAACAGTGAGAGTTAAATGCTAGGCTGCAGTATAGCGAAGTCTGTGTCAAAGCAGTTCAGATGTACAGTATGTGTATTCATAGCCTCAATTACAGGGGTTCCCAAACTTTTCAAGCAGGGGACCAGGCCATGCTCTCTCAGTCAGCTTCAAGGACTGGATGGCCATTTTGCCCTGCCTGCATGATGGGGGTGGCCATTTTGTCTGAACAACTAGAGAGGTGTGGCCATTTTGTTTCTTGGATGCCTTTTGAGGGGTGGAGGAGGGCAGTGATGGGATGTAACAGGTTCTCACCAGTTCTCCAGAACCGGTAGTAACTTTTCCCAGTGTCCCGGAGAACCGGTAGCAGCTTTTGGGGGGGACCACCTTCGGGGCTTACCTATTCACTGGTTCCCCCACTGCGCATGCGCGCCAAGCACTTGGTGTGCATACATGCCTACAGTGCTTGGCGCGTATGCACGGTCGCCTTGCTGTCCTCCCAAATGGGGAGGAGGAAGAGAAGCTGCTAGCCTGAAGCTCCCTATAGCCTGCTCCCCAGGGTAAGTGACTCACCTTTGGATGTGGTGTGTCTGTGTGTATTTTAATGTGTATTTAATACCTTTACCTATATTGACATACTACCACAGTTCCTAAAAAGGCCTACCAGCTTGGCTTGGGTTTTTTAAGCAAAGTCTTGGAGTTACCTCATCAATAAGCTACACCTGTGCTGTTCCAATTGCTGTTCCAATTGGAGAACCCTTAAGGAGGTACAGCTGTTTTACATTTACATTAAGGCATATTATCCTAGAGAACTGGTTAGGCAAAGACTTAGTACCTAACTTCTTTAACTGTTGAAAAGTTGAAAAGTGCCAAAATGAAGCCATCTTGTGGTGAGTTCATTCTGTAGTTCCTTCCAACCTAGTATTTTATTTTTAATTATTTTAAATTATTTTTATTTTTTGCCCCGCCCACATCATGATATCATGATGTTAGCTCCACCCATACTGTGATGATGTCATGGTGGGGTAGTAAAATTTTTGACATCCCACCACTGGAGGAGGGCCACATGAAATGCCGCTGTGTGCTGGATCCAGCCTGTGGGCCTTAGGTTGGGAACCCCTGCTCTATTATCTCAGCCAAATGATTCGCCATCAACTTTACCACTTGGTTTCAATAAAATAATTTAAAGATGTTCAACGTATTGCTTGATGCTTTCATAAACTTGCTGTTTTCATTTTTACTCCCTGAAGAAGTTATATAACATGCAAGACAACCATCAAATCTAAATTTCTTTGCCTAGTAAAATTGTACCTGATAAGCTTGCTTCATTTCAATAAAAACACATTTTTCTCCCAATGAAATGTAATAAGGAGACCGTTGCCTCCCCAAAGGTGGTATTCTGTCATATAATGATAGAAACAATGCAGAAGTCCTGATTCTAGGGAGGTTTTATCAAAAGTCTGTCCCGCTTCTTTTAAATGGGCAGTATTTCCAAGTATTGTTTTATGTTTCAATCATCCTGTCTCTTCCTAATAAGATCCCCAAGTTGGTTTGCAATAAAAAAAACAATCATGAAACATTCAACATGCTTTAGAATAATTTAAGATTGTAGCCACCTTATTACATTACCAAATGTAGTGCACTGTGCTTTCATTTTGTCATGAAAGTTTAAGTCAACAAGAAACAGAATTTAAAAGGGATTTATTTTCATGAAGCAAGAAATGAAAGAGGATTGAAAAACATGCTGGGGTTCACACAATGACCTCACAATATTTAAAAAAAAAATCAATTTCTGATTTCAGTTTCTGTCTGAACTGCTGATCCCAATCCTCAAACTTATTTTTAAAATCCTTCTTGGGTTCAGAAGAAGTTGTGCCATATTAGAATCACTGGACCAGTTGTACAATTTTCCTTTCTGGACACTGGCTGTTGGATTTATGGATGTTAAAAGATTGTTTCAAAAATTTCCAAATGTCACTTCAGGAAAATGGGTCACGGTAACACTCAGGGTTGTTGAAATTCTACGTTTCTGGTCACTGGTTGTATGAAACAGGGGAGGTAACATCAAAAAGTGAGAAAAGAAGTTCACTTGCACAACAGAATCTTCTGTAGCAACTAGGTATTCAAGTAGCCAAATGCACAATGACACATCACAGAGAAATGATTAACAAAGGAAAGGAGCAGGGGTGAGGTGAGGGGTGGTTCAAACAAAAAACCAGCACCAGTAATAAACCACAAAACTAGGCATAAGTGTAAATTAGGGATGAATCAACTATCCCCTATTTTAATTCTACCTTTAAAGTAATGCTTCTAATGTGGGAGAATAGTTAACCGGGGGGGGGGGGCTACCCAGCAATAGACCCTGTAGTTTTGATTAGGACTGTTTGGTGGGATTTCTTAATTATGGGCACCTGAGGATTTGAATCTTTGAGAATTTAGGTGCCAAAATGACATGATTTTCATTTGGAGTTATATCCAGATCAGCATATAGATATGTTGCAGGTTTTGCATTTTTTAAATGACATTTAAGGTTCTGTTAGGTATTTAAATTATGAGAAACTGACCTGAGTTGAATGGCCGTTTTGGCTGATCCAACAAAGTGTTCTTACATCCTTTTCCATGTACACATAGATATGTCTAAGAACAGTATTAACTTTCTAATCTCAGTGGAAGTTTTGCACATTAAAAGGTTATGTCTAGGGATGCAATGCTAGGAAAAGTTGAAGGCAGCAGGAAAATAGGAACACCAAATATGAGATGGATTGATTCCATGAAGAGCTGAGCAATGCTGCTGAAGATGGGAAATTTTGTAGGTCCCTCATTCATAGGGTCACCACAGGTCAGAGGTGTCTTGATGTCACATTACAACAGCAATATCTATCTATCTATCTATCTATCTATCTATCTATCTATCTATCTATCTATCTATCTATCTATCTATCTATCGTCTGAAGCACCAACATTTAAAATCTACATAATTATAAATTCCAGTGAATGAAGCAGGTGATGACATGATAAAGACCTCCTCTGAAACTACTGAAAGCTAGTGACCAGCCAGCTGTCTTGTAGAGGGACCAACAGTCACCCCACACGTGGATCAATATTTTAATGTGACTTATCAGACTGGCTTGTTTACTTAAAAACTCGGCATCCCATAAAGGCCAAGGGGGAGCCAGTTTTGGAAACAGACGCTCCGAACACACAAACCCTAGTATTGTACATGTATAAGTAGGAAAACATCACACTAAGCATTATAAGAGACAAAACGAAGTGATCACCTCATAAGAGGAAAAATAGAGGCGACAGAAGAGCAAATGAGAACAAAGCAAAAAGAAGACCAGACCTGCAGCCTTAAGCAATGGTAAGTGATTCTAATGGATATGTTTCACTAAAGAAGGGTAAGAACTTTAATAATCTTCTAAAGTAGTTTTTAAAAGTTTCACTTTAGGCCTTGTGTTTATTAGGATGATTTGAGGACAAACACAGCGCATAGCAGCGGCTCACGTGTAGGAACACTGTAACATTAGATCTGTGCACTTATTTCTACATCTGGTTTCTAATTCATAGAAAAGAAAGCTGCATTTTGTGTGAAGTAGCATCACTTTCCTCCCAGTTCAAGCTGGCTTTTAGCATATTAACGGAACCGATACTAAAAATATGATTTTTCAAACAAGAAAAAGAGACGAATATTAACTCTATGGATTTGGAAGGGGAAGAAACTGATTGGTTTCAACAAAATATTTATGAATAACATGCATGGTTAGATTTTTTAGTATCAAAAGGTATATTAGAACTTTGTAAATAACACCAGCATTGAGAGAAAGAGAATGAGAGGGAGGGAGGGAGAGAGTGTAACACAATTATACAAATATTCTTTGCTCATATTTCTGCTGCCAACTTCTGTAATTATGTTCCTGTTGTTTCTATGCCATGTATCCATTAAAACCCAACTGACTGAGGAAGAAAGGAATATGGAGGAAAATGCCAGTTTCCATTCCTAAGGGAGTAGCAAAAGTAATTTGCAATCTTCAATGTTCTTATGTTGCTATTAACTCCTTAGTCACTTTGTCTGATAATTGTGCAGTTCTGAAAGAATGCTGAAGCCTAGGAACCAGTATTCTTTCATATTTTATTTTTTCACCTCTAGTCTATGAGCAATTGCTAAACAGTTGAGTCCTGATAAAAATGTATGCCACCTCTCTGGAGAACCAAAGTTCCCCACTCTAGATGGTTTGCAACATTAAAATATGGTGATACAGCGTCCGCCCTGGCCCTATGGAACCTCCTGCCAATTGAGTTGGAGTTGCTGCCCTTTAGGAAGGGGGTTAAGACCTGGCTGGCGGAACAGGTATGGGGTCTGGGTCAGACAGTTGCATAGGCTTGTTGGCTCATTTGACACCCCCTCTCTCATTTTATGAATTTTTAAATCTTTTAACTTGTTTACCTTTAATATTTTAATATTTTAATAATTTTTAATTGGATTTGATATTGTGTTTTTATGTATCTTTTAAAGCTTTTGTTAGCTGCCCTGAGTCTCTTTGAGGAGGGCAGCATATAAGTCTGTTAAATAAATAAATAAATAAATAAATACATACATACATACATACATACATACATACATACAATAACTCCATGAGATTCTTCTAAATTGTTAATCCATTTCTTCCTGTTTAGCATATTACTTTAGAGCAGGGTAGGCAACCTACGGTCTATGGGCCAGATCTGGCCCACAACACCAAATAATCCAGCCCTCGCTCCAGTCGGCGCTGAAATCAGTAGCGGATGTGTTTACGGCAGCCGTAAATGGGGGGGGGGGAGACCACCAGTCCAGCCTACTGAACTGTCTGAGGGAGCATGACCCAGCCCCTGACTTTAAAAAGTTGGTGACCCCTGCTTTAGAGAACTGGCTGCAATTATATGCCCCCCAGTTTTACATGCTTAAAAGGGACAGTATATCTATTCTCTCAATGAGCCTACAATTTACTACTTCATACTGATGAGAGTGCATTTATCTGTTCTAAATTATTTTATTTAACTTCTACTTTTATGAGTCAATGTACACTTAATTTGCATTTAATAATGATCTTTATTATCTAAACCTGCTTTTAACTTGTATCTGATCAGTTGACCATAATAAAGATATGATATATCTGTTCTACAGAGGTGCATAGTTCGTTGTAATTTCTACTATGATGACTCCATCCTATAATATCTCTGAGTTTGTTGTTCTGCTATAGCTTAAAGGCAAACACTAAGGCAGAAAATTCTAAGTTCCTCACTACTACATTTAACTACAAATTCCAGAATTCTTTGGCGTATAGTCAAGTAGTATCATTTTTTAAAACCTTTTAAGGTAGTTGGTTTACTCAGTATAGCTTTCTCTTCTCTTGGGAACTGTAGCTTCTACTTTGTTAGACTAGGCCTGTGATGACAAATCTTGGCACTCCAGATATTCTTGGATTTCAATTCCCAGAAGCCCAAGCACCCTGTGAATCCACATGAATGGGTTTACTGCGATTCATCCGGTCTGTGCTGCCCTAGTCACTCCCGGAAGCACGTTTTATGGGCGCATTTACTTCCGCTTCCGGGAATGACAGGGGCAGTGCGGGCCAGATGAATCACTGTAAACCCATTCGTGTGGATTCACAGGGTGCTTGCGCTTCTGGGAATTGAAGTCCAAGAACATCTGGAGTGCTAAGGTTTACCATCACAGGAGTACGCTGTGCTTTAAAATTCAGAATTATGCCAGTGCGGTGAAGCAGGAAATCATTACACAGAATTTCAGCCAAAAAGACTTCAACAAAATGTTAGGATGTATTTCCTGACAATAAAAACTGTCTGACAGCGACATGGCTGCCTCAGAAGTGAGTGCGCTATCATTCATTGGAGGCTTTAAATCCAAAGATGGACGACATTTTCAGAGATGTTTTAGCTGTGGGTTTCCTGCTTCAACAGAGGATTGGGTTTAAGAATCTGTGGGGTTCTTTCCACTTCTAGCTCTATGATTGACTGAGCTCTGTGCAGTGCCTAATTGTTATGGGGAAGAGTGGTTTAACACCACAACAATTCTTCTTGCTGTTTTTATACTTAAACATCCTTACCAGTGAATCTACCAGCTGGAATTTTAGCCTGTTTTTATTGCTATCAGAGTGGGGCAGTACTGTATCTGCTGCAGGCAAACACGTCTAAAAGGAGAGTTCAAATTCAGTTCTCACTACAGGTGACAACCAACCCAGAATCACCACATGTTTTGGGCAGGTAGACCAAATGTTTGCCCCGTCGTCTTTAGCCTTTGGGAGAAAAACTTTATAGATACAACAGGAAATGTTGTGATGCTCCATCCTCCACTTTTGGTTCATTCCAGGACCACTTAATTAATTCAAATTTAATTTAATTGTTCGATTTATATGTTCGCTTATAATTATATGTTTGCTTATAATTGTTCTTATATGTTCGCTTATAACTGTTCGCTTATAGCGACTCTGGGCAGCTTACAACAAAATAATGCATCACGGTTACAATATCAAATAACAAAGTATAAATAACAAGGACATTTCAAGGAAACCCCAGGCAAAGTTACAAAATGAACAGGAGTCACAATGAAACAATATATCACAGTTTCAAATATCATATAACAAAATATCAGATAAGAAAACAATTACAAAATACTGTATCAATACATTGTACGAAGCATTTCAAAAATATTTCTGTAACAAATGCAGGGAGTCAATCTTGCGGCCATCTTTAAGTCAAGGTCTACTTTTGGGTATATTACAACTTCTCTTTGGGTTACTAACTCTGAGCTGTTCCCATAGTTCATGGCGTGATGGACATAAACCATCCATGTTTAATTCATAGCATAGAAATGACAGGTCTTGCTTAGTAGACCACAAAACGAATTTTCACACACTGGGGTCCAGATCCACACTCTGTGTTTCTGACTGATCCATGTATTGTTAGTCTCAAGAATTAACTACTGCAAGGCTCTCTAAGTGGATCTACCCTGATCCTTGACATTGAGATTATGAAGGGTCCATAATGCCGTGGCCAGGTTGATTCCAGGAGTGTAAAAATATGACCATGGCACCCCTGCCCCGGCCTGCCTACACTGGCTCCCAGTTGTATATCATTTCAGGCACAAGATATTAACTTTAACATATAAATCCTCAAACAGTTCGGGACCTTCTTATCTGGCAGAGTGTCTCTCCCAGAGTTTTATTGCTCACATCCCCAGGTCCTCTCAAAACACACAGCTTCAGGTGCCGATACCAAGAATGGTAGGAAGACCATAACTAGGAGAAGAGTCTTGTTGGTGATAGCACAAGCTTCCTGGAAGAAGTTACCAGTGGAGATATGGCAAGATCCCTCCCTAGATATTTCTACAAAAACTTTGACATCCCACTTATTTATGGAGGCATTCAACAAGATCTTTCCCCAGAATATTTAATTTGTTATAGGTTTGGACCCAATTTTCTTTTTACTAATTTAATACAGTTGGAAAGATACATTGTTTTTATGTATCACCATACTTTAATGTTGTAAACCACCAAGAGTGGAGAACTTTGGTTCTCCAGAGGAGTGGTACATAAATGTATGAAGTAAATAAAAACAAATAAATATATTTCACATCCTGCGCACCGGCTGACAAGTGCTTTTGCAAAATGTGCTCTCATTTGGCTTCTTGTTCTCCTTCACATCTGAAGGACCTCTCCTAATGGCTTTGCCTTCAAAGCCAATGGGACAGTGAGATCCAGATGAAGCCAAGCCATGCAGCATGGAAGCCCCTGGGGCCAAGCTTTCCATGGCTTCAGTCCTGCCTGTACCAATGATGCACTAGTAGGACTGCCAGACGCTTTCTCAGCATCCCCACTTGTCACAATCTCCATCTGAGCATTTCTTTATCAGTACCCAGGGGGGGAAGGGGGTGTTCTAATTTTTTTATGACTCTCAAAAATATGCCATTCCCTGCACCTGCGAACACTGGGAACAGCATATTGAGGAGGTCTGCAGCTGTCTAAGGCTGAATTAAACAATTAAACAAAGTGTAATTATTTTTCAACAGAGGTTGTGGTGGCTTAGTGGTTAAGATGCTGAACTAGATGACTGGAAGGTCAGCAGGTCAGCAGTTTGAGACCTGAGTGCTACATGATAGAATGAGCTTCCATCATCTGTCCCAGCTCCTGACAACCTAGCAGTAAACAGCAGGTAAACAGCATTCCATGCACTCTGGTGCCTAATAAATAAATAAATAAATAAATAAATAAATAAATAAATAGAATAGAATAGAATAGAATAGAATAGAATAGAATAGAATAGTTGTGCCTGCTACATGACCATGGTGATGAACACTGAACCCTAAAGTTGACTTTGAAGCAAGAGAGACTTTTACCTAATGTTTTCCCATGCTGTAAGTTGCTTTTGCATTCTCTCTAGAGCTGCCTGCCTCTGTGGATGTGTTTCTGTGTGTGAGAGAGAGTGTGTGTTTGTGTGTGTATCAGAGGGAGTTAAAGTAATGAGAGTGGACTCGGTAGGAAAAGAGACACAGATCATATTACTCAGCCCATTTGGAAGGATGAGAAAGCACCAAATGAGAAAGTTTACTTAGACCCAGCTAGCCAGCTCCAAGGGAAGATTTTTTTGCTCTCTTCCAAAACTGCCTGCCTCTGTGGATGTGTGTGCAGCACGGGAAGATTTTCCATAGGCCAGAGGGATGATCAGGCTTCCTTTTATGGTCTTTGAGGCATTATTATCAAACCAGAAAGTGATTCTGGAATGAAAGGCAGAACAGGCAAGAAATCTCTGCTGAAAGCTGGGGGGTGGAGTGGGGACAAAGAGAAAAAACTTTGGAGACACTTCACTAGAAGGGGAAGTTCTTTACTTGCCTATATCAGGGGTTCTCAAGATTTTCATGCCATGGGCTGGACCACTCCTCTTCAGACAGCTGAGCGGGCCAGACATGTGGTTTCCTCACATTGTAAACGCATCTGTAAACTGCAATAGACACATTTGCACATGTGTGGGTGCGTTCGCACAGTCGTGTTTAAGGCTGTCATACATGTGTCCACTTCCAAGGTAATTGCTATGGGCTGGAAGAAATGGTGCTGGGCCCCTGGCCTACATGGTCAAGTGGGCCATCACCCACTTCACTATTTGGGCAGAGGTAGTTTGGGGTGTTTGGACATACAAAAGTTACCCCAAAATAGCATGCTCTTCGTCTACCTATAACAACTCAATCTTCCTTTTGCCTGCCTCATTATAAAATATTAAAAAATAAAGAGGAATGATACTTGAGCTATCCAAAAGATGCATAGTAAAGAGTGATAATGATGATGATATTGTTAATTAAATAAATAATAAGCAGAATTTGGTTTTGGCTGAAATGCTGTTGGGCAGTTGTGGAAATGATGTGATTTTTAGAGGCAATTTTATGTAAGTTAAGAAATGTCTGTTGACTTTATATTTTTCATGCTGAGTCACATGATTCCATGTGTAACATAAAATGCTCCCTTAACTTATGCCAATTTGTTTCCAGGAAGTGTCATATTTGTATAACTGTGTAACAGGATTTCAGCCATTTTCTTCTTTTCCACACATTCCCTAGGCATCCTTCTGACACAAAGCCCAGTATTATCTGACCATCTGGTGGTCTAATGGTTAAATTGAGATAGTATAGCCAGAAGGTTGTGAGTTCAGTCAGGGATCAAGCTTGACTCAGACTTTCATCCATCCAAGGTCGGTAAAATGAGTACCCAGCATGTAGGAGGTATAATGCTAATTAACTTGTGAACCACAGAGAGTGCACTAAGTGCTATAGCACAGTATAAAAGTGTAATTGCTACTGCTGTATTATCTTTTGGAGGTGGGGTGGGGTGGTTTTCGGACAGAGATTCTTCCCATCACCAGTAGACTAATCCTTTTAACCTGAACCTCTGGGGGTTGAATCTGGGACCCTACTACTGAGGACCAAACTCTTCATTACAAGTAGACATCTCTTTGGGCAGTGGTGTACCAGATGGGGCACTCCCAGCTCTCTCTGATGGCATGTGTGCCATTACCCCAGCACAGAGTTTGCCCTGACCCTCTGCCCAGTAGCCCAATGGGAGCATTTCATATCTCCCCCAGCACAGAGCTCGCTCCACCCATCTGTCCAGCAGCCCAATGGAAGCACTTCCTCCCTTCCCCAGCACATAGTTCACCCCACCCCTCTGCTCAGTAGTCCAATGGGATCACTTCCTCCCTCCTCCCAGCACAGAGTACACTCCACCCCTCTCTTTGGACACTCAAGTCTCTAAAAGGTTCGCCATCACTGCCTAAGGGACATTTGTAATGATGCACTCATGCAGCTGAAGCCTGTGGTAGCTATCTTGTAATCTACAGGAACTGCAGAAAAATCCTGCTGTGACAACCAAGTACTGGCAACACTTGAGAAGTTACTTTTTCCAGCAGCAATATGTATGCAATGTTGGTTCTGAGCTATGGTCTCTCCTGGGCAACATTTTTACCCATTTAGATACCAGACCTCTGTGCATGCAAGGAAATCAGTGAGTGATGGGAGATGGTTCAGAGTTTGGAAATGTTATTCTTGTGGTTACAGTTCCCAGAATCCTGAGCTAGAGCAGACCAGAGGATTCTGGACCTCCTTCGGGGGGGGGGGGAGAGGAGAGTAACATTTTTAAGCTCTGGGAAGCACATGACTATTCTCACATTTATCACATTGAAACTTCTTATTTCCTGAAGCAATTTCCAAGACAGGCACCATTCAATTACCCTTGTGTCAGAGGCATTAGACTGAAAACTAGACAATCCCGCACCTTCCCTCCCACCGATTTCATTCTTCATGTCAAGTGCAAGAGAATAGGCGTTTTCACTTTCCTGATAAATTTCTCTATTTCATTTCTTAAAGGTTGACGAAACATCTCTTTTTATTGTTTTCCTTCATTAAAGAAGGGGTAATAAAAGGGGACTGCTTAGTAAAATGAAATGCCACTTCCAAGAGAAAACTAATCTTTTCACAAAGGACCTTTATCACACTTGAATCAGGCTTGCTAAGGCACCCAACTCTTGCACTTTTTTTCAATGGGGCTTTCAAAATTCAAATGAAAAGCAAAAAAAGATGGGGGCTGGTAGGAGTAATCTTGATGCTCATATTCAGGACTAGTTAGACCACATCTAGAGTATTGTGTCCAATTCGGAACATCGCACTTTAAGAAAGATGCAAACAAACTAGAGTAGGTAAAGAGAAGGGCAACAAGGATGATCAGAAGACTGGAAACCAAGCCATATGAGGAAGGACTAAAGGAACTGGGCACATCGAGTTTTGAGAAAAAGAGACCGAGGGGGAATATGGAAGCACACTTTAAGTACCTTCAAATCATAAAGAGGAAGGGCAGGATCTGTTCCTGTTCATCCCAGAGTGCAGGATGCATAACAATGGGCTCAAAGTACAGGAAGCCAGGTATACACTGAATACCAGGGAAAACCTAATAGTTAGACTTGCTCTTCGGCTTTGAAACAGAGATGAGCACTGAACTCTAGAGTCAGATATGATTGGCTTTCAAGTAAGGGAAACCTTCACCCAGTGGCGTAGGGTGGGTTTCAGCCTCCCAGGGCAGAGGCCAAATTTGCCACCCCCTGGGAGGTGGTGGAGGGTCCTGACGCCTATTCCCACAGCAGCCTCTTCACCCCAGCTGCTAGCTGAGGGGGTAGTCGTGTGCTGTGCAGGGAAAAGGCTGGGCGAGGGCCTGTGCTCCCCTTCCCAGCGAATGCCCTGCATGCCAAAGGCAAGGGCTGCTTCAGTGGCTCTCGGGGAGCCCGGCAGCCACTCATGCAGGCAGAGGGCGGGGGCCGCCTCAGGAGCCACATTAAAGCACCATCACATGGCAGGGAGGCAGGCTCTGCCCCATGGGCTAATTTTGGCTCAGGCAGGAGAAGCGCATCGCTAATGAGCCACCGGGAGGGAGAGGGAGGGAGCTTTGGACGCGGGGAGGGGAGAGACGAGGGCAGCTAGAGGAGGAGAACAAAATATATGTGGTGTGTTTTGGCAGGAGACTGACCGAGCACCGCGTTTCCCCTTTTCTTCCACATGAAGTGGAGTAATGACAATAACTTGCTCCATGGCTATAACAAGGTCCCTGGCTCCAACCCTTATTGATGCCATTTCAGCCACACTTCCACGGAGCCTCTTGCCGCCACCTTCTTTCCTCCTTTCCTGATCTGGCATACACACACACCTTGACAGTTGGACATCCTCCCCCTCCTCCCTCTAACCCCCCCCCACACACACACACACACACATGGCCCTTACTGGAGTGAAGGGAGAAAATGAGAGAAGGCTCCATCATGAAGGCCAAAAGGCAGCCACATGAGGGAAAAGAGGTATGAGGGCAGAGAGCAGGAGAGGGAAAGTGTGTCTGTGTGTGCGCGTGCGCGAAGGAAGTGCCTGCAGCTCTGTAGCTGTTCGCTTTGTTTTGAGGCCTGGCTGCCACCTCAGGCCACTCTGGAGGAGAGGTGGAAAGGAAGGGAGTGGCCAGAATGGGCACTTGCTTTCCTGCCACCCCCTGGAAAGTGCCTCCCGGGGTGGGCTATCCCCACCCCCTGCCCCCCACGCTATGCTAGTGCCTTTACCTTTACCTTTACTAGAGTGATAGAATAATAGAACCAACTACCTTGAGAGGTGGTAAGTGCTCCAGCACTGGAAGCATTCAAGAGAGAATTGAAAAGCAACCCTCTGTCATACTTTCATTCTTTTGAATTTATTTCCTCTGCCTGTTTGCAACAGAAGAAAAATCAAAAACCAAGGTTTGATTGTTCTGTGTGGTCCACTCAAACTGTACCAGGAACCCTGGACAAATTCTGCAATGCCTCTGTAGTTTCACAACTCAGATGCACAGGTATTAAGGGTCACCATCCAAGATGCAGCAAAGGTTTCTGTTCTGTTTCCATCCACACGTCCTATATAGATACACAAAGAGCTAGTTCCTCTCAAGGGTGATGTAATTCTAAAAGAGGATATTTACATAAACTATGCCACTTGATAATAAACAATATTTTGCTCAAAAGTAGAGTGACATTTCCCACATCCTCTACATTTTTGCCCACTTTTGCCCCACTCCACAAACTGTAGCAAAAGAATTAAGACCCACCATGAAAACAACATTCTATATATTTATTTATTAAAACAGTGTAGCCCATGAGGTTTACTGCTCCAGTTGAATGTTTTGAATGAGGTGCAAGAAACCAAAAGTATCAACCCATCCATTGCCACAGTTTTGGACAGAGCTGTGAGTGAAACAATCCATTCATAACACTTAAGTCCTGCTCTATTATGCTTAGTGAAAGGTACTTTCAAACTGTCTTGGCACTATTAGTTGTGTTTTAATTCACCCTATAATTCTGTGCTTCAATCAATAAAGCCTAAGGGCTAAACAGTATATTACAGATTAAATTGTCATCAAATGAGGTACTTGGATTTTGGAAACATCTGATTGTCCCTGCAAGAGGAGCTTTTCACCTGTCCTTCAATCTGCAAATTATATTGATTTTGCCATAATAGGTCATTGAGGGACACACACAAATTTTGTTTCCACATAAAATTATTAAGGTTTGCCTCAATAACTTTTTTTGGTGGGGAGGGATATTAACAGATTTTTGGCTTCTAACTAAGTGCTATACTTTTCCCCTTATTGTATCAGATCTAGAGACAGCTTTTGATCAATGCAGGGGGGGGGGACTGCCCAGTTCCTGGATGAGATATTCCCCCATCCCAGTCCACAAGCCATCAACCAGCAAGTCACCTAAACCAGTGTTGGAAAGGTTGAGAGTTTCCAACTACTGATTGATGAGCTTCCCTCCCTAATCAGCCTTAAGCCTGTTAGTCAGTTTCCAAATACTGGGACTTTTTTCCTTTTAAATCCATGGTTTAGTTAGTTAGTTAGATTTATTATCCAACCCCAATCAAGCGAACCTGGCAATCCTGTTCATCTGAAATTTCCAGAAAAATGCTGTTCTTCCAATCCTTACTGTATAACTTACCAAAGAATCGTATGTCTTGATATCCAAACTGCTGTAAATATTATATAGATCAGTAGATGAGGGGACTCATGGAAACATCGTGGTACCCTGGAATCTATTTCTCAGGTTCCCTTGCCTCTGTTTTATGGTCCCCAAAACATGCTCAGTACTCTTTAAAAATCACCAGGACCACCAGCCCTTCTATATAGCAACGCATACAGGGCCTTGGTTTTATATGGAGAGACCATTTGGAATATCTTATTATTCAGAATTGGTTGTATTTTGACACCCCTCTTCCAAGGGTGAAAAAATGTGTATTTGTTGAAGAGGTGGGTGATGCTCTTCCAAAAGTTTATGCCAAATTAAATCTGTTAATCTTCAACGTATCTCAAGCCTCTTTTCACATATATTCTACTGGACTTAGTATTGGTGATCTCCTTATAGTATTGGATCTTTTATCTAGTTTGGTAAACAGCTGCTTTTCACATTCTCAGTGCAAGTCTTTCTCAGTAATTCCCCAAGTTTTCTACTTTCATATTCAATCTTTCTACTTTTATACTTTCATACTCATTTTTAAAAATCCATTCTCTGTTTATTGCAGGTATTGGTGGTTGCGGTGCTACAAAACCAAGATGTGCGTTTCAGCTCTCCAAGGTCTTACTCCTTCTGGAGCTGTGGAGTGTGACAATGGTGTTTGTATCCAGTCTGTCAAACGCCATTATCACACTAAATAGCTACTGCTAGAAAAGTCACCAGGTAACAGAAGGGAAAAGGAAATAATTCCTAGAGTAATACCTTTTTCTGGTAAAGTGGAAAGAATACAACAGGACCATGAAATGAGAACTCTTCACTTTGTGATGTCAACATTTCCTGAAATAAATAATATGCTGTGCTTTCTTGAAAGTACACATTGCGGTCCAACTTGTTCTGTGGAGAAGTACATGACTCTTGTTTATATTCATGAACTGCTGCGATTTGGAGGGGTGAGGTGGAATAAACATAACTAATAATGTACATTTGTTCCTACATTATAACTAATGATGTACACAATTCTCTCTCCCTCCCTCCTTCCAGTACCATGCCCACCAACATTATACGTATTTATCCCATTTATTAATGAGTGAATTGTTACAGCTTTTTCAGGTTTGAACAGAAGGACTGTTTTTTTATTGACTCTTGATGAATAAACTTCAGATTGGGAACATAATTCTGTTTTTCACTCTTAGCTTGATACAGCTCAGTTATGTATATATTCATCAATTAGTCAACTACTCAGTGAAATTACTGCCAACTTGTCATGGTTGCTGGGCCTTGGCAGAAAAGCAACCAAGATCCATTTCTATAATTGCTGTATAACTATTCCAAAGGTGTTTGGACGGTATTGAAATTGGTAAAGAAAATACATAAGGGGGAGTATACCCACAAATATGTTTCAATTTAAAGACATATAGGTAGTCTGAAGTTATTTCTCTTTCCCTGCCATAAATCCTGTTACTTAAACCATGATGAAATTTTCAAAAGTGTTCTTCACGACAACCTGCAGCAAGAAAACCAGGCTTGCCACTGAGTACACACTCAAGACATTCCTGTAATCAATCTATACTGGGATACACAGAAAGAGCCTCCTTGAAGATTGTGGTACAGTATTTTTAAACTACAATTAGGAAAGTCCTGGGAAACAGCCACCTTGTGCCAACTAATCTTTCTCTCACTAGGTCAGGTGAAAGGAACTACAGAATTAACTCCCCAAAGGTAGCTTAATTTTGGCAGTTTCACATCTGGCCTAGACACTGAATAAGAATAAAAATCAATCTACACTTTCTGATTAATGCACTATATGACAAATATATATACAAATCCATATCATATTTATAGTTGTTATTTCTACATGTAAAAACCATCTCTGTTATGTGAATTGGTCCTCCTATCACTAGCCAGCCTATATGAAAAACTGACAAGGGACCTTACTTGATATTCGAAACCTTAACTTAGTAGTAGCTGCCGCTGCTTCCTCCTCCTCCTCCTCTTATTAATTCAAGATGAGCAGACACCCCAACCTGCAAAATACTTTAATATTTTTGATTAATGTTTTTCTTGAACTGCCAAAGTAAATATACTTCATCTATTCATTTTACCATTGAAGTCCACAGTACAGCCAGTGACTCAATGTTGAGTGTTGGGTGGTGGTAAATAACTTGACTCCCTAAAGGGGCCAACTGCTATAGATAGATGAGTCCCTTTAGCTGGGGTGATGGTCCCCCTCAGTGAAGGAAATGCCCCTGGAAACCATCATATTGAGTCCAACGGCAAAATGAGTGGCGGAGGAACCACTTCACTATTCTGATTCCCAAATGTCATGAAAGTGGTTGGAAGAGGCCATGCCAGATGGACTGGCTGTGAAGGTGCACCTTGTTATCCTTAAAGCTGTGGCAGTCCATTGCAGTCCCAGTGTCAAATCCTGCATGTCTCATTTCATACATGCCACACAGTGGTGGGCTGGCCCATTGGGCTATGGGATTCAGCCCGGGGAGTCCCTCAGGCCCCCCAGTACCATGCCCCCCCCCAGTGCCAATCCAAAGAGTCGAGCTGAGCTGCGATGCCCAGAATGATTGAGCAAACGAGCAGGGCTCCGTGTTCCTCTGCCTGCCTTCCTCCTCCTCTGCCGCCAAAGACAAGGTTACAAAAGCAGCTCCATTGAGAGTGGAGCTGCCATGGCTTAGAGGTTGCAATTTTGCCTTGTAAGCAGGAGGTTGTTGGTTCAAATCCCCAGAGAGGAGTTGAAATTAGAAGGTGAGTGGGAAAGTATATATTGTTAGGGTTAGGTCCAGCACCCTTTAGTGTAGCCAGCATGCCCTTGGTGCCACAGGAGATGGCTCTGTGATCATAATCTGTGGGTCAGTTAATGCCAAGCTGGAATCTACTTTAAGCAAATCAATGTGAATGGCATTTCCCCTGAAACCTTCAGGAAAAAAATGTATACTCAAACATGAATAGCAGCCAACTATTCATTTTATCTTATCATGAAATGCTACATTTACATGTGTTGTTGCTGGCATTTAAAGTTCTTGCTAGATCTCATATTTTACTTACTGTACTCTCTTCTTCCTCCAAAGGGCTTTGGCCAGTGGTCAACCAGGCCTTTTCAAAATCAGGGGAAATTCACTGCTGTAATGGGGAATTTTGAGTGCTCAAATTATTCTGAGCATCAACTGCTAAGAGCATGGGCCATGATAAGGGATTGTGAGAAATATAGTTGAAAACATCTAGAAATCAAAAAGCTTCCTATCCCAGGTTTAGAGATATAGTTAGACTATTCAGCTTCAGACCAAAAGGAAAAGTCTCATACAGTAAAACCTCATATAACACTAAAACCTGGTTCCACAAGTCTTGGCGTTATATGATTTTTAGTGTTATCTGATGCATGTTAAAATCCTATGGGATCCATAGAGATACATTGTAACCACACAGGCTTTAGCGGTTGTTATCTGAAGCATCCCATAGGATCTTAATGTTATCTGATGCAATTCTTCCCCCGAGATTCCTTAATGTTATGCGATTTTAGTGTTATTCGATACTAATGTTATATGAGGTATGACTGTATGTCCCTTCGTTCTTCTCAGGAAATAAGAAGCATGTGTGGAATTTTATATCCTATATCTGTTTTCTGTGAATGAAAACAACAGGTCAAAATTGATAGGTATGTTGCTTCCAAGGAATCTTTCATTCCACTCTCAAAAGCCAACTTCACTGGCAGTTGAACCTTTCTTCAATGCAGGCAGAAGGATAAACTTCCAACTCATAAGGACAGCTTTCAGCCTCCCAGTATCTGCCACCTGAGGCCACCCGTTTATTATGCCTCATGGTAGGTCTGGCCACAACCAAATGTAATCCTTGCAATTTCTGTCATTCTTTCAAGAAAGTTCAATTAAAACCAACATAAATCTAACAAAGTGTCAACTCATCACTATATAGAAGGAAGACCTACTTCACAACTGAATATCATTCTAAGTAGAAGGTTGCTGAAGGCTATCCACCCTAAGAAACAAGCTAAATCGCCAGATGTGCTGGGTTGGACTAAAAGGTGCTGCAGTCTTGTTTCAAGTGGAAGGCAATCTGTATTGTCATTTTATACAGCCCACAGGCTAAATAGTACAGTGGTTTTCTTATCCCCACCCCTAAGATATAGACTTTTCTAAGGAACTAAGCTATTAAGAGCTTCTCCAGGCAAAAGATAGTAATGGTGGATAAAGTGCTTAAAGGCATTTCTTTCGAGGATGGTGTCATACAAAGTTCAGTGATGGGAAAATCAGAAGCATTAATCATTTGTGTGGAGCAATGTGTAGACATAATAGACTTGGAGTGTCTCCTACAATGCCTCCAAATTGTCCTCTTGTAATGCTAAAGCTTTCCTGGTCTAACATTTAAGATTCTTTGCAAGATATCCAGATGTAAAAGGTTTGAAAACCTTTGAAATAACACACCTATCAATTCTGATGTGTTGTTTTCTTCCATACAGAAAAAGACACAGGGATCGCAAATCCACACAGAACCTCCACAAACAAAAGAACTGGCAGTCTTATTTGCCACAACTAAGCATGCAATGTTCTGAGAAAAACAAAAGCACTAGGTACATCCATTATTTTTACTGCAGCTCAGTACAGTTGTTACATAGAACTTGATTCATTTTGTATGTGAGAAGAGAGGACAAAGAATTTGGAAACGTTACTGCTTCAGAGGCTACAACTTCCAGACTTCACTCTAAAACAGCATGGCCGTTGCATTATACATACATAATACTATTTTGTAGCCCCAAACCAAAACAGCCAATTTTCCAAACTCTGGCCTGATAGTAACTCCAAACTGTGTTGCACAGGTAAGTCACCGCTCTCCTCCTCCTTCTCTGCACAACTATGTTTTTCCAACTGGCTTCCCTTCAGGTTCTTCCTATAAAAGGAGAGTCAAACTGACAATACTTTTCCCCTTCATAAAATAGATCTGGTCTCGGGCCCAGAGTGAAAATTAGCATTGCCAGATATACCATCTGTCCTCAGTTTGCCTTAGTTCTTCTTCTTCCCTGTTTAGGCCAGATGTGAAACGGCCAAAATGAAGGCATCATTGGGTGGGTTCAGTCTACAGTTCCTTTTACCTGACTGAGTGTGAGAAAGATTAACCAGAAATGCAAGGTTGCCGTTGTCAAGGTACGCTGGATTGTGGTTCAAAAATACCACAATCTTCATGGAGGCTCTTTCTGTGTACCCCTTAGTTGAGAGACTGGGAGTTCTATATATCCAGTGATGAGATAAAACAGGCTCGCACCAGTTCACCAGAACCGGCAGTAACTTTTCCCAGTGTCCCGGAGAACCAGTAGCAGCTTTTGGGGGGGACCACCTTAGGGGTTTACCTTTTCACTGGTTCCTCCACTGCGCATGTGCGCCAAGCAGTTGGTATGCATCCATGCCTACAGTGCTTGGCGTGTATGCACAGCCTCCTTGCTGTCCTCCCAAGTGGGGAGGAGGAAGAGAAGCTGCTAGCCTGAAGCTCCCTATAGTTTGCTCCCCAGGGTAAGTGACTCACCTTTGGATGTGGTGTGTCTGTGTATATTTTAATGTGTATTTAATACCTTTACCTATATTGATGTACTACCACACTTCCTAAAAAGGCCTAGCGGTCTGGCTTGGTGTTTTTAAGCAAAGTCTTGGAGTTACCTCATCAATAAGCTACACCTGTGCTCTTCCAATTGCTGTTCCAATTGGAGAACCCTTAAGGAGGTACAGCTGTTTTACATTTACATTAAGGCATATTATTCTAGAGAACTGATACGATGACCATATCCATCTTGCAACATGGTGCTGCCCAGGCACTTATACTAACAGTTCAACTGGTGCGAACCTGTTGTATCCCATCACTGGGGCAGACCCATTTCCCTCCCATGTGATGCCTTGGACAATGATGTTTGTGCAAGCCTGCTGCCTGTTCCATTTGAATGCACATATAAGCTGGCTTCGCCCATTGACTGATGCAGACCTTTTTCCTTTCTGGTTCTGCCCTGTGCTTGGCAATTTCCCATAGCATAAAGGCCATGTGCTGTGGGATGGTTCATTTGCCTCACAGTTCTTGTTTTGCTTTCTCTATCCAATGTTTAATTTTACTATTTGGCAATCTTCTTTTTCTCTCTTTATCCTTATCTTCTTCAGACTCATTCTGTCCCCTGCCAGATAAACCTGTATTAAATAAACTTATTTTAATTGTTACTGTAAAGTGTTCTCTTAATGTCTGTTTATATATACTATACTCCAGGGTGCTGGCACCCCCTTGTGGTGTGTCAGCCCTTATTTCATTGCACCCAAATCACCATAAGTGCTACCAAGTTTGGGCTGCAGGTAACACAGGTAATGGGGGGGGGGCTCCACACCAGGGGCCACCTCCTCAGGACAAGATTGCAAAGAGGACAAAGACAGAAACCAGGATTTTGCTCCAAAAGGCACAGTTGCTGGGAATTTGAGTTTTGCTTGTATACAAATGTCAGATTATCTACTCCCCCTAATCTTTGACTTCAGAGGACTTTATATTTTTTGTTAGTACTGAAAGAAAAACAAACTGACATTTTCATCTCCCTCATTTCAGTCATTTGTCTTTACAGGTTTGCTTTTGTGGCTCGGTGCCTTAGCCCAACAGCACAGGCCCCAAGCCTTATTGGGGGGAGGGGGGTTGTATTGTTTCCAAAGATGCAGACTTACTGGTGTTTTTACTCTGCCCCTCCAGTAGCTGGGACTATTGCTCCAACTACCAACACCCTCCCACACACTTTGCTGCATGGATAAAGCAATCACACTGACTGAACAGATGCAAATAGATCCAATGTCAACAAAAGTAGAAGTCCCAGTTGTGGAAGGGGTGTGTGTGTGAAATAAAGAGAGGAGATGGTTTATTTCAGGGCTCTTTCACATTAACTTTAAGGTTATCTGGACAATTAAAAAAAATGTAAATCAGCCTTTCCCAAACCAGTAGCATTTCCTTTATTATTATATTTCATTGTCATCAAACTCAGCCATGCAGCTCAGTTCGCTTCTTGATTTAATAAACAGAGAAGGAAACTAATTTAGATCACTGGGGTTGTAAGTCAAGAAGTGATCATTTTTCATTCAGCTACATCCTAACCAAACATGAATACTGATTAGTTACTATGGCAACTGAATGATGTCTTTGTTGTTTAGGCATATCAAAAAACAAAACAAAACAAACAAAATAAAATACAAATAAAATACAAAATACTATAGCACTTTGTTCAGTCGCACAGTCGATTCTGACCCTTTGCAGCCCCATGGACCATTGCCCTCCAGGCACCCCTGTCTAATTAAATCAAGCCCTTATAAGTAGCAAAGCAAAATGATCCCAAAGCTGCAGCCAAGTATTATTTTACACTAAAATGTGTAGATTAATTGTACATTCAAAAGACCAGTGCTCAGAATATTCAATTTTTAAAAGAATGTGTTGAATTAATTGTCATTTGTCTGCCATTAAGTTACCATTATGATTACTATCATCCCACAAATAACTCACATTGTACAATAATAAATTCTCATTCTCATTCTCATTCTCATTCTCATTCTCATTCTCATTCTCATTCTCATTCTCATTCTTCTTCTTCTTCTTCTTCTTCTTCTTCTTCTTCTTCTTCTTCTTCTTCTTCTTCTTCTTCTTCTTCTTCTTCTTCTTCTTCTTCTTCTTCTTCTTCTTCTTCCATATCCGAATCCAAATCTGAATATTGGTGATCCTCATGGCAATCAAGTATGAAGACTGAAAATATAATGCAGTGGCCTTTCATCTGCCTTCCACATCGCAGCATGACACCCATGCCACTGATCCAGTTCCGTGAATCATTTTATGGTCCTGAGCCCTTTTGGCACACAAAGTCCTCCTCAGTCCCGGCAAGTATTGATGAAGCTGCTGCCCTCCATCAAGATGGATTCAAGTGGGATTTAATCCACTTGGGGACCCTCACCCCTCCCTGTGGACTTTGGGACTCAAGGCCCTTAGTCCTCAGGGTGGTCAGGTTAGTTAACTGCTGCCTGAAACTTGGCGTTGAGTTGCTGGCATTATGGTCTACTTATTACCATACCAGGATAACCTGGCCAGACCAATAATAAATGGTGGTTCCATTACCAAGGGCTAAAAAAACCACATCCTCCTAGTGGCCAGTTCTGATACTGTATCTTGGAAATATTTGTAAAAATATGAAACACACATAGCTTCCCTTACTACTTAGGACTGATAAGAGTATGGCATTAGACCTGAACAAAAATCCTTTCAAAATGTCTCTACAGTGTCTTACAGCGACCCTCAAAACAAGCTTCAAAAATTATTAAAGAATTCTTAACCCACTACCAAATGTGTAATGTCACAACAACAATAATGTTTCTGCTGTTGTTATCTGTAGTCTGGGGTTCCTTTACCTGCTAATCATTGTTGCCTTTTGCAGAACAATTCAAAGAAAAATAACTGAATATCTAAAAGGAATAATTACTAGGTTTGAAATGCCACAGTGACTCACACAATTTACAACGTGTGTCTCTTTATCTTGTGCCATGCATAGATGATTGCAATGTAGACTCACTCTTATGTCTGAGGAATTGGACCTGATCCAGTTAGTCATGAAGGTGCCTTGTTTTTGTCTTTAGATTTTAATTGTTGTTGTTTCTTGTCTGAAATGCTTATTTCTTCTCATAATTAAGCAATGTAAGTTTATTTTGTTTAAAGATAACTTTTAAACTTTAAGCTATATTATTTAATGGGCTAAAGTTACTAACATTAATTGTAACTAGTTATTTTCAAGCTCTGGAAAGCTGCAATAATTTCTATTGGACGTAATTCCAGGTAAGAATATAATGACTGCAACTTAAGCAAGTGGAGATGATGGCATCCAAGTTGAACTTTTCAAAACCCTAAAAGATGATGGAATCAAATTATTGCATTCTATATGCCAGCAGATTTGGAAAACACAACAATGGCCACAGGATTGGAAAAGATCAGTATACGTTCCAATCCCCAAAAAGGGTAATGCTAAAGAATGTTCAAATTATCAAACAATTGTGCTCATCCCACACACTAGCAAGGTGATGCTCAAGATAATACTGGATAGACTGCAGCAGCATGTGGAGAGAGAATTACCAGGTGTAGGCGGGGTTCAGAAGAGGCAGGGGGACTGGAGACCACATTGCCAACATACGTTGGATCATTGAAAAAACAAAGGAATATCAGAAACAAGTCTACTTCTGTTTCATTGACTACACCAAGGCCTTTGACTGTGTGGACCACAACAAAATGTGGCAAGTAATTAAAGAGATGGGAATACCAGAACACCTTATATGCCTCATGAGAAATCTGTACATTAATCAAGAAGCAACAGTTAGAACAGAATACGGAAGGACAGAAAGGTTTGAATAGGAAAAGGAGTCAGACAGGGCTGCATTTTGTCACCCTGCTTATTCAACTTATACACAGAGCACATAATGTGCAATGCGGGATGAAGGAATCACAATTTGGGATCAAAATTGCTGGGAGAAACATCAACAATTTGAGATGTGCAGATGATACCACCCTAAAGTGAGGAGGACTTAAAAAATCTCCTGATTAGGTTGAAAGAAAAAAGTGCAAAAGCTGGCTTGAGACTCAATATAAAGAAAACCAAGATAATGGCAACAGGCCCTATCAGTCCCTGGAAAATAGATGGGGAAGAAGTAGAAGCAGTGACAGATTTTACTTTCTTAGGATCAAAGCTCACTACAGATAGTGATTGCAGGCATGAAATAAAAAGGCGACTGATTCTTGGGAGGCAAGCAATGAGAAACATGGGGAGCATAGTGAAAAGTAGAGACATCACATTGCAAACAAAAATTTGTATAGTCAAAGTGTCATGGGAAGGCACCCCCCCCCCGCTTCCTAACGTTCCCCAAAGATGGAGGAGACCTGGTTGTATTCTTACTAGGCCTCCAAAAATAATTTCTCTTCTCTGTGTCACAAGATCGCTTGTTTTCCGGTACAGTGTATAACCACTCTTTATCTTTCACTAGCTAGCAGAGGCCCTTGTTTTGGCTAACCACTGAGCCAGTGTCTCTGCAAATGTGTCAACAATTCTCATGTTATGGCATCCTTTTCCTAGGAGAGCAGGGTGCCTTTGATTGGGTGAGAAGGCACCACACGGGTCAACGATCTCCATTTTGCTGGGAAAAAGGGGCGTTCGTTTTGGGTTGCCTTTGGATTAACTTCCCTGGGAATATTTTCCTTTTTGTTTTCACCATGATTACCAAGGCCGACTGTTTTGCCTTTGGACTGATCTATGCAACTGATTTTTATCTACGCTTTTATAGGCTATGCTTATGGACTATGCTTAAGAAACCTGATCAATAAAACTACGTGTCTGCTTGAAGACCAACGTCTCTCTTTTGTGAGCAAGAGGTAACTATATGCATACACAGGGGCTCATTGCCACGCATATCTCCCCATATGCTCCATAGGCTATTCAAAGGTTGAATGAGCCCAGAAAGGAGTTGCAGCTAGGTCTTTAGCTGGTTTTATGCGGCCTGGCTTTCTCCCTGGAGGGGGGCTAAGTTCAAGAAGGGAGAGCTCTTTAACTGAGTCCCTGGAACGAGGGGAGAGGCCCTCAGGTGGGACAGCCGGTAGTCTGACAAAAGCAATGGTATTCCCGGTGGCAATGTATGGTTGTGAGAGCTGGACCATTAGGAAAGCTGATCACAGAAGAATAGATGCCTTTGAGATGTGGTGTTGGAGGAGAGTTTTGAGAGTCTCCTGGACAGCGAGGAGAACAAATAGGTCAATCTTAGAAGAAATCAACCTTGACTGCTCCTTAGAAGGTCAGATAGTAAAGACGAAGCTAAAGTATGTTGGGCATCAAATGAGAAGATTCGCTTGAGAAAGCCTTGATGCTGGAAAGGGTGGAGGGCAAAAGAAGAAGGGGGAGGCCAAGAATAAGATGGCCATAGTATGGCATCTAACCAGTCACAGAAGCAAATATTAATTGCTAAAGTGCAGAATAACTTAGAAGGCAAATGTGTAAGACATTTGGTTGACAGTTATAATACAAACAAGCATGCAAGCATGCAGGAATGTGCTTTTCTGGATCATGCTTGTTCTCAAGAGACACAACCTTTTTCCAGAGCTTGTGAATACTACATTTAAAAGAGCATGAATTCCAAAATCCTCCATCCATTGTGAAGGACTGAAGAATTTGGCAGCTGTAGTCCAAAAAAGGTAACATTTCCAACCTCTGTTTCTGCTGGTTCATTCATATACAGTATGCAGAAAATCAGGCTGCAAAAGCTTCTTGGAAACCAATGGAGAGAGTTTAAGAAATTTTGGCATAAAGACCTGAATATGTTCATTTCAACTGTCAGTTTAAATTAGATTATATCTTCAGGCAGCATATTCTGTAAATGAAATTTCAAAATAATATTTAGATTCTCTTTGAGTCTTAAAGGTTTTTAAACCCAATGCTTTAATCTTCCTGTTCTCAGCCAAAATGCTCAGGGGTCTCCTTTATTTCATTTTGTGTTCTCACTGTGAACTGAAGCATTGAAAACTAGTTAGTGATTTGTGGATCACAGTCTAACTGTGTTATCTTCTCCCTATAGCTTGCACTGGATTGTTCAGAATTATTAATAATTGAGAAGAAAAGTAAGACCTAGCCATTGTACAGGAAAAAAAAGTCTTGGTTCAACCTCATAGTAATAACTTTTCATGTTGGGAGTGAAAATCACAGAAACAGCTTAAACCGTGGTGTGTATTTTACGTGTCATCAAGTCACGTCTAACGCATTGCATTTTTAATGTGATTTTCAAGATGAGTACTGTATGATATTTTACGATTGGTTTTACCACTGTCACCCACCTGGATCAATCCATATCAACAAATCAGTCCTAGTGATTCCTGTTTATAGGATCATGTTTTTTGTAAAGCTAATGGCTCTTAATTTCCCATAATCAAATCACCCTAGAGCATTTTCCATTGCACCAGGGACAGCTTGCAAAAGTATATAATTCCTGGGAGAATGTATTTTTTCCTAGGTACTTTGACTTTTAAAGCTAAGACCAGAAGAATGGGGCTGAGGAGGACTTTGCATGCAAACAGGGCTCAGGACCAGAAAGTGACTCATGGAACTGGCATGGTGGCACAGTGTCATGCTGTGATGCAAAAGGCAGATGAAAGACCACTGCATTATATTCTCAGGACAGTCTTCATGGCTGATTGCCACCATGAGGATAACCAATATTCAGATTCAGATACAGCAGCAGAAGAAGATAATTCAAAGCTCAATCCCTTCCTTTGGGCAAAGCACACGGGTCCATGAGCCAGTCAGTGGCAGAAGTAAAAAGAATCATGACAGTTTTCGTGTAAACCAAACACCAGCAGCAGAACTTGAAATCTCACAGCCTTTTGTGGCATTGTAGTTGAGTCTTTTCTTAACAGTGGATTTGCTTTAAATCTTATTTCAAGACTTTCTTGCTATCCCATCAAGGTGAGCCGTTGTTTCACTTGGGAAGGAAACCAACCCGCAGTGAGACATGTGACAGACAAGACAATGGTTCTTTCAGAGGGCTGAGGAGAAGATGAAAGAGGCACCATTACCCATGGGGTACATTCATGTCTCACTGCTGTCTCCGGAAAATAGCACTTAGGGGGTCCTATAATGCTTTAAAAGCCTGAAAAAACTTTGCACCAGAGATGACAGTCAAACAATGGAAGGCATTCCATCTGTACAGTGCCTTCAGTTCTCTCCAACCATTGTCAGTCTGCAGTTTTATTTGGCACAAATTCAATAATATGACTCACACAATACTGTACTTTGGAGGACTTCTAAGTTTCCTTGCAACTGACTAAAAGGGGTTTAAAAGACAGCAATTGTTATGAATATGAAAAAATGCTGAAGTGATTATCATTATGCATTAGAAAATGAGGAAAAAATTGCAGGTACATTCTTGTGTGTTATCAGAAGAATGTAACCCTGATTATCAACATGTTCATTCTAAATTCTGTTTCAATAGTAATTTAATTAGGGGGAATGAATGAATATACTCCTGTAATAGGATTTTTGTTGTTATGTGCCATCAAGTCACCTAGAACTTATGGCAACCCTATAAATGAGTGATCTCTAAGATGCCCTGTGCTCAACAGCCCTCCCTGCCCATCTGTTGTAAATTCAAGCTTGTGGGTTCCTTGAGTGAGTCAATCTGTCTGCCTAACATCATCAGTTTCATCATTTTTGCCTACAGATAGTTCAGATTTGATTTGCTCTAGGACTCACTTGTTTGTCTTTCAGGCAGTCCAGAATATCAGAAAACCTCTTCTCCAGCACCATATCTCAATCAATTTTCCTTCCCTGTCTACTTTCTTTAATTTCCAACTTTTACACTCATACATAGTGATTGGGAATATGAAAGAGTGTAGTTGATCCTGGTCTTGGTCTCCGTTGATACATCCTTACACTTGATCATCGCTGCTTTCTACCAGTAAGAGAGTGTCATCTGCATAGCTCTGGTTATTGATATATTCCCATGAGTTTTTACTCCTTTATCTAAATCTAGTTCAGCTTTCTGTTCAACTTCTGCATACAGATTAAACATATGATTATGAGTAGTAGTAGTAGTGGTGGTGGTGGTGGTGGTGGTGGTGGTGGTAGTAGTAGTGGTGGTAGTAATAGTAGTAGTAGTGGTGGTGGTGGTGGTGGTGGTAGTGGTAGTAGTAGTAGTAGTAGTAGTGGTGGTGGTGGTGGTAGTTGTGGTGGTGGTGGTGGTGGTGGTGGTGGTGGTGGTAGTAGTAGTGGTGGTGGTGGTGGTAGTAGTAGTAGTGGTGGTGGTGGTGGTGGTGGTGGTGGTGGTAGTAGTAGTAGTAGTAGTAGTAGTAGTAGTAGTAGTAGTAGTAGTAGTAGTAGTAGTAGTATTATCACCATGTGTCTAGGTCACATGTGAAACTGTCAAAATGAAGGCACCTTTTGGAGAGTTCATTCTGCAGTTCCTTTCGCCTGACCTAGTGTGAGAAAGATTAGCTGGCAACACAAGGTTGCCATTACCAGGGTATGCCAGATTGTGGTTCAGAAATACCACAATCTTTGTGGAGGCTCTTTCTGTATACCCCAATTGAACAGATAAGGGGGTAAAATGTATCTTTGTCTCACTCTTGCCAATAGGAAACCAGCAGGTACTTGCAGTATGATCTCACATGCCTCTTCCTTTTCAGAATCCAATTTGAACATCAGACATTTCTCACTCCTTATAAGGTAAAAGCCTTTGTTGCAACCTCTTAAGCATCACCTTTCTTGCATGGGAAATTAGAGCAATGGCCCGACAGTTACTGCATTCCCTAGCATCAACTTTCTTGGGGAATGGAATGTATATGGAACATTGCTAATATTTGGGCCATTGTATTTTTTTCCATATTTGTTGGCATAATCTTGGTAGACGTTTGACAGATTCAATCCCTGCATGCTTAAAATAAATCAGTCTATTGGTATCCCATCTACCCCTGGTGATTTATTTCTTCCAGGTGCTTTCAGAGTAGCTTTCACTTCTCTTACTAGAACTGCAGGTTCTTCATCATAGGATTCTACTTCAACCTTTTATCTCATCTGTTTAGTACAGCATTTGGACCTTCATTTTGTTTTCTGCTGGTCAGAAAGTATGCTTCCTTTGTCAGTCTTTCAGCATTTCTAATATAGTTTGAAATTTCCCATTGAGTTCTTGGGTTTCTGAAAGCAATCCCCACCCCCTTTGGTGTTCTCTATTTCTTACTGTACTAATTTTCTTTGTCTCTATGTGACAGTCACTAAAAAACTGATTTTAGGGTTCTAACTCTGATTCTGTTAACTTTTAGTTTCCAGCTTATCTTTTACAATTTTAAGTATTTCCTCTGACATACACGTAGAACTTTATTTTTACCACACAAATTGTCTGTTGTGTTCTTCTCTAATAATATCTCTGGCTTCAATCCACAGTACTTCTGGTTCATGGTCAGTTGAGTTTAGTAAAGCAAATCTGTTCCTTATGTGGACTTTAAATTCATCAGGTATGTTTTGCATTAGAGTTCTTTTAGTGTTCTTTTTCACTTTAAGGTTAGATATAAATAGTTCCACAATCTGCCCCATGTGTTACTTTGGCAGAGACAATATAGCTTCTCCATCTCCTGCTTCAGTTACTTAGTCTATTTGATCCCCATATTGATCATCTGGTGATATCCACATGTTTGGTTGCTTGAAGCGTGTATTTGCAGTAAACAGATTCTTGACTTCACTGTATGGCACCAAGTGCTGGGCAGCAACAATGAGTGTAGAGAGCCGTCTCCATGCCATGGAAATGCATATGCTCCACCACATACTATTGTAACAGCAATTACACTAATATATTGCTTCATAGCACTTAGAGCTCTCTCTGGGCAGTTCACAAGGTAACTAGTATTTTTGCTCCAACATGCTGAGTACTGTATTCATTTTACTGACCTCAGAGGGATGGAAGGCTGAATCAACCTTCATCCTCTCATCCCTGTCAGGATCAAACTCAGATGGTGAAGTACCGTTTTGGCTGCAGAACAGCAGTTTAACCACTGAGCCACAAGCACTCTTTATATATACTTTATACTCTATATTGGGTATCCCCCTACTCAAACACATCACAAATGATGTCATCAGACAGTAACTAAACATGTCACCAATCATGGAGAAGATGAGAGAAAGTTGGTATGAATATGTCCTCCAAGTGGCACTTTCTACCATACTTTCTCTGTTTTAGTATTAGCTCCATGGAGGCTTCTGAAGGCAACAGTCTCAATTTTTGGAGCAATTTATTCCTGTGATGGGAGCATGGAGTACCTGAAGGGGCACAGATCACCCACAGCCAGAAAATACTCACTCCTGGCCTAGTTGGAACCCCCACATTTAGTGGCAACATCACATTGAGTAGCCTTTTCAGAGGAATTGGTGAGAACAGGGACTATTGGTTCCACATCTAACACTTCTAGTTTAGACTTATATGTTGCCTTTCTCTCAAAAATAGGACTCAAGGTAGGTCACAATGAGACAGAATTAAAAACACAATTAGACAGGGTTGGATGTTAAAACTTAGTCAAAATGAAAAGATAGCTTCAATCCGCAAGAATGTGCTGACCAGAATACCTGACTAAATGGGCTGGAAGGTGTGACCAGACAGCTGCAAAGGGATACATCTGATTGTACCAGAAAGAGTAGCTTTAATGGGAAGGATCTTCTTTAAAGTGACCTTCTGTTTGCCAGGAAATTGCTCCAGATTGGCCCTAAAAAGGAAGTGCCTGACAGCAGGACCCAAAAAGTCCATCTTGGCCACAGACTGGGGTTGGTCATGAGTGCACTTCCCAGTGTCATGTGATGGACAGGAAATAGATGACACCAGACCACTATACTTGTGCCATATCCAAATCCAAATACTGGTGATCATTGTGGCTATCAGTCATGAAGACTGTCTTGAGAATATAATGCAGTGGCCTTTCATCTGCGCTCTCCATTGCAGCATGACACCTGTACTACTGATACAGTTCCACTTTCTGGTCTTGAGCCCTTTTGGCATGCAAAGTCCTCCTCAGCTGCAGGCCAGGATTTATGAAGCTGCTGCATTTCGTCAAGATGGATTCAAGTGGGATTTAATCCACTTGGGGATCATCACCCTTCCCTGTGGACTTCAGCACCCAAGGCCATTATTCTTCAGGATGGTCAGGTTAATTAACTGCCACCTGACACTCAGCATTGAGTCACTGGTAGTGTTGTCTACTCTATTACCATAGAAGGATAACCTGGCCAGACTTTAAGACTGCTATACAAGCAGTCCAAAATGTGAGCCATTTCCCCATGTGATCACATCCTGATTCTGAACTATCACAGTACTGATTTATTTTGTTCTGTGTTCATAGTCTTACTGCTCCTTACTGTTGCATAACAAGTCCTACAGTGCAAACTTTTGTTCTGCCCCTTTCCCCACATACTTTCATACCAGTTGCAGCCAAGATGGTAAATATCAGAGCTTTAAAAATTTACTTCTTTACAGTGTCCAAAATCCCCCAAGCATAGTAGCCACACACACACACTATAGGATTTAGAGTTATAGTCCCAAAAGTAATCATTTTGAGCCCTGGTAAGCCATAAAAGTTGAGCACATTAATTTTCAGTTACTGTGTTCCTGCATGTAGACCAGGGCTTAATTACAGCTAATTATTTACAGCTAAGATTAGGGGTTAGAGAATTGTATTTTTAACTTGGCCCCATGCAGCCTGCTGGAGATCTGATGAATAACACTGGTTTCATTTAATACTGTACTGTATCTTTGACACAGCCATCAGTATTGAATACTAGCGCAAAGAAACTTAAAATGAAGTTAAGGTCATTTCCTCGTCTACCTATGGCATCTGCCATCTTTTGTGCTAATCTGAGAAGCAAACATTCAAAGAAGTCTAGAAAGAGCAGCTCACATCTTTTAAATTATGATGCACATAAAGCAGACTTGTACATATTCTCGTGGGACTACAATGTGGGACATATACATTAACTTCATATAGGTTAAAACATCCTACATATATCCATGCCCTAACATAGCAGCTGAATTCCATGGAAGAAAAATCTAGTAATCAATATTTCTCCGAAGGCCAAGTCCAATAAAATCTCCAAAGTGGAGAACGTGCAACATCTCTACCAAACCCAAGACTGTTTCTACAGTCCACACCTCTGATTAAACCTGGTACTGGGACACTACTCTCCCATTTTCTGTGTGGTTGGTCTAGCTATTTGCACGATGATTGAATGCTCGGAGAGAGCACCATTAGTGGAGTGTTTTGTTCTACAAAAAAAAAATACAGTGCATGTTTCAGCAGAGGTCCCATTAGCAAAGATGCTTATTTCTTTCGGGAAGAGGTGGAACTCCTATGTCTTCTTGTCAGTCTGAGCACTGGCCGCACATTTCTTGACAGGACTCGAGCTTGGCAATGTCTTGATTTTGGGGGCTGCTTGTTTCCTCTGTTTCTGATTACTGCTTCGAAGGGGGTTCAGTCCCAGCATCTCACAGTATTTGTTACACTGATGTAGAGCCTTGAATTGATCGATAAAGGAGATGGAACAATTACCCTTGAACCCTTTGTATCTGCGGAAGAACAAAACAAAACACATTTTAAGTGAACTATACTTTATTTTTACAAAAACCTTCACCCAGCCCTGGTCTAAGCAGCAGAGAAAGTGTTTGCTTTATTCCCAGACCTTCTGGTTTCACCTTGGAATGATTGCTGAAGTAAAACTGACTAGATCAAGGTCCACAATCTGTAAAACAAAGTGATGTGCAGTAACAGACAGGACAAAAGACTCACTCGATCTCCTTTGTATGCTAGATAAGAAGAAAAATATGGCAACCACAATGGGACAAATGTAACCTTGCAAACCACAGGCAGTGCTTCTGTTTATTTTCCATCGTATCTATCTCTGTAGCTAATAGTGATGTGATAAAAAGATGGTTACAAAACAAACAGCTACTTTGCAGCATTTTGGTTTGATTAAATTTGAAAACTGGTCAACTGACAATGCTAAACGTATAAAACTGTGGTCATGGTGAACTGATACATTCACACAATGAAACTGAAATATAGGATTCTATTTAAATTAAAGGGATACTCTGCAATAATATGTGTGTCTCTTTGGGAGAGAACAAATGTTTGAAGAAATGTGTATTTCCAGCTCTTAAAATGTTTCCCCTCTAATAATGTTAATTTTAAAATGTTTTCCCTTTGTTTTTAGGCGTGCCTCTGCAAGCAGACCTGAAAAGAAAGCTGGCATTTACATTCAAATGAATAAAGATACAGTACAGTACTTTCTGCTTTTAATATAATTTTCTGTCAGTTGTCTTTTGCTACATCATGGATATGAAATCAGTGAATTGTCAGTGCCTTTGGTTCTGGATGCAAAATTGGTGCCTTGTCTAGCAAGGTCTTTTGAAATAATTCCTGCTGAGTACAGTAATGGTGCTGTATATATATTTGTATACATGAGATTAGCACCAGATCATCTTATTGCTAGTATTGAAACACTGGTTTAGAGCTAGATCACCTCTCGATGAGGGAAAAATATATAAATTATGAACAGGTCAGACAAAATAAAAAGATGTTCCCATGGTATGTGGTATTTTTTTACTCTTTAAGAAGAACATTGAAATTCTGCCACTTTTTATAGAACACTGTATACCCTTCAAAACCAAGTGCCTTGATAGCAAACAATAAAAGGAGAGCGCGAGATTGAAACAGAGGAAGAAAAGAAAGGAAGGTGGCTGTGGGCTGAAATGCAAATAACATTGGATCAAGTATGAACATTAAACTCAATCCACAGCTATGTGATTACTGACTGTACATTCAACCATAATAGAGGCTGCAAATCAAATCACAGTAAAGTTGAAAATGAGCAATTCAGTTTGCCAAAGTAGTTACAGTCTAAAAGTAAAGGATTTTAGTTAAAATGTGAGAGATCAGTGGTGGTGAACCTATGGCACATGTGTCAAAAGGAGCACTCAGAGCCTTCTCTGCAGGCACATGCACCATCTCCCCAGCACAGAGTTTGCCCCACCCCTTTGCCTAGCAGACCAATGGGATCACTTCCTCCCTCCCCCCAACACAGAGTTCGCCCAGTCCCTCTGTCCAGCAGCCCAATGGGAGCGCTTCCTCCCTCCCATTGCCTTGTTGGCACTTTACGATAAATACGGTAAGTGGGTTTGGGGTTGCAGTTTGGGCACTTGGTCTCTAAAAGGTTTGCCATCATTGTGATAGGTCATGTCCATGGGTTATATTTTACTCCACTGAAAAACCAAAAGGAAAGGAAGCAGAGATTCTCATGAATCTGAATCTGAATCATCAAATATTTTGTCCTGTGATTCTAACAGAATTATACTGTATAAAGCAGTCTGTCTTTCATTAAAAGCAGAACATATTTGTTTATAACTATCAGCATTCATTGATATGCTGACTGGATAGCTCAGTGTGTTCAGTATCTGCCTGTGGATCCCAAGGTTAAAAGTTCAATTCTCCACTGTGCATGCCAGAATCCCCAACCTGTGTTGCCTTGAGTAAGTTGCACACTCCCAAGATGCCCTAAGTAGAAGGGAATGGTGAACCACTTCTATGTATTCACTGCCTAGAACAGTGGTTGCCAACGTAGGGCACATGCCCGGTGGTGGGCAGCCAAAAATTTTACTACCACACCGTGGGCGGGGCTAACTCTGTGGGTGTGGCTAACTCTGTGGGCAGGGTTAACTGTGGGTGGGGCCAAATCTGTGGGTTGCTGGGGGTGGCCATGTGATCTAGTCATGCCTGCCACATGGCCATGAAAGCTCTGCAAACACAGACAACACTGGCTCTTTGGCTGTAAATGGAGATGAGCACTGCACCCTAGAGTCAGATATGACTGGCTTTTGAGCAAGGGAGACCTTTACCTTTACTAACTAATAAGGGCCAAACTTCACAGCAAATCTGAATACCAATTAGGGATTTTCTGTTATTAGGTAAAGATAAAGGTTACCCTTGCTCGAAAGCCAGTCATATTCAACTCCAGGGTTCAGTGCTCATCTCTGTTTACAGCCAGAGAGTCTGTATTTGCATACATTTATGTGGTCATGTGGCAGGCATGACTAGATACCAGAGTCCACAGAATGCTGTTTACTTTCCCACTGAAGTGGTACCTATTTATCTACTTGCAATTTCTTGCTTTCAAACTGCTAGGTTGGCAGGAGCTGGGACTGAGATGGGAGTACTTGGGTCTCAAACTGCTGACCTGCAGATCTTCTAGCAGGCATCAAGTTCAGTGGCTTAACCACTTCAGCCACTGCAGTTATTACTGGTTGTAAAAAGCCACACTGATTTATAAACTTATCTGTTATGCTAGCCAACGATTGTGTGCCCAGAGGACTCGATCCACAAAAGCTTACATTAAAATACAACAGTTAGTCTTTAAGGTGCCACAACATTTTTGTTTCTTTGTTTACTTCCTGATATGGTTGAAACACAGACTAACATGGTTACTTTTGAAATGGTAGCTGTGTTAGTCTGTGTTTCAACCATATCAGAAAGTAAACAAAACAAAGAGACAAAAATGTTGTGGCACCTTAAAGACTGCACATGCACATGTGCACGCGCGCGCGCACACACACACACAAGTGTGACACAACACCCACACCCAACATGACACACACACACCTACACACACACACACACACACACACACACACACACACACACACACAAAGTTACTTACCCTCTACACTTGCGCTGACACAAAAGAGAGTGCCTGGGCAATGGCGGCGGCGCAGTCATGTTAGGCCCAGCCCCAGCCACTTTCTCCTCCTCCTCCCAACATGCATGGTGTGCAACATGGTGTGTGCGCAGCATGGTGCACACACAGCACCATGCGCAGGGGGAGTGGAAAGAACCCCAGGAGAGGTGGCCACGCCAAGGCCAGGCCGCCACAGTGCCCCTGGGCCATCAACTCCCCGCTGCACAAGGTCGCCTGAGCTTGGGAGGAGGACGTGGAAGAGGAGGTGGGCGTGGTGGGGCAGGGAGGTGGGCGTGGCCACCCAATTTTGCCATACATACACACACACACCTGCTCAAAGGGCATGAAATTCCACTACACCCCCCAGTAGGGGTGTGTGGACCGGCTCTTGCCCACCACTGCACGTGCCCCATAGCGGACTTTAATTCCCAGAAGCCCAAGTTAGCACTCCTGTCAATCAGGGCTTCTGGGAATTGATGTTCAAGAACATCTGGCGTGCCAAGGTTGACCATCGCTGATATAGGCAACCAGACAAGCTAAAAAGCCAGACAGAACAATGTGAGCAGAAACGCTACCAGACAACAAGAAAAACCAACCAACCAACTCTGTCATTCAAACCAAGTGTACTGAATGTTCTGTACAGGAGATCCGGTTCTACTCACAATTAGATTTATATTGTGCAGCCTACAGGGGGAAAAAAGCCCATCAAAATTCAGTGAGAACTCCAGCACAAACAGTGCAACAAAAGTCCACCTAGTCTAATACTGTATATATATATACATATATATGTGCTACCCCTATCTACCCACTGAAGTCCCTGTGATATAATCAGTCACTTTAAAATTTAAAAAGATAGTATAATAAATCTATTTAATTATCAGTTTTGTTCCTCTCTCCTTGAGCCATATGGGGACAAAGTGAGAAACCAGCAATATTAAATGCACATCCTTCTGTGCAGCGGCAGTCTCCCATGATGAAAAACTGCTGGAAAACAACCATATTTCAGGCCATGAAACATGTAACTCCATCTGGAATTGAAAACAGTTCTTTGACTGATCACACAAATCCTAATGTTTTTCAAACACACATACGGTATAATATATGTTGTAAGCTCTGCTGATTTCTAGCACTCCTATGCTGTTCAGTCAAGAGATACTATGCACTAAGCCATTGCTGTTAATTGCAAAACTAGACCATTTGTTGAATTCCCCAACCAGCAGCATAATTCTCTACAGCACAGCCAGATAATGACACTTATGTGAAGATTATTGTGCCCCTCATATTATTTTCAGTATTACAATATTTATGCTTCCATTTCTTGGTCCCCAAGGGACCATAATTACACCCAGAAAAGGAATTTTTTAGTGGTTTTGAATTTGAACAGCTTCATTTCAGCTGTTTCCAAGATACAGTATTATATTTCTCCTAATACGCCTACTTAAGATATTGTATTATATATAGTTAAGAAGCCTGAAGTGCCCTCTTCCTATGTATAACTAGGAGAAGTATTTAAATGTATTAATTATTGTGTTACCTTCCTTGTATTCTGCTCTTTCTTACATTTTATTTGTAACATTACTAAAGTGTAGTTTCTTCCCATGCCATTAAGATAACACCAGAAACTGAGAACATGTGTGGGAAGCTCTTCCCTTCAGCATTGTTCCCATTTCTCAGAGGGCTAATAACCCTAACACAAACAGAAATGGTGTGTTGCTCTCCATACAGCCCTCCTGCCCCAATCAGAAGCTGTCACTGGTGTGAGTGGTGGGTTTATGTTTTCTACTACCTGTGTGGCCTTGAGGAAGCTGCACAGTCCTTGAGCACCACCACTTCTGAGTATCCTGTACCTAGAAAAGCCTGATTTAATGGCATGGGTCGTGGTGCTTTAGTGCAGGGGTGCCCAAACTTTTTGGGCCGTGGGCCGATCATGTGGTTTAGGGAGCTAGTCACTAAGGCCCGGGGGCCAGGTGCAGCAGTGATGGGATGACACCGGTTCTGACCGGATCCACAGAACCGTTTTAAGGATTTCCGGAGGGCTCTCCGTGGGGGTAAAACCGTTTTTGAGGCGTCCGGATCGGACGCCTCACCGGGAGGAAAATTTAAAAAAAAATTGGAGCAAAAATGGCTCCAATTTAGTGCGCATGCGCAGAAACTCAATCTGACACATGCGCACTAAATTGGAGCCATTTTTTTCTCCGATTTAAAAAAAATTGGATCCGGCCGCCCCTGACTGGAGCCTCCTGTGGAGCCGCTTGCCGCCGTTTGCTGCTGCCTGGTGCTCTCACCACTGCCACCTCCTGCCATCGCTGCTGCCGTTGCCGTCCCCATCGCCGCCGGAACCGAGGAGGAGGCGGGGCGCTCCATGTCCATGTTGGCTCCAATTTTTAAAAAACCGGACCCGGAGCCACTGCCTGCTGCTACTGTCGCCGCTGCTGCCGCCTCCCGCCATCGCCATCGCCGCCGTTGCCGCCGTCGCCCCAGGCCAGCGGAGCGCGCCTCCTCCTCCTCCGGTTCCAGCAGCGGCGGCGGCAACGAAGAAGACAGGATGGGAGCCGATCAACGGGCAAGGCGGGGAAGACAGCTCCGGAACGAAAAGGAAGGAGGGAAAAAAGCAAATGCATCTACCCGGATCAATTACAGAAACGCTCCCGGGTCCGGCACTCCAGTCCCCTCCCTCTCCTCCTTCCACCCCCCCCCCTGGCGATGGCGATGGCGGGAGGCGGCAGCAGCGGCGACAGTAGCAGCAGCAGGCAGTGGCTCCGGGTCCGGTTTTTTAAAAATTGGAGCCAACATGGAGCGCCCCGCCTCCTCCTCGGTTCCGGCGGCGATGGGGCGTGCCTTGCCGTGTGGCCCCAGGCCATGGGGGTCGTCGGCCCCAAGAAGGGTAAGTGAGGGTTTTGTGTTTGGGGTGGGTGGGTGGTTTATGGTGTTTTGGGTGGGTGGGTGTACTTTTATTTAATTTTTATTTTATTTATTTATTTATTTTATTTCTTTAAGTTATTTACGGGTCTGTGTGCATGTTTATTTTTTTATTATTTTTTTTATTTTTGTCCTTGCCCACAACGTCATGACGTCATGACGTTGGCTCCGCCCATGACGTCATGACGTCATGACATTGGCCACGCCCATGACGTCCATTTCGTCATGGCGTGGTAGTAGAATTTTTGACATCCCATCACTGAGGTGCAGCCTCCGACACCAATTCATCTGGTCCACAAAGCCCTCGTCGCTCCTGGAAGTGGAAGTAAAACGCGCCAGTATGGGCACGTTTTATTTCCGCTTCCAGGAGCAATGAGGGCTTTGTGGGCCGGATGAACTGGCATCAGGGGGCCACACCCAGCCCCCGAGCCTTAGTTTGGGCAACACTGCTTTAGTGGTTAAGACGCTGAGCTTGACAACTGGAAGGTCGGCAGGTTGGTAGTTCGAGATCCAAGTCATGCATGATGGAGTTAGCTCCCATCTCTGTCCCAGCTCCTGTCAACCTAAAAGTTCTAAAGCAAGAGATTGCAAGTAGATAAATAGGTACTGCTTCAGCGGGAAAGGTAACAGCGCTCCGTGCACTTCGGCACGTAGTCATGCCTGCCACATGACTAACAGATAGCATTGCCTTTTGGTTGTAAACAGAGATGAGTACCACCCTACTAGAGCTTGACACAACTGGCTTTTGAGCAAGGGAGGCCTTTACTAATTATTATTCTTCCTGTGAGGAGACAAACAGCTATGACCATTTTAGACCCTTATCAGAAAGAAACAAATCTAGGCAATGGTTTTGTTATTAAGACTAGAGGTAAAAATTGTACCTTACACTTTTATTTCTCACAGAGGAAATGCTATTACATTACATTAGCTTTCTCCTTGCTTCCTTCCACTTTTAGACTAATTTGGTTTAGCACTCATCAAAATACTGTATTCTAATGGCTGTCCTTTACCTTTTTGTTTAGACCTAGCAGTGCAGACTCAATTAAATTTTTCATCAACAAAGGCTGATTAAGATTTCCTGACTTTGAACACACACTTTCTCCTGAAAGCCAAACACAACTTTTCCTTGTTGTTTTAAAAAAGGGTAAAGAGTGGCCTCTGTTGAATGGAAATATATTACAGCAATTTCTCTGCATGTTGCGAAGGGAAATTGAAGTTACAGTACTGTATAATTATTTTATTCCAGCTCAACAGCTTAAAAAATAGTCTGCAATATAAATTTAAAAGCCCCATAGTAACCTATAACATCATCATCATCATCATCATCATCATCATCATCATCATCATCATCATCATCATCATCATCATCATCATCATCATTATTATTATTATTATTATTATTATTATTATTATTATTATTATTATTATTATTATTATTATTATTATTACTAAAGTCACATTTGTATTGCTGCCCATTTGACAAGCCACACATTACCAGGAAAAATCAAGGAAGGCAACCATATGTAGTAGAATTAATAGCAATCCTATCCTAAAATTAGTTCCACAGGGAGAAAGAAAGAGATTATCACCAAATGTAGGGAGAATACCAGCTAGATCCAGGAGGAGAAGGAAAAACACAAAACATATAAAATACAAAAATAGCATAAAATGGGGAGAAATTCTAGGCTTCAGGTCTCGGGGTATCTCATACTCTCCAGTTTTCAGGGTTTGAATCTGAAATTTGAGAGAACAGGTTGCTGACAACCTGACAGCCCTAAAATTTGGACTACAATTTTGGCTTCATAGGTATGTCAGTTAAACATGCTCAGATGCACTCTTGCTTTTTGTGTTGGTATTGATGTTTTGCACGTACCTGTATCTGTTGCCATCTTTCATTCTGGAGAGCTATTCCTGGCACCAAATTTGACATACAGTACTTGCCTTTAAATTGACAACCAACTCTCTATACTAGCTGTCAAATATACATAAACACATACCAAATTGATGTAAGTAACTGTGGGTTTTTATGGTCCTACTTTAATATTGCCTGCTATAAGAATTGTTTGAATGGCATGGTTCACTTTTCATATCAACATTGTTGTGGGAAGAGATAGTCAGTAGTCCATTGCTAATATTTTTGAGATGCAGTAAATGAAACAGAGGTACTGTGGTGACTTAGTGGTTAAGACGCTGAACTTGAAGACTGGAAGGTTGTTAGGCCAGCAGTTTGATACCTGAGTGCTGCAAAATTGAGTGAGCTCCCATCTCTGTCCCAGCTCCTGCCAACTTTGCAGTTTGAAAGCAATAAATTGCAAATAAATAAATAGGTATCGCTTTGATGGAAAGGTAATAGCATTCCATGCGCTCCGGTGTTCAGTCATGCCCGCCACAGACAGCGCTGGCTCTTTGGCTATAAATGGTGATGAGTACCAACCTATAGAGGGCGACCATTACCTAAATGAAACAGATTGAAAGCAAGAAAATGCTACCCCTTCTAAGATCTTCATATTACCTAGGAATTAAAGTAAGTTTCTGACTGGCAGATGCAACTCATCTTGCCTTGTTCATCCAACTTTCCTTTCACTAGGATTCTCATTAATTTGCATAGCAGCTACCCTGGGCAATTTGAATTAACAAATAAAGGGAGCTATTCTTAATTGGTTCAATTTGTTATTGTTACAGTTTCCTTTCAGCAATGATAAACTTTTATTCTTGTCCAACATGTACTTTGAATTGCCATCCAATCTCCCACTCCCGCTTTTAGGAAATAAAATATTCACAGCCTTTGGGCTTTTCCTGGTCTTTAAAAAAAAAGCCTTCCTCTTTATTTTCTGCCATAGAATAATCTTTGTCTTTTGCTCTCTGTTTTCTGTTTCTCTTTACAGCATGTAGGAGAGTTGCTGAACTCAGTCTCTCTAAAATGTATAGAAGATATAACGCTTGATGAAACCTTTTCTCAGTACACAAATAATAATAATTAGTTGCCATCAAATCAATTCTCAGTTATGAAGTCCCTTGCCAAGGTTTTCGAGGTAGAAAATACACAGAAGTGGTTTAACATTTTCTTCTTCTGGGAGTGCCCTGGGAATATGCAGTTTACCCATAACTACACAACCTGGCTTTTCTCCCTGGATACACAGTGGGGAGTTATACTCACAGCCCTGGTTCTGCAACCAGATACTGTACCTAGATTACTAAACTATCCAGGCAGCTCAGTACATAAAAGCAAACTCAAAATCAAAGAAAGGGGCAAATCTATTTCCCTATGAAATTTAAGTTCTCATTTCTTATCATGAGGGTCTGTAGTAGCTCAGTGATGAAGAAGATTGCCTTATTAGCTGGAAGGCTGACAAGTCAGCAGTTTGAGACCCGGGTACTACACGATGGATTGAGCACCCATCTCTGTTCCAGCTCTTGGAAACATGAAAGGAGCCTCATTTGGGCATTCCTTGAGCTGAGTTTCTTCTGCAAAAAATCCTTTCAACCCAGATTTTTTTTTTTTGTTTATATATTTATATGGTTATGGGTGGGTGAGCCCCTTTAGGTGAACTGATGGCCTCTCAGTCGAGGGAATGCCACTGGAAACCACAGAATGTTTGCTTCTTCCTTTTTTCCATAGGAAGTAAACCAATTTGCTCCCAAGTCCCAAAATATTACCTGGGTGCATGAGACATGCGTTTGTAGGGCAAAAAATGCAGTGTTTGCAAAATGCTTATCATTTCCCTTTCAAAGATGTGGACAAACAAACTTTCTGCTTTCATCAACATTTTATCAACTAGAAGAAGTTAATAGGAACACTGTATTGAGATTTGTTTTGCCTTTCAAAGTTGCTGTAGAAAACAGATTTCATGTGCTGTAATATTCCTTGTTAAATATGAATCATCATAAGACTGATGCACAGCTGAAAATGGGGAACATTGAGAAATGTATTTTTTTACTCACCCTTTGGCTAGTGTTGCTATGCCAACGTCAGTTAGTTTCATTCCTACACCTATAAAACAAAATAGTGAGCTGCCATGAAATCAGGATATTAAATCAGGATACAGGTACTGTATAGAAAAACTCTTTTAGCCTTTAACCAATTGATTTCATATGTAGTTTCAATTAGCTTAACTACTGATTAGAGATGTTATTCACCATATGCCCAGTATGCCTTCCCAGGTGTTTAATTCCTGAAAGACAGGTTATTTCTTCTTTCATTTCATTTCATTTATTCGATTTATATGCCGCCCTACTTGGTGAAAACTGACTCAGGGTGGCTCACAACATACAATCAAATACAATGTAACAGTTCAACAGAGCAATACAATGTTGTAGTATAATCAAGTATCATACATCAATAATTCAAAACAATAGAGTATCATAAAATATAGTACAATAAAATGAAGCCCCTATATGCATCATAAAGCTACAAAAAAATTACAAAAACCATAGGAGCATTACGCAAAATATTACAGAGGAAAAAAATGTTACAAAGAGGCTGGGCAAGCATAGGCAAGAGTCCGAAAGTGGTGGAGGTGGCAGCCTATCTACCCCAGCCACAAATTAGTCCAAGGGGGGCTGCGGCAAATCCCACCGCCTGACGCCAAGGAGGCCCTTAAGGACCCCGGCATGGGGCGAGGTCCCAGGCGCAGGTGGAAGGAGTCCCCGGACCAGTTGCCATGTCAGCCCCTCTGCCCAGCTGCAGATGGTTCCCGTTACTTCTGTACTGAGCACCCCTGGGTCTTTTTTTTTTTTTTTTTGATGCTTTAGTAAAACAAAAAAGTGAAGTGGACTTCCAGAAAAGTAATCTTCTCCATCTCTAGTCAGTGGCATGTTATGCTCCACCACAAAACAGGACTTTGTTATCCTGTGAGCAAGAGGTAACTATACGCACACACAGGGGCTCGTTGCCACGCATATCTCCCCATATGCTCCATGGGCTATTCAAAGGTTGAATGAGCCCAGAACGGTGTTGCAGTTAGGTCTTTAGCTGGTTTTATGTGGCCCGGTTCTCTCACTGGAGGGGGGCTAAGTTCAAGAAGGGAGAGCTCTTTAACTGAGTCCCTGGAACCAGGGGAGAGGCCCTTAGGTGGGATGGCCGGTAGCCTGACAAAAGCAATGGTATTCCCTGTGGCAATGTATGGTTGTGAGAGCTGGACCATTAGGAAAGCTGAGCACAGAAGAATAGATACCGTTGAGATGTGGTGTTGGAGGAGAGTATTGAGAGTCCCCTGGATAGTGAGGAGAACAAATAGGTCAATCTTAGAAGAAATCAACCCTGACTGCTCCTTAGAAGGTCAGATAGTAAAGATGAAGCTAAAGTACTTTGGACATCAAATGAGAAGAGAGGATTCGCTTGAGAAAGCCTTGATGCTGGGAAGGGTGGAGGGCAAAAGAAGAAGGGGGTGGCCAAAAATGAGATGGCTAGATGGTATTGTAGACACAATGGGCACAAAGGTGAGAGAGTTGAAGGAGGATGGTGGAGGACAGAAGTGCCTGGCGGACGGTGGTCCATGGGGTCGCAAAGGGTCGGAATCGACTGTGCAACTGAACAACAGCAACAACAAAAGCACTTTAAAGACTAACTGCTAAATTTTTATTGTTAGCTTTCGTGGATCAAGTCCACTTCTTCAGACAAGGAGTAACACTTCCAGGCATGGTTTATATGTACCAAATGCAAGGGTTCAAGGGGAAAGGGTTTGCTCAAGCAGAATGACAGACAAGCTACCATAACAATACAGCTTCCTACAGCTATCTGTAACAATATATTATTCAGATTAATTTTAAATGTCTCCCTTTCAATTTCAAAGGTTTCTGGTTTAACCTCTCACTTGTTTACTGCCACCTGGCCATTTCCTGTTCTGCTCAAGTTGTAAAGAGAATTGGCAGGAAAGTTGTATAGTCCACCAAAATATAATTTATAAAATATCTAGCAGCATATAGCAATCTGTGTATCAAATTTGCTAATGTCCCAGAAACATTTTGCCTGCTTTTCAAACTGGCTCGTAGCAGGGGCATGTTGCCAGCTTTTACTGCTGCATTTGTTACAGCAGCTGAACGTAGCACTATTCTGGGAGTGAAATATGTGCTACAGAAGGCAGGCATTTTTCTTTCCTTCTGACAGTAGGTAAAATATGCTGAATGAATATCCCCATAGCCTTAAGTGAGTTAACGAAAGGGACATTTCAGAAACCTAACTGTAGGATTTCTAACCTTGCCAGGGGTGCTCTGTTTTTGTTGGCAAACTCCAAAGAAGGCACTGAAGAGGAAGCCTGTTGACTTCATCCAGACTTTTGAATTCTCCTTTGTTTTTCCATTGCCTGACATAGGGGAATTCTTCTCTTGGCCAGCTTGCCTTCTTTTTGCCAGTCCGAATAGCCAGCAGAAAATAGTCCACTACTTCTGTGCTGTGAAGAAGAAAGGAAATCTCTGCTTTCTTGGCCTGTTACTCCGTCCATTCTTTGCCCTGGCAAATGGGCCCATAAAGTGCTTCCACAAATTTTGAACCTTTTCCCATCCCCAAGTGGTTTTGAGGTTCAAGCAGAATGCTAAGTTGAAAGGGAAGAGGTTGAGTAGTGATACAGCATATTAGAGGCCAAAGTCGGAGACCTAAAGCAGATAAATCTCAAGAAGACCTCCTAGGAAGTAATAGGTGGCCAAAATAGTTTGGTCAGGGTGAGCACATGGAAAGCCATTGGGAAAGATGATGCTTACTGTAAAGTCCCCTTTTTGCTGTGTAAAAAAAGAACAGCTAAAGATGCCCAGCCAATGGTATATATGGTAACACAGATACTGTACTTATTTTGTTACTTTAACTTTAAAAATATAAGCTTAAAACCAATTGCTAGTCCCAGCTAGAGCATACTCTCTAGTCTACATCAATGAAAATTAGAGCAACAGCAATTACACTTATATACCACCCCGTACAATGGTGGGCTGGCCCATCAGGCAACTGGGACCCAGCCCAGGGTGCCCCCCCCCAGTACCATGGCACCCCCTTTGGGTGCCAATCCAAAGAGCCGAGTCAAGCTGCGATGCCCAGAATGATCGAGCAAATGAGCGGGGCTCTGTGTTCCTCTGCCTGCTTTCCTCTTCCTGTGCTGCCAAAGATAAGATTAGAAAAGCAGCTCCATTGACAGTGGAGCTGCTGTGGCTTAGAGGTTGCAATTTTGCTTTGTAAGCAGGAGGTGGTTGGTTGGAATCCCCAGAGGGGAGTTGAAATTAGAAGGTGAGTGGGAATGTATATATTTTGTTAGGGTTAGACACCCTCATCACTCCCTGTCCAGTGCTCTTTTAGCACAGCCAGCATGCCCCTAACCCTGTAGTGCTTAGTACATTCTCTGGGTAATTCACAAGGTAGTTAGCATTGTGCCACCAAAACACTGGGTACTCATTTTACCAACCTCAGAAGGATGTAAGACTGAGTCAACCTTAATACCCAACAGGATCAAACTTTCAATGTTTTGGCTGCAGTACAGCAGTTTAATAACTGCACCACAAGGGATCATATAACTTTTCATCGTCAGCTGCAACTCATATCCAGGAATGCACTTTTTCCGGAAGCAGGAAAAATGGCATTGGTGTGAATTTGTTTAAGGTGGATCTCAGGTTGCCATGAAGTGACCCACACACTATGATCTCACAGCCATCTCCTGTGGCACATATGAAATGAGAGATGCAGGATTTAACACTAGGACTACAATGGACTGCTGCAGCCTTGAGGATATTGACAAGGTGCGCCTTCACAGCCAGTCCATCTCGCATGGCCTCTTCGTATATAACTTTTACATAAAAGTTGACTTACTAATCAGCAATTGATAGGTCTACTCCAGTTGAAACTAGCAAATGTATTTAGGCCACATCATCCTTCTCTACAACAAAGTGGCATTTATTCCTGAGTGAATATGTTTTCCAGAAAGGTAACAGAAACGAACTCCATTTTATCCTTAGAGCAGCAATAGCGCCAAGATTTAGAGGAGCTGAAAATCTAAAATTACACATGTTCAGAATATTTCTCTTTTTCATCAGAATTTGGAAGCAGGCTATTGTTGTTGGTTCAGAAATACAGAAAGTGTTGTAAAATACAGACTGGAGTTATAAAACATGAAATGGCTGTGACAGTGGCAAGGAGGAAGAAAAGAAAATTATCTGGGTAGATCACTTTACCAACATTAATCTGGCAAGTTTGGGGCTACGGTGAAGCTCAAAGCTCACCATCTAAGAGTGATGGCAAACCTTGGCATTCCAGATGTTCTTGAACTTCAATTCCCAGAAAGGTAGGAGTGTTCTTGAACTTCAATTGTTCTTGAACTTCAATTCCCAGAAAGGTAGATCAGCAGGAGTGTTGACTTGGGCTTCTGATAACTGAAGTCCAAGAACACCTGGAGTGCCAATATTCGCCATCGCTAAGATATACAGAGTTTACTGCATACTGCAATAGTTACTTTTATGCACCAGATTTATGTAATGCACTAAAATATGACAAATCAGATAGTGACCTTGCATATCTGTTACAAGCAAGCTGCCGTTGGTTCTTTCATACACCCAGTGTTGAAATGTACAACATTTCTGTCCAGCTTCTGAGTCTCTTCTCGTGAAGTTTATTTCTTTTCCATCCTTGACAGAGTATTTGACAAATTCTCCAATTAACTCTTCCTCCACTGTTGCATAAGGGATATTATTATTGGGTCGATGAACAAGGAAAATAGGAATGATTCTGAAATCAAAACAAAAAAAGGACATTGCAGGACTTTACAATTCAAGAAAATATTTAAGAAAGTATAAGTTGATGACTCTCTACATCAGGGGTTCCAAACCTTTTTATGCCACAGGCCTGACCATGGCCCCACTGGACAGCTGAGCGGACCAGACCACGCCACCTGGAAGCGGAAGTCAATGCACCCGCTTCCGTGTTTATGACAGCCATGATGCATTTATGGCTGACATAACCACATTTATGCATGCATGGGCACATTTTATGGCTTTGTAAATGCATCCGCTTCCACTTCCAGGGGCAGTGGGGGTGGGCTGGATGGAATGGTGCCATGGGCTGGAGCTGGCCCACAGGCCATAGGTTGGGAACCCCTACTCTACATTAAAGCCTAAAGTGTACTCTGCCTCATTTCATAATGAAGGTATGGAGAAGCTGTGGCTCTCTGGATTTTATTGAGTATTACCTCCCATCAGCTTTCTCAAAGATTGTGATATTTTTGAACCACAATTGGGCGTACACTGGTAATGGCAACCTTTTTGTGCTGGCTAATCTTTCTCACGCTAGGTCAGGCGAAAGGAACTGCAGAATGAACTCACCAAAAGGTGGCTTCATTTTGGCAGTTTCACGTCTGGTCCAGACACAGCAGAAGAAGGAGGAGGAGGAGGCCTCAATGGCTAATGCAATGGTGGGAAGTAGAGCCCAACAGCATCTAGTGGTCCAAAAGTCTACCATCTTGTGTATTTTTGTTTGTTTGTTTGTTTGTTACATTTATGTCCTGACCATCTGGGATATTTTCCCACTCTGGGCGGTTTACAAGATATTGAAAAAACTCTTTACATTAGAACATTAGACATAAATAATAAACATTCTAAATAAATTATAAATAGCAACAAAAACCAAAAATCAAAAGGGATACTCTGAGATTATTTCAAACTAAGAAAGATGGCCATGTTTCCAAGTAGGAAACAAGGCATTAGAAATTTAGTATTGTTTTGTGATTTTGCTTACCAAATTAACGGTGTTACGCACAGTGTGCTTCAACTTTTAGTCACATTACTTTATTTGCACAGATTTTCCTCCCCTTGCATCGTGAAATCCAGAATTGAGTATTGATTTGTAAAATCTGGGGGAAATCTTATGTATAATTTCAATGAAATAATAGTGATGTAATCATAGATGGGATTGGATCAAAGCTTCATTAATTGTTGTTTCAGAAATGCACAAATGTGCTTCAGTAGCACAGAGAGTAGGGGAACGCTGCTAAATGAAGTAGCAAAATATTCATGAGCCAATTCTAGAACACATTTTATAAGTTACCTATTTCTTTGATATTGAAATGACATCAAAATGATGTACATTTTCCCCACTGCATGATCATGGTTGCCTCTGACTTGTGTTTCTCCTGTCTTAGCTTCCTTTACCTTGGTGTTCAACAATGTTTTGGACTGTAGTTTCTATCACTTCTACGTCATAAGAGCTATAGTCCAAGACCTTTGGAAAGTACCATCTTGGGGAAAGCTAAACTGTGTGATGTAGATTGAAATGTGGGGCATAAGGAATAAAGCTCAATATTGAACTGTGCTTTTTGTGGCACTGTGTTCTTTACACAACATTTATTTATTTATTTATTTATTTATTTATTGGATTTCTATACCGCCCTACTTGGTGTGACCAACTCAGGGCGGTGTACAACATAATTAACATACAGTCGATCAATAGAGTCCAACAATAAAGGCAGAAACATACAATATATAAAAAATGTAACAGTATAATAGCAAGATTAAGTTTAACAGTATAATAGCAAGATTAAGTTTAACAGTATAATAGCAACATTAAGTTTCACCTCAAGAAAGTGGTTTTTTAAAATAATTAAAATATTAAATTGATGTTGGGGAAAGAATTATGGTGTTTTGTGTATGTATGCATAGCCTCAGAAATCACTGGAACAGAATTTTTGAAAACAAATTTCCATCACACAGAAGGCTGTGCATTCGTTTGGAAAATACTTCATACATAACAGGTGCAACTGCAGTAAATAAGAGTACTAAGTGTATTTCCTCATCACCTTTGGACTTCAGACTAAGTGCCACGTGCTTGGATGTTCTGCTGCTAATGTCTTGGTTTTACATTTTCCACAGGCAAACTCTATTCTTAGTTCAGCATTTTCATTGCTGAAATTAATTTTTTTTAACCTCAGAATTGCAAAGGAAGTAGCAATCATCCTGAGGGGGAGAGCAACAATCAACCGAGGCAAGCTAGCCCTTTTTGTTTCTTTTAAGCTGCTATCATGTTACTTGAGCATATGGTTCATTTCTACACATTTCCACAGCAATTAACCAATAGGTAAAGACAGGAATGGCAGGAGGCAGGATCTACTATGGCGAATTATCTGCACAAAGCACGACTCCATCTCAAGCCAAATATTTCCAAATTATTCAGAATTATCCATCACAAGCAGCTATCTAGTGAAGTAAATAAGAGGGATTTCAACATCCATTTGCCCACTTGAGAAGGAAGCTATATATGGTTCTTCTGCAATGGAACAGCAAATCCTTTGAAAATGACCTCAAGGATCAAGGATGACTGGTGTAGCCATTCATTGCAACATTTCTAGAGTATTTCCTCACAACTGGAGAAACTATTTTTTTTTAAAGGTTGCATGTCACGAAGAAAAAGGAGATCAGCAGCAACAGCAACACTTAGCTTTAATATATCAAAATTGAGAACTCAAAACATTTTAAATCTATTATGTATTTTATAGCAGGATCAGTATGTGTGGTAGTTCACAGCACAGAAGAGGAAAAATTCCTTTCCAGAAGAACATACACTACAGCAATACTGATGCAAGATCAAAAACTGAATAAAGGAAGTGAAGAGAGTATTGGCACGCAACTTTGGCAGGCCTGTAGGTTACATTTTTTGGCACCAACACCAGAAACGATGACAAATTACCAAAAATCAAAAGCAGAAGTGGCTAAACATCCACTTCTGCTTTTGTTTTGAGGGCTTGTGATTTGTCTTTGGTTCTTAACTTTTGTGGGGAGTAGTGGTGGGGATGGAGGCTCACAGAAAAAAGGGAAATGGAAAAATTCAGGACCACAACCTTTTATAGGGGGATTTGATCTGGGGACAGAGGAAGACACCCAGTGTGCTATGTTCAGTTCTGGAGGATGTACTTTCCCCATTCCTGAAATAAAGAACAGGGAACTGTTCTAAGAAAATAAAAACAATGTGCAGTAATTTCCAGGGTACTATAAGATGTCAATGCTGGCTTGTAAATGTTAAAGTTTGCTCCATTCTTCTCTTGTTGGGAAGTGGGAGGATGTGTAAGCCAGAATAAGAATCCCTGTTATCTGTGTAATGGTGACAGTTCACACAGCAAACTGCATTACATATTAGGATGGAGCAATTGTTGAAACTGGCTTTTCATGGGCAGAAAGGAATGTATACTAACATTAAAACAGGAATGGGCAATTTCCAGAAAATCCTTGCCTTCCCGTACACCTTGGAGGGCCAACATATCTTTGCCTAACTGACTAGCCACTCCTTCAAAAACACCTGCTCTAAACCAGTGCTTCCCAACCTTTGCTTCTTGGGCTTCAATTCCCAGAAGCCAAGGTCATTTCCCCAAAGCATCGATCAACCAATGTACTGACTTAGGCTTCTGGGAATTGAAGTCCAAGAACCAAAGGTTGGGAAGCACTGCTCTAAACATTTGTCCTTGAAATGCAGCAAATTCTGTACATCAGGAAAACAAACCAATTGATGTTCCTTTTATTATTTTAATTTACTTCAGAGGTTAAGAAAGCTGCTTGTGAGATCTCCCAAGGTTCCCAAAATAAATTGATCTTAAAATAGCTTGGCTGATTAGGAGTTTAAGGCACACACTGATTTGGTGAGGGTCATTTACTGCTCTATCTTGAGTAGCAAAGAAGTCTTGAGAGATACATTTGCTGAACATCATTTATAGGTTCTTACTCAGCAAGGTGGTTATGAGGACAGTCTGGAGGCTGCTTGGCACACATTTCCCTTTATGTATGAATGGAACTAATTATACATGTCACCTACAGCACAAGCCTTTCTGTGTAAATTTTAAAAAAAATATTTACTCACTCAGGCACTTCACCAAAGCCTTCTAGAGGTTTTGTTTCAGCTGCATATATCTTGGCATACTCTCTTGCTGTATTTTGCACATAACATTCCTATATAAAGGAATGGCATATTGAAAAAGGAAACAATTATCAGAGTCAGGTAAAGGTCACCCTTGCTTGAAAGCCATTTGTATCCAACTCCAGGTTTCAGTGCTCATCTCTGTTTACAGCCAAAGAGCCAGCGCTGTCTGCATTTGCAGACATTTCTGTGGACATGTGGCAGGCATGCCTCAACACCGAAATGCACAGAATGCTGTTTACCTTCCCACCAAAGTGGGACCTATTTATCTACTTGCAATTTCTTGCTTTCGAACTGCTAAGTTGGCAGGAACTGGGACAGAGATGGAAGCTCACTCCATTGTGCAGCACTCAGGGCTTGAACAGCTAGCCTGCCGACCTTCCGGTCATCAAATTTAGTGTCTTAACCAGTGGTGGGCTTCAAAAATCTTTACTACTAGTCTAAGGGCATGGCAGTAGCGTAGCGTGGGATTCAGCCAATTTTGCTGCCCCCTGGCGGTGGCCTAGGACATTGGTGCCCGCTCCCGCTAGGCCTTCTGGGAATTGTAGTCTAAGAACACCCATATACCCAAAAAGTACCGCCCAGGGCAGTCCCCCACCGGGGGCCTCACGCTACGCTACTGGGGCATGGCCTACTCTTTGGGCATGGCCAGATGTTGGCCATGTGACTTGCTTGGTGTGGCCATGTAACTGGGTGGGCGATCTAGTCATGCCTGCCACATGACCATGAAAACGTCTACAAACATAGAAAGCACTGGCTCTTTGGCTGTAAATGGAGTCAGATACGACTGGCTTTTGAGCAAGGGCGACCTTTACCTTTACTAAACACTTGCAACTAAACAGGCTCAAACTTCACAGAAAATTTTATACCAATCAGGGATCTTCTGTTATTAGGCAAAGGTAAAGGTTTCCTTTGCTCGAAAGCCAGTCGTATCCAACTCTAGGGTTCAGCACCTTTTGAGCCCAACTGAGGCTCTTTCTCCTCCTCCTCCCCGCCCCTGGGACAGCAGCGGCGGCAGCAGCTCTTCTTCTTCTTCTTCTTCCTCCTCCTCCTCCTCCCTCCCTCCGTCCCTGCCAGCAGTGAGGTGGAGAAGAGAAGGGGCCCAGAGTGGGGTGAGAGGTGGGTGGGGTGGGGCAGAAAGGTGAGCAGAATGGGGAGGTGAGCAAGGTGGAGTGGGGAGGTGGGTGGCTCTGGGTGGTTTTATTACGAGTTCTCCTGAACCGGTACGAAGCGGTTGGATCCCACCACTGGTCTTAACCTCTAAGCCACCGCAGTCCTGGTATCAGAACCAGCCACATGCATATTTGAAAACAAGCTGATTCCCAGAGGCCTTGAGATACTGCATGCAGAACTTACCTGCAATGCCAATTTGTAGTTCCTTTTCATGAGCTCATCTTCATTCCTGATGCCATAGGCAATGGCATTGTGTACTTTAAGAACACAGGGGTGACCAGGCCTGAACACAGGCACTAAACCTTGCAGGACTTTGCTTCGGAAGGCCTTTCGATGCACTCCTTCCCCAAAATGTAACTCTTCCGTTGTTATGCAACCGCGGAGGCTCTTGCTCAAGTAAGTGTCACAGATGACATCATCTCTGAACACAAGTTGTAGGAATTCAATCTCTTCTAAGCCTATTACATAAAAAGAGAATGCGTAAATTGTAAAAAAAAAAAAAAAAACGCTTTGTTTGATACACTAAAGCAGTGGTTCCCAAACCTGGATCCTTATGTATTCTTGGACAACAATTTCCAGAAGTCTCCTGTGAAGGCAAAGGCTTCTGGGAGCTGCATTCCTCTATATGGAACACTATATGGAATGCAGTTTGGGGAACACTGCACTAAAGTTTGTGCACTGAAAGCATTGCAACAAGAAAATCTTGAGCAGTAGATATAAAAATTAAAATTCAGTCTGTAATTTTTAATTTTTTAAATCTACAAAATTGATACAGATTTTTTTAGCAGTTCTCCTAATGTTACTTTTTAAAAATATTTTTAAACAGTATGTGAGTGGAGCATCACAAAATTCAGACAAGTGTGAAAACTGAGAGGTAAATGTTTTCCTGTTTGTGTACTGATTTTTAAAGATGGGAACCCCTACTCACTCAGCTAGTTTTACTGTAGTAAGGTTAAACTATAACACATCAAACTGCAGTCAACAATCCTAGATTTCCACTAATATAGAGAAACAAAGTGAGTAATAGATCATAATCTTGTTTATAAGTCAAATCTCTCAGATGTCCTAAGAGTTAAATTACACATATATTATTATTCACTGCTTTTCTATACCACCCAACAGCTGAAACTGTTTGAAAGGTTTACACACACAAAAACAGTTAATAAATATGCCAAAAGATTCAGTGAAAAAAATCACAGACCCAAGATGTCTTTTACACTAAGAATTACTTCATCTGCAAAATTTAAGAAATTGCTGTAACCTATACCAATGATGGTGAACCTTGGCACTCCAGGTCTTCTGGAACTTCAATTCCCAGAAACCCTGATCACCAGGAGAACTGACTTAGGCTTCTGGTAATTGAAGTCCAATAACACCTGGAGTGCCAAGGTTTGCCATCACGGACCTATACCATAAGTGAACACTATCTTCCCGAAAATTGTTGCATATGATAAATTCATTTTCTTTACTTTTACCTGAATCCCATCCATGTATTATGTGCTACTAGTCAGAACTGGGTTGCAATAACCCATATACAGGTTTAAGCTACACAACCACTCGTGAGATTTTGAAGTGGTAGTCATGATACTGTGTGCAAGCATATCAGAGAGTAAAAAAAACAATCCAGTCTCATGTCTGACCAAGTGGACTTGATCCATGAAAGCTAATATTAAATCATCATCATCATCATTGTGTGTGATTAAGTCAGTTTTGATTTATGGCAACCCACTTTAGAGTTTTCTAGATAGAGAATACACAAAGAACTGGTTTACCATTTTCTTCTTCTTCTGGGGGTATCCTGAGACTTTGCCGCTTGACCATGACTACAGAGGCTGGCCTTTCTCCCTGGAGGGCCAGTGGGGAAATGAACTCTCACTCTCTGGCTCCACAGTGAGCTACCTAAACTGAGCTTCTTGATGAATCAGAACAAGTGAACGTCCAGATGAATGAGAGCTGACTAATGCAACGTTTCTGGCGATGTTGGCAAAAGTGCTATTTATGTTTAGCAAGGGCATAGTAATTTCCCTGCGATTGCTATGATTAAAAAAAGAGGAACTATGGAGAAAGTATTCTGTCTCATAATTCATTGCCTTTCTCCTTGGATAGTGTTACAGAGCTCAAGGCCTGGCAATGACTACATGTTTCCGTGTGTGGAAGACTTGTATCAAAACAACTCCTTGTCATGGCTCTTCTTTTCAGCACCTATGAAGCCACTTCAGCTGCTGCAGTGTAAATCACACTCTATGATCCTTGAAGTTAAAGCAGCAACTTAATGTCTTCTATGTATGGCATAGCATAGGACAGCGGTGCCCAAACTTTTTTTTTCGTGGGCTGGTTCCGCCTCTGACACACAGCTGCAGGGGCCGGAGGCGGGCTGCTCCCACTGCTGACAGTTTTGACGTCAGTGGCAGTGGTGGCAATCGCACTTTGTCCGGGCTGCTTCGAACAGCCTCTGGGTCAGTCCCATCCCCTCTGTAGCCTTTTACAAAGCCGATCGCCACATTGGGGAAATTTTCGGAGCCTCCTCTGCTTCAAAATCCAACTAGAAGGGTAAACCTGGCGCACTGCGGTGACATCGTCCTGGGCATGCCAGGGGGCTCTCCTAGTGCCTGCACAGGGGATGGGACCGAGCAAGAGGCTGCTTGGAGCAGCCGGGACAAAGTGCGATCTCCACTGCCATTACCGCTGTTGACGTCAGGCTGTGGAGGCGGGTGGGGGGTGGTCCACGGTGAGCCCGGGTGCTCACTGTGGGCTGCATTAATGATATGCAGGGGGCTAATTGGGCCTGTGGGCTGTAGTTTGGGCACCCCTGGCATAGGACCTTAACTATAGGAAAGCTGAACTACGTTACTGAATAAGTAAAAATATACATGGAGAACTGGGATTTTATTTGTAGAAGATTTTGAGCTTTTGCTCATTGCTTTTCATGATCGTATTGTACAATTAGAGTTTCAGGTAATAAAGAATACTTTCAAAATAAAAACAAAAAGCACCTTAAAGGTTAAAATAGTATACATTTTCATGGCCTGCAACTTACAAATCTCTTTGTTGGTTTTTCTGAATTATTAACACAGCTGTTCACACACACACCAAACACCCAAAGTAGAAGGAACAAGAAAGTGGAACATGGAATATTTTGCATCTATCTATTAGTTCCACTGTATCTGTACCTTCTTCTGCTCCTGATAGGATATCTGACTCTCTTCCTCTCCATTTTACTCTTGAAACAACCTTGTAGCCTAGAGAGGTTGAAAGAGAATGATTTTCCCAAGGTCAGCCAATCAATTTATGGCTCAGGTCCCATTCCTACAAGCTAAACACTATACTAGTTATGTTCTAGGATTGGTTACTACCAATGCTAGTGCAAGGTACCAGCACATTTAAAGACCCTGAAAATGACATGGGAGGATGTCGAACTACTCGCCTAAGACTGAAACCATTGAAGATCCCTTGAAGCCTGATATGCTACATAGCATGGGAGGATCTAAGTCTAAGTAAGTAAGTGCAAGGTGTGAAAAGAAGTGGCACCCTCCCCCCCCCCGAGAAGGAGTGTGGTAGTGGCAGTTTCCTGCTTCCACCACTCACTTGCAGAGCCAACTACTTCTTGGGGTGGGTGAGTAATACCTTGGCCCCAAGGAGACACAGAAATTAGGCATTATTTGCATATTTGTCCATCAAACAAGTAGCCTATATAGACAGGTGGCAGCAGAGAGAAAGCTTCCACCATTGAGCTCCTCCTCCTCCTCTAAGAAGGAGGTTGCTAAATGATGTTGTGTAGAAAGTTGTTGTTGGCCAACTCAGGCAGCAGAAATGTGGTGGTGGTGGTAGCTTTGTCACTTTTCTTGCCACCTGTATTTCACTGCCCCTGGCTAATAGCCAGCTTGGCCTAGCTGCTACAGTTGTTGTAGATTAGAGTCAATCTCATTCCCAGAACCACATCACACAATAGTAATGGGAATACACACTGCACATACTCAGACAGGCTCTTTGTAATTCATTACCCCCTTCACTGTTTCCTCCAGGACAGGCACAAGTAACACATTCTGGAGCCAAGCCCTGATGAGCTCTGGCCCAAATTAGTGGCGGTCAGCCAAAATATAAATACATTTGGTTCTGACACAGTTCTACATAGTATATACAGAAATAATACTACTTGACTTTACCTTCAACATCTTGAAAACTGGAAAGATGTTCTAACACTGAAGAAAAATGAAAAAAACAAAACAAAAACAGTTAGCATTTAGCCCAGAAATGCCACTCTTTGCTGTCCTTTATGTGAAAGAGACAATATATTAGCTTTTACCTTCAGCAGTCAGGTTAAATTCTGCAGTTGCTTTTCCATACATATTCTTCAAACAGCACTGATACAGTCCTTGGTCTTTTCCCCCAGCTTGAACTATTACTAATGATACTGGAAAGTCATCTCCTGCACTAGAAAAGATGTTAACATTTGGAGATTCATATTTTTCAACTGGTTTCAGTTTAATGTTTCAGAGTCTGCTTTCTTCAACTCCAAGTGTAGAGTGTGACATGTCTCTCTTCTAACTCTTCTCTCTCTTTGTCATGCTCTTGACCCTCCTTCCCTTCCCTTCCCTTCCCATAGGTGGAATGCCGCTACAGCTGTTGTCATTACTGCTGGAACAGCTGCTAAATAAGTGGGTTACTGACTCAGATTATAATCCAAGTTTGGGAAGAAAACTGAAGTTGCAAGCTTTTATTTTAAGACAAGCATTGTGAGTGGCTGCAGTTTGTACTCAAGAGTCAAGTGTCTTTATATACATCCTAAATTTCTACTGAAATTGCCAGGTTTGTTCATGCACAAACTGAGATGGCTATGTGTACTAGCCCACATGAGCATTCAATTTCTAGGGACAGATCTGAAAAAGCAACAGTAACAGATAGTTCCAAGCCTTGATTTCAATTCACAAAATGCATTAAGAAGTCTTTAGGCAGCTTCTTTTTCTATGTCTAGACCAGATGTGAAACTGCCAAAATGAAGACACTTTTTGGTGAGTTCATTCTGCAGGTCCTATTGCCTAACCTAGAGTGAGAAAGATTAGCTAGCAACTCGAGGCTGCTGTTACAGGATATGCCTGATTGTGGTTCAAAAATACCATAATCTTTGAGGAGGCGTTTTTTGTGTACCCATTCAGACAGCTGTAATCCATAGGCTTTGAATTCAGAGATGTTTTAAAAATGGACTACTTTAGGCAGCTTTAAAAGAGCTCAATGCTTTTTGTTTCCAGGTACAGTACTTTGACATACTAATTAAATGCTCTATATACTAATTAAATGCTCTATTCATCTCAATTCTAGAATCTAAATTTTATCTATGACTTTTTACAAAGCAAAAGCAACCAGAACAAGTGAGGTACAGTTTGTACCTGCAAGTCTTGATATACAGTACAGTACACCAAAAAGTAAGAAGGATACTCACAAGATATATAGTAAAGGTAAAGGTTTCCTTTGCTTGAAAGCCAGTTGTATCCGACTCTAGAGGTCAGTGCTCATCTCTGTTTCTAAGCCGAAGAGCCAGCGCTGTCTGCTTCTGTAGACGTTTCCATGGTCATGTGGCAGGCATGACTAGACACCGGAGCGCATGGAACGCTGTTACCTTCCCACTGAAGTGGTCCCTATTTATCTACTTGCAATTTCTTGCTTTTGAACTGCTAGGTTAGCTGGAATATGGCTTTTTTAAAAACAATCTGACTTCTAAAATAATGAAACTATTCAAGGTACTGTATGTCCTAGCTGGCCATCTTACAGCCCTTGTGAAGTAAAGTTAATGAATACTTGCTGTGCATCTGGAAAACACAGCAGTGACAATCAGCTTAGGTAAAGGTCTCCCCTGCTTGAAAGCCAGTTGTATCTGACTCTAGAAGTAAGTGCTCATCTCTGTTTATGGCCAAAGAGCCAGCACTGTCTGTGTCTGCAGATGTTTCCATGGACATGTGGCAGGCACGATTAAACGCCTACATTGTGGGCGGAGCCTACATCATGGGCGAGCTAGTCATGCTTGCCATATGGCCATGTAGACTTCTGCAAACACAGGTAGCACTGGCTCTTTGGCTGTAAATGGAGATGAGCACTGCACCCTAGCGTCGGATATGACTGGCTTTTGAGCAAGGGAAACCTTGAACCACTTGCAGGGACAAAACCTGACAGGGCAGGGCAGGGAAGTGGGAAAGGCCACCCAATTTAGCCACCCTCTGCCCAGAGTCCACCCAATTTTACTAACCCCCTCCCGGGGGTGTGCGAACCTGTTGCTGCCCACCAGTGGAAGTGCTCCCTATTTATCTACTTGCAATTTCTTTATCTCAAACTGCTAGGTTGGCAGGAGCTTGGACAGAGGCAGGAGTTCACTCCATTGTACAGCACTCGGGTCTTAAACTGTTGACCTGTCAACCTTCCAGTCATCAAGTTCAGCATCTCAACCACTAACCCACCGTAGCCCCTCTTTTCCTTATCTTGGGTTTAATTGTTTGTTGCTTATATTTACACTGCCTCTTCTTCAACAACTTCCAGGCAGCATAAATTGTTCTCCTGCTTCCCACTTTACCATCACAACACTGTACTCCTTTGAGGATGGGTCATGATGACAGTGGTTAGCCCAGCGCCTCCCAGTGAAATTTCAAGGCACAGCAAGGGCATGCTATTTTGCATCAAGATACAGTATAGCTGTACTGTATTCTACTTTCCTCCTTTAACTCATTTTGCCTCCATGCATGTCTGACAGCTACTCTCCTGTTCTTTCCATATCTGACACTAGAGCTTCTTCTCTATCCCATCTCCCTTAGCAATGAAGCAAGAATTGCTGGCCCCATCTGAATACTATCTACATCAGTGTTGGCGAACCTTTTAGAGACTGAGTGCCCAAGCAGAGGGGCGGATTGAACTCCGTGCTGGGGGGAGGAAGGAAACACTCCCTTTGAGTTGCTGGGCAGAGGGGCGGTTTGAACTCTGAGCTGGAGGAGGGAGGAAGCACTCCCATTGGGCTGCTGGGCAGAGGGACAGGGTGAACTCTGTGCTGGGGCAATGGCATGTGTGCCAACAGAGAAGGTTCTGAGTGCCTCCTCTGGTATGTGTGCCATAGGTTTGCCACCACTGACCTATATAATCATTCTTTTATTTTTGCAACCAACCAACAAATATTAAATTGTTTTTATATAATAAATATATGAATTGAGGCACCAGTAGTAAACAACTTCAACGTCAGACAGCTATTCAAATAGAGAACTGCCCCTTCTAAGGCACGTGGATACACACTTTACCTGGGTAGTCTTGATAGCTGCCACCCATTGTTACATGAACAATCTTTTCTATTGGGTGTCTATCATCTTTCTCTATCTCAAGATATGATCAAATCTCTGGTTCTCAGAGTATGTACATTTTTCCTTTTCCAAAAACCATTGAATATCACTTTAAAATATAGTTCTTGTATTTGATCTCCTTACCTTCTATGCTTTCGGGCAAGAAGCTTAGAGTCTTTCATCCATGTAATGATGGATTCTACATGGATTTCACCAAACTGGCAGCATAATTTTATATTTCCAGAGAAATCAGAGAACGGTTCTGCTTGGATTTTCTTCAGCAATACAGGGGCTTCAAATAAAACACAATTTGGTAAGGAAGGGTTTTGCTCAGGCTGGAACAGCAGGATCTGTTTAGATTTAATATGGATATCTGAGTTACTCCCATCTCTCTAACAGCAGACATGTGCAACTTTGGTACAGTTATGGGTATCAATTTTAATCCCCAGCATCTTCCATGGGTTGCCCAAGGCCTATGAATGATCAATAATTGGGAAAGGGCATGTGTGTTAAGAATAGACTTCAGTTTCTGGCTTTATTTTATTTTATTTTTTATTTTGAAAAATAGATTTCCTGGTAATGTAGCACACATCAGTGATATCACATTCCAGGTTCAATATCTGACATTTCAACCTAGAAGGGACCTGAAAATGCAGAACAAACAAAGACCTGGACTTTGTGGAAGCTGCTCACAGAAAACAAGAAAACAATGTCTAAGAAGAACTGGGGATGGGTGTGTGTGTGTGTGGGAACCACAGGTTGCATACCTTTGCTATTGTTTTTGCAAGTCAGTTTCCATGATTCCTTTTTATCTTGCTTCTGACTTAAATCAGCCTCCACTTTTGGATTTTTTTTAATGCAACTGGTATTGCTGAAAACATTTTCCTTTGTTTCTAGACGTTGCCTCTTAATTTGAACCTTGGGCACGATCTTCTTCTTGACAGTTTCCTGTCTGCGCTTCACATCCTCAACGCGACTATGATGTGAAGATGCCTTGTAAAGTTTGGAAGCCTCTTGCAACTGTGACTTCTCTTTCTTTAACATGCATAGATTCTCTGCTGTTGCTCGTACGGTGCATGGCTGAATTGTGACCTGTGCTAGCTGTTCTTCAGAATGATACCTGTCCTTGGAAAGAGACAGTGAGGCTCTGCTTAACATTCCCATTGCACACGCCGGTGAATTTAGGATTTGCATTTTGTCATCATTGAATGCTGCATCTTGATTGTGCTCAGTAGATGCCCCTTCACATTCACCCACTAATCCTTCTCCAGTCATGTCCAATTCTTCATTACAAAAATCAGTGGATGGGTGCACATAGTGTAGACTATCGTGCCAAGAATATATCTGTTCTGAATTAAGGAGAGCCCTCATGTACGGCTCTACTTCAGCCTCTTCTAAGTAACATTCAGTAATGGGTTTTTCAGTTCCTATGACATCCCTTTCACACAGGATTATTTTGCCCTGATTTCCTTGTCCCACCTTTTGGAACCCATCATGCCAAGAATGTATTTGTTCTGTATCAATTTGAGCTCTCATACAAGGTTCTATTTCAACTTCCTCAATATCATGTGCAACTACCACATGCCTTTCTCCCTTATACTGGACTACTTGAGTTTTATTTTCTTTTTCCACACTTTGGGGTTGACCCTGGCCCAGTTCAGATATCTCTGTCTCCTTAGCTTTAATAATTTTATCCTGCATGGGATCAGTTTGCAGTAGGCTTTCAGCTATTCCAAGTTCATTTGTATTATCACTTTCATACTTACTTTTTTGGTTGTCTGCTGTCCTTCTACCATTCTGACTATCTTGATTTGTTCTGCTACTTTCATCTTTGAAAATACAAGAAGGCTGTATGGCATTTAAAGCAACTAAATGAGATGGGAAGCTTGCAAAATCCAATCCTAATCTTTTATCACTATTGCAAAACTGGCCATCAGTGGTACAATTGTTTTTTGATACTTTTGTTTGAGGATCTAATGATGATGTCTTTAAGACATGTCTGCACTCTAGTGCCCCGATTTCCCTATGCTCTTCTTTCTTACTGCTTTTATCATGCCTATGTATCTGTAACAGAACTTCAGTAAAGAATCTAACCTTGTATGACGCTGTGAATACTGGCTTCTTTTTTCCTCCTCCAGTAACTTCCAGAACATCCCAGTATACTTTAGAATCAGTCCCTTTAATTGAATTAGGTTCTTGCATGTGGCAGTTGTAATTCCGTGAATCAGATATGGTCTGAACACCTTTTCTATCATTACCTTTAAAAATACGGTAAATGCTACTATTACTATTGCTTTGTTCATTCAATTCTAATTCAGTTTCTTTCTCCTGAAATTTCTCTTCAGACTTTTTATTGACTGCTACAACTGAATAATGTTCAGCACTTCTAAACTGATTTGTATTTTTGCCAGATAAATTACTAGATAAATCCTCTTTCACTGAATGCTCAGTACCCTTATTTATTCTTGGCTGGTGGAGTGCAGCATGAGATCCTTTCACAAGAATCTCATCAGACTGTGATGCTATGGGGCTATTTTTGCAACGAACATGCTGTTTGACAGAAGACAGCTTGCCAAGAAAATAACCAGGTATGCCTGATAAAATCTCTTGAGTTTGTTTTAAAGGACTGCCTGAGATGTCCATAAATTTGCAAGGAGATTCTGCTTCACAAGACTGGAAAGTATTATTAGATGTATTCATTCCTTTTGGATACAATAATGGCTGAATAGATCCACTATGATGAAGCTGAGTTCCATTACACTTTTTCTCTGGGTATTTTTCTTTTCGCAGATTAGCCTGTAGAAGAGGGGCAGATGATTCTTCTGTTTTCCACCCAAAGGCAGAGTGGAGATTCATAGCATCTGTTTCTACAGGTAGTGCAAAATGACACTGGCCCACGGATGTCCTGTGACATACTTCATCTGTTTTTAGCAAGCTCTTTGGATCATTGTGGACTTCCATCGCTATTGCCAATTTGGTGACAAGCTGATTATCTTCTGTTAAATTTCCTGGCACATGATGCCCTCCACTTCCATCTCTAGTTATGTTCCACCCTCTGACCTCCTTGGCACAATCGGTCACAGCTGCTGGACCCTTGACTTGAGTGCTTGCGCAAGAGAAGGCATTGGCCCAATCTTCTTCCTCATAAAGAGGTTTCTGCAATGGTTCATGCATTGATGATAAATCATCGTCTCTAATCTTAGGTTCTGGAGATGCCAAGGCCCCTTGGAAATATTCTTTGGATAGATATTTAGCACACAGAGAGCCTTGATCTGTTTTTACCTCATTGGCCTCATGGGACTTTTCTCTACATGCCTTCCCTCTTTCCATCTGCCTATCATGCATAACCATAGGAGTCAGAATGTCACAAATGCCTTGCTGCCTGGAAATCACAACAGGATTACTTAGGTCACTGAGTGCTGTGTTACAGCTTGCTAAAGTGTCCGTGATCGCAATATCATGTGTTTGATTCCAGCTGGGTTCCTGCTCATTGCTGTTGTAGTTTCCATTGGACATATAATTATTTTTCAACACTGCTCTATCCACTTCAATCCCATTTCTGCTGCATGTATTTTCCAAAGCTGAGCTTTCAGTATCTATAAAAAAAATTTTTTCAGGAGAAGGCACAAAAACCAGTCTCTCCAGTGATGCAAGTTCTGATAGGAATAGTTCCTTGTCACTGCTGACTGCTCTTACATTTTCACTGTCAGTTTCTTGTTGGTCTCCCTAGGGAAAAAACAAGGGGGATTAGACAATCTGAAGAATTTAGAATTAGGCTAAAAATGGCATATTGTACAGCAAATAAGAGTGATTTGCTGCCAATTGCCCATTATTCTTAACCAGTTGTTCTCAGCTGGTGGCCTGTATAGGACCAGTGGAATGGAAGGAAAGGAGGGAAGGAGGAAGGAAGGATGGATGTGTTTGTTTGTTTACCACCCATCTAGCAAATAGCTAGTCTGAGCATTTTACAAGACAGCACACAATGCAAATAAAAATAAAGAAAATGAAAACAAATTCAATATAAACTCGTTGTAAAAACAAAATAAAATTGCTGAGAGTTGGCACAATAATCTTGCTCCCTCAATCCTTCTTTTTTTATATTAAATTTTCAGAAAATAAAACAGACAAAAAAGGAATAACAAAAGTTACAAGCATAAACAAAAAAGCACAAACAAAACACATTCTTACTGTTCTAATATATGCCCCGTTTACATTATAACACACTAAAAACATTTTAAAACCATGTCCAACTCCACAATATTTATAATGTATATTTCTTATTCTTTTAATATATATTCTCATTGAACATTTTGTCTACTTCCATACTCATATATGATTTTTAAAAAATTATTATTATATTAGAACATTTTTATATTTCTATCACAATACCACATGTCAAAAAAAAGAAAAAGGAGAAAGGCCGGGGGAAGAAAAGAGAAGAGAAAAAAACCATAAGCTATAAATCAGGGGTGCCCAAACTTTTTGGGCCGTGGGCCAATCATGCAGTTCAGGGAGCCAGTCACTAAGGCCCGGGGGCCGGGTGCAGCCCCCAACACCAATTCATCCGGCCCACGAATCCCTCGTCGCTCCTGGAAGCGGAAGTAACATGTCATGTGCCCATACCGGGGCGTTTTACTTCCGCTTCCAGGAGCAACGAGGGCTTCACGGGCTGGATGAATTGGCGTCAGGGGCCGCACCCGGCCCCCAGGCCTTAGTTTGAGCACCACAGCTATAAATATTTAAACACACCGAGTGATATATACAATGCCCCGGAGGATACAGTGTATCACATTCATCTTTCACTATTTCCAAAAGCTCAGTTGATCTGGTGTTGGCCCTGCCACCCTCAATCCTTCTCTGAGTGTGACATGCAATTATCAACAAACATTACAGCTGCAAGTTATTCACCTGTAACTTTGGACATTACAAGTCTCTCCTAATCTCCTGTTCCTCTTGCCCATCAGTAAATGTCATGAATGTGTGGCTTCCTGCCTATACAATTTTCTGTTCAGTCCTCTTGCATTTTATTATTACAGCTTTCAACTACTAGCAGAATAATTTCATCTTTCCCCATATTTATTGCCAACCATACTACCATATTTTCAATGTTGTTACAATGTAGTGTAATTAACATGATAACAGAATAGTTATAAATGTACAAATGTCCTATGATTGTTGTTTCTATTGTGCTTCTATCATTCTTTAATGATAGTCTACAGCACTTGTTGACATGTAAGATATTAAAGGAAGAGACCAACTATTCCACATTACTTTTGGCGCTTGCTCTGGAATGGTCAGTAGTCATATTGAATGAAACACTAGCATACCTTACATCACCATGCACTGTCTGATGTAGTTAAGGAACTATGGACTATTATGTAACCATCAAGTATTACTGTATGCCAGTGCTCAGAGCTAAAACTCCAGGCATGATTCAGCAAAGTTAAGCACTTTTAAATCCTACTTACAGGTACTTCAGTGGAAGAACAAACATGTAACAACATTAAAAATGGAATCTGTGGAATATGTTCAAATTTGCCTGAATCATGCCCACAAGACCAATTCTATTACTGCTCTAGCTCAGATCATGCTAAAATTATTTGACCTAGTCTAGTAAGAAAGAAATCAGTTTTTCCTTCTTACCAAACATGAATGAATGTTTAAACACATTTTAATTAACTGATTACTATATCTGTTTAAAGATGTAAACTTTCTGGAAATTTTGAAGTAATGGAAAAACTGGTATTTCTCTCTCTCTCTCTCTCACTCACTCTCTGTGGTTTTTTTAATGGAACTTGGGGGGATTGAAAAATGTTACATTTGCACTTTTTTAACAGATTGAAAGTCACATTGTTACTTTAGGAACATAAACTATGACTATGTACAATTTAATGTGGCATAAAACTATCATAATTGGTATATTATTCCTCTGACTGAAAAAATGCATCCCAAAAGATCAGTGTACTGTTTCTGAGTGCTTTTTCTGCTTATCTTCATAAAAAGAATAAGAAAGAGACTAAAATTGACTCTTTCCCCCCAGAAATAATGATCAAACCATGAGAACACAATACATAGGTAGGAGTTCAATGGATAAGGAACATCATTAAAGGAGGATATAGTTGAGGAACCCAACCTCCCCGACATCACGTGGGGGACCCTGCATAGGCTGAGGGTTGGAGTGCCTAAATGTGAGAACAACATGCTCAAGTGGGGGCTGATGGTGGACAACAACACACTGTGTGAATGTGGAGAGATACAGAATCCAGCTCATTTACTGGTTTGCCAGTTGTTGCCAGAAATATGCTCCGATGTGGACTTAAGCTTGACCAACAACAAAGCCAAGAAAGTGGCTTCATTTTGGGAGTCCAGGGTTTGATCAGGACACAATCTCCAAATAGCAGAACTATTAAATTAAACAATAATCTCTCTGAATACTCTCTAATATATTCCATGCTGTATGTTATCGAGTAATATTTATCTCAAGTTTTAAAAGGTGAATCATTTTCAAAAGAAGCTGTAAAAACATAGAAGGATAAATTTTTGAAGGCTGAAGTTCTATGATGTTGTAACATCTCAAATGAAGCATAAGGAACTATTTCTGAGGAAGCAGAAAGGATGTGGTCAGCAGAAACCATAACTGCTCCACCTCATACCTGTTTCCTGCAATACTTAGAGCCCTCTTCCTGATCTCAATGTTTATAGAAGCTATGTGGGCATACAATCAGGTATTACTGTAATAGGTCACCTTTACTTGAAAGCCAGTCGTATCCGACTCTAAGGTTCAGTGCTGATCTCTGTTTATAGCCAAAATGCCAGCGCTGTCTGTGTCTGCAGATGTTTCTGTGGACATGTATCTAGGCATGATTTGAGACCAAAGTGCACAGAACACTGTTTATTACCTCCCCCTCAAAGTGGTACCTATTTATCTACTTGCAATTTCTTGGTTTCAAACTGCTAGGTAGGCAGGAGCTGGGACAGAGACAGAAGCTCACTCCATCATGCAGCATCGTTCAGCATCTTAACCACTAAGCCACTGCAGTCCCTGTTACTGTAATAGGAGTGATCAAAAGTGAAACATATTGGAAATAAAAGAATACAGAGTTTCTTGGACCAGAACTGGAAGGTCCAGCTGTGTATCAGAATTCTGCAAAATATGGAGCTCCATCATGATTCTGGATTTTGAGGATTGTACCCTTGATAGCAAATGCTAGACAGCAGCCAAACACAATGAGCGATATAAACCAGCTTGTAATGATTAGCGTAGATAAACTTTAGTCAATGCCCTTTTAAATCCCACTGATTCTATATAACAGTTGGATTTAGACCATAGGAAGTAGAAGGGGCGCCATGGATATTCAGACACGTTCTTATCCTTGATGAAAAAAGATGTTCCAATGGTGTCAAAGTAACTGATAGGAAAAAATGGACAACTGCTGCAATATTTTTCACAGTAAACTGAACCCTGGAAATATTCTTAAGAGGTTCATCAGTAATGGAATCTTGACTTATTTCTCCTTTGGACACAGAGGTGTTTCATCAGGAAGCTGGCAATTAGCTTCATTGGATGGAATAATTGTACTTGACTGTTTTAGACAAGGACAGTTCAAGACTTTCAAGTTATCATTAACACCCTGAACTCAGAATGGAGGCATTCTGGCAGCCTGCATAAGCTCTTTAAACCTGGTGTCGGGTAGCTTCTATCTTATTAAAAAGCTGTTCTACTTCATTCTCATGCAGTCTGGCTGGACATCGCACTGTGGTAATGGAGTAGACCGTACAGCCAGTGACTCAATGCCAAGTGTTGGGCAGCGGTAAATAACCTGACTCCCTAAAGGGGCCAATGGTTATGAGCGGATGAGCCCCTTTAGGTGGGGTGATGGCCCGCTCAGGGGAGGAAATGCCACTGGAAAGCATCATATTGGGCCAAACAGCATAATGAGCAGAGGAGGAAGCACTTCACTATTCTGATTCCCAATGGTCATGGAGGCGGAAGAGGCCATGCCAGATGGACAGGCTATGGAGCACCTTGTCAATATCCTCTAGGCTGTGACAGTCCATTGCAGTTCATGTGTCAAATCCTGCATGTCTCCTTTCATACATGCTGCAAGAGATGGCTCCATGATCGCAGTGTGTGGGTCACTTCATGGCAAGATAGGATCCACTTTAAACAAATTCATACCAATGGCATTTTTCCTGTTTGTCATTCTTCTTTCAAAGTCCCAACGGTGATGGGATAAGGATGGTGGAGGCAGGTTTTGGGTGAAACTGAGACCTTTAGTCCGGACCTGCATGTTGGCAGCAGTGAAAATGATTTCCGGGGGGGACTGTATACTCAGATACGAGTAGCAGTCGACGACAACAACTTCATTCTCAACATTTACGGTAGTTGAAATCACACTGAGTGAAGTGACTAGTAGGCAAAACAGAGAAATCTTCAGGATATGAGATGCAATTTGGTTCACAGATTTATATTATTCACTGTATCAGAGGGCATAAGATAATTACTTTCATGTAGAAATTGGTTAGTATAGATTTAGTTTTTCATAATCTTAGGCAATGCTCTGCCATGGAATCATTTCACATACGGTTTAAGGATACCAAGAGGCATTCTGTTGGCACATCTAATGAATAAGAGATACTAATTGTGCTCAAAAATTGATCTATTTTACTGCTCTAATTTATTTTCCACCTCTAATCTAATCATTTAAGCTGATTAGTTTGAGCTCTATCTCTCCCTTAGTCTTTTAGTCTTTTAGTCTTTTAATCTTTTATTTTAAAGATTTAGCTTTTTATTTTTGATTTACTATTTAAATTTTTAAGATATTTTATAACTGTAAACTCGAAGATTTGGGTATTGGCTTCAGTTTTCATGATGTTGTAAACTGCCCTGGGTCACCAACCCACCCTCCCCCCCACCCCAAACACAAACCCATCACTTACCTGTTAGTAGAAGTGTCTGGGCAGCACCATGTTGCAAGATGGATATGGTCATCGTACCAGTGTCTAGGATAATATGCCTTAATGTAAATGTAAAACAGCTGTACCTCCTTAAGGGTTCTCCAATTGGAACAGCAATTGGAACAGCACAGGTGTAGCTTATTGATGAGGTAACTCCAAGACTTTGCTTAAAAACCCCAAGCCAGGCCACCAGGCCTTTTTAGGAACTGTGGTAGTACGTCAATATAGGTAAAGGTATTAAATACACATTAAAATACACACAGACACACCACATCCAAAGGTGAGTCACTTACCCTGGGGAGCAGGCTATAGGGAGCTTCAGGCTAGCAGCTTCTCTTCCTCCTCCCTGCTTGGGAGGACAGCAAGGAGGCCGTGCATACGTGCCAAGCACTGTAGGCGTGCATGCACAGCAAGTGCTTGGCGCACATGCCCAGTGAAAAGGTAAGTCCCGAAGGTGGTTCCCCCCAAAAGCTGCTACCGGTTCTCTGGGACACTGGGAAAAGTTACTACTGGTTCTGGCGAACTGGTGCAAACCTGTTATATCCCATCACTGGTTGCCCCAGTGAGGAGGGCGGTATATAAATTTAAATTAAAAAATAAATTTCTCAACTCTTTCTTGCTGTAGGCATATCTGATAACTCCAATATAAAACAGAAATAGCACAAGCAACATTTATAATAGTAAAAATTAAAGATGACCCACATAAATTGTATTTATGTTGTTTGTAGATACACTACTTCAGGTAGGGAAGAAGACCATGTGCGACAGTTATCACTGATACTGTCTGAAAACTCATACACAGCCATATAAATTATGTCAATTATTGTTCAATCACCTTTATTATAAACATAACTTTTTCATAATAAGTAATAAAATTCCAGTCTCTTTAATAATGAGCAAATGCAGACAGTGCTGGCTCTTTGGCTATAAACAGACATGAGCACTAAACCCTAGAATTGGATACTAGTGGCTTTTGAGTAAGAGCAACCTATCAATATAACCTAAAACATCTTCCATTTCTAGGCAGCTAACAGTTTAGAATTCTCTCTGCCAAGGATGACTCAAGAGAGCTGTATGCTTATGATCAGTCATACAGAGTTAAGAAGAAACTATCCTTACACCTTAATCATACCTGACTTGTGAACAGCTTGTTGAAATGGAAGCCTGATTTTCTGGGAAACTGAATTACTCAATCTAATAACTTTGTCCCACTGAAATAAGGAAATGAGTATAAGAAGAGATGGCCTGATAGGGTTTATTGGAAAAATATGGTGCAATCATTGTAACAAGCCTATTTTCTTGCCCTTTAGCACATCAGTCACAATTTTTGGGACTTTGCGTTCAATCTCATTGGAAAAATGAATCAAGAGTGATTTGGCTTTGCATCAGCTTGATCTGCAGTCTCTTTTGCAATTATATTCAGATTCAGTGACCAGATGAACACTCTAGGACAGAGATAGTGTGTAAGTGCCTGCCTGACACTCTGGTGGATTGGAAGGTGTAATATGACAGTGTTTCTTTAAGGCCTGGCTAAAGGAGCATACAGGTGTTCCAACTCTGCCTTGTTGTATGCTGTCAGCCTGAGTATATAGTCAGGAGCTACAGAGAGCCCTTTTGAACTGTTGTCTTCAGAAGTGATTTTGACACCATATGAAGAGCTATTCCAAGGCTGATGTCCGGAGCTGTGTTTGAGGGACTGCTTCAACGCTGTTCAACCCTACAGCTACCAGCCTACCATTTGCAGATGTTGTTTTGCCTGCCTCAAAGCCTGCACTGATTGCTGCTAGGTATGCAGAGAGGCTTCTGCACTCACTGACTTGGAGCCTGGGTTTTGGCTTTGCCTGGCAGGCTGTCTTCACTGAATAGACTTGGGTAAGCCTCCAGCTGAGAAACTAAAGCTGTGGGACTCTGTGACTGTTTCTTGCCCACAGCTAACTTGCAACCTTTGAACTGCATATAGTGCCTGTGAACTGAACCAGTGAATGTAACTGGGAGACCAGGGATACTTTGTTTGTTGCACTGTAAATACTTCTGCACTTTACTTCTGAGTAAACAGGCCTTTAAGTTTGTTCTGCACCAAACTGCCTGCCTGTTTGTCTGTCTGTTTGCACAAGGGACCAAACCTCAGCAGGTATGCGCCAGGCTACAGCCTGCTAACTCTGCTACCTGCTTTTATCAACACTTATAGGAGTAGCTACAGCCTCCCAAGCTTGAAGATGGTTGTGTAAGGCCCATGAACCCCTGGAAGACTAACCATATCTCCCTTAAAAGCAAGGGAGATTTGTGGAGATCCATTAAAAGGGTTTTTTTAGAACCTAGAAGGCTGTAAGAACTAACCCTGAGATTCTTGAACAGAGTCTTTTTGGGGGATGTGTCGGGAAGTAACCAGCCCTCCAACTTCTAGGGCAGGGGTGCCCAAACTTTTTGGGCTGTGGGCCAGTGATGTGGTTCAGGGAGCTGGTTACTATGGCCCTGGGGCCAGATCTGGCCCCTGACACCAATTCATCCGGCCTGCGAAGCCCTCGTCACTTCTGGAAGCTGAATTAAAATGTGTCCATATGGTAATCAAGTTCAGCAGCTTAATCACTCAGCCACCTCAGTCCCTTTCCTGTAAATAGAGTAACATTAAATCTATACCTTGTATTCAGTTATTGTATGATTCAGAACTTTGCCTCATATTTCTAGTACAGCTTATGTTAAAGCAGATGTTTCACCTTCCTGCTTCCTTCAGATTTATTAGGTGGAGATAAAGTGTTTCCCCTTCCATATTTAGGGATTCTTCCCCCCCCCCCACTTACCTGTTTCTATTTGAGTTGTCATTGCTTGCCTGTTACCATATTTTCTTACAGTGGTTGAAACGTCAGATGTAATATCTAAATATAAAGAGTGCACAGCATGGTGGGCTGAATTTCAGGAGTGACGTGAGTAGCAGTATGTTATGTATGCTGAGAGGTCTATGTAAATTGGTGTAACTTACATTATCAAGGGTGTGGAAGGACAGCAGGTTGCAGAAGGTGCATCCATGAGAATAGAAGGTAAACAGATTTAACTTCTTATGACATACTCACATGGGAATCCCTTTTTCCATAACTGGAAGGACAGAACAACTGGTTTGCCAGCTGCCTTATGGACAGCCCCTGCAGAGGAATGAGGGAAAAGAAGAGGGCATAGCTTGGTGGCAGAATCTTTGCTCAAAACCTTGGAGAGCCACTGCCAATATATACAGTATCATTTTAAGAATTTATATATTAGGGATCTTATGCAACAGCTAATATCCGGTTGCATAATTTATATTGATTTAGGGAAGCAATGTCACCAACAGCGAGAGAATCCCTGCTTTGATTGTTCTTTGTTTCTACTTCATCTCATTGTGCATGAATCATTTAGGAACCAGAATCAAAACAGGGGATTTAATTAGCTGCAATCTCCCACTGCTGGTATGTCTTTTACCCCTATGCCTGAATAAGTTACAAAAAAGGATTATGGCCATTTCTCCTCTGCTAATACACAAATAAATAAATGTAGTTTGTGTCAGAAATTACTCTAGGTTGAAATGATTTTTGCTGGAGAAACTCTGCTCAGGGGATGTCTGAATGAGGCTCCTTTCATGTCCCCAAGATCCGTCGTGCACCTCTTGGGTATAAAACCCCGACCTTCCAGTTTTCAAGCTCAACGTCTTTACCCATAAGCCACCACAAATGAAATGTGTCATGTGCTACTCTGTCAAATCCAAACGGTAAAGGAAAGACAAAGTTACTACTATTAATTGACAGGGTTCTGTTCAAAATTTTGAATGAAATATGATGTCCAAGGTTCTTATACAACAAATTGAAGCAGCATAATATTTTCTAATATCTCAACAAGAAAAAATAATGTACAGTATAGGTAACATGTGAGTAGTTTAAATATTTCTGAATAGTGTAGAAATTAGGAGATTTCAGGGGGAGAAATATCTCCCCCTCCTTATAATGCTGAAATCAATAAAAATAAATAAGCAGTATTCTCATGGTAGAGAATCTAGAATTTAAATAATATTCACGATCATAAGTGACCATTGCTTGGAAAAGTAACATTTTGGACTATAACTTAGTCCAAACATTACTTGTCACTCCCAAAATGAATGTTTTCAAAGATTTCATGGAGTGATATAACTGACTCATGTGGCTTTTTATAAAAAGTACTATAGACCAGTTCGCTTGACATCAATCCCAAGGAAAATTCTGGTGCAATTATCAAATAGTCACTCTGTAAGGACCTTGTAAACAACACAGTCATAATTAGAAGTCAACATGGATTTGGCAAGAACAAATGTTGCCCATCTAATATATCATTTTTTAAGGTAACTTCCCTTGTAGACAGTGGGAATGCTGTAGATGTAATATATTTGGAATTCAGAAATGCTGTTAACAAGGTTATTCTGACTAGCAAGTTCAGTAGGTGAAGTTTCTGCTCGATAGAACAACTATCAGGTCGAGAAACCTTAGTTATACAATTGTTCTCTGCTTATTGATGACTACTTTTCAAACTTGGAGGATACCACAATACTCAATTTTGAGCCTTCAACAATTCTGGTGGTCTTTAACATTTTTATTAAGGATTCAGGTAGGAAGGTAACAGGACGTGCTTATGACATTTGTGAACAACACAAATGGGGTGGAATAGTTATTTTTTGTTGTTGTTGTTCAGTCGCACAGTTGATTCCGACCCTCCGCGACCCCATGGACCACCACCCGCCAGGCACTTCTGTCCTCCACCATCCCCCTCAGCCCACCCAGCTCTGCCCCCACTGCATCCACAATACCATCTAGCCATCTCATCTTTGGCCGCCCCCTTTTTCTTTCGCCCTCCACCTTTCCCACATCAAGGGCTTCTCAAGTGAATCCTCTCTTCTCATTTGATGTCCAAAGTACCTCAGCTTCATCTTTACAATTTGACCTTCTAGGGAGCAGTCAGGTTTGATTTCTTCTAAGATTGATCTGTTTGTTCTCCTCGCTGTCCATGGGACCCCAGCTTGCTGGATGGTGTAAGACCCCTCTCTCCCTCAACTTCTTAATCAGTTTTGTTGTTCAGTCGTACAGTCGATTCCAACCCTTTGCGACCCCATGGACCACTTCTGTCCTCCACCATCCTCCTCAACTCGCTCAGCTCTGTGCCCATTGTGTCTACAATACCATCTAGCCATCTCATTTTTGGCCGCCCCCTTCTTCTTTTGCCCTCCACCTTTCCCACCATCAAGGCTTTCTCAAGTGAATCTTCTCTTCTCATTTGATGTCCAAAGTACTTTAGCTTCATCTTTACAATTTGACCTTCTAAGGAGCAGTCAGGGTTGATTTCTTCTAAGATTGATCTATTTGTTCTCCTCGCTGTCCAGGGTCTCTCAAAACTCTCCTTCAACACCACATCTCAAAGGCATCTATTCTTCTGCGCTTAGCTTTCCTAATGGTCCAGCTCTCACAGCCATACATTGCCACCGGGAACATCATTGCTTTGACTATACGAATTTTTGTTTGCAATTTGATGTCTCTACTTTTCACTATGCTTTCCAGATTTCTCATCGCTTGCCTCCCAAGAATCAGTCACCTTTTTATTTCATGGCTGCAATCCCCATCTGCAGTGAGCTTTGATCCCAAGAAAGTAAAATCTGTCACTGCCTCTACTTCTTCTCCATTTTCCAGGTACTGATAGGGCCTGTTGCCATGATCTTTGTTTTCTTTATATTGAGTCTCCTTTTCACTCTCTTCTTTCAACATAATCAGGAGCTTCATTAGGTCTTCCTCACTTTCTGCCATTAGGGTGGTATCATCTGCATATCTCAAATTGTTGATGTTTCTCCTAGCAATTTTGATCCCAAATTGTGATTCCTCCATCCCTGCATTGCACATTATGTGCTCTGTGTATAAGTTGAATAAGCAGGGTGACAAAATGCAGCCTTGTCTTACTCCCTTTCCTATTCCAAACCACTCTGTCCTTCCGTATTCTGTCCTAACTGTTGCTTCTTGTTTCATGTACAGATTTCTCATGAGGCCTATAAGGTGTTCCGGTATTCCCATCTCTTTAATTACTTGCCACATTTTGTTGTGGTCAACACAGTCAAAGGCCTTACTGTAATCAATGAAACAGAAGTAGACTTGTTTCTGATATTATTTTGTTTTTTCCATGATCCATCTTATGTTGGCGATGTGGTCTCTAGTCCCCCTGCCTCTTCTGAAACTCGCCTGCACTTCTGTTAATTCTCTCTCCACATACTGTTGCAGTCTATCCTGTATTATCTTGAGCATCACCTTGCTAGCGTGAGGGATGAGCGCAATTGTTCGATAATTTGAACATTCTTTGGCATTTCCCTGTTTGGGGATTGGAACATATACTGTACTGATCTTTTCCAATCATGTGGCCATTGTTTTGTTTTCCAAATCTGCTGACAAATAGAATGTAATAATTTGATTCCATCATCTTCTAGGGCAGGCATGCCCAAACTACGGCCCGCGGGCCGGATCCGGCCCGCCAGGCCATTTCATCCGGCCCCCGACATGGTATAAGAACTCTTATAATTTTATTTTATTTTTTTTAAAAAAATTTGGGCGAACTTTTTTTTTGGGCGGAGGGATCACAAGTCAGTGAAAGAGTGATTTGCCTAGTTCCTTCCTCCTCCTGCTTAGTACTAGGAGTTCAGCCGGATCTACTTTAGAATGGCTGAATCAATACGCCAGAGTGGAGAGAGGGACTTCAGTGGGAGCTAAAAGTAAGTAGGTTGGGCATGCCTGATTTAAAGCAATTAAAAAAGAAAGCCAGGAGCAGGGGGGAGGGGGAGGGAAGCGAGGTTTAGAGTTCTTCAAATCTCTTTGTCAGGCTCGTGTATTGCAAACTTAAGATATCAGAAGAGAAGCAAAAAAAGTTCACAACTTATCAGGTGCCACAATGCATAATAATGCATCCACCCATCCATTGGCTGGGCAAAAGAAGTTTGTTTTGCAGCCCTTTGTAGGAGGTTTGAATAAGACCCCCGGGATGTTCCCTTACTGTCAGAAGCAACAAATGTTGCTTTTCAGCTCGCTTGTGCAAAGAAGTTTGCTCTGCAACCTTTTGCAATTGCAAAGGTTTAAATAACCTGGGATTTTTCATCAGTTGCAAAAAGAGACGTTACTTTACCTTTAGGCTTGCCCCGTCATTGTGTGCCTGTGGAGTTGCTGTGCTCTTACAAATTCAACCCACGAAGCTTTGCTCTTCTGCCTGATGTGGTGGATTTGATCTCAAATCCACCTCAAATTTAAATACTGTACAGCTCAAATTTAAATACAGGAGTTAGTCTACAAAAGCTCAAATTTAAATACAGGAGTTAGTCTACAAAAGGCCCTGGAGAATGCATTAAATTTGGTAAAGGTTTCTCTTGCTCGAAAGCCAGTCGTATCTGACTCTAGGGGTCAGTGCTCATCTGTTTCAAATCCAAAGAGCTAGTGCTGTCTGCTTCTGCAGACGTTTCCATGGTCATGTGGCAGGCATGACTAGACACTGCAGCCCACAAAACACTTGTTACCTTCCCACCGAACTGGTCCCTATTTATCTACTTGCAATCGTAAAAGTAAAGGTTTCCCTTGCTCGAAAGCCAGTCGTATCCGACTCTAGGGGTCAGTGCTCATCTCTGTTTCAAATCCAAAGAGCTAGCGCTGTCTGCTTCTGCAGACGTTTCCATGGTCATGTGGCAGGCATGACTAGACACTGCAGCCCACAGAACACTTGTTACGTTCCCACCGAACTGGTCCCTATTTATCTACTTGCAATAGTAAAGGTAAAGGTTTCCCTTGCTCGAAAGCCAGTCGTATCCGACTCTAGGGGTCAATGCTTATCTCTGTTTCAAATCCAAAGAGCTAGCGCTGTCTGCTTCTGCAGACGTTTCCATGGTCATGTGGCAGGCATGACTAGACACTGCAGCCCACAGAACACTTGTTACCTTCCCACCGAACTGGTCCCTATTTATCTACTTGCAATGTCTTGCTTTTGAACTGCTAGGTTATATGTATATATAAAGGTAAAGGTTTCTCTTCCTCGAAAGCCAGTCGTATCCGACTCTAGGGGTCAGTGCTCATCTGTTTCAAATCCAAAGAGCTAGTGCTGTCTGCTTCTGCAGGCATTTCTGTGGTCTTATGGCAAGCATGACTAGACACTGCAGCCCACAGAACACTTGTTACTTTCCCACTGAACTGGTCCCTACTTATCTACTTGCAATTTCTTGGTTTTGAACTGCTAGGTTGGCAGGAGCTGGGACAGAGACGGGAGCTCATTCCGTCCTGCAGTACTCGGGAATCGAACTGCTGACCTTCCGCCTCCCAGTCAGCGTCTTAGTGACTTGAGCCACTGCAGTCCCATATGTATATATGCAGTACTGTAAAGCTATTTAGATACACTGTATGTCTATAGTGGCTGCACTCTACTCTGGCAGCAGAGGTAGCTCCAGTTGATGGGGCAAACTGTCCCCAGCTAATCAGTGGCATCTCCGCTGCCGGCATGAGATTTCCCATTGATCAGCTGACTGGCGGTATAGAGATGTCCCAGGTAAGCCGATTGGCAGTCACGATGGCATCAGAGATGCTGTGGACCAAATGGTTATGTTCTCCTTCATCAGCTGGAAATCTGTCTGCACTACCAGGGCAGATCAAAGCCACTGATCAGTGAAAACAGACTCCAGCTGATCAAGGGAGACCATTCCTAGCTATCTCAGAAAACAAAACAAAACAAATAAAATACACAGTAGCACTTTAAAGACTAACTGCTATTCCTAGCTAATCACCCACCAGTAATTCTTTTTTAAAAAATGTTTATTTGAAGAGTCCTAGTGCTATGACACTTTGAATAAATATTTTTTGAAAAAACAATGCACTATAGCAGTAGAGGGGCTCCCACTGATTGGTAGTAACTGGTGTCAGCTGATCTGCAGCTGTAGAGAGATGCAGCAGATCTGTTAATGCTGCCTCTGCCAATCAGCTGTAATCTATGTCACCTCCTGCTGCAAGTTTATCTGGGCTTTCCCAGGTAAACATTAACAGGAGTGGGCACAAAGTCTAAACCAGTGATGGCAAACCTTGGTAGTTCAGGTGTTATGGAACTTCAATTCTCAGATGTCCTGATAACCAGAAGTGCTGATTTAGGCTTCTGGTAATTGAAGTCCAAGAACACCTGGAGTGCCAAGGTTCACCATCACTGGTCTGAAGTGATTTATTTTACAGTGATTCAAGTATTGGTATAAGTTGGAAGTCAAAATTGATTTACAGTATTCTGGCTGTGCATTGTGTAATTCCTGATTTTAAATTGATTGGGAGACCCAATGCGCGCTAATTTTGAAGTTCCCCCACCCTCTGAGGCTGCAGCAAGCCAGGCAGGACATGATGTCAGGAAGCAGATCTTTTCTAAGGCTAATGATTTTTCATTGCTAATTAAATTCCAAAGTTTCAGGTAGGTGGGGTTTTAATTGGCAATGAAAAGTCATTAGCCTTATAAAAGATCTGCTTCCTGACATGATGTCAGGAAGCGGGTCTTTTCTAAGGCTAATGACTTTTCATTGCTAATTAAATTCCAAAGTTTCAGGTAGGTGGGGTTTTAATTGGCAATGAAAAGTCATTAGCCTTAGAAAAGATCTGCTTCCTGACATGATGTCAGGAAGCAGATCTTTTCTAAGGCTAATGACTTTTCATTGCTAATTAAAATCCAAAGTTCCAGGTACGTGGGGTTTTAATTAACAATGAAAAGTCACTAGCCTTATAAAAGATCTGCTTCCTGACATCATGTCAGGAAGCAGATCTTTTCTAAGGCTAATGACTTTTCATTGCTAATTAAAATCCAAAGTTTCAGGTAGGTGGGGTTTTAATTAGCAATGAAAAGTCACTAGCCTTAGAAAAGATCTGCTTCCTGACATCATGTCAGGAAGCAGATCTTTTCTAAGGCTAATGACTTTTCATTGCTAATTAAAATCCCACCTACCTGAAGCTTTGGAACAGAACAACAGCTCCTTGGATGCCACAATGACCAAGCTGGATGTGAGTTTCTAGGATCTGTCATATTTTTTTAAAAGGACACTTTTAAAGGACACCGCGAAGGCGGCAAAGGAGGAGCCGGCGAAAGAGGAGCCGGCGGCAAAAGCGTTAGTGGTGGTGGCGGCGGCGGCAAGGCTGGGTGGATTGATGTACCATGGAGAGATAGTTCGGCCCTCGGAGCATCTGATAAAATGTTATCCGGCCCCCGGGCCGAAAAGTTTGGGCACCCTTGTTCTAGGGCTTTGAAAAGTTCAACCTGAATACAATCATCTCCGCTGGCATTGTTGTTTGCAGTGTTTTTCAGGGCCTTTCTGATTTCACTCTCTAGGATGTCTGGCTCAAGTTCAATTTCCTCATCATTGAAATTATCATGGGTGTTGAGGTCCTTTCTGTAGAGTTCCTCTGTGTACTCTTTCCATCTTTTCTTAATCTCTTCTGCATCAGCTAACTCCTTGCCATCTTTGTCCTTTATCATAGTCATTTTTGCTTTAAATGTCCCTTTGATTTCCCCAATTTTTTTTGAAAAGATCTCTAGTCCTGCCCCCGATATTGTTTTGCTCTATTTCTTTGCACTGTTCATTCAGGTAGGTTTCCTTATCTCTCCTTGCTTTTCTTTGAAATTCTGTATTCAAGTGACTGTATTTTTCCTTTTCTTCTTTGCCTTTTGCGTCCCTTCTTTCCTCTGCTATTTTAAGAGCCTCTTCGGACAACCACTTAGCTTTCTTATGCTTCTTTTCTTTTGGTATGGTGTTCTTTGCTGTATCCTGCATGATGTCCCGCACCTCTGTCCATAATTCCTCTGGCACTCTGTCTATCTGGTCCAAGCCATTAAATCTGTTCCACACCTCCACTGTGTATTCCTTAGGGATGTTTTCTAGGTCATATCTGTCTGGCCTAATTGTTTTTCCTATTTTCTTGATAGTCTGAGCTAAAAACAATAGATTGAAATTTTACAAAGATAAGTGGAAACTTCTATACCTAGAACTGTGAGAAGATGGACAAGCAGGAACAAATTCAAAGGACCGGAGATGAGCTTTTAAAGGAAATATTGTTTTGTCATTAAGAAAAAAAAAGACTGAGCTAAGGTATGATAGCATTCTTTAAATACTTGAAAGGTTGTCATACAGTGGAAGGGCAGGATCCATTCTCAATCATCCCAGAGTGCAGGACACATAATAATGGACTCGTGTTACATGCTGAATATCAAGAAATAAGTTCTATCTGCTAGAGCTGTATGACAGTGGAACCAAATATCTGGGAAAGAGATGAGTGCTTCATCACAGGAGGCATTCAAGAGAAAGTTAGATAGCCATCTGTCAGATATACTTTGATTTGGATTCCTGCATTGAGCTGGGAAATGGACTTAATGGCTTTACAGGCCCCTTTCAACTATTTTATTCTGTGATTCAATGATTATATGAAAAATGATTAGGTACAATATTGGAAGATGGGCTTGTGATTTTTGCAAAAGGTAGATTCCCCAGTGGTAGAGGAATAACGTACAGAGGGGGTGACTCTGGGCTGATTCATGTTGGCCTGTATATTGCATAGTCCACAGAAAATAAAATGAATCTGATCATCCCAATTCTGGCACAATTTGTGCATTATTTGTCAATATAATTACCCTCTAATACTGACATAATTCTGAAAGGCTGTACTATTTCCACTTTTTAAAATGTACCCCAAATGGAAAGGTGGTGATGATGAAGAAATCTCACAAGACAGAGTGCTGAACATTGATTTCTTGGGTCCATCTCTACTCATTCCTGCTGCTCTTAGGAAGAATGCCTCATATAAAGCACAAATTAATGTACTGCAAATTATTCTTTGTTGAGATCAGTGACATTAGAAACTCAGAGTTGTTCATGAGAGGGAGAGAAGAATAAAGACTTTGCTTTCTTCTTCTTCCATGTCTACACCAAATGTGAAATTGCCAAAATGAAAGCACCTTTTGGTGAGATCATTCTGCCATTCCTTTCACCTGACCTTATGTGAGAAAGATTAGGCAGCAACACAAGGTTGCCATTACCAGGACATGCCCGATTGTGGTTCAAAAATACCACAATCTTTGAGGAGGCTCTTTCTGTGTACCCCAGACTTTGCTCCCATTATATACATTTTGTAGACCGTATTACTACAGCTTTCACACCCACCTCTGCCTTCCACTCTTGCTCATTGTAAGCCAAGCTACTGCAGCTTAAATACTCCTCAAAATAAAATTCTGCTTCTAGTGGGACACCTGTCTTGGATTAGCGACAATAAATCAGTATCTGTATTTATTTCAGCTCCTGTAGAGGGATGAAGGAGAAATATTTTCTAAATAATTCAAGAGCCTGCTTGAATGGTCATGAGTGTGAAAAGGACGTGAAGGAGAAAGACAGGGCAGAAATGAGTTTACAGTTTTCTTAGGTCCTTGAGATTAACATTCAGGGTGGCTTTGATCAAGTAGTCTAGACAATGCATGTAGAAAATATGCAATTGTGAAAAATTCAGTGATGGCATCAAAACACACATGCAAACAAGCATCAAAGATTCTCAGCCCATGGGGAGTGTCACAGAGGCAGGGATACATGTGTGGTCTGAAACAACATACAGTATTCAGTTTTATCTATTCCCCATCGCCACCACTTTGGAAAATTGAGAAAACCAATCACACTTATTTCTTCCCCAGTATCCAGCTTATTTCACCATCCTGAAGAAAGACCAAAAGAACTGGGTGTGCTTAGCCTTGGGAAAAGATGCTGAAAAGGAGATATGATAGCACTGTTCTCGTACTCGAAAGACTGTCATACAGAGGAGGAGATTATCTTTTCTCAGTCATCCCATAGTGCAGGACCAGTAAATAATGGGCTCGAGTTATAGTAAACCAGATTTCAAATGAATATTAGAAAACCATCTGCCAGATTTTCTGCACTAAGCAGGGACTTGGACTTGGTGGCTTTATAGGCTTCTTCCAACTCCAGTAGTCTATGATCTTGTGGAATACAGAAGAACACCTGTTATTTTTCTTTTCTTCTTCTGCCATATCTGAATCCGAATATTGGTGATCATCATAGAGATCAGCCATGAAGACTTTCCTGAGAATATAATGCAATTGCCTTTCATCTGTCTTCTGTATCGCAGCATGACACCCGTACCACTGATACAGTTCCGCAAGTCACTTTCTGGCCCTGAGCCCTTTTGGCATGCAAAGTCCTCATCAGCCCCAGGCCAGGATTGATGGAGCTGCTGCCCTCCATCAAGATAGATTCAAGTGGGCTTTAATTCACTTGGGGACCATCACCCTTCCCTGTGGACTTTGGCACCCAAGGCCGCTAGTCCTCAAGGTGGTCCAGTTAGTTAACTGCCACCTGACAAATGGTGTTGAATCGCTGGCATTATGGTCTACCAACTCAAAAAACTGTGGTGAAGGAAGCCTATTTTCTTTTTCTATGAATATTACATCAAAAAGTGCAAAAGGGAATCATGCTTTTGTCTACAATGGTAGGCATGGACATGCATATCTTGCATCCAAGTACATGCGGTGGAGTGGCTTAAATAGTATGCCATTCTTTTTAACATAAAATGGCATACCCAACCGAGTGAGAGTATGAAATGAGTTTGTTTTGCTCAGAATTCCATTACTTCTTAAACCTAGTTCCCAATTTCTAATGCTTAATAACATTTCTGATATTGGCTATCTGTCCACAAATGAATCTCTTGACCTTATGTCACCTGAATCATGTTAAAATGAAGTTCTGTACAGTACAATGGTGGTGCACATTCATTTCAGTGGGAGGAAATGGAAGAGAGATGTATGTGATCAGACCAATTGTAGCCAGCTGGATGAGGATTGCTACAGCACTTGAAAGGATGTCTGAAAGAAGCTTGCAAGAAGATTCAAGAATGCAGCACAAATAGCTTAACATGAACAAATGCTATATTTTATGAATACCCAAGTGATAATAAACACCCTTACATTATAACATTCTTGATCAAAGATCTTGGGATTTGTTACATAGTAACCAAAATGCTTTATGAATTTTCTGACAGCTGTTTGTTCATTTGTTTAAAATGATGAATTAGTCATATTTGATTCCCTGAAGACAGATGCTCTGCTTCCATCCTCTACAGCTATCCCACTTAGGAAACTCTTTCAGAATTAGAATCCTTATTCCTTACTTGACTTTATCCAAATATTTTCCCATTCATTCTTCATAGGATACCATGAAGTGGATAAAGTCATTTTTGACAGATTGGCTTCAGCTTTCATTTCTCCCACATCCAGCCAGGAGTTTATCTAATAAAGCAGCAGGATGAAAATGCAGATGCAAACCCCCTGCATAATTAGCAACATGAATTTCTCATGTGTTTCACACAGAAATAAATGGCTCTGTCAAAATGCTAACCCTGCTTTAGCCCTTACACAGCAGGATTATGTTAATCCTCCAACTCATTTTCTTGCAGACACCATAGGTAAAGGTCACCCTTGCTTAAAAGCCAATCATATCCGACTCTAGGGTTCAGTGCTCATCTCTGTTTATAGCCAGAGCCAGCACTGTCTGAGTCTGCATACATTTCCATTGACATGTGGCAGGCATGTCTAGACACCAGAGTGCATGGAGCGGTGTTTACCTTCCCTCAGAAGTGGTACCTATTTATCTACTTGCAATTTCTTGTTTTTAAGCTGCTAGGTTCCCAGGAGCTGGGACAGAGACGGGAGCTCACTCTGTCATGCAGTACTCGGGTCATGAACTGCTAACCTACCGACCTTCCAGTCAGCATCTTAACCACTTGAGCCACCACAGTCCACACAGACTCCATACAACTGCTATAATGCACAATCCACAGACAATAATGCAGACAATGCTTACATAGTTTTTCATTTGTACAGTTTAAAGGTTCTCCAGTTGTCAGCCACTTGGCATGTATAGTTACAGCCTCCAACAATTCTATTGATTTGTTTGTCATTTGGGTACTTTTGTCATGCCAATGTAACACACTGGGAGAGAGAAAAAAGTCCCATGCCATTTTTCAGCAGATGATGAAAGTGACATGTACTGGCTATGAATAGAATAGAATACAGATATCTAAAACAAAGAAAACAAATGCTAATTAAATCTTAAAATTAATTTTACATGGCATGACGACAATCCTGTTATCTTATAAAATGACAAATTCAAAGGGTGGAATGCAAATAGGACTGGGTCAAGTGCAGAAGAAAATTGAGCGATTTTTCACTGGTATTTGACTCCACTAAGTTTAAGTCACTCTAACCTAAAAATTCTGGCCAGGTTATCCTGCTATGGTAATAGAGTAGACCAGGGATGCCCAAACTTTTTGGGCTCCAGGCCAATCATGTGGTTCAGGGTTTTACTTCCGCTTCCAGGAGTGACAAGGGTTTCACGTACCAGATTAATTGGCATTGGGGACCGCAACCGGCCCCTGGGCCTTAGTTTGGGTTAACTAACCTGACAACTCTGAGGACTAACGGCCTTGGCGATGTCCACCGGGAAGGGTGATGGTCCCCAAGTGGATTAAATCCCACTTGAATCCATCTTGATGGATGGCAGCAGGTTCATCAATATTGGCCTGGGGCTGAGGAGGACTTTGCGTTCCAAAAGGGCTCAGGACCAGAAATTTACTCCCAGAGCTGGATCAGTGGTACGGGTGTCACACTGTGATGTGGAAGGCAGATGAACAGCCATAGCATTATATTTGCAGGACATTCTTCATGACTGATTGCCATGATGATTGCCAATATTCGGAATCGGATATGGCACTTGAAGAAGAAGTTTAAGCCACTGTAACCTAAAAAAATAACCATGATAGAGAGACAAAAAGTGTGGGAAGAAATGCAAGGATGTGCTGGCATTTATATTGTGTGGTGGCAGGAAAAAGAGTAAAAAAACGTCCATTCCCGAGTGTTCCAAACAGTGAGACAAACTCACATATACTTGCATCCCAAAAATTAGAGCATTTGCACATGTAATTTGAAGAACAAACCCAGAGGAAAGCTAAGCTTGCTTCAGGAAGAAAAAAAGGGGGACCCTCATCCCTACTTCAAGAGATTGCTGGTGAATACTTCAGTAGTAAAATTAAATTGTTCTGGTAACACCTCTTCCTACACTAATAGCTATAGTCTGTCTTTAATGCTGCCTTCTTTAACTTGGTGCTTTCAACTCTGTTGGGTTACAACATCTATCATCACCAACTAAGTTGGCCATGGTTGCTGTGGTGCACTTTTAATGAACCAACAAGTTTTTATTCTGAAAACAGAAAGATACACAAATAACCCACGTGGTTGCCCTTCTTGAGCTTGTGCCCAGAAAACCCTGTCCATCATCCTAACGAATCTGCACTTCACTGACACCACTGACCTTTCGGCAAGCTTGAGAAATGATATTTTGTCATGCTAGACCTGTCACCAACATAACTGTGAAGTAGTGGCACTGGTGGGAGTCCGGGCATTCTCTCCCTACACTGCAAGTATGTTATGCTTCCTAAGCATGCTGGTTTCAAAAGTGCTATCTGATGACTTGGTTATATCAAGCACAGGTGACTTTGAGTATCTGAAGAATTAAAATCAAAAGCTCTTCTTAACTGTGATTTCACATATCAGTCTATGTATGGAATCCTATGGATTCATCTTAGAACAATCAAATTTTTAAACCTTACAGTAAAGGTAAAGGTCGTCCTTGCTCAAAAGCCAGTCATATCCGACTCTAGGGTTCAGTGCTCATCTCTGTTTATAGCCAAAGGCCAGCACTATCTGTGTCTGCAGATGTTTCCATGGATATGTGGCAGGCATGACTAAACAGTAGATACCACTAAAAAGTGGTATCTATTTATCTCCTTGCAATTTCTTGCTTTTGAACTGCTAACTTGGCAGGAGCTGCGACAGATGGGAGGTCACTTCATTCTGCAGTACCCAGGTCTCAAAATGCCAACCTTCTGGTTGTGAAGCTCAGCATCTTAACCACTAAGCCACAGCAGTCCCTAAACCTTACAGTACCCTCTCTTAATTTTGGCACATGATGAGAGAAGGCAAAATAAGCTAAAACACATGACTTGTTGCTGTTGTTGAAGATATTTAAAAATGTCTATGCAGTGCTGACATGCAGCGATAAAAAAGATCATATTGTAAGCATGAACATTTGATTTTTTCACCAGAAGACCTTGCCTTTAGTTAGTTCAGTGGCATAGTGTGGGGGAGGGAGGGGGGCGGATGCCCCGGGCAGCACTTTTCAGGGGGCGGCAAAATGTCCCCACCGCTTTGGCCTCTCTCTGCCTGGGCTTAGGGGGCAGGACTTCCCAGGCAGAAGGAGGCCCTTTTGCTGGGCTAGCGGCCAGGCCGCCCCCTCTTTACCTCCTGCCGGCCGTGGCTGCCCTTGCTCTGCCTCCTCCGCTGCCTCCCTGACGGGCACTCTGCGCACGTGCGCACTGCTCACCTCCACCCACCTAGCCATCAGGGGCTCTCCCTGCTGAGGGCTGCCTCCCTGCCTGCCCGCTTCCCCCGTCCCGCCCCCTCAGCTTCCCTCCCTCTCATCCCTCCGGCCCATCACTTTGGCTCCGGAGTCACTCCGGATTCGTCTGCTGGCCTTGGCGAGACCCCAAAACGTTCTCCTTCTCAGTCGTCACCCAGGGGAACGGCGGGCAGGCGGGGCTCTACGAGAGGTCCAGCCCCGGGGGCCTTGGAAAAGGTAGCGAAGGTAGCGAAGGGTGGGGGCAGCAGCGGCGAGCCTAGATGGAGGGGGCGGCGAGTTTGGTCTTCGCCCCGAGTGGCGGAAGCCCGCACGACGCCACTGAGTTAGTTGGCTCTTCATTCCCCTCCTATGATTACTGTTGCGGTTATGTGGCATCAGGTTGCCTCCACCTTATGAATTAGTCACTTCCAAAAGGTCCTCTCATTAACAACCCTGTTCTACTCTTGCGGACAATTCTTTTTAGAATTCATTTTAATAAGTCTTGCAAAATAAAGGCCTTTGTGCTTACTTTATTGAGCCAATGAATCAGTTTTCCTTTTTTTCCTGCTGCCTTCAATTTTTAGCAGCACTATCGTCTCTTCTAGTGTATGTGTTCTCAGGATATTATTGCCATCAATATAACAATATTTCAGACAATGAAGGTCAGAACTGAGATGGCTGTGTTATCATTTTTAAACACACTCTCTCAGAAATGAGTTAAATTAGATTGTGTGTAAAACCTACATTGGATCTGAAAAGGTGAATTCTTTCAGCCACTCTAGTACTCAGCAGGGAAATCTTGTTTTCACCACAGCATGAACAGCATGAGTTCTAAGGCCAGAAAGCTACTGTTAGGAAATACCACAGAACTACAATGCTATCCTGGTGGAGCAGTGGTTAAACTGCAACCAAAAGGTTGTGAGTTCAGTCCTGACTAAGGTTGTCTCAGCATTCCCTCCGTCCAAGGTCTCAGAAAAATGACTACCCATCATGTTGGGGGCAAAATGCTAATTAACTTGGGAGCCAACCGGAGAGTGCACTAAATGCTATGGGGTGGTATATAAGTGTGATTGCTTTGCTTTATCCTATTCAATTCTAAATATTGTATTGGATTTCAATGAAGAAAAGTAAACATCTGCAGCAGGGGTTTGCAACCTAAAGCCCATGGGACAGCCCCGGCCCACAGCGCCATTTCATGTGGCCCAGCACCCTTGCTCTCACTCCTGCCACCACCACTGCTGCCGCTAGAAGTGGCAGAAAAAGCAAAAACAGCTGAAAACTCACCACTTTTCCTCCCACTGCCACCACCACAAAAAGCAGCGGAAGTGGAAAAAAACGGCCAAAAACACGCTGTAAATGCACCCATGGCTGTCATAAATGCATTTACAACAGCTGCAGGCACGTCTTATGGCAGCGTTTACAGCAGGGGAACCACATGTTGGGCCCGCTCAGCTGTCTAAGGGGATGTGATCCAGCCCATGGCGGGAAAATGTTGGGTACCCCTGATCTATAGTATGCTAGTCCAAGAATATTAGAATGTACTATAAAACACACAGAGTAGAATTATATACGTAACCACATTTATCCTTGTAACTTTATTTTCTATTTTGTTTATCAAACAGTGTCTTATTCCAATGCATTACAGTATTTTAAAATAGATGTTATTTAATTGTAAATGCCAAGGCAGTTCCTATGGATGTCAAGGTAGAAAAAGCTAGCTATAATGGACTGTAAACACATTTCATCTGTTAAACTCCATTTGGGTTTTTTAAATATAAGCTATATTGATTTATTTGGATTGTCTCTGAGGTAGTAACTCATTCTTGTAAAGGCACTGTATGCATCCATATGAATAATTTCATTTCTTAGTCATAATTTCTTAGTCTAGAGCTGCAAAAAAAATTATTTTAGAACTGGACATCAGTATGCTGATTCAGACTGTAGGTCATATGAGTGACTAAGTACTGCTTGGTTATGTTAGTCAAATATGCAGCAGCCTGAACAGCTCAGAAGTCCTATATATAGTGTATCTGAAAAGTAAAACAAAATCTACCCAGGGAAAGAGTCATAATTCCATTGAGGCATGTGTGATTAATCTATATTGCTCCAAATGTTGTTGAACTACAGCCTCCATCATCACTAACCATTGTCCGTGCTAGTTATAGCTGAACTAAATTAGCACACAACAAAGGAACACCTTGGGAACCTGTAATGTAAAATATTATGAGCTGTTTAACACCAAGAGACGGATGTACATATTTTGATACGACAAGTAAGGGATTAATGCAAGATTTTTAGGAAAGAGCATAGTTTATTAGTATGCTTTCAGAACCGCAAACAACCTTAAGTTGTTCTAAAAGCCAAAGTTCTGTTAATCTCCTCCTGTCCATTTACTCCACAAAGATTGAGAAACTCCAAACAGTGACAGAAAGATACAGCTTGAATAAGACACACAGTACTGATTCAGTGTCAAATTTCTCTTTCCAGCTGTCTACACGTCCCACTAGTGTTACTTACTACTACCAGCTACCAGGATCTCCCCCCACCTGCCTTTTCTCTATAATTAGGACAGCTTATGGTTTATCTTGGACTTTTTTAAAAACCAGATTTCCTTAACAGCAGTAGTTGTCAATCACATAGGCTTCAATGATGAAGTCCTTTAGGATCTGCATTCTTTTAAGACAAGGAGAAATAAAGTACATTAAAGTAACTAGATATGCAAAATTATTTTAAAGAAAATTATCTTACCATAAGTGCTGCATTTTCACTTGGCATTTGGCTTCCCTCTTGAATCAATTTGTCTTTGTGTGGACCACTTTTATCTCTTTCTTCACCATGATATAAACCAATTTGGTTTAGTGTGTTTGAAGCATTTGCTATATCTTGCTCTCCATTTGAAATACTTTCTCCCAGTCCATGAAGCTGTGCAGCTATAGCTGAATCGCTCTTTTCCTTTTGAACTGTGCAAATTTCAGAGGTGCGACACTCTTTGGGATGTAGCAGGTTTAGACCATCTTTTGATGTCATTGTCGGACTTGCTACACTAAGACTGATTTTCCTTCAGTCAGTTTCTTTCTGACCTTTGTTATCTGTTGCAAGTTTTTCTGAGAGACTCATTTGCTGGCTATTAAGGAAGCGCCAGCAAAGCCACAAGTGAAGCATTTCATCTTTGGAATCCCATTTTCTGTTCCATGTGAATGAACAATGTCCACAGCTAAATGATTATTGCCACCGTTTTCTTCTTCAGCTCTGGGATAATCATTTCCAATTTGCCATGGAAGCCGCAGGCAGTTTATACCTCTTTGTTATTCATTATAAATGCTCCAGTTTGCTGGTGTCCAACAGTGAGAGTCATTTCTTTCTGGAATGCTGATGGACTGTTTGCAATGAGGTCACTCCTGACAGCTTCTTCTTTGGATTTTGACTGATGATCACAGAAGCCAATGATGGCATCCATAGGCAACAGTGTTATCTGACACTTGAGACAGGCAAGGCAAGTCACCAAGAAAGTAAGCACACCCATAACACTCACTACCCAATGTGAACTCACCTTCCTCATCATTGCCTTCCGACAGAAATTTGAGCTTCTCTTCCCAAAAGAGAACATTCAAAGCATTCAAGGTTATCATCATCCTTGAAAAATTCATTATTAGACATAATAAAGTTTCTGCCTAGGTGAAGCTTGACATTACAGACATTTGTAGAGGGGCTCTCTAAAAAGCAAATCTGATTTTCTATAAGAGCACTCATGTGATTCCCAGACTGTGTGTCTTTTTCCTGAAGTTTACTAAAGCTACCCTTTCCATCTGTCTTGACATATTTGGTTGTCTTAGAAGCAACTAAGACTTCAGTATTAAAACAACAGCTCTCTGTGTGATCAGTTATTTGATTTTCTGGCTTGCTATCCACTTGTGAGTCACTGAACTCATCTGCCATGCACTCAGCAGTATTTCTCCTTAAACATGTTATCCAAAATGAAGAGATTAGATATATTTTGGAACACACTCAAAATGTTGTCATTCTTTTTCCTTAGACTAGGTATATATTCAGTCTGAATTCTCTCTCCCAGCCAATAAGCATTTATACACTGATTTTCATATTCTGCTAAATGGAAAAAACATTTGCTCAGAACCTGCAGATAGACTACTGTCTTCTGGCTGTGTAAATACTAGTGAATCTGAAGAGATAAAACATTCATGGATTAAATAATTTCCTCACACGAATAGTTCTTTATTCTCCATGCATGCATTAGAATTTTCCTGTTGACATGCAGTTCTTTCATCTGCCCTACAAGTTTCTTTGGAACTATGGACTAATGTTTGACATGCTTCTGATTTGTCATCAGACATCACTTTATGAAAAGTTGAAGTCTGAGCAGCCTCCAACGGGTTTTAGCCTCTACTTGATACACTCCAGAATGTTGCTCTGTGTACCTGTGAATGTAAAATATGCAGTAGTAGTACTGTAGTTCCTTCTCATGCTGTGTGGTGCCTGTCTCTACCACTACAACATATTGGACAACAAGGCTCCAATTTATAACATTGAAATTAAAGGTAGTAATAAGTAAAGGTAAAGGTCACCCTTACTCGAAAGCTAGTCGTATCCAACTCTAGGGTTCAGTGTTCATCTCTGTTTATTGCCAAAGAGCCAGTGCTGCCTGGATCTGCAGATGTTTCTGTGGTCATCTGGCAGGCATGACTAGACAACCTGCCAATCTTCCAGTTGTCAAGTTCAACATCTTAGCAACTAAGCCACCACAGTAACAATGCAAACATATTTAAAATCTGCATATTTCTGATCAACAATTAAAAAGATCTGCATTAAAATTGTATTGTATATGTTAATTCGGAGGTACTGTATAAATGCAAATCTATAAAGAGTTTCTAAAATGTACATCTAAGTATTGTATAACACTTATGATGAAGTGGATGTCTCAAATGTAGTTTGATGAAGTGGATTGATGAAGCTCACATTTAAATACAGTAGTCTTTAAGGTGCCACAATGCTTGTTGTATTTTTTTGGTGTGTTGTTTTGTTTATTCTCTGATAAGTATAACACATTTCACTGTAATGGAGAAGGCTATGACTAGGTGAGCTGCTTGTTTGGTCTTCTGTTGTTCAGGTGCTAACATTATTGATAAACAACTCCAAGGCCTCTGCTTTGCATTCGAATACTATAGTTCTTTCTAATCTTCAGTCTGGGTTTATGTCAGATAATACTTCAGTGTGATATAGTCATTCAAGTATTGGACTAAGACTCAGACACCCACTCACCCATGAAACACACTGAGTATCCTTGGACCATTACAGTTTCTTAGCCTGACTTATTCCACAGAATCATTGCAAGGATTAAGTAGGAAGAATGAGAAATGTCATGTGCATTGCCTTCAGCACAGTGGAAAAAGAGTGAGATATAAATTTAACAATTAAATAATATTAAATTAATGTATATATCACATGGTTACAGGTACTGTCATAATGAGTACCAGTACTTCAAAATGTTCCATTACTGTTCCATCACCCTGAAGTAACTGGTAAAGGAAGCATTCAATACAGTTAATCAACACAAGCCTTGCCCAAGTGGGTAACAGCCCACCCGTGCTCAGCTTGTGTCACCCACCTGGGCAAGGATTGGCTTTGGCGACAATCCTCTCCCTGTGCGGGGGGGGGGGGATTGTCACCCAAGCCAAACCGACTTGTGGAGGAGGATTGTTGCCAAAGCCAATCCTTGCCCAGCTGGGCGATTGCGCGCCCAGGCAAGGCTCGGCTTGGCTGAAATCACCCCCCGGGGGGTGATTTCGGCCAAGGTGAGCCTTGCCTGGGTGCACAATCACACACAGGTAGGGCCTGGAGAAGAGGTACTCGCTGGTGCACGACAAGGCGCGCCACCGGGTACCTCTTCTTGCCACCCGACTCTACCCTTAGTGCTTGCTAAGGGTCGGGTCGGGTGGCGAGAAGAGGTGCCCGCTGGGGCATGACAAGGTGCAACACCGGGTGCCTCTTCTCGCCACCCGACCGGACCCTTAGCATGGGCTAAGGTTCGGGTGGCAAGAAGAGGCGCCTGCTGGTGCACGACAAGGCACGCCACTGGGCGCCTCTTCTCACCACTGGACCCGGCCCTTAGCAAGCACTAAGGGTTGGATCGGGTGGTAAGAAGAGGTGGCCATTGGCGTGCGACAAGGTGCGTGAGCGGACGCCTCTTCGCGCCACCCTACTGGACTCTTAGCACTTGCTAAGGGTCCAGTAGGCTTCTTCTGATCCCCAGCTGGGCTGGGCTGGGATTCGGAAGAAGCCTACTGGACCTTTAGGGTCCAGTAGGGTGGTGAGAAGAGGCACCCGGTCGCACGCCTTGTTGCGCACCAGCGGGCGCTTCTTCTCCTGTGTTCGAAGCTTCTTCTCCTGTGGGCTGCGCTAGGCTTCTTCCGAACCCCGTGCAGGCTGTGTTCGAAGCCTAGTGGCACCCAGGGTAGCTAGCCTGGGCGCCACTAGGCTTCGAACACAGCCTGGATGGGGTTTGGAAGAACCCCATCCGGGCTGTGAATGACTTCAGGAACAAACCGCTTGGTTTGCCCCCGAAGTCAAGCTGACCCTAGGCTAGCAATTGCTAGCCTAGGGTCAGTTCAGCGCGGTTTGTCCCTGATGTCAGGGCTTTTTTTTTTTAGCATTGTTTGATGCATGCATCAGACAACACTAAAAATCAGATAACGTCATGACTTGTGGAACCAAGTCATAACATTATCTGATGTTCTAGTGTACCACAAAGTTGGAACCGATTTACAGCAATCCTGTAACCCGGCATCCTGGGCCCCGCCCCTGGCTGGGACAGAAAAGGCTGCAATGGCAGCGGGAGGCAGGACGCAGCCCCCGAACTTTATCTGTGGCTGGGGCGGAGAAGCAGCTGCAACTGTGGGCGCCAGGACCCCGCCACCACCGGCACCCTGGGCCACACCACTGGCCGAGACAGAAAAGGCCGTGATGGTGGCATCCCTGGACTTTATCTGCAGCCGGGGCAGAGGGGCTGCTGCAGTATTGTATATCATATGTTGTCTTTGTAGGATGTATATACGTATATTGTATTGCTATGCTGTTTTTGTTTAATTATTGCATATATTGTATTGCTGTGTATATTGTATAATTGTTGTGAGCCGCCCTGAATTGGGTTTCCTGATTGGGTGGCATATAAATAGGAAAATTAAATTAAATCAATCCTTCTATGGCTTTAAAGGTAAATATGTGCCTCAGATCCCCCAGCTCAAATCCAGGAAGAGCTTTATGAAAAGAACAAACAAATTTAGAAGATGGAGGAAAAAGATACTGTAACTGGACAAGGAATAACATTAAAGGAGGATGTGGCTGGGGAATTCGGCCTTCTCTAGGTTATTTGGAGGACTCTGAATAGGCTGAGAGTTGGAGTCCCTAAATGCAATGTGTGAATGGGGAGAGATACAGAATCCGGCTCATTTGTTGGTCTGCCTATCACTACCAGAAGCATGTACTGATGACGATTTAATTTTGGTCAACGACAAAGCCAAGAAAATGGATTCATTTTGGCAGTCCAAAGTTTGATCTGGACACGAAAGAAGAAGAAAAAAGATGAGCCTCACTACTTCCTCATCCCCAAGGAGCTTCTATGGCTGAGCAGGGATTAAAACCCAAGTTTCTTGGATCCTAGGTCCGTCATTCTGTCCATCATTGGGTATCCCTAAATAGAATGGCACAAAATAACAATTCATGGTATTAATTTGCTTAAAGCCACTTCTGCTTTTTCACTCCGAGATAGAAGAATGAGCTGCAAACAAATGGGGCTGTTTTGTGCATGTATCTAACTAAAAGGCTAATTAAAAAAGAATCTTTTCCTGTGACCTACAATAACCCGATGGGCAGTGGAGAAAATGTAGAAAACTAGCTACTTGTGATTGCGGATGTGTATGTAACACAGGGGTAGAATGGCACATACTAGGGTTTTTCAACCTTGCCCCCAGGCGCTCTTGGACTTCAATTCCCAGAAGACTTGATCAGCAGGTGTGCTGACTTGGGCTTCTGCTAATTGAGGTCCAAGAACGCCTGGGGGCCCAAAGTTGAGAAACACATTGTCTACTTTCACACAACATGGTCAGTAAATGCTAGGTCTGAAGGGGAAACTTGTGACCTAAAAATTGCTATCCCTTTTAAATGTGGCGATGCATTTTAAAATTAAAAGGTTCATCTGCTGGCGGAGCACCCACCACCACCACCACCACCACCACAGAGATTTTAATTTCAAACAAAACCAAGACTGGTTTATTGACAAAAATAGCATCTAAGCAACAGAGGCCCCCACTGCTAGATAAAGAGCTATATCTAGCCCATTTTGTCTGCTAGAAAAATCTATGTGATGAGCTTCCCTAAGAAAAATTTGATGGGAGAGCTTCCTTGCCCCCCAAATGTTCTGCCAATTACTATGAGAAACATGTACCATTTGAGGAAAGTGGCTTCATTTTGGCAGTCCAGGGTTAGAGCGGGACAGGAAAGAAAAGAATCTCCTCCGACTGCACATGAGTTGACACTTTTTATTGGAACTTCCCTCACAGAACTATGAGAAAGAAAGTTATCAAGTCTGAGGAATGATTTCTAGCCTCGCTTTCTCCAGTATATAATGGATACTGGTTTTCTTCACACAGGCGGGATGAAAGCAAGCGAAGCTCCGACGAGGCCCGCCTAACTTCCTCCTCGCAGCCGGCCTCCCCCACCCGCCGCCGGGCCTTCCTCCTCTTCTTCCTCCTCCTCCTCCTCCCTCCACCGAAGCGAGGAGGAGGAGGCCGATCCCGCCTTCAGCCCGGGCGGGGTGGCGTTTCTTTCTTTCCGTTTACTCACAACTCTCACGAAATGACATTTTAAGTAATTCCGAGCGCGGTTGTGGCGGGAGGGAAGGAAGCGAAGCCCAGTTCTCGGCCTCCGTCCGCCGCCGCCTGGGTTCCCCTTCTTCTGCCTCAAGATGGCCGGGTCGTTGTCTACGCCCGCCGCCCCAACCCCCTTAAACCGCCTCGCCGAGCCCCTGCTGAGGAAACTCAGCGAGTCCCTGGACCGGGCAAAGGCTCCGGGCAAAGGATGGAGAGACTTGGCGCAACTCGCGGGGAGTCGAGGAGGAGGGGTCAGGCTGAGGTGAGGGGGCCGAGTAGGGGGGGGGGGAACGGCTATTTATTATATGAGGTATATAGATGTGACTCGGGTTGCACGAAAATACAAGTTTGCCCTCAGGGAAACGTATTAAAGGTGGATCCTGAGCTTTTTGAGGGGAACACTAAGGGGGAAAATGGGACACTTTCGAGTTTCACAGGTCTCCCCGTCGTTTTGGCCACAGCAGAGATGGTGGCGGTTTAAGAGTGATGTTGTGTATGTGTGTTTGTCTTTCGGGTTTCACAGGTCCCATCGTTTTGGCCACAGCAGAAACATTGGCGGCTTTCATAAGAGTGATGGTGTAGCTCATATAGTCAGAGTGTGTGTGTGACTTTCAGGTTTCACAGGTCTCAGCGTCTTGGCTGCAGCAGAGATGGTGGCAAGAGGATATACTTAACACCCTGTAGAGTTCAGTTTTTTGAAGTAGTAGAGCTGTGTTAGTCCATGCAAGCATATCAGAGAGTAAACTAAACAAAAAGACCAAAAGATGTTGTGATTCCTTAAAGGCTAACTGCTGTATTTGTAATGTGAGCTTTCGTAGATCAAACTTGATCAGACTTAAGAGCGAGACTTCATGGCATATTTATACATATCAGCCTCACAGCAAATTTGAATACCAGTCAGGGATGTTCTGTTATTACTCGCTGTAAAAAGCCACACTGATTTGTAAATGTATCTCTTATGCTAGCCAACTGTTGTGTACCTCCGTACCTGATGTCTATAAATTGATGCCATGAAGGTGGCTTCGTTTTGGCAGTATCACGTCTGGCCTAGACTTGGAAGAAGACTCTCTAATATGCTCATTTTGTGTGTTTGCTTGTGTTACCCAACAGGTTTGAACAGGCAAGAGGAAGTACAGTACTTCACCCACTGCATAGTTCCAAGTGTAGAGTTGTAAGATATAGTGATGGTTATCAAGTTACATAGCTTTAGAAGGAGGCATGACAAATTCTTGGCAAAATAAGGCTCTGGATGGTGATTAGTGTGTTAGTGGGGTGCACAAAAAAGCCTCCTATAGAAAATTGTGGTATTTTTTAACCACATTCAGGCGTACCCTGGTAATGGCAACCTTGTGTTGCCAGCTAATCTTTTTCACACTAGGTCTGGTGAAAGAAACTGCAAAATGAATTCCCCAAAGGTGGCTTCTTTTTGGCAGTAGACATGGAAGAAGAAGTGTATTGGTCTATGCTTGCTTCTCAGGTATAAGGCGGAGATGTGTTTGTCTAGATCAGAGGTGCCCAAACTAAGGCCTGGGGGCTGGGTGCGGCCCCTGATGCCAATTCACCCAGCCTGCAAAGCCCTTGTCGCTCCTGGAAGCGGAAGTAAAACACGCCTGTACGGGCACATTTTACTTCTGCTTTCAGGAGCGATGAGGGCTTTGTGGGCCGGATGAATTGGCGTTGGGGGCTGCACCCGACCCCCGGGCCTTAGTGACTGGCTCCCTGAACCACATGATTGGCCCACGACCAAAAAAATTTGGGCACCCCTGGTCTAGATAGATTGAGGAACTGATCAGAAACACTCCTTGTGCTTGTAAAGACTGATTAGAATAGTATGGTAGGTTAAAAACAACACCATAACCATACATTCCTGATTTAAAGGCTACATGCTTCCCAGCCATTGGGAACAGCCCTACAAGAGAACAATACCTGTCGTGTCTTGCACATGAGCTTTCCAAAGACATCTGCTTGGCTTCTGGGGAAAATAAAATTAAATTTTTAAATAGAACTTTAACTTGATCCCTCCAAGAAGGCTTTGCATTTTCTGTAATTTCCTCTACTCCTGAAAATGTACAGTATATAAATTCAACAGGTGAAGAACTGAACAGTGAAAATCTGATGCTTTCAGCCTCTTGTGTGCTCTCAAAGTTTACATTTGCTAAATGCCTTCTATTTAAGTATGTCTAGGGTTTGATACATGTACTATTTGTGTGAGTGTATGTGGTATAAACTGAGTTCTTGCGGCCACTTGGTATATCAACAGGATTTGCAGGGGTTTTGCACTGTGACTGCATGTTTGTGGTCTACACTTTAATTCTCAGCTTGGATGGTGAAATATATTGGGCATCTGGAATACAGTAAAACTTTGCATAAAGAGCACCTCGCTTAGAGAGTAACTCACTTAAAGAGCAGAATTTTCTCGCTTCGCTTAACAAATAAAACCAACCAAAAACTCACTTAACAAATAAATTGGGTTTCACAAATCTCCCCGCCAAAAGTCACAATTGGTCACTTACAATGGTGTTTCGCTTAAAGAGCAAACTCACTTAAAGAGCAATCCCGTGGAATGCATTATGCTCTTTAAGCAAGGTAACACTGTACTTTCTTAAGCAATGTACTGTATTTATAAGGTCTAATATATCCAGAGGAGGACAAACAGGATGATAAAAGATCCCAACACCAGTGTCTATTAGGAACAATTGACAGAGCTGGTTGTTTAGCCTGAAGAAGATTGAGTGGCAATATAATAGCCATCTTCAAATATATAAGTGGCTTTCACATGAAAGATGGGCACACTAATTTTCTGTAAGTCCAGAAAGTAGGAATCAAAGTAATGGATTTAAATTCAAAGAAAGGAAATTTTGCCTAAATATTAGCAAGAATTTCTCAACAATAAGTGCTGTTGGACAGTGAAATGGATTGCCTTGTTAGGGCGTCTTTCTTCAGTGACCCCTTCCTACTCTACAGTTCTATGATTCTCCTGTTTAATTACTTTTGTGAACCTGATGTACACTTTGTCTCTCTGTTCAGCTAACTAGTGTCCTCCTGGAGGGAGGTAGTGCTGCCAGGTTTTGCACAATATAAGATTCACTCTTGCCTGCTTCAGCAACATTACCTGTCAGTAGAGGTGGTTTGTCTTCCTGTCTCGACAAGAGTTGTTACTTGGGCATAGCCAAGTAGCTGATTCATAAACACCGAGAGTGGACTCCCTCCAAACCTGAATATTTCTCTTATTTTCTGCATACTAAAATGGGTGAATCACCTCCAGGTGATTTGGACTGTAATATCCATGGCCCTTTACCATTGGTAATGCAGACTAGGTCATCTGGGAATTAATGTTAAAATATCTGAAGCAGCCAAAGATTTCTCACTCCTACTATAAAATATGTCACATATAAAATTAAAACTCCCTGAGTTTTAATGGAGGGGAGGAAATATATTCCCTATCAGATATTTGGAAAATTGTGCCCTGCACAAAGTGCTAAAAAAACCATGGTGATAACATCCATCCTCAAATCTCTGTGCACAGTAGTACACACATTTATTATCATCCCTTGAGAATGCTTTCTGATTTTTTACAGCAGGATTAGGAAATGCATCAGGTTCTCCTGTTATCTTCAACTGATTGGGTAGCTTAGTGAATCAGAGTACTGTATTTGGCTGTGAGGGTGAGAATTTGATTCTCACTGTGCCTGTCAGGTGAAGACCCAGTCTTTATAGCCTTGGGAAAACTACAGAGTCCGATAAAGCCACCAGAAGAAGTTACTTGTACTTTATCCCTAAGAAAATCTGATCGGTATTTCTGTACAACTGAACTGATTTGATGGCATGCAATATCTATCAATAAACACATAGTAGATAGCACTATAACATTTACCACAAGTTATTATTGTCTAATCATCTCAGATTTTCCAACAAGTAATAGTAGTTTCAAAAGGAGTGAAAACTTATTAAAAATGGAAGCTTTGCACTATTTTAATGGAAATTTCATTGTTTTAGACCTGCACTGTTATATTAAACAAAAATGCTAACAGTAAAGGGATACAATAACACAGGTTGAGCCATGCAATCACAATGGTGATGACACTGAGCAAATCTCAGATAAATGTTATATTATACAGTGGGTCTAGCTACTAAAATCCCCATGGAAACAGGTGTATCTGTGTTTTGTTTTACTTTTTTTATTACACTTTTTATTCATTTCTGTCTCTCCTGTCACCTTCACTCAAAACCTGGGCAAGTGGCTTTCTCTTTCTAATTCACTCTTAGTTTCATTGCTGTTTCAAACCACTCCCAATGGAAGCCTGTGGAGAGGCTTCTGAGCCGTTTTCAGGTTCCCTGCTTCATTGATTTAAATGGGTTTTTTTTTCTTGCTTTTGTGAGTCCTTTTAAAATGTGTTTATTTAATGAATGGAGTCTCATGTTTATTTACATATGAGTGTTTATCATGGATGCGTGTGGTGATTCTGTGGACATAAGCCTAGTGGTTAGGGGCTTTTTGGGGATAAAAAAACATTTAACAAAAATAAAGGGGAAAATGTTATATTCTGCTAACATCTAGATCAGGAGTGCCCAAACTTTTTGGGCCATGGCCGATCATGTGGTTCAGGGAGCTGGTCACTAAGGCCTGGGGGCCAGGTGTGGGCCCCCCGATGCCAATTCATCTGGCCTGCGAAGCCCTTGTCGCTCCTGGAAGCGGAAGTAAAATGCGCCCGTACGGGTGTGTTTTACTTCTGCTTCCAGGAGTGACGAGGGCTTCATGGGCGGGATGAATTGGCATCGGGGGCCACTCCCGGGCCTTAGTTTGGGCACCACTGATCTAGATAAATATTTCCCAACCTTTGGTTTTTGGACTTCAATTTCCAGAAGCCTAAGTCAATTCCCCCAAAGCACTGATCAGCCAATGTACTGACTTAAGCTTCTGGGAATTGAAGTCCCTCTGTGGGCCCTGGGCCCCACATTGGGAACCACTGCTCTAGATTTAAGTCAAATTGTGTATCACTGTAAATAGAGAACAAAATTTACTTGATTTGTCATATAGAAATGTCCACAGTATGAAGGTTATCTTGGAAAACTCTTTAATATAAAGGGATGAGATATATCGTGTGGACAACTTTTTTTATTTCTCATAATTACCATGATATTTATACTAATATGTTGTAATTCTCTGTAGTTCTCTTGAATTGGAACAATGTTCTCTCCAAGTATTGGAACCTGAAGGAAGTCCAAGCAGAAGTCTCCTCCAACTAATGGGTGAAAGAGGTTGTACTGTGCTGGAGTTGACAGAATTGTTACAGACCATGGAACATACTGAAGCTCTCCAGTATCTCAATCCTCCAAGTGAGATTTTATTTCTCATAATATTCCACTTCTTTATTACTTTTCCAAAATATTTTCTTAAAGTGGACTATACTAGCCTCCTCCAACCTGGTGTGCCCCAGTGAAGCTGGACAGTGGAAGATTCAGGACTGATAAAATAGAGCACTTTTTCGCAAAGTGTGTCCTTAAACTGTATAGTTTACTTCCACAAGAAGTAACTATGGCTACCAATTTAGCAGTCTTTAAGAAAGAGATTAGATGAATTTGTAGCCAATAGAGCAATTAATGCCTACTACCAGTATAGATACACTAGTACCTCGGATAACGTTAAGACTTGGTTCCACAAGTCTTAACGTTATTCGGTTTTTAACATTGTGCGATGCATTAATCGCACAACATTTTAAAAAAAGCCCTGTTCCCTTTCCAAAGAGGAAAGGGAACGAGGGCGATCCACCTGCCTCTTTGGAAAAGGCAGCAGGGATTCCATGCATGGAATTCCTGCTGCCCTTTCCAAAGGGGCAGGTGGATTGAGCCAAGCACCGCTTGGGCTGAGGAGAGAACAGGCGCGGGCGCCGGTTCTCCCCCCCAGCTGATGATTGCACACTGTAATCACCGCTTGGGTTGGGGGGGAGAATGGGTGCGTGCGCCTGTTCAAACCCCAACCTAGCTGGTGATCGCATGTTGCGATCACCGCTTGGGTTGGGGGGAAGAACGGGTGCATGCGTTGGTTCAACTCCCAACCTAGCTGGCATTCGCACTCTTGCCCGTTCTTCCCCCCAACCCAAGCAGTGATTGCAGCAGAGACCTCTACCCCAAAGCCCACAGGGCTGGTCTCCAGCCCTGCAGGCTTTGATGCAGAGATCAACATTGGGGAATTTGAGGCAAACATTTGCATCGTACAACGTTATCTTAACATTGTGCAATGCAAATGTTTGCCTCAAATTCCCCAATGTTATCTGATTTTACCATTATCCAAGGTACCACTGTAGTTTTATATCGAAGCCATTGTGCTCTTGTGTATTATTTGCTGCCAAGTGTCAGATAGCCCAAATAATATAGTCAGAAATCAAATTGACTTTGCTCTTATAAACAGACAGTTTCATAACAGCATCTTGTCAGCAAAGACCTATCCTGTTAGTGAAACAAATACTAAGCTTTTAAAATGGTATGCTATATTTAATTATTAAACATTTTGTGTAACTGAATTAATCTTTTACATTAAAAATTAGTGGTATAGTGCCTTCTGTTTCTCTGTCTTTTTTCTTTTTCTTTTTTACAGATGTAAAGTTAGTTTTAGAACCCGAATCTCAGGCAGTGTTATCTGGCCAAATGGTGAAGCTGAGCTGCTGGGCATCTGGTTATCCACTTCTACAGTATCAGTGGTTTAAAGGAGACAAAATGGTAAGAAAAATTTATAAAGATCTGGGGGAAGGGAGAACATTTTAAAGCAGAATATGAACTAAAATGGAACCTTCCAAAACATGAACATTCTTATATTGAATTAAAGATGCACTTTATTTCTTCTTCTTCACACTTGATATTGACAATATAACGCTGATGCATGAGTAGCTGCTTTATGCTGAGTCAGATGATTGGTACAAAATTTTTAGTTCTAATTGGCAATGACTGTCCAGAGTTCCAAGGAAGATTGTTTTTTCGGAGATCTCTCATAGCCTCTCATGCAATATATAGATGTTCTAATACTTTTTAACTTTGAAAATCAGACAAGATCTGTGTGGTCAGGGAGGTATACTGGTCGCTATGAACAGAAACCTTGTCAGCTTTATGAGAGATCCTAGGCTCCCTCCCATAGACAAAACTTTAATGCTGAAACTTATGCTCTCAGGGAAAAAATGCTTTAAAGTAATTTTAAAAACCAGTCATTTTATCTCTAAAACATTTTTGTTTCTAATACGTATTTGACAACCATGTAAAATACTGTAGGTGTTAACATTATGGTGCTTCTCTGATCTCTACCTGAAATTGCTAGTCTATTGAGTAGTGTAATTTTTTTTAATTCTCCAGTCCTCAGACTTCTAGCTATTTTGAAAATGTGATGGTTATAAAAGTATTTTTAAAACATGGTTTAAAAGTAAAGAATGGTTGCTTGTTAGTTGATTAGTAACTTGACATCCCAATCCCATAAACTCATCAGAATGGCTTCAAGGTCCTTAGATCTAGCTCCCTGGATAGTTCCATGTCATTTCAGGAAGATAAAACTTAAAAGTAATTACAGTGCATTCACCATGATCAAAAATTTTGATTGCTGTAATGTTAAAGATACTATTATTCTACTTTGAGTGTTGTTATAACCATTTCCTCTTTCCCTTCTTCAAGCTCTGTTGCGCAATGACATGATTACCCCATTTGTAGATCTTTATGAAGACAGCAGTTATTAAAAGTGGTGACAAGATCAGTTTAAATTAATATAGATCTTAAGGTGATTTGCTAAAGCTCTTTTTTACTATTTCTGAAGATTCTATAAAGAATACCAGTGAATATAACTAAAAGAAAACACTGTTTTTCAACCAGTATCCTAGCTTTGTAAACAAATTTTGTGGAATTCTTGCTAAGTAATAGATAGCTGCCAATTTTTTCATGTATTTTACTTGATCATTACAAATAATAGAAAACATCAAAAATATCCTGAAATAGCTTGACCCTAAATTAAAAGGAATGTAGATATTGTTATATTTATATCATTCTTAAACTAGATGTCAGGAGTGGGTAATCCAGCACATCACTTCGTAGGATCAGGCAAGGCACCAGTGCACCTTCACCAAATGTATTATTAATAGCTGTGATATTTTACTGATGGGGAAAATATGATTTATCTAATGGTGACTAAGAAAGGTGTGTCTGATCAAGTGTAAAACATGAGTCCATTTCATATCCACTATTTGTTTACCATTAGAATTGTGAGTTTCAGAGGATAAACAATATTTCTGCATTAAATCCAATGTTAATCCTATGTAAAATAGATCCAGTGAAGTCAATGGATCATTTATGACTAAGAAATCCTATACCAGTGATGGTGAACCTATGGCATGCATGCCAGAGAGGGCACTCGCAGCCCTCTCTGTTGGCATGCACACCATCATTTTCTCCCTCTCCCAGCATATGATAAATAAATAAATCCCCCCAGCACAGAGTTCGCCTTGTCCTTCTGTCCAGCAGCCCAATGGGAGTGGTTCCTCCCTCTTCCAACACAGAGATTGCTCTGCCCAGCAACCCAATGGGTGAGCTTCCTCCCCCGCTCCAAACAAAGTCCACCCTGCCCCTCTGTTTGGGCACTTGGTCTATAGAAGGTTCGCCATCATAGTCCTATATATTTCAGTTACTGTACTTTATTTTAGGCCAGAGTGCCATTGGATTTAGGCCACTTTTTTTAAACATTTGCTTTGTTTGTGAAAACCTGTGCCTTTGACTATCATTTTGGTCTGCTGTAACTGCATTAAGTTGCAGTACCCAAGATTGCTATAAAAACTGCAGCTCATAACTTTTGACTATTGTAACATGGTAGATAAAGTGTTGGACCTGAATTGAGGAAATATTCCTTCAGAACCTTGAGCAAGTTGTTGCCTCCTGGTTTACTTGTTTGTTTGTGGTGACTAAATGGGACAATTTATTAGGTGTCAACAATTTTTGTGGGAGGAAAAATTCTTCTGTCAAGGGAGATACAAGGTTCTTGCTCAGGAAACAATACAAATGTATGAAATTAATTTGAACAACTTGAGTACAGTCAAACCTCGCATAAAGAGTGCCTCGCTTAAAGAGTGCCTTGCTCAAAGAGCAGATTTTTATCTGAATGTTTGCTTTGCTTAACAAATGAAACCAACCAAAAACTCGCTTAACAAATAAATCGGGGTTTGCAATCCCCACCCACCCACCAGAAGTCACAACTGGTCACTTACAATGGTGTGTCACTTGAAGAGCAAACTGAGGACGGTATAAAAATGTGAACAAATAAATAAATAAACTCACTTAAAAAGCAATCCTGTGGAACACCTTATGCTCTTTAAGCGAGGTACAACTGTATTTTGAAATGTTTATTATTTTAAGCTGTTACAGTCAAGTAGGTAGTGCGTTTGTAGTTCATTTTGTTTTTAGTAATCACAATTTGTTCTAAGCTATCATTTTTCATTGATCTCACTGAAGATTCCACATGGGATTTCCCCAGAACTGGTGTTTAACCAGGTGAATTCAGATGATGCTGGGTTCTACATATGCCGAGTGAACAGTGACTTTTCATATACATTCAGCCGATGGGCAGAGCTAGATGTTTTGAATATAGAGGGATCTTATCAAGGTGAGTTACAAAAGATTTGCAGAGTGGGATTGACAAACTGGCAGATTTTGAGAAAAATATAATGATTTGTAAGCTTTAATGTAATCAACGCAGTCTGCAGTAATGATAATAATAATAATTTTGTGTCAGAAATCCTTCTGGGTTGAAAGGATTTTTTTCTGGAAAACTCCGTTCAGGGGACACCTGAATGAGGCTCCTTTCATGTCCCTGAGAGCTAGGACAGACAGGGGCTCATTCTGTCATGCAGTACTCAGGTCTGGAACTGCCATCTTGCCAGCCTTCCAGCTAACAAGGCGAATTTCTTAACCACTGAGCCACTGCAGCCCTTTGCAGTAATGATAATGCTTTGAGACCCATCTAGCAGATTGTTTGTAGGTGTTCCATGTTAGAAATCTTTTTGTCAAGATCATGAGTATAATGATTGTAAAAAATTGACTTAAACTGGAGAGCTGGTGGTGGTAGAGAGCTTCCCCCATCTTTTATTGTCCCTGCTGGTAGGTAATCCTTTGTTTTGCATGCCTTCTTGTCCAACAAAAGATTCTAACCAGCATAGCATCCATTTTCTTTTTAGTTTGATCCTGCTTTTGTTATACTCAGAATGAAATCACCAAATGTATTATCCTTGTTGTTGTTTCCACTCATATCACCCATAGAGCACTGGCTGCAGGGTTCACAGTGTAGTTAGCATTTTGTCCCCCCTACCCCACAACAAGTTGGGTATTCATTTTACCAACCTTGGAAGGATGAAAGGCTGAGTTAATCTTGATCCTTTTGGGATTTAATTCAGTTTGTGAGCAGAGTTTCGACTACAGTTCTGTATCTTAACACTGCACCATGGGGGCTCTTACTTTTGATGGTATATCATGTCAAGTTAAGCTCATCATAGACGGTGTCTGCTATGTGCTAGGTTGTGCAGCTTAGTATACAACAGATAATATCTACATCCATTTCTTATTTTTAGTTTTTAATGTTTCTAATTTCTACTATTTAAATCCAACACTTGAAGACATTTAATGTCCTGGACAAACACAACTTTTGCTAGAAAAATGTGTGTTTGTTACATGTGTCAGTTGCTGCACACTGTTAAACGGTGTCTGCCAGTTCTATGTGACCTATAAAAGGAAAATCTAGGGGAGTGGGAAGACCAGAGAGCTTCAAGGTATGCAGTGCATGTTGTTGTTGGACTTTTAATCCTATTTCTCTGGCAGGTTAAGTAGCAACTGTCACAAGTGTCTGGGTTGTTTAAATCTTTTAATCGATACAGACTGTTGTGATTGACTGCAACAACTGAGTTAAAAACATCTGACAGATCCTTCCAGACAGCCTGCTTTAATTGTACGTGTACATTCTCTGGTGTCGTTACCTCCCATAAGTGCATAAAATCCTGCTAGGATATTCTTGTGCCCGAGAAGCAGTTAGTCTCCGTGGCACAGTTTTTCCTATTGTTTGAGTACACTTGGCAACATTCATTAATTGATGTCAAGTTTCAAAAACAATGGTGGGGAGTACATTTAGAGAACTACTGGAATATTAGAACCAGATCTGATACTAAGTCTTCCAGAAACATTCATCGGGCTGAGCAAGGCTGAGCTTGAGAGAATTGGCAGGAGAAACAGAAAAGCCAAAAACAAACAAACCCCATCCTGACTGGAAATTCAAAAGCTTGCCTGTTGTTAACTTTTAATGGTCCATGAAAGATATTATCCACCCTTGTTTTGGAATTTGTGCAAGGACCACATAGCTTTCTTTAAAAGTGTTCTTTTTCAAATGTTACTTAGTACAAGGCAAAAGATTGTGCTGAAGGCAAGCATAATTTCTTTGTGCCTTATAAAATGAAGATCATTGTAAGGAAATAGTGTTGTAATGAAGGTCTGAAGATAGTTTCATGGTGCAAAGCTCAGTCTTCCCCCGGTGAGAAGGACTGACATTTTTATTACTAGCTGGCTGACCACACATGTGTAATAATCACATGCTTCATACAGGCGAAATGGCATATTGTGAAAACATATGGCATGATACATTCAGCTGAGTTTATTTTATTTAGTCCTCTTTCAAAAGGAAAGGAGATAGTAAAGTTTTCTTACTGTCAGTGGTACTTAGATCTTTATTGAAAAACAATGTATCTGTTTTTATGCTGATTACCTTTGGTAATGTGTCAATTTTCATAGGAAGCAAAATTCAGTGAGCCTTCCAGAATTCCCTGGGGTATAAATAAGTCAAAACCCATAAACTTAATAGTAAAGGTAAAGGTCGCCCTTGCTTGAAAGCCAGTCATATCTGATTCTAGGGTTCAGTGCTCGTCTGTTTACAGCCAAACAGCCAGCACGGTCTGTGTCTGCAGATGTTTCCATAGACATGTGGCAGGCATGACTAAACATTGGAGTGCACTGAATGCTCTTTACCTTCCTACTGGAGTGGTACCTATTTATCTATTTGCAGTTTATTGCTTTCGAACTGCTAGGTTGGCAGGAGCTGGGACAGAGAGAGGAGCTCACTCCTTTGTGCAGCACTCGGGTCTCAAACTGCTGACCTTCCAGTCATCAAGTTCAGTTCCTTAACTACTAAGCCACCACAGTCCCAAGAGACATACATTTAAATATGCTAATACATTACAGTAAAACCTCGGATAATGCTAAGACTTGGTTCCATGTTAAAATCGTATGGGATGGATCGGATAACGTTAAAGCTCCATAGAGATACATTGTAACTGCACAGGCTTTAGCGGTTGTTATCCGAACTATCTCATAGGACCTTAACGCTATTTGATCCAATCCTCCTCTCCAGATTACATAACGTTATGCGATTTTAGCGTTATCCGAGGTAAACGTTATCCGAGGTATTACTGTATTATTTATTTATTTCATTTATGACCCACCCTCATCCGAAGACTCAGGACGGCTTAGAACTAAAAACAATTAAAACACATTATTACAACAAGTTAAAAAATTAGATTAAAAAGTTAAAAACAACCAGGAAAGAGGTGGGGTATTCAAAAGAGCCAGGTGGCCGAGCTGACCGTCTGACCCGCACCCCACACATGCCCCACCAGCCAGGTCTTCACTCCTTTCCTAAAGGACAACAACTCTGTCTGGAGACGCAACTCCATTGGCAGGAGGTTCCACAGGGTGGGAGCAGACATAGAAAGCCTCTCTAGATGATGGTATGACCAGAAGTATCCTGGCCCACTACCATGTAGGGCTTTAAAGGTAATAATCAGCACCTTGAATTGCACTTGGAGGCATACTGGGAGCCGGTGCAGCTCTCGGATAAGTGGTGAGGCAAAAGCATAACGTCCGCACCCCATCACAACTCAAGCAGCTGCATTCTGGACCAGCTGAAGCCTCCAAATGGTCGCCAAGGGGAGCCCCATGTAGAGTGCATTACAGTAATCAAGTCTGGAGGTGACCAAAGCATGTGTGATCATGTGTGTTCAGAAACATTTGAGAAAGTAGGCTGTTCTTTCTTCTTCAAAGTAACAGGAGAATCCTTCCTGTATGCCTCTTTTAGATGAAATCTTTCCATTCACTCTAAGCTCCCCCCCCCCCGGTGCTGATGTGATATGTATATGTTTGAGAGTCCAAGCCTATTGGAAAATTGACTGGGGAAGGCGAAGTCTATGTGTGGTTATTGGAAAGGAGCCTATCTTACCACCCTGCTTGCTGCAAAGTGTGAACAGCTCAGTTTTATATTTATGTTTGCTAATAATTGCCTCCTTTCACCTTCAGTAGCCAAACAATCTCAAATTTGTTTATGTCTCCAATCTAAGGAAATACTCGTGGTCTGTCTGAGAAGAAAGTTCATATTTGTATCCATCCACAATCCCAAAATGTGACTGTAGGAGAAATGTTGGTTCTACAGTGTGGAGCTATAGGTATCCCTATCCCTCAGTACCAGTGGTACAAAAATGGATCTCCACTACTTAATGGCAATAAAAAAATCTATACAGTAAGTCTTGTTTTTATTTTAGCTGTACTAATGAATTCATTAATAATCATAATGACCTGTTAAATTAATTCCAACTTTTAACAGCCCCTTCCAGTTGAAATGTTTGAAGTGGTAGCCGTGTTAGTCTGTGCAGGCATATAAGAGAGTAAACAAAACAGCAAAAAAAAATGAGAGAGAGAGAGAGAACATATTGTAGCACCTTAAAGACAAACTCCTCTAAGTATAGAATACTCAGAAGTGGTTTGCCATTTCCTCTTTTTGAGGGCACTTTGTTGTTGTTCAGTCACACAGTCAATTCAGATCCTTTGCGACCCTATGAACCATTGCCCACCAGGCACCTCTGTCTTTCACCATCCTCCTCAGCCTGCCCATCTTTGTGCCCATTGGATCTACAATGGACTGTGCAAATTATCTAGGGCTACATAGGTTTGCTTTTCTCCCAGGGGGCATAATGGGGAATTAAACGCCCAACTTTTCCCTCTGCAGGCAGCCTTAACTCAGTGAGCTATCAAGAAATCTGGCTGGGGCAGGGAGGAATTAGGTATCATTTTGTTGTACTTTATAGAAACTATCTTTTTTTAAACTTAGTGCTCTATCATTAGGATGCAGCAAATGTCTGCATTAATCTTCTTGGAGCACTGTACTCTGAAGTGGATTTATTTGTATCCTATTTTTAAAAGTATTAACAGGGATAGTAAAAGGAAGGCATAAAAGGTTTTAATTGTTTATACCTGCTGCAAATTTGGTGCAAAATTAAATTGATCTGGCCAACATAATGATATCTAGTAATTTATTATTAGTGTCACAAAGTATTTTTTAAGGTTTAGATCTTTAATTTCATATAACACAGAAGGTTGTGTTTTCCTTTTGGACTTTTACAGTGGATTCGTGTGATACTTGTGAGAGGAACAGTTCAGGAAAGGAGCAGGAAGAATTCAGAATCTGCAGAGCAGTGGTTATCTTTAAAAACTGATTCATGGAGATAAATGGGAAAACATACACTAATTATTTGATGTTCAGATATAACTTTTCTCCTTGATACTGTATCTTGCTTTGTTTATGGAAAGATTTGTTTTATATGAAAGCATATAGAATCATTCAAAACCTTTTGTCTGAATTGTTACAACTCAAACAAAGGTTTAATAATTCCCTGAATTAAATTATTTGGATTTGGGCTTATAGAATTTAGGACTTTAAACTCAGTTTTTCACAGTTCTTAGACAATCTGAGATTTTGTTAATCTCTGTTCAAATCTTTATTCATTAGTTTCTGTGTGCTTGATATCAGTGAAATAATGGAGAAATATTTTCAATATTTTCAATTTTATTCCATTGGAAAATGTTTTATATTATTCAAGGTACCCTGCGTGGACATTGAGCATCAAGGAACATATTGGTGCCATGTAAACAATGGGCAGGACAATCAAGAAAGTAAGAAGATACAGGTCATTATAGGTAAGAAGTCTTTTCATGACCTTAAGCAGAATGTGGTTTATTCTTCAGTGTAGGATATATATAGACAACAATTATTACTAATGAGAAACTGAATCAAATATTGTTCATTTTACATTTATTTATAGGATTACTAGTGTTTCTTTCTGTGTATTTCAAAAACTTGATCAAAATAACCCTTTTAAGTTCTATACTGATTCTGGACATCAGTATAGTAATCAATTGTGTGCCATCAGGTCAATTCTGATATATGGTCATCTGTTCAGGGTTTTCTAAACAGAGAATAAACAGAAGTGGTTTACCATTCCCATCTGGGGACAACCTGGGACTGTACTGTTATCTGCGGTCTTAGATATCCATGGTAGGCATTGGAACATTTCCCTTGTGGATATAGAGGCAACCTGTATGTGTTTGTACCTCCAGTCTGTGAAAAGGAATAGGACTGTAAAGTAAAGTTACACAGAAATGTGGTAAACATAAAATTTAGTTGATTCTCTGATGAGGGGTTTTTCACATTTCAGTGTAATCTCATTCCCTGACCAAATAAGATCTTGAGTTTCAAAAGAAGGTGGGAAGGGGGAATTGCTGAACAGCAGGAAGCCCTTTGTTTGATTACTTGGGAGAGAAAATCCAAACAATGCCCACACTGGTGGAATTTAAAACCTACACTCCTGATCTGTGTTTTGGAACCCATTTTAAAAAAATAGACAGGACATGGACATCTGCCTTAAGTTTTGGAACTTTCACACACCCACACCCACTCTTGGCAATATATTGATATATAGCCTGATAAAGACTAATATTAAGTCCAAAGTTAACAATTTCTTATTTGTAATAATATTTTTTATTGCTGCCTTTGATTTTTGAAAAGGAAACCTGACTGGGACTTTTTTACTTTTACATATTAATTTTTCATAAATTTTCGCTAAAAGGCTTTTCTTAAAGTTACCTGTGAATTTTAAAGGTAAGAATAGCACTAATTGCTACGCAGACTGGTGGCTCTGGCTCTCAAATTTAGAAAAGAATTACTCTTGCTTTTCTATTTTACTTAATAGCCCATTCAACAAATGTCTGTTTTGCCCTTGAACTCAGTTGGCAATCAAATTCTATTAGAAGGGCGACCCTCCAGAATATTAAATAATAACTAAGTATAGAAGCCTGCGGAAAATATTTACTGCTATGTTTCAGTTTCACAGTAACTAGGTTATGATCTATGAGTAGTGGAGTAGCTAAAAACTACCACAACATTGTGGTTACATCAATAGTGAACGTTTCAACTATGTTGCCATGTCATAACAAATTACCTTGTATTGCTTCCTTTCAAGATTTTTAATATCTCCATTCATAACATGTGAGCAAAAGTCTTATCTCTCTTTTGTTTGCATCATTTGTCATAAATAAAATCAAGGTCTTCATTCCATCATTCTTTTTTCTTTCCCTTGACACTGAAGGTGGAAAATCTATTGCAGTAGAATGCACTGAAGGTAAAGTTAATGAGATGCTTTAGAACTTATCAACAAATCCTGCATGCTGAGATTTTAGATGATTCTGGAATCGATCTTTAAATTACAGTTTTGTTTTCTAACGGCCCAGTGTCTATACTGCATGCTTATGTAACTTTATATTTAAGATTATGTATAAACTACAGTACTCATTTGTTCTTTGCATCTTCCACTAATGATACATAATAAATCATCTTCTCTCAATAAGCAGCTGCTTTGTCTATATATTATACTTAAGAGAGTACCAATAGCACATGACCATTAATCATTATCTTCTTTTAGTTTTCTGTTATATGTAACAAAATCCAACTCTGTAGGCTTTTGTAACAGATGTGTGTTCTCTCTTCTGTTTCAGAGGACTTAAGTACTCTTGGAAAGCCAGGTAAGTACAATCTATTTTTCACTTACAAGCTGTCCAGGGTCTTTTTTGCCTAAGAACCAATTTGCTTCCATTCTTTCCCAGCCTGTAAAATATACCAACTTTTTAAAAAGTAGTTTTATTACTATCAACATGTCCTCAAAACTGTCCCACAGCATTTTGTATATGTTAGAAACACAACATTTTAAAGCACTTAAAAGGTAAAGAGGGGCAGAACAAGGAACTAACTGTTCTTTTGTTGTTCAGTCGCACAGTCGATTCTGACCCTATGGACCACTGTCCGCCAGGCACTCCTGTCCTCCACCATCCCCCTCAACTCGTTCAGCTCTGTGCCCATTGTGTCCACAATACTATCTAGCCATCTCATTTTTGGCTGCCCCTTCTTCTTTTGCCCTCAACCTTTCCAAGTATCAAGGCTTTCTCAAGCGAGTCTTCTCTTCTCATTTGATGTCCAAAGTACCTTAGTTTCATCTTTACTATTTGCCCTTCTAAGGAGCAGTCAGGGTTGATTTCTTCTAAGATTGACCTATTTGTTCTCCTTGCTGTCCAGGGGACTCTCAAAACTCTCCTCCAACTGCCTTCATCTCTAGCTTTTTCTTCTATTCTTCACAATTGCATTCTGCTTATTTCTTGATTACCTGGAGACTCCTGTCCCCATTGATCAAGAACTGTTCAGTTATGGACTTCAATCCTGGAATGTCCAGGTTAAATTCTTGCATTCTTCTATCTGAACAAAGAGGAATGGGGTGGGGGTGGGGGCAAAAAGAGAAGTTACATGTGCCCTGTTTGGAAAAATCATAAACTGCTGGATTTGTGTTTGTCATTTCAGTACTGTCTGTTGTCAGTCCAGAACTTTGATCAGTGTCTTGTTTAATGCACATTATTCATAATTAATTCATTCTATCAAATAGGAGAGAAAGATGAATGAAATAGAATACGTATATTTCTTTGCAGATTATTCAAGAGCTAGCATGAACCTACAATCTAGATTTGAAGAATCGTGTGTAATATAAAAGCACATATGATTCTATGATGTAAACCATCAGGTGTTTGGTAAATCCATAGTATCATATAATGATTGCATTAGAGATTGTGCCAAGAATTTTATTACTTAAAATGTCTGTTTAAAAGTCATGTCAGTCCTCTTCTGGCTGCAGGGGTACATACTTGCTTCTTGCCAAGTATTATTGCTATTGCTACTGTAGGCTTCAAAGTATTCTGACATACTATAAGAAACAAGGTTTCTCTAGCTGGGTGCTTTGCAGATATGCTGGCTAGGCATGATGGGATCTGAGGTTCAGGATACTTGTAGGCAGAGGTTAGGAAGGCAGAGAGATACAAGGTGTTCCCTACATAGTGATACACACAAAAGTAACAGTCACAGTTCACTGTTTGTGTCTTAACACTGAAAACAGTTCAGTGAGATCTTTTCATACAGTAGTCATGCAATCTTTCATTCAGAAAAGCTGAAGAGCTCACATCTTTGAAGAGTTAAGCTACTTCATCTCTGGGAATCACATTTAATTTCTGTGGAAGGTGAACTGGACGTGGGTTGTTGGTAATTTGCATACTTAGACATTTGGCAAATATATAAGATATTTTCATGATTGATGGTCATCACAGAGTGAATGGCAGGTGCCTTCTTTTTCCATGTCTAGGCCAGACATGAAAGTACCAAAATGAAGGCACCTTTTAGTAAGCTCGTTCTGCAGTTCCTTTCGCCTGACCTAGTGTGAGAAATATTAGCCAGCAACACAAGGTTGACATCACCAGGGTACACCTGATTGTGGTTCAGAAATATCACATTCTTCAAGGAGGCTCTTTCTGTGTCCCCTAGCAGGTGCCTGATCAATCAACATAATATACCTTATGTCAGTGTTTCCCAAACTATGTTCTGCAGTACACTGGTGTTCCATAGAAGGTCAATAAGTGTTCCGTGAAAAAATATGAAATTCTGGTAAAACTCATTGGCAAATGTGTAATGCTGCAAAGTTTGTTTTGCATCCATCCTTCCGATGTGATGCATTACTTTGCAAGAGGTTTGTTTTGCAACCATTTGCAAATCAGTAAGGGCTGGCTTCATAGCAAGTTAGAATAACAGCTGGGGATTTTCCATTTTCAGTTGTGAAAAGCTACAACGTCTAGAACCTTTAAGTGTGTTACATTAAAGCCATTCTGTAAAACTGAAATTTTTAGGGCAGTCCAGTGGAGTGCACAGAACAGTGTGGGTTTTCTAAATGGTACAGAAAACTGGCAGTGAGCATCTTAAATTAACAGTCTTTACCAATATGGCTATTTAGTCAGGATGATCTGATAAATATCCATTTTCCTGGACATTCCTTATAACGATAGGATGTATTCACAGTAAGAGAAACAAGCTCTCATCCTGGGGCAAGGTGATGTCTATGTTTGAATATTGCAAAGAAATGGCTCTCTTAATTTGCAACTCTTATGAGGCATTTTTGTGGAGAAGTCAGAAATTTGAATTGTATGCAATGGTGTATAAAAGTGCAGGAGAAGGTGTAATAGTCTTATCCATTGCTTTGCCTGGGTAGAAGAAAGAGGCGACTTGAGTGATAAAAACTTGTTACTTGTCTCAGCAAAATAGATACATTTCATTTACAACAGCTGGAAAATTGTCTATTTCTAAAATACAACTTTACTGATTTCAAATAGTCTTTTTGCAATTTAATTTCATGTAGGCCATCAGGAACTTGAGAACAATAAACTGTTTTCTTTAAAACTCTGTTCCTAACTTGTTTTCCAACATGGTTGCTTAGTTAGAGCAATGACTTAATTTTTTTAGACTAGTGAAAATATTTTGATTTATATTTAGTTAAACAGTCCCCAAATAACAAGATCCATCAGTCATACAGATATCTCTTTGCGCTCTGCAGTTTCTAAAACCTGTTCCAGTGGGCAACCTTTCAGAATAGTTTGGAGTAGAGGTGGCAGAGGGCTACAGTGGGGAATTGTGTTAATGGAAAATTGATGAGTGAGTAGGAGGACTGCTGAATGCCTCTTTGTATCAAGGCAGGCTGCTGACTTTTTAAAAGGAGATGATTGTAAAACTTCTCTTGAAAAAGCATTTCTTAGGCCCCGCTATATTAAATAATTATTAATTTGTCTCCAGTATTCCATTTTGGGGCAAGGTATTAGAGCATGTAGTGTCTCCTCTCAATTCCAAGGGTTCCAGGAGGAAATGGATTATCTAGAGACATTTCAGTTTGGCGTCAAGCCTGGATATGGGACAGAAATAGCTTTGGGCATCTTGGTGGGTGAACTGTGCTGGAAATGACAGGGGAGTATGTCCCAGTTGGTTCTAGTGAGCCTATCAGTGGTTTTCAGTATCTTTAATCTGGTGTATTGTGATGGGACGGGACTTGGAGGCACTGTTTTCCATTGGCTATGGAATAACATCAGGAGATAGAACTGATGGACTCCTTTTCTACACCCTGGCAATCTCTCAGGGTTCTGGTATGTTCTCTATGTCAGGATTTCTCAACTTTGGGGCCTCCAGATATTCTTGGACTTCAATCCCAGAAGCCCTAATCAGCAGGAATGCTGACTTGGGTTTCTGTTAATTAAAGTCAAAGGACACAAGGGGACCCAAAGTTGAGAAACCCTGCTCTATGCTATTTAAGATATATATGAAACCAGTAGAAGAGATTTTTGGAATTCCGAGTCAGCAGTATGGATGCAGATGATGCTCAACATTTATTTCTCTTATCTTGATCACTTAAGGCAGCTGTTCTAAACCAGTGTCTGCTGTTTGTAATGGACTAGATTACTAGATGAGGGCGAACAGATTTAAACCTAATCCAGAAGAGAAAGAGGTACTTCTAACCAATAGAAATGCAGATCAGGGACTAGGAGTTCACAATGTGCTGGATGGTGTTACACTTCCCTTGAAAACTCAGGCTTTCAGCTTGAGACCTCTCCTGAACTCATCCCAGAATGTGGCTGCTCAAGTCTCAGATGTAGCCAAGGGTGCATTTACATAGCTGAAGCTGGCGTGCCAGCTGTGCCCATTCTTGGAGATTCCTGATTTGGGTAAATTTGCACATACCTTAGTTTGAGCGCCCATCTCTGTTCCAGCACTTGGGGACGGGAAAAGAGCCTCATTTGGGCATTCCCTGAGCGGAGTTTCTTCCGTAATAATCCTTTCAACCCAGAATAATAATAATAATAATAATAATAATAATAATAATAATAATAATAATAATAATAATAATAATAATAATAATAATAATAATAATAATAATCATCATTATTATTATTATTATTATTATTATTATTATTATTATTATTATTATTATTATTATTATTATTATTATTATTATTATTATTATTATTATTATTATTATTATTATTATTATTTCTTAGTTGTATCCCTTAATGCATTCTACATGGGCTTCCTTGGAAATGGTCTCTGGTTCAAAATGCTGCAATCAGGCTGGTTAGAGTGCATGTAACTCCACTATTATACCTCCACTGGCTGCTGGTCTGTTTCCAAGCTAATTCAAAGTGATAGTTATGACCTATAAACCCTATGGTTTGGATCCAACAGCTCTGAAGGACAACTTCATCCCATATGAACCTTCTTAGCTCTTCAGATCTCATGCACACTTTGTGATGACATAAGAATGAGTTTTCTTTGTGACTGCTCCTAGATGGTGGAATGCCAGCCCTCAAGATACTAAGGTGGTCCTTGCCCTCTTGTCCTTCCAGCAACAAGTGAATGAAGAACATGTTTTAGGCAAGCTTTTAATAGCTAGTTGGACAATGTTGTTGTTGTTCAGTCGCACAGTTGATTCCAACGCGACCCCATGGACAATGGACAGTTTTAATTTTGGATGCTGCATATTTTATTATATTAAAAGATGCTCTTTTTAACAGTTTTATGTTTTTTAACAGTTTTCATTACCCCCCACAGTTTGAGCAGAAGCCCCTCTCTCCCCAAACTGACTTGCAGTACCTTTAAAATAATCCTGAATTCTGAGAATAATGTCCCTTCTTGTTTTAAACATTCTACTATCATCCCAGTCCACAAGAAGCATTTTATCAGTGGGCTGACTGACTTTGGACCTGTTGCTTTGACATCTGTGGCTATGAAAATTTTTGAAAGGCTGGTATTGGCCCATTTGAAAGATATTATTGATCCATTGTGGAATCCTTTGCAGTTTGCCTATTGATTAAACAGGTCTACAGATGATGCTGTTAATATGGCATTGTATTATATTTTACAACACTTTTATTTCCTGGGGACTTACACACAGGTTATTTTAGTGGATTTCAGCTCAGCGTTTAATATTATAATTCAAGATATTCTTTATTTTAAATTGACCCTGCTCATTTTGCCTGCCTATATTTGTAAGTGGATAATTATTATAATCTTTTGACAAACAGGATGTAGCTGTTAAGGGTAGGAAATTTTACATCTAGTATTTGGACAATTAGTACAGGTGCTCCTCATGGTTGTGTGCTTTCACCACTGCTTTCCCCCTTTATATTAATGACTATACCTCTAGAGTTCTTCTGCCAAAGTTTTGAAGTTTGCAGATGACACAACTGTCATTAGTTTCATTTGAGACAATAATAATACCAGTAATTTTGTGTCAGAAATTATTCTGGGTTGAAAGGATTTTTGCAGGAGAAACTCTGCTCAGGGAACACACAGATGAGGCTCCTTTCATGTCCCCAACAGCTGGGACAGAGACAGGCGCTCAATCTGTCATACAGTACCTGGGTTTTGAACTGTTGACTTGCCGGCCTTCCAGCTAACAAGGCAAGCTTCTTAACCACTGAGCTGACAGTGATGAATCTGCATATAGATGGGAGGTTGAACAGCTAGTTCTATGGTGCTATCATAACAAGTTGGAACTGAATATGCTTAAAACCTTTACCTATACTAAAACCACTAGATTTAGGGATGGCCTTGACATTACTTTCCTCATGCCATTATGCAGCTGAACACATAGTTCTCAACTTTTTAAAGCCAGGGGCCAGGTCATGCTCACTCAGACAGCTTTGGGGGCTGGACGGCCATTTTACTCTTCCTCCACCATGGCACTTCCTGATGTGGTGAAGGCAGTGGGGGCCACATAAAATGGTGCCATGGGCCACATTTGGTCCCCAGGCCACAGGTTGAGAATCCCTGATTTATAGGATATAAAGAATAATTTTAACAACTTTTTTTTTTAAAAAAAATCTGTTTGTTATACTACTGTTAGGAAATCTGTTTCATGTTATGTTACTATTTGTTGGTTTTGATCAGTCAGCAAACTGTGAACTTTGATTTTGTCACACTCCTGTGACTCCCAAGTAGGGCCTTGGCCTACAAATTGGCCAGAATACACCTGAGGCTAAACAATCCAGGATTTTGCTTGCCTTCTTACAGATCCTGACCTGAGTCAGGCAGTTAGAAAGGTAGCTGGTAAAAAATTAAACAACTCCAGTCCTTCATTGAAAAGGATGTTGTATTTTAGCAAAAGCTAAATACAAAGTTTCAGGAAGCAGAAATAATTCTAGGCAAATGGAACATCCTCAGTTCATAAAGCACATTGAAAACAATGAATGCCTTTCTAAGTTTGGAAGCGGGGGGGGGGGCTCTTCTAGTTCAAAAGAAAGACTACATGTTTGCTGAGTTCAAAGAACTCCAAAGAACTACTTAAGAAGAATGGTGAAAATAATAAAGAGACTATTCCTTTATCTCCCCCTTCTTTTATCCTCTCAGATAATTTGGCCCTTCCTCTGAAGGGTTTTAGCCAATCACTACACAGTACTCCGTGTCCGTTAAAAATTACGTTTCATTTCCCCACAGAACACAAGATTGTTTTGTCTGGCACACAATTTTTGCCCAGTGACAACCCAGAATGCATCATGGCCACCCCCTTTGGTGAACAACACAAAAAAAATTCTACATTACATATTTTAAAAAAACCATAAGCCTGGATTTCTATCCACGACAGATACTGAAGTTAAATTCTTTGTGTTTTTGTCACACATAATAAACTTTCTAAAGAAATGTTCTTCTGCATACAGAATGTTTTGAAACTATGTTATAAATATTTTTCTTTTTGCAAAAAAAACCCCCCAAAACAAATAAATTTAGAATATAAGTAAGACTGAAGGGTCCAAATTGGAGAACTTTTAAAATAACTTTAATGTTTATAAATTATGTTGTGAGCAATTATTCATTCTTTTAAAAAAACCTTTTATTTTAAAAATGCAGATAATGAAGAACTGTCACCTGAAAGGCACTCTGGTGAGTAGTTTAATACTTCTCTAGAAACCAGATAAGTTAAATAAAACCATATCCTTTGAAAATCAACAAGCATTTAGTGATTAATTGTGCACTACTTTGATGGCACATGGTTTGATTCACCTTAGTATTGTTTTGACTACTCCTTGCTAACTCTTCTCTATTTTCCTTGAATGGTGAGATAAGCTATATATTTCGATGGACATATATTTTTTAAAACTAGAATGTTTTAGTACCCCTTTGGTGCCCAGTGAATGGTGAAACATTCCCATAGCTGCATATTTTCATAATGAACCAGTATCTAATCCAAATCTTTGTTGGATTGGCATGATCTTTCTGATGCTATATAAACTTATGTGTGTATAGTTTGGAATGCTACCTGACCTGTTTTGTATCTATGCATTGGGTGCAGTAGTAAATTTACTCCCAAAATATGTTTTTTGATTATTTAAGACAGTGGTACATTCATAATTTTTGACTATACAGTACAGTATCAGTAAAAGATAATTGTGAAGGTCTAAAACAAGGATGGCCAAACTTTTCACACCATGGGCCTGACCATGTGCCCTGGACAGCTGATCAGGCCGATCACATGGTTCCTCCCACCAGAAGCGGAAATAAAACATGCATGTGCAAACACTGCCATAAAACACGTCCACTGCTGTGGTAAACACATTTACAGCAGCTGCGGGTGCATTTATGGCAGTGTTTGCACATGTGTGGATGCGTTTGCACATGCACGGGGTATGGGTGAGTTTGAAATTGCTTCGGGTGTGTCCGCTTCTGGTAGCGGTAAGGGCGCCACGAGCTGGATGATTTGGCACCACAGCCTGGTTCCCACCCATGAGCAGGAGTTTGGCCTCCCCTGGTCTAAAATGATGCTTCCATGCACTAGTGAGTTTAATGCTTTGTTTTAATGACTAAGTATCTCATAGTTTTCATTTAATGTCTATATTAGGTAACATAATTTCTTTCAGACACGGTTAATTTCTTGCTTCATTGCCCAGTGACTTGGCCTCACGTTGAGGGCATTTGAACCCATTCTGGGAAAGGTTCCACTGGAACCAGATCCTTTCCATGGCAAATAATATTCTTTTTAAAATAGATTGGAGTATAGACTCAAACAACAAAAGGTCAGTTCCTTCTGACAGTACAGCAACATGATGATTGGTTCCCTGGTGATGAAAGGTCAGTGCAGTGGGAAGTGTGCTATACTTGTGGTGCTGCTTCTATTACATTGGCAAATGTACCTATAGAAATGAATGGATGTGTCTCAATTTTCTATTATACAACAAACATTAGTATTTTATCAGTTTCCCCTTCCTTCTCCTAACACATGTTCTACAAGTTAATCCGAGCTGGTCTGGGACATTCTGTTGGTTAATTGGACATTCCACATGTTAATTGGACATTCCACATCAGCCTAGTTGATGGGCATCAAAACTGCATTGCAGGCTCCTTCATTTCTGGTCAAGCTGTTTGCTAATCTGAAAGAAAGGGGACAGAGTCTACCCTTAAATAGCTTCCTACAGATTAAGTCTTAGTTATTTCACAGTCTGTATAACTCAGCAATTCATGTGATAAGTATATTTTTATATTTTTATTTTTATTACATTTTTATTATCCCCATCTGGGATATTTCCCACTCTGGCTGGTGTAAAAATGATTATTTCTATTTCATGCTCTCCTAGGGCTGTTTTGTACAATGCACACTTTCTACATGGGGATTTCTTAATGTAAAGCAGTGTGGTGCCTTTGTTTTCAACATTATGCTTATGACTTGCTATGAGCACACTGTGAAAATAACGCCCTATGTGGCATAATATTTATTTTGTTTTGTTATTGCAGCAGTGGACAAAGTTGCTCTGCTGATGGGCAACATGAACTACTGTAATCACCCCAAGCTAAAGGCTCCACTAGTGGATGTTTATGAGTTGACCAACTTGCTGAGACAGCTGGACTTCAAAGTGGTTTCCTTACTGGATCTTACTGAACCTGAGATGCGGAATGCAGTAGATGAATTCTTACTACTTCTGGACAAAGGAGTATATGGTAAAAGTGATCAGCACAAAAGCAATTGAATTGAATTTCTGTTTGACTGTCAGAATGCACTTTCTAGATGTATTTCTTCCAAATGCCTTTTTGGTGTATAATTTTGTTGTTGTTCAGTCACACGGTTGATTCCGGCCCTTTGCGACCCTATGGACCATTGTCTGCCAGGCACCATCCTCCTCAACCTGCCCAGCTCTGTGCCCATTGCGTCTACAATACGATCTAGCCATCACATTTTTGGCCACCCCCTTCTTGTTTTGCCCTCCACCTTTCCCAGCATCAAGGCTTTCTCAAGTGCATTCTCTTCTCATTTGATGTCCAAAGTACTTCAACTTTACTATTTGACCTTCTACGGAGCAGTCAGGTTTGATTTCTTCTAAGATCGATCTATTTGTTCTCCTCGCTGTCCAGGGGACTCTCAAAACTCCTCCAACACCACATTTCAAAGGCATCTATTCTTCTGCACTCAGCTTTCCTTATGGTACATAATTAGCAAACCCGATCTCCCAGGTTTGTGTAGAGATTATTTTTCATTTGAATGTAGGGCCTGAAAAACTGAAATATGTGCTAACGTTACATTTAATTATAGTCATATTTTCAAAGAAGCAGGTTCCAGGCATTTGGGACATTGCAAAGCTGTCAAGCCTAACTGCTTTCTTGTTTTACATTGGTCCAAAACATGACTGATACTGGAGACACATTCTTGGCAAACATTGGCTATCTAGCCCCTTGATGTCTGTTTTCCCTGGTGTTTTCCAGGCCTTCTCTCTGAGGATTAAGAAGAGGTGTCAGGGATCATACAGCCAGTGAGCTTTGACCAACTTGTGAAAATGCAGTATATAAGATTGTCTTACGATGAGTCTGTTTTGCCATGTATTATCTGCTATTCAGCTGCAGTGCTCTTGTCTTTCCTGACATTTATCCTTTAATTCAGGGGCAAGTAATCTCTAGAGGTCCAGTATACAACCATTCATGAATCTTGGAGGGTGCTGTAGAAAACCCATTTTTCTTGATGATACAGGAGACTAATTTAAAAAAGGTTTGGTGTAGAATTGCTCCTGCATGCCCTATGGAGAGTACAAGGTGGCTTTTTTAGGAAACATTTTGTGGTGTACTTGAGGATCCCAGGATCCTACTTTGGAGATCTTTCTGTGCAGTGAACCTGGGCCTTTGTATAAAGCTCATGTACTTATCTCCCTGTCCCTTCTGTTAGCCTTCTCCTGTTTACTTCCTCAGGATAACAAGCTTTGTCTTGATGCTCACCGACATTTACTTTTCATAAAGGCTTCCACTGTAGGTATTTGAAAGGGGATAGATGGAGGAGGTAACTTTGCACATAAAGTGTTACATAAAGTGGACAAGTGGGGACAAACAGTGATGTCTCTGCCATAGGTGCAAGGACAAAGTGACGTTATTGTATAATGCAACTTTCCCATTTTTTTATAAGTAATGCTTAGCTTATTTGTTGCTGGACTGCCTGACCTGGCATTCAGCATACCTTTTTCCTCTTTTGAGCCTGAACCAAGAGCCACAGAGATCGGAAGATTTATTGGAAGCAGCACAAGCTCTCTCAGACTTTTTGACGCCAGTTTGATTTGCCAGCCTCTTTTATAGTGGCAGTTTATTGGGCACATTTACTGCTGCACACAATCGGGCTTGGAGACGTATGTGGCATTCAGGTTTTTGCTTTATTGCTTTCTCTTCCCCCCCTCTGTGATAGAGAGAATTCCAAATGATGACATGTAAGCATTTCAAAAAAGAATTCAAACGTTATTTCCACATTTAAAATTGCAGCAACACAGCTATGTTTGCTGTTATGGACATTTCCAAGGTTTTAAAAAATCTGCTGTTATCTTACCCTGAGAATTTTTGATTATTTGTAAACTAACTAAAGAACTTCTCCCCACAAACACTAGTTGCTATAGAGTTTCTGTAGTACAGTATATGATAGTACAGTAATTGCATGATATGTTTCACAGCTAATGTTTATCTGGGAATTTCTTTATTTAGAAATTATTCTTCAGCTATTTAAAAATGTAACTGAGTAGTTTTTTTATGGATTCCTTGGATTTTATTGCACATTGAAAACCTAAGCCAAAATGCTGCTTCTTTTTCCTATTCAAATAAGTACAGAAGTCTAAGGGTACCAAATGTGTAAGGGTTATTTGTTCCTTTACAAAAGGAAGCAGATATTAGAGAAGCATTTGTCATGTCCATGTGTTGGGCTACAATTCCCATCATTTCCAGGCAGCATGCTGTCCAACACATCTGGAGAACAGAAAAGTTGGAGGTAGGGAAGACTGTATATGAATTCTTTGCAAGCAGTAGTTCCTTTGAGCTCCTGTGATGGCATTTCAGGACAGGAGTCTGTTATCTGTGAATATGTGATGAGCTGTATCCTCAGTCTTGCATCTGTACTATCATTTTGGAAAGATGCCCATTGACTTTGCCAAAATTCCCCAGTTACAGTTTTATAGCCCAGAATAGATTTTGATTGCTTGTTATATTGTCTTACTGTGTTAGCTTGCCCTTGTGATTGTATTACATTTGTCACTGCCTTGGGGTCCTTTGATATGCATTTATAAATATGTAATGGTTAAAATCCTGTTGCATAACCTATGCCTCCAGAAGACTGATGATGTCATTAGTAGGGAGTGGTTTTTGGTAATTAAAATCCTCCTACTTCTGCCCTGCGGCTTTCCCAACTCCAGTGTAGTTGCATTGTATGAAAGCCATGGAAGCCCCAGGACAGAAGGAGGAAATATGTAATTGCTGAAAATTGGTACTTCCAGATAACATTACTGCCAGTGGGAATTTTGCAGTAATCAACGACTTCCTCCTTCTGTCCTATAGCTTCCACAACTTCCATATGATGACAGGAATTTTTACATGGGAGTTGAAAATTACATGGGAAGTAGGAAGTTTTTAATTACTGAAACTCACTGCCCGGCTTTGATGTCATCACCCTTCCACAGAGGTAAGTAATGCCATTAAATGTATTTAAAAGTGTTTCTGGGTAATGCCTTTTGAATGCTGTGGAGAAAGTGAAATATGCTGTCTAGAGCTAAATTGCTAGCAGATAAATTTGTGCAATGACAGGGGTCCCAGGGATTTCACACAAGACCATCCAAGGGCTGCAAGCAGGCCATATACTGTATTTCTTATAGTCTTTTAGATACTCAGGATGCCATCATGTAAATTCTTTACTGCCAAGAAAATGTTATTTCAAAATATACTCATAATTTCAGTGTGATAGGTGTTATAGGTGGAGGGCAAAAGAAGAACGGGGCGGAGGAGAAGGAAATGGCTAGATGGTATTCTAGACGCAATGGGCACAGAGCTGGGCGGGTTGAGGAGGATGGTGGAGGACAGAGGTGCCTGGCGGACAGTGGTCCATAGGGTCACAAAGGGTTGGAACCGACTTTGCGACTGAACAACAGCAACAAGATGTGTGTACTACTTTTAATTCAACACAGTAAATATGCTGCTGACAAATTCCTTATGGCAGCAAATATGACATAAGTATATTGTGGGAAGAGCTAGGTGAAGCCACACAAGCTTTCCCCATTTCTGGCAGATATGGTTGTAAGAATAAAACCGCATTGTCCATATTGCCTGCTTGCTTGTTAGGTTTGCTGTTCAAATTAAGTTAATGCTTTTGCTTCATGTAACTGCTAAGCGTTATTTTGACTGTGTGTTTTGTTTCTTCTCAGGCTTATTATACTATGCTGGCCATGGTTATGAGAACTATGGTAACAGCTTTATGGTTCCTATAGATGCCCCCAATCCCTACCGAGCTGCAAACTGCCTCTGTGTGCAAAACGTTCTCAAACTAATGCAGGAAAAGAATACCGGCCTTAATGTTTTTTTACTAGATATGTGCAGGAAAAGGTATGAAAGCACTCTCATCGCTTTAAAAATAATTCCCTTGTGAGAATCAGTTTTGATGACTGCAGAAACCCATTGTACCACTGAGTGATGAACTCTTACTAATTCAGCTAGTTTGGTAGAAGTGCCATATAACCTTTTAGTCTTTGTAAGAATTTTCTCACGCAACTTAAAGAGTTCAGAGTAAAGGCAAAAGGGTGGGAAGTCGGGGAGGAGATGCAGTACACTTCCTGTTCAGCCATCTTGACTGCTGGATCAATCTGTGGGAGCTGGGAAAACCAAATAAATATTTCTATCCAGGCAACGTTGATTCAAATACAAATTATTTTATTCATGCCCAGACAATCTGACAGGACTAAAGAGCAGATCTGTTTGGATTACCACATCATGCAAGTAGAGGTGGGTTGTTTGCACAGAACACTGAAAGCCACTTTCCAAGAGATGAAAACTTGATATTGTATTGTCAGGGAAGATATAATGACAGACTCATTTTGTTGCTGCTGCTGCTGCTATTATTGCTGATGTCTTGTCACTTTGTTGCCCCAAACTACCCCTCCATTTATCCCTCCTGATCACTAGTAAAATTTGCCACAGAGAGCAGTAATAATTTAAAGGGGTGGTGGTGAGACAATTTCGGGCTATCTGCCTTTCAGAGAGTTGTAACATTATTGCCACTGTTAGCAGTTTTACAACTTTGTATAGGCTGAAAGAGCATATAGCCGTGATGGTGAACCTTGGCACTCCAGATATTCTTGGACTTCAATTCCCAGAATCCCAAGCCCCTGTGAATCCATGTGAATGGGTTTGCTGCGATTCATCCGGCCCGTGCTGTGCCGCCCTCATGACTCCTGGAAGCGGAAGTAAAACGCCCATGCACAGGTGCATTTTACTTCCTCTTCCAGGAGCGACGAGGGCGGCGCGGCACGGGCCGGATGAATCGCAGCAAATCCATTCGCATGGATTCACGGGGGCTTGGATTTCTGGGAATTGAAGTCCAAGAACATCTGGAGTGCCAAGGTACGCCATCATGGGCATATGGTGGCCCTTTCCAGATTGTTTTAGGTACAAAGTACCATTCTCACTCCCTATCTCTGGGTTTATGTAGCTTGCCAAGACGATACAAGATGGCTGTTGATCTTCAAGGCATTGTGGGGATTTGAACTTTCTAGCCAGCTTTCTGTATTAACTCTCAAGAAATAACAGCAGGCATGCTAAAAGACTGTGAAGAGCCCAAAAATAAAATTGCTTACATACTGTTTTTGTTTTGAACCTTGTATTTGTTGAAGGAATGAATATGACAATACCATTCTCATCTTGGAGTCTCTGAAGGTGACCGCTAACATTGTCTTTGGATATGCCACGTAAGGATAATTATTTATATTTTGTGCATTTACTTCTTTTTTTCTTTAAAAAAAAAACAGGAAGGAAAGTGCAAAAGCTTATTCTGGCTATCTAAACAAAAAACCCTCCTTTAATAGAATTGGATGATAATCTGCTTTTTGTCCAAGCAGACTTATACATAGCCGTGAGCTTTTTTGGCTTCACTAAAATGTATAGTTATATTTTAAAATCAGATAGTTTTCTTCATAGTTATCACTAAAATGGGGAAAGTCAAAATGTGGCCTTCCAGATGTTGTTTGGCTGCAGCCTCCATCAGCACTGGGGAGCACATCCCACAGTGAAAAGTGCTAGGCACTGCACTTCTAACATCTGTTGTGCTATAATCTGTACATTCTTGATTTAAATTTTGTAAATCAGAATTTCTTTCTGATTTAGATATTGATAGGATTTCTTTCAAACATAAAGAGATCATTCAACCTTCTTTGGTTCTGTATGTGTGTGCATGCGCACTTCCCTTTCTTTTCTTCACTATAGGAGAAAGTGAAGAATGAATTGAGTTGTACCAAGGTTGAGTACATAACTTTTCCCACCTGAATCTACTTCTAAAGTCAGATTGGGTCTATTCTTCTTCTGTGTCTAGGCCAAACGTGAAACTGCTAAAATGAAGCCACCGAACTGGGTGTACCCTGGTAACGACAATCTTGTGTTGCTGGCTAATCTTTCTCACACTAGGTCAGGGGAAAGGAACTGCAGAATGAACTCATCAAAAGGTGGCTTCATTTTGGCAGTTTCACATCTGTTCTAGACACGGAAGAAGAAGTGTACAGATTTGTCAGCAGATTCTAAAAAATCTAGATCTTAACATACAAAAACAGAGATCTTGAATTAGAATGCAAATAGAAATGTCTCATATAAATATTTAATTATATATATATATAGCTGTGTCATTTGAACTATTCAAAATCAGCATATTTGTATTTGATCTGCTGTACTGTACATATACCCTTCCATCCACCTGAGGTCCTTTTTCTGTCATTAACATATTTTAAAGGTGTCAAGGAGCTGAAGCTTTTGAGATTCAGCAGTCTGGATTAGCCAATGGGATTTTTATGAAGTTTCTGAAGGAACGTTTGTTAGAGGATAAGAAGATTACAGTGCTGCTGGATGGTGTGGCAGAAGGTGAGAGAAGCATTTTTAATTCACAAATCAACTTATCACTTAGTGGTGTCATTCTTTTTAACTGGAAGGAATTTCTTCATTATCTTCCAAGGGCGCAGCATTTCCGCCAGTGGAATTTGCAATTGGATATACATCCATTTCTTTTTTAAAAAATAGATATGTATGCCCATTGCTCCTGTTATCTCCCTTGCAGGACTGAATGCTCTCTTTTAACCCTTGAGATCAACCCTAAAGTGAATAGTTTCATATCTCTGGAAAGGACCTTGTCGCCCCTCCCCCTGTGCCTACACCAACATATTGTATTGTAATGTAATGTATTGTCTGTCAGCCGCCCTGAGTCGCCACAATGAGTGGGCTGCAATATAAATTTGAACTAATAATAAATAAATAAATAAATAAATGAATGAATGAATGAAGGAAGGAAGGAAGGAAGGAAGGAAGGAAGGAAGGAAGGAAGGAAGGAAGGAAGGAAGGAAGGAAGGAAGGAAGGAAGGAAGGAAGGAAGGAAGGAAGGAGGTGTTTGTGAAGAACAACAGTGCTACGTATAATATAGCCACACTGTTTTTGAGTCTGTGGTATTAATTCCACTGTGTGTTTGTAGCATGTGGTTTCCCTTTACATTCTCTCCCTCCCTGGCAGACAAGGAGATCAACTCGCAGGGTTGCAGAACACTTAATTGCACTGGAAGCATTCAAGAGGGAATTGGACAACCATCTCTCATATCTGCTATGATTCAGATTCCTGGACTGAACAGGGGTTGGACGAGGCCTCTTTCAACTCAGTTATTCTATGATTCTATGAAAAATGCATATTAGTACAGAATTTCTTTTTAAATGATAACTATGTAAAAAAAGGGGATGCTGTTTGCTTGTGAGAGAAACTGAGCAAGAAACTTGCCTTGATACATAATAAGTGTTTGAGTCAGATTGAAATATACCTGACAAGGGAGGTTTTTTCCTTGTAAAAAGAACTACCATTCTGTGGTAAAGGTTGCCCTTGCTCAAAAGCCAGTCATATCTGACTCTAGGATTCAGTGCTCATCTTTGTTTATAGCCAAAGAGCCAGTGCTGTCTGTGTTTGCAGACGTTTCCATGGGCATGTGGCAGGCATGACTAGGTACTGGAGCACACAGAATGCTGTTACCTTTCCTGCCAAAGCAGCACCTATTTATCTACTTGCAATTTCTTGCTTTCAAACTGCTAGGTTGGCAGGAGCTGGGACAGAGATAGAAGCTCACTTCATTGTGCAGTATTTGAGTCTTGACCTGCCAGCCTTCTGGTTGTGAAGTTCAGTGTCTTGACTACTAAACCACCACAGTTCCATTTTGTGTTGTAGACTGTATTAAATACTGAATGATTCAATACCACCTTTAAAATCAGTTTTGTCATGGAAACACTGACACAGTTATAATCGTAGCAACATAGTGACATTGCTGGAATGTAGGTGCTTTAATTAGAATTTGATACCTAGAAAATGATTTGTATCTTTTATTTTTAGATATGGGCAAGTGTCACCTTACCAAAGGCAAGCAGGCTCTGGAGATTCGTAGCAGTTTGTCTGAGAAGAGAGCATTAACCGATCCTATTCGGCCAACAGAAGCCTCAGCAGAGACATTAGCACGGAATCTGCAGTGGGCAAAAGCTCATGGTACAGTAGATACTTTGGATACACATGTTTAATTAGTTTAATGTCAGGCTTCTCGTGTCTCAGGGTGATGGATGAATGACAGCCTTGTGTACGTATTAAAGTAATAGTTTATTACTCTTAAATGGGATAGCATTTGAACATTTCAAATGGAATGAAAATAGAAAATATGTATGTTTGTAAGTAGAGCAAAGGAAATCGGACTGATGAGAACATGTTAGTTTCTCTTCCTCCAATTTATTTATTTTTCATTAGTGAGATGTCACAGGTACCCCACAGCTAGACTTTTCCAATTCCTATCTTTTCATCTGTCCACAGAGCAATTACCACATCAAGATTCTTGATTCACATATTACATATCATCTAATGCTGTTCTGCTGTAATTTTTGTTTTTCTTCAGAAACATGCTATAGTGGCGTATGTAACAGAAAGGAAAAATGCAATGTTATAGATAGCTCTGCAGTTCTAAATAGAGTATTCACACAAAAACTGTAACCCAAGGGTCTGCCCATGATAAATGGCTGTAGAGTTTCCAGAACCTGTTGAACTGTGCTCCCTGCCCCTATGCCAAATCCAGCTTCTTGCTAATTTTCTTATCACTCACTGGATTGTTAAAAGAGGAAAAGGCCATGAAAGTGCCTTTCTTGTTACCTTTAATCTACTAGCATTCAGTTAAGCACGTTGTTTCTCTTCAAAGGGATAAGGAAGATATCATAGTATTACCATTGATCATTTTGGACTAACCTTTAAGACTATAGCTGTAAGCATTCTAATCTTTGATTTATTTTTGTGCTTCTTTACGTCTGCATATTATCCAAGACAACCTTCTTAATAACAACAATGGCAAGCTAAGCAGCAGGATTTGGGCCAATGATTTCTTTCCCTGTATGGGGCAAGCTTTCTCAAAAAACAGATAGAATTGCAGTAGTATACAACCAATCTTACAATAAATCCCATGTCTAGAGATTTTATTATCCATTGTGGAGAAATCATTTACCGTTAGCCTAGCTTTACCTTTACCTTTAGCTTAACAAAATCTTAGAAAAATAATAACCATTGTGTGTTATCAAGCCAATTCTGACTTATGGTGACCTTTTTCATGGTTTTCCATGCAGAGTGCTCAGAAGTGGTGTAACAGAAGGGACCTGTCTCTTGGGTAGGCCCCAACGTTTTCCTGGGTTGCAGCTCCCTGACTGGACAACCCAGACCCTTGATATGTGTAGAAAAGGTACCATTAGGCCAATTAACCACTTCAAGTTTCTTCAAGAAATATATTGAAAGCACTGTAACACACAGGATACATTTAATCAAAAGATCAGCAAGCATTTCAAAGCAGAAATTAACCATTAGATTCCAGGGAAAGCACGCGGCCCCCATCCTTCCACAAGTCTCACATTTTGCAGAATGGCTGCCAGCATTCCAGGGAAAGGAAATGCCGTCTCTCTGTGTGCGCACATCACTGGGTTACACCTCTGGCCCTCCTCCTTAGGGATTCCAGCAAATTAGTCTGGCCAGTTAGTTTTACTCTTACATATCCGTCACTGGAGTTCAGGTGAATGACTAACTTTGATGCTTTTGCATTTAATGCTGTGACCAAAACAAGCTGATCTCTTCCCAATCTCCTTCAATTCTGTTCACTGGTCTTCTACTAATCCCCTGTCATTCATTTCAGGTGTTGCTGGTAAAATGAAATAACAGGAATTTACTTTTCACTAAATTATTAATTTATTATTTTAGTGGGAAAAGATAATAGTAGGGAAATGTCTAAAAGAGATTCTGTGAAAGAAGTGAGGAAGTCTTAAAGACTGATTTAAATCTGTTTTCATGTATTGGCTCCAAGGTGTAAATCTGTAATTGATTCTAAAAAATGTGGAATGCTAGAGTAGGTAAAAATTAATAAGTATGAGAAAGGATGCAATTTGCTCAGCTAACTTTGAAGAACAGGCTTGTTCTACTACTAATCAAAATGTTCCCCCATCAGAACTTCCGGAAAGCACATGCCTCCATTTTAACTGTGGCGTTCAGATTCAACTTGGGTTTGCAGCAGAATTCTCCAATGTCTTGATCATCTATACAAGGATAATAAAGCAACCGCCTGAAATCACAGTTTGCAATGCTTATGTCACGGATTTCCCCCTTGTAAGTTTGGTGATGGAGTTTTCATAAGTTTGTTCTTTAGAAGATGATAAAAAAAGAAGTCAGCATATTGGCAATAAAGTACAAATTGTAGGATCTGGTGGCTGAAGGTTTTAGTAGGAGAAACTCCAGCATATTACTATTATATCAGGGCAATGAGAATTTCAGTATGTAGAATCTGTTGTTTATTTGTTTTTATTAGCTGGGATCCCGAAATCCGCTGTAGTTGGTGCACAAAAAACAACAACCTTGAAATGAAAGAATATAGGAATTTGTGCAATAATTTATTTTAAAAATCCAAATTGAATGTGGTTTACATACTTTACATATATAAACCCATTCCTGGTTATATTTTGCCATCCTAATTTCAGCAATATAATTTTTAGGTTGGGGATGTGTGTTTTATTGCTGTTCTTGTTCTATAGTTGTGAGTAAGAAATAATTGTTGACATTTTGCAAATCACTCAACATCTGTCAGAAGGTCTAGCTCCATTTCCTGCCACACCTGTAGTAAACTTTCAAATTAACTTTTGCTTTCTTACTTTCCACAGGACTTGGATGTGGACCCTAAAGAGGCAAATAAAGGGACTCCAGAGGAAACTGGCAGCTATTTGCTTTCAAACGACTTGCCCAAACATTGTCTCTACACTAGAATAAGTTCCCTACAAAAGCTAAAGGTTATTTCATACTATTTTGTCCTTTGCAAACTTCCTTTTATAGTCAAGATGGACAAGGTGAAACTTCACCACTCTACATCAACATGGGTAGCATTCAGTACATGTAAAATTCTGTTGCAGATGTATCTCTGAGGGTTAAGTTGAGTGTAGGAAGTGGGAGTTGAAAGCTAATGTGGATTTTTTGTTCCAGAGAAAGTTAAACAAGCTTTATGGTTAGCAGTGGAATTCAGTGACATGAGGGAGGAGTTGGCAACAGCTTCTGCACCCTTTTGCTGCACCGCAAAGTTAGACACTAAATAAATTGCAGCTGGGAAAACATCACTGAAACATGGCCCAGTGGTTAAAAAGCTCACCTATTACTGAAACATGCAGTAGGATACCAGAAACTGACTGGGTGAGGAAAATATATGGCAGAGTGAAGAGACTGTTCTTATTTGTGTAAAACAGCAATGACATATCTTGGTTTAAATATTAACCTAAATGGTGATGAACTTAGCTTACGATGAAGTATACTTGGGATAGTTACATTCAGCTTTTCCTTGTTTCCCATGGAGCATGAAAATGCTGTTAGTTCAGTCGCTATAAATTCTTTTTGTGGAATACTGTAGTTCTTTATGATGCATTCATCTATGACTATTCTGCATTGCACATATATATCTTAGGACATACTCTTACTATAAATAAGGAATGATTTTGTCTATGGATGTTAATACCTGGTTTTAAAATCTGGGGTAACATCTTGGCAGTGAATATAAGAAATAGACTTTGTGTGTCTGTCTCATCAATTTGAGAGAAAAATGCTAGATCAAAATAATCTCATTGTCTTCTAACTGACTGGCTGTTTTGTTTGTTTAGGCAATAAGTGCTGCACATTATTAATCTTTTTTTTAATTCACAGGAAGACTTAACCTTTACAGTTCACTTGCATTATGAATACACTGGAGTGGATGAAGTTGTGGATGAAAAGAAAGTGGTTAACATTGGCAAGCCACTCATTGCTAAACTACACATTTATCAAGGATTCCAGAATAATAGCTGTTTCCAGAGATGTTGTGTGCCTGGGCCTTGCTTTACTCATTCTCCTGACACAAGATTGACTGTATACAGCCCCTCTCATAAGAATCATCAGTCACATTCCTATGCAAGCTTTCCCCAGCCAAGCTGTACTCATTCAGAGAATGTTTTGCATCCAGCAAGTTGCCATTGCAGTATATCTCCAAACAGGTTAATTGCATGGCAATCAACATGGCCCTGTTCATCCAGTTCAAACCAGAGCAATTTACCTGTGGAGACAACAGATGAACTGGAATCTGATTTCTCAGGAAGCTTACGATTGTCTCATCAACAATAGCCGAAGTCTGGATGTGGCAGCTTGTTGTTGTTAATATTCCTCTGGCAAGCGTTTGTGATTGTTTGTGTACCTTAGATTTGCCATTTGCAGAAAACACTTGTTTAGATCCAGAGAGAGTTTTCGGAGACTTTGGCCCCATTAAAATCAATGAATGCTTCACGGTTCAGTTTGTCTGGATCCAAACCATTGGGATTAAAGATAGGCCTGTGCCAGTGACGGCGAACCTTTTAGAAACCGAGTGCCCAAATTGCAACCCAAAACCACTTATTTATCACAAAGTGCTCTCTGGTTGTGCCATCAGCTAGAGAGGCTCATCTCTCTAGCACTAGAAGGAGGGCCTTCTCTGTGTCTGCTCCGGCCCTATGGAACCTCCTGCCAACTGAGCTGCCCCTCCAGGCAGAGCTGCTGCCCTTTTGGAAGGGTGTAAAAACCTGGCTGGCAGGTCTGGGGTACTGGAGGCACAGCAACCTCAGCCTGCTGGCTGGTTTGACTTCCTCCCCTGCTCTCTTAAGTTTTTAAATTATATAAAGTTTTAGTCATAGTTTTAATTGGTTTTAACTGTGGATTTTGAGAATTTTAGCCTGTACTGTTTTGATGTTTTTTAGGATGTGTTAAACCGCCCTGGGTCGCCTTCGGCGAGGAGGGCGGTACAGAAATTTAAATTTAAAAATAAAAAATGTGAAGATAGGAATTGCAACACAGAAGCCATTGCTCACTGGCGAGGTATAGCAGGCAGGTGATTTAGATAGGTTTGAGAGGCTGGAGATCTGTAGCAAGGAGAAGTAGAGGTAAATATTTTGAGAGGAAAATTAGACAAACGGCCTGTGGCAGATAACTGGAAAGTCCCCTCTATGAAAGGAAGTAAAACAGGTACTGAATGTATGCTTTCTTCTTTGTTTGTTTTTTTACCACAACACTGTGCACACAGTTCTGTTCCTGCTTTGATCTCTTTAGCTTGTATTACTCCCTGAGAGAGGCTACACCAACCATTTTTTTAACCTCTACACACTGTATGAGGTGTCAAAGAAGTAAAGCAGCCCAAGCCCTTCTTGATTTTGTTCAAGTCATCTATTTATAATTCCTGAGTTGCATCATGCTTCATCTGTGAAATGAAACCCCCTTTCTAAAAGGTCATTGTGGCCTAAATAATAAATTTAGGACTTTGAAATTTATCAAATCCTTGTATTTCAGCAGGTGTAAGAGAAGTAGCTATGTTAATATGTTTCAGCAACACCAGAACAAAAATTACCGAGGCATCTATAGGATTAATTTTTCCCTAGTTAATCCATGTTACATTTGAAGAAGCAGATGTACCGTAGCTCTTACTGAAATATTTTTTTTCATCTAAAACGTCTCACAGTACATTTTTGATTTAAATTTAGCTTTTCTTATGTCAGTTTTCCATCATAAAAACTCATGGCGGATTTCAGTTTTGCATCGTATACTGTCTAATATGTAGAAATATCAGTGAACGTCGATATTTGCTACTAAGTCTTAAGATTTTAAGGAAGACCAAAGCAAAAATAGAAATTTTTGATACTACAAACTCTATGGTAACTGTATTTAGTATTCATTTCTATCATTTACTGGCAAAGGACAGGTTTAGTGAGTCATATATACCTGTATAAATACTGAAAACGAGTTTTTGAACACAGCTATCTTTTATACTTGTCAATATGCTGTTTGAGAACGATATGCTAGAAAGACAAGATGGATGCAAACTGAACAAATAAGACACAAATGTTCCAAACACCATGGTGCCTTCAATAAATTATTCAGCTTCTTCCATGTCACAGTTGTATCATTTACTGAACAGGTGGAAAATTTTCATTTGGTGCACTGCTGATCATTGCACCCCACCCACTGAAAAGTCACCTACTGATGGGAAAAGTCATCTGATACAGTTGTTACCTCTTTGTGTGCCTAGATCCTGGACTACTATGTCATAGCCAGAAGACTGCAGTGCCTCAGAAGGACTGTTTTTGCGGACTGGAATGTTTAATATCAGTACTATTTATGTGGAAAATTAGTCTCTTGTGCCTGCATTTGACCTTGGGCTTGGATAAGATTTGCCATTTGACCTTTAGCTTGCTTACACTAGGTCAGTGGTGGCGAACCTATGGCACATGTGCCAGTAGGGGCACTCAGAACCTTCTCTGTGCATGCACACTATTGCCCCAGTACAGAGTTCACCCCGCCCCTCTGCTCAGCAGCCTAATGGGCAAGCTTCCTCCCTCATCACAGAGGTCACCCCACCCCTCTGCCCTGCAGCCCAATAGAAGTGCTTCCTTCCCCCCCCCCCGGCACAGTTCACCCTTCTTTTCTGCAGCAGAGACAGCATCCTGTTGAGTTTGAGCACTCGGTCTCTAAAAGATTCACCATCACTGCCCTAGGTCCTGCTGTCTATGTCCTGGACTCTTGACAGATTGTCAGGATTTGGGATTGGAGGTTGGCTTTCACTTGGTTCCAATTCTTTCTTGATGACAGTCTAGAGGGTACAGCTGGGGAATCCAGAATCTCCCAGAAACCATAGTCCGTAGACATGTTGGCTGGGAGGGATTCAGGGAGTTGTACCTCAGAAAAGAAACATTGCAAAGCTCCGATGTAAAAGGTTTTATCCGTTACGCTGTTTTAATCTTTTCTTATGAATTCTTTCTTATGAATTCTTGAGGTTTTAAACATTATTATTTTTATTGGATTGGTCTGTGTTTTTAGCTACGCTGTAAGCCGCCCAGAGTCGGGTTTACCCGATTGGGGCGGGATAACATAAATAAATAAATAAATAAATAAATAAATAAATAATATGGGCACCCAACCAACGGTTCAGAGGCAGCAGATGATTCTTGGTGCTGCTGCCTCTTTTTCTTGCACACCAACTGATCAGCCATCAGCTAGGGCAGTGATGGCAAACCTTTTAGAGACCAAGTGCCCAAACTGCAACCCAGAACCCACTTATTTATCACAAAGTGCCAGCATGGCAACAGGAGGGAGGAAACGCTTCCATTGGGCAACTGGGCAGAGGGGTGGAGCGAACTCTGTGCTGGGGGGAGCGAAGAAGTGCTCGCATTGGGCTGCTAGACAGAGGGGTGGGGCAAACTGCTGGGGAGGGAGGAAGTGCTCCCCCATTGGGCTGCTGGGCAGAAGGGTGGAGCGAACTCTGTGCTGGGGGAGGGAGGAAGTGCACCCATTGGGCTGCTGGGCAGAGAAGCAGGGTAAACTGTGCTGGGGTGACTACATGGGTTCCCACAGAGAGGGCTCCCAAGTGCCACTTCTGGCACACGTACCATAGGTTCGCCACCACTGAGCTAAGGAGTGGGGAAAATAATGCATTTTTCCCATTGGCAGCAGGGACTGATCTGACATTCTCAGTAGGAGCATGCCATTGGGGAGTTATTGGGAGTCCAAATCCCAGAATTCTGCAGGCTTCCAGCCTGTAAAACTCATTCCTGCATACACCTTCATTTCAATCATCTGGTCAAAGCTGAGGCCTCCAAGGCCTAAGTCATAGGTGCCCAAATTTTTGGGGCTGCGGGCCTGACATGCCCCCAGAACAGCTGAGCAGGCCAGATCACACCCCTGGAACAGGACATGTATGCACATACATGTCCATATTCACTTCCTGTTTTGGCGCAGATGTTTCTGCGCATGTGTGGAAGTGGCCATATTTATTTCCTGGTTTGCCACAGACGCTTCTGCACATGCATGAGCATCTCTGTGCCAAACCAGGAATTAAATAAGGATGCTTCTGCGCATGTGTGAGGATATCCGACTAGGAGGGTGGCATATAAATCAAAGAAATGAAATTAATGAAATGAAATATCCGTGATGGACCAGGAAGTAAATACAGATGTGTCTGCACATGCACAAAAGCATCTGTATTCCCTTTCTGGCTTGGCAAGGGTGTCACGGGCCATATCCAGCCTGTGGGCCGTAGTTGGGGCACCCCTGGCCTAAGCATTTATTTTCTGTGTGGAAGTTGACCTCATCCTTCTTGGGGCAAAGGCTTATGAAGGGGGCCTCTATACAGCATAAAGAGCAATGTGACTTCCATCTCAAGAAGTATTGAAACAGCTTTCCCTGTAAATATAGTCTTAAAAATAATTTCCCCAAAGTATTTTTAAGCTGAAAAAAGGAAAAAGCTTCGGGTTATTTTACACTTTGCCACATAACCACCTTATCTTCTTTCAGCAGGAGAAAAGCAGCATAAAAATTACATCTAAATTTAAATATATTTACATTGTGATATTTGTTTGCACGTATTACTTGTACAGTACTGTACTGTATATAAAATTGGTACCATTGAAATTATGAATAGCTTCATCAACGTTTCCACTAGAGAGCGCTCATTACATATAGGTGGTACCAGAAAGCTAGCATATTCCTCATCTTTGCCAGCCTACAAAGTCTTGAGATCGGGCTACATGGCTTGATGAAAGTTTAAGACAAATTTTATCTCAGACATGTAAATGAACCCATGGCTCTCCCAGCTGATGAACTGCAAAACAAAAACAGGCTAATTGATCAAATGAAGATTAGACATGCTGGTATTAGAATAAATAGTCATTTCCTCTTAAGAGATCTTGGCTTATAATAATATGTTAACATAAGCAAACAAAGACCGCCATGTGATACATACACAAAACAAATGCAGGAAGAAGGTGATACCTTTATTGGATCATTCAAAAAATAAATCATTGTGCAAACTTTTGAGATTTAAGATCTCTTCATCAGACAGGCATGCATCAGGAAAATTGTCAATGAAAGTTCGTGGCATGATGGTTCTGCCAGGGCCAGGCACTCTTCTTAGAAATACATGTTGAAAAAACAGCAGGCTTTTGTGGTACCACTTTACAATCAAGTTTGGCCTTTGAATGACCATCCTCTATGACCTTTCTGAGCATAAAACATGTAGAGAAATATGAAATTTGAAGGATTTTCTTCACTTATCAAGGGTGGGATGGACAAATCAGTTCTCTGCAAGGTACTGTATTAGAATGCAACTCAAAACCATTCCTCAGGATTGGCTATGTTGTCTAGGCTAATGGCAGTCTAGGACAGTGTTGCCCATACTAAGGCCCGGTGGCCGGGTGCGGCCCTGATGCCAATTCATCCAGCCCGCAAAGCCCTCGTTGCTCCTGGAAGCGGAAGTAAAAGGCACCCATATGGCTTCAGGGGCCATATCCAGCCTTAGTGATGGGCTCCCTGAACCACATGATCAGCCCACGGCCCAAAAGGTTTGGGCACACCTGGTCTAGGAGGTTGTTAATTCAAATGATTTTGCAGATCTCCCATTTTCCTTGGGTGACTTCGAATACTGCAGTTTTCTCAAATAAAGCACCTGCACATGCTTCTGCCCTCCCTCCGGTCTTCGTCACCTTGCCCGGAGGAGAAGACCACCGGCACCTGTGGGCGGCGAGAGAACGCTCTCGCCCTCCCCCCCCCCCCGGACTTCACCACCTCGCTCCGGAGGCGGATAAAAAGACAGCCAGAAACATCTGTGGCCGGGTGGAGAGGCCACCGCCGCGTCCAGTCCGGGACTTTCTCTACCTGTCCCTGGGGGCCTCTGTCCTGGCTGGGGCTTAAAAGCCACTACGGCAGCAGGACTTTTTGAGCCACCGCCACCAGAAATCCCTATGGCCGGGCAGAGAGGCCACCGCCGTGTCCAACCCCGGGACTTTCTCCACCTGTCCACTTGTTGCTTGACTTTGATGCCTATTTGAATTCCGATGGTGTAATGATTTGTATTATAGTATTTCTGATGTATTTCTCGGGATTGCCTGATGTTTTGTGATTTGTAATTGTTACTGGAGATTTTTTGGAATGTATTTTTATATGTTTTATGATGTTATTCCTACTATGTGATATTTGTAATCTGTTGTGTGATATTTGTAATTGCTTTTTACTACGGAAATTGCTATGTAATTGTAACTGTTTCCTTTGTGAGCCGGCCAGAGTCGCTGTGCAAATGGGGCGGCATATAAGTCGAAATATACAATATACAATACTGTCTTCAGATAACTATATAAAATTGGCTGAATCACGCGTGCACACAAAATAGTGTTTTTGTTAATCTGGAGTGAGACTGCATAAGGAGCTGCTTTTCATTCCTGGGTGGAGCAGCACCACAACATATTCCATGTTTCATCTAGCCTTTGTAGGATTAAAAAATGATCACTAGTTTGAAAGACAAAATTGAAAGTAATACAACCACAGTAGACTGAGATGCTGTTATTTATTTATTTATTTATTTATTTATTTATTTATATTATTCCGCCCCAATCAGGCGAACCTGACTCTAGGCGGCTTACAAAAAAGAAAAAGATTACACATGAGTGTAAAACAAACTAAACAATCCCACTATACCCCTACAAATTGAGAAATTAAAACCTTAAGGTTCAAAATTAATTTTTTAAAAAAACTATAAATTTACAAAATACTAAAAAAGATTTAAAAGTTTAAAAGGTTTAAAAAGTTTAAAAAGTTTAAAAAGTTTAAAAGAGTGAGAGAGGGGTGGCTATCCCATCAGATCAGCCACCCAACATGGGACCCCATATTACTGGAGCCCCACACCTGCCCTGCCAGCCAGGTTTTTAGGCCCTTTTAGGAGCTCTGTCTGTAGATGTAACTGAGTTGGCAGGAGGTTCCAAAGGGCCGGGGTGGACATGGAGAAGGCCCTCCTTCTGGTGCTAGAGAGATGCGCCTCTCTAGCTGATGGAATGATAAGAGAACCTCTCTGATCCGCCCTGGTGGGACAGACAGATGTTCTTGGGGTGACGCGGTCTCTTAAGTATCCTGACCCACTACCATGTAGGGCTTTAAAGGTAATGACCAGCACCTTGAATTGCACCTGGAGACATACTGGCAACCAGTGCAGCTCCTGAAGCAGTGGTAAGGTACGAGCATAACGCCCGCACCCCATCACTACCTGAGCAGCTGCATTCTGGACCAGCTGCAGCCTCTGAATGGTCACCAAGGGCAGCCCCATGTAGAGCGCATTACAGTAATCAAGTCTGGAGGTGACCAAAGCATGTGTGATCATGAGCAAGGAGTCCCGATCTAGGAGTGGGCGTAACTGGCGTATTACACGAAGTTGTGCAAAAGCCCTCCTGGCCACGACTGCCACCTGCTCTTCGAGCAGTAGTGGTGAGTCCAAGAGGACCCTCAGATTACGTACCGGGTCTGTTTGGGGCAAAGCTGGCAACTCCCAAGATAGTGCAGGACCTCTTACCCATAGCCACTCAGTATTGCCGGGATTCAGTTGTAGCCCGTTGTCCCCCATCCAGACCTTGACAGCCTCCAGGCACCTGGATAGGACTTCTACTGCATCAATTGAATCTCCACGGGCTGAGATATACAGCTGGGTGTCATCCGTGTATTGGTGATACCTCACCCCATGGGAATGGATGATCTCACCCAGTGGCTTCATGTAGATGTTAAATAGGAGAGGTGAGAGTACCAAGCCCTGAGGCACCCCATATTGAAGGGACCTAGGGCTGGACTTCTCACTCTCCAGCCACACCGAATGGGTCCGGCCCCTCAGAAATGAGGAAAAACAGGCCAACACAGTGCCCTGGATCCCCAATCCTTGGAGCCATCCCAGAAGGATACCATGGTCGATGGTATCAAAGGCCGCTGAGAGGTCAAGAAGAGCCAGAACAGATGGATGACCTCCATCCCGTTCTCTCCAGAGATCATCCACCAATGCGACCAATGCAGTTTCTGTACCATATCCGGGCCTGAATTCTGACTGAAAAGGGCACCAAAGGTGCCAAAATAGAATAGCTGAGCCAACCAATAAAACACCCAGGATCTCTCCTAGACCCAGACAGAGAGAGATTATAAAAAGAATGATTGCTGTATGGGCTATGAGTGCATGGATCACAAAATTAGGGTGCCAGGACTTGTCTTCTTCCTGCCAAGCATTAAGTCTTCACTTTTAATCATTTTGATGCAGTTTTGCAAAGTATGAAGCACCACCATTTGTCCATTTTGTGTCAAAGACTGAACTAGGCTGAACATCTGAACGATACAGATAAACTGAACTGCACACCAGTCACATACAGAGATCAGCATATATACACAATCAGGGACGAAACAGCCTGCTGACCAGCTGTTCAGATTTAAAAAACAGGCAATGATTTTGTTTATTAAATGCTGGCCCTTCCCATCTCCATGTTAGTATCCAAAACAAACACAAAGCATGCTGGAATTGTCTCCTGTAAGCTCCACACCCAGAATCTCCTCATGGGGAGAAGTACATGTAGGAGCCACAGTCTCCTACATTAACAGAACGTTAACAGAACATTATCCAATGCAAATGTTTGCCTCAAATTCCCTAATGTTATCCGATTTTGGCCTTATCCGATGCAAATGTTATCCGACGTATCACTGTAATAGTCTCTCTTCAGAGACTAATTAAAAACAATAAAAATATCTAATTTACTTAAGGTACATTGAAGCATGCTTCTTCATCATGGTCTCTGTGAATCAAACATTAGCGTTTTGTTCGGAGCCTGCACAGAATTGTCAGAACCTTCCAGAGCTAAAATATGTAGATTATTAGGGCAGCCTTATGACCACCACACATGAACATGTCCTCAACGGTCTCAGTAGAAGATTCTGATTCAACTCATATGTGGTCACTCTTCAAAAGCCCAGCCAACACATTGAATGACCAGGAGTTGTGGCTGTTCTTACAACTGTAACTGTTCTTGCAACTCCTTTTATCCAAAATAATGGATAAAAATGGGGCCACCCGAAGACAGGCTTACTATTCAAGAGAGTGAGACCACCACTTCAGCTGGCAAATCATAGGTATAGGTAAAGGTCGCCCTTGCTCGAAAGCCAGTCGTATCCAACTCTAGGGTTCAGGGCTCATATCTGTTTATAGCCAAAGAGCCAGTGTTGTCTGCATCTGTATATGTTTCCGTGGACATGTGGCAGGCATACTTTGACACCGGAGAGCATGGAATGCTGTTTACCTTCCCATCAAAGTGGTCCCTATTCATCTACTTGTAATTGCTTGCTTTCGAACTGCTAGGTTGGCAGGAGCTGGGACAGAGATGGAAGCTCACCTCCGTCATGCAGCACTTGGGTCTCGAACTCTGACTTTCCAGTCAGCGAGTTCAGCAAATCATAAAGGGCAGCAAAAGGCCATCCTCTGCCTTGTCTTTCCCCCCTGTTGGTGACAGAACTGTCTGTTCCACACAGACTGTCCTTCCTGAGCTTCCTTGTGCTAATGCTGCCAATCACTGGGGAAGAGAGCATATCATGTTGTTATTAAACATCATAAATCTGTTTGCAAATTATGCCACCTTAATAGGGTTTCTGAAGTATGTGAGCTGTCCAAGGAGTGGTTTGCCACCCACTAGTGAGTTTTCATGGCTGAACAGGAATTTGAACCCAAACTTTTTGGTCCTAGTCCAAGACTGTTCATTATATTGTATTGCTTCTCTACACCACACTGTTACCAGTCTGGAAATAAAAATCACCTGCCTTTATGCTTTGCCTCTGAATATGGGGAGGTGTCCTTTCCTTAACAAAATGTGTTTGCTGTTGCTGTTTTTGCTGCAACAGTTCAACACCTTCATTTTAAAGTCACCTTAATGAGGCAGCTTAAGGATCTGAAGTGGTATCAAATCACCACTGAGGTTTACACAGATAGACATATGCTAGCAAGTGTAAATAATCAGATTCTGACACCTGTTTGTTCACATAGCCACATAAGCGTGAAATAATCATCTTGTCGTGACACTTAGGCAAGTTAGGATGAACTATACGAATGAGATCTTGGAAATTATCAACTTCATCCTTATCAAGTTTATTATTTATTTATTTATTTATTTATTTAGATTTATATCACCACCCACTCGCCGTGGCGACTCAGGGCAGTTTACAATCAGGAGAAAAAAACAAACAAAAACCAAACAACAATAACTCACACAACACAAACAACTAAAATCCATTCCTCCTTCCGGCCAGAGGACGTTAGTCTTTTCCTTCCCTGGGCAGATAAGGCCCAGGATTAGGAAGTGGGAGCTTCCATCTAAAAACCTTAAAACCTTTTAAAAATTAAAAACTGAGAAAGATTAAAAACAGATTAAAAACACACCAGATGCTACAGCTACTAGTTAAAAGTAGAAAAAAGAGAGGGGCTCAGATCAACCAATATGCTGGGGTCATTATACCTTCCATACCCCATATCTGTCCTGCCAGCCATGTTTTTAGATTTTTCCTAAAGGGCAGCAACTCTGTCTGGAGACGTCGCTCCGTAGGCAGGAGGTTCCATAGGGCCGGAGCAGACACAGAGAAGGCCCTCCTTCTGGTGCCAGAGAGATGTGCCTCCCTGGCCGATGGAACAACTAGGGAGCCTCTCCGGTCCGCTCTGGTGGGATGGGCAGATGTTCTTGGGGTGAGGCGGTCTCTTAAGTATCCTGACCCACTACCATGTAGGGCTTTAAAGGTAATAACCAGCACCTTGAATTGCACCCGGAGGCAAACCGGCAACCAGTGCAGCTCCCGAAGCAGAGGCAAGGCATGCGCATACCGCCCACACCCCATCACAACCTGGGCAGCCGCATTCTGGACCAGGTGAAGCCTCCGAATGGTCGTCAAGGGCAGCCCCATGTAGAGCGCATTACAGTAATCAAGTCTGGAGGTGACCAGAGCGTGTGTGATCATGAGCAAGGAGTCCCGATCTAGGAGTGGGCGTAACTGGCGGATCACACGAAGTTGTGCAAAGTTCTTTTTTTTTTTTTAAATTTTTATTAGGTATTAAAAAAAATAATACAAGGATACAAAAGTACAAAAGTACAAAAATACAGAAATACATAACAAGACAATTACAGAAATATCTAGACTTATGAAGATCATGTAGAGTATTTTATGCATAAAAAGTTCTGACACTCTGTAATGATGATGATGATGATGATGATGATGTACCATCAAGTCAACTCTGGCTTATGACAGCCCTTTCCAAGGTTTTTCCCTAGAGAGTACAAAGAAATGGTTTACTATCCCTTCTTCTTCTGGCACCCTGGAATTGTGCAGCTAGCCTAAAGCGACATGTGCTGGCTCTTCTCCTGAGAAGGCAGAGTAAGGAACTGAACTTTCAAATTCTGGCTCTACAGCCAGATGTCTATTCTGTGTAAATTACTTTAAAATACTGGAATGGTTTTAGTTTCAATTTTCTCAAATTACCAACTGTACTTCAAATTGCCAACCTCTTTTATACTGCTTCATGTTGTTTTAACATCTATACTGTGATATCTTTTGATACAGGCTGAGATAGTATTTTCAAATATGTATATAAAATAAATCTTACCTGTATAATGTTTGGCAAAGTACAGAACCTGGAAGCAACACGACAATGTCATTCAAATTGATCTAGCCTTATGAATTACTTATATCTTTAAATAATTACACAAATGTAATATAAAGTGTTTAGTTTATTCAAATAGAGGTCATTTTTTATTCTGTTTATTACTAAATGCAAATGAAAAATCTGATTGGATTAAATAACGTAGGAAAGAATGACAAGGACTTGGGAAGAAATATAGATAACAATGGGAACGAGAATTAGTTTAGCTTCATGCAGGTAGTATACTATAAAGATGACACATCCTAAAAATAAATGATATGTACAACAACCTGTAGGCAAAAATCATGTCAACAATTTCCGTTTTATGTTTCCATGCAGGTGAGCATACAAGGCTGAAATAGCTGATGATGACAGGGCCATCTGCCAAAGGCTAGCAGTGTGCTTATTAATCAAGATGATCTACTATCTAATCAGACCTGTGTGCATATCTTTAATTCACATGAAGAACAAGGAAAACCACACATCTGTTGCCATGAAGACCAGGGTAGAAAAAAGCATTTAGAAGCTTGTCCATACTGTTCAAGCTAAGTGTGCCTGTATCACCAGAATACTGTTGGTTTCCATTTAGGAGGTGGAATGATGTGCCATTTGGTGTGCTCCTCCTGTCTGAAGGGGAACTGACTTTTTAAGTGTAATTTAACCAATAAGACTATTGGTTAAATTCTAGCAGTTTGAAAGCAAAAAGCCAGTGGTGGGCATCAGCAGGTTTGCCCCAGTTTGCCAGAACTGGTAGCAGAAATTCTGTGTGGCCCCACCCATCCAAGTTTTGAAATAAAGTACTGTAATACCTCAGATAACGCTAAGACTTGGTTCCACAAGTCTTGGTGTTATCCGATTTTTAGTGTTATCCGATGCATGTCAAAATCCTATGGGATGGATCGGATAACGTTAAAGCTCCATAGAGATACATTGTAACCGCACAGGCTTTAGTGGTTGTTATCCGATACATCCCATAGGACCTTAACGTTATTCAATCCAATTCTCCTCCCCAGATTACTTAACATTATGCAATTTTAGTGTTAACTGAGGTAAACGTTATCCGAGGTATTACTGTAGTCCTAATTCGGGTGCAAAGCAGGGCTTTCCCCCTGGCCACGCCCACCATTCCACGCCCACAGTGTGGTAGTAATTTTTTTGGAGCCCATCACTGCAAGAAGCATTCTAGCAGTTTGAAAGCAAGAAATTGTAAGTAGATAAAGAGGTGCAGTGGTACCTCACTTAAAGAGTATAATGCATTCCACGGGATTGCTCTTTAAGCGAAACACCATTGTAAGTGACCAATTGTGACTTCTGGCAGAGGGAATTGTGAACCCTGATTTAGTTGTTAAATGAGTTTTTGGTTGGTTTTAGTTGTTAAACGTGGCAACCATTCAGAAAAAATTCTGGTTTTAAATGAATTAGTCTCTAAGCAAGGGTTTTACTGTACTGCTTTGGTGGAAAGGTAAACAGCATTCTGTGCACTCTGGCATCTAGTCATGCCTGTCACATGACCATGGAAATGTCTGCAGATGCAGATGTATAAACAGAGATGAGCACTGCCCACCTAGAGTCAGATACGACCAGCTTTCAATCAAGGCCAACCTTCTTCTTCTTCCGTGTCTATGCCAGACGTGAAACTGCCAAAATGAAGCCACCTTTGGAGAGTTTTATTTTATTTTTATGTACTGTATACCGATTCTTTATTTTAATTTTATTTTCTACTCTTGCTCTACCCACATCATGACGTCATGACATTGGCTCCGCCCATGAAATTGCAACATCACGATGTTGGCCCCGCCCACAATGTCTGCCCCACCCACAGTGTGGTAGTAAATTTTTTGGCTGCCCACCACTGGTCATTGGGCATTACACTTGTAGGAATTGGGGACAGGGAGTCTTGTGCCTTGTCTCTCTATTCCCCATCCCAACAGACCTCAATCAAATTAAATAAAGAAAATTGCATGAGGGGACCATGCACCAAACAAATTAAGGGGCCGTGTGACTTTTTAAAGTCTGAAGTTCTGATCATGAGCATTCTACATAATGGGAACATAACTGTATTCCCTTGTTTATAAAAGGTAAAGCTCTTTTCTTAAGTCTTTCAACAGCTTTAGGGACCATTAGGAAAGCTGAGCGCAGAAGAATAGATGCCTTTGAGATGTGGTGTTGGGAGGAGAGTTTTGAGAGTCCCCTGGACAGCGAGGAGAACAAATAGGTCAATCTTAGAAGAAATCAACCCTGACTGCTCCTTAGAAGGTCAAATAATAAAGATGAAGCTAAAGTACTTTGGACATCAAATGAGAAGAGAGGATTCACTTGAGAGAGCCTTGATGCTTGGAAGGGTCGAGGGCAAAAGAAAAAGGGGACGGCCCAAGATGAGATGGCTAGATGGTATTGTGGAGACAGTGGGCGCAGGGCTGAGTGAGTTGAGGGGGATGGTGGAGGACAGGAGTGCCTGGAGGACAGTGGTCCATGGGGTCGCAGAGGGTCGGAATCGACTGTGCGACTGAACAAAAAAAAAAAATAGGTTGCCCTTGCTAAAAAGCCTGTCATATCCAACTCTAGGATTCATTGCTTATCTTTATTTATAACCAAAGAGCCAGTGTAGTCTGCGTCTGCAGAAGTTTATATAGTCATGTGGCAGGCATGTCTAGACATGGAATCCTGTTACCTTCCCACTAAAGTGGTACCTATTTATCTACTTGCCATTTTTTTGCTTTCTAGCTTCAAGCTTGGCAGGAATGGGACAGAAATGAGAGTTGCTCCCATTGAAATATTCATATGATATCTATATGTAATATTTGGATAATTTATTCTATAGATTAAATTTATTTTTGTTTTTATGGATTGGAAATTATCCATGATTAATATTTTTTTGAAGAGCTGGGTATACATTTTACAACAAATAATGCATAAATATATATGATACAGGAGCCTATTGCTAATTCCAGTGTTGTGGGAGGGGACAAAGTGGACACTCTTTCCCAACACCATTTTGGGCATGTATTTCACAGTTAGATAACCCCTTACTACCTGGCATTTTAAAGTCAAATTATGTTTGGCTATCATCTTAGATTCTACCACTTTCATTTTATGAGAGTTGGACATCACCACAAAAATAGCCTTAGGCAGTTGTGGTAGCTTTCCCTACCACAGCAGAGGAGTCATTTATAGATCTCCAAAAAAAGAACTGGTGTTTCATTAAAAATGAAGACAAAAGAGGGACTTATTTACATAAAGATGCATATACTACTTTATGTAAAAAATGCATATGCTAATTTATAGATATGCATGCTCAGAAATAATTCTAAAAATATATGCATAATTCCAATCCACCTTAACCTGTGACTAGATGGTCTGTGTACCAGCAAAATCAGTTGTCCATGTACTAACAATAAAATAATTTCATAATCTCCAATCTTCTGCCAAATGGTTCTCTATCTTGAAATCAGCCTTGGAATGGGGAATCAGTTAAATAAAAGATATTTCAAACAAACCCGAAGTGTCTTTGCCAGTTCTTTCATTGGTGAGAGCACACTGTCCATAAAAGAGGATTCCGTGCTCGCTCTGATGTTCTAAAAATGGTTTTATTTCTGAATGCATCAGATCTAACCAAAGGTAGCATCTGGAAGGAAATGTAAAGGTTGTCTTTGCTCGAAAGCCAGCCGTATCCAACTCTAGGGTTCAGTGCTCATCTGTTTATAGACAAAGAGCCAGCACTGTCTGCATCTGTAGATGTTTCTGTGACATGTGACAGGCATGCCTCAACACCAGTGTGCATGGAACACTGTTGACCTTCCCACTGAAGTGGTCCCTATTTATCTACTTGCAATTTCTTGCTTTGGAACTGCTAGGTTGGCAGGAGCTGGGACAGAGACAGGCGTTCACTCCATTGTGCAGTACTCAGGTCTCAAGCTGCTGACGTTCCAGTCAGCAAGTTCAGCTTCTTAACCACCTGAGCCACTGCAGTCCCAATGAAGGTACCTGGTGCTAAATTATGGAGACATGAAAGTGGTGAAGCAAGCTCTTTTTCTTTCTGTTGGCTATTGGCAAAGAATCTCCTGAGGCTTTCAAAATTCTCATTGAGATATCTGAGTCCTTCTTTGAGTATCCCATTAAACTGGGCCAGCTTAAAACAAACGTTTCTGCCACTCCTTGCCCTATTTAGCTTCCTGCATTTGCATATGCACTGCCTTTTCCAACCATTCTAAAAGCTTCTATTCTTGAAAGTCTTGAAATCCCTTAACAAAATCCTCAGAAGTTTAAAACCTCCCAGAACACAAATTCCCCACTGGAGCTTCCGCAGTGCCTTTTTAAAGAGAAAAAAAATAATTGAAACCCAATGGAATGCTTCTGTCCAGGAAGTTCTGATCTACTAAACAGAATTGCTTCTTTCCTAAAATGAAGTGAATAATTTTAAAATTCCCATTCCCTTCAGGGACCTCTTTTTCTGAATTTTTGTTTTTAGAATTTAAACATCTTATGAGGAATCTCTCATTTTATAAATAAACTGCAGAACACCTTAGTACTAAAATCCATCTCCATTGATGAACTAAACTAAGTACAGTAAAACACCGGATACGATTGGATCGGATAACGCTAAAATCACATAACGTTAAGTAATCTGGGGAGGAGAATTGCATCGAATAACGTTAAGGTCCTATGGGATGGATCGGATAACAACCGCTAAAGCCTGTGTGGTTACAATGTATCTCTATGGAACTTTAACGTTATCCGATGCATCCCATAGGATTTTAACATGCATCAGATAACACTAAAAATTGGATAACACCAAACTTGTGGAACCAAGTTTTAGCGTTATCCGAGGTCTTACTGTACATTTAGTCGCATGTCTTTAATTTTATTTATTTATTTATTCCAATTTATTATCCCGCCCCAATCAGGTAAAAAAACCCAACTCTGGGCGGCTTACAACATATATTAAAAAATACATAGTTTAAACAATCAATTCCCCATTAAGTGTAACCAACTTTAATATGGAAAGCCACACGTTTTGTCACTGATTGAACTGAGACAAGCTTCATTCATGTTGCTAGTGGAAAAGCCACTGACAATAAATTAGATGGAAAATGTACAAATTCTGTCAATAAACTGTAATTCCATCAGAACAAGATGTATTCTTTGTATTCCTGTCAAAAGTGAGCAATACCAAGTGACATAGTCTGCATCATATAAAGCAACTTCCTATTTTTCTGATATTGTTTCTTTATCTTGAAAGAGGCAGGAGCCTGATAAAAGATTAACCTGTTAGAGATCCAGTTTATAACAGAGCCACACAGTATATTTTGGTTGACATTCTTAAAATATAAAATTCAGAAACTAACGTGGCATCCCTCTTGCTTTACTTTTAGAAAATGAGCAAAGAGAAGAATACATGAGCTAGGAATAGTTTCTCATTCTCATACCCATCTTACCTGAAGAAAATAAGACTGCCCTCTCATTTCTTTTATTACCATCTGAAGTTGGGCATACATTTCTGTAAAGATGTATACGTTTTTAAGCTTGTTTACATATCTGAGATTTTAAAAAATACATATTCATGACTGAGGGGTGATCACAAGATACTCTTCTTTACCAAGGGATGACTTACTCCACTGTGCAATGTTTATACCAAGCTGGTTGCTTTGGGCCACTAGGGTAAAGGTCACCCTTGCTCAAAAGCCAGTCGTACCCAACTCTAGGGGGCGGTTCTCATCTCTGTTTATAGCCAAAGAGCCAGTGCTGTCTGTGTCTGCAGATGTTTTTGTGGTCCTGTGGTAGGCATGACTAGACACCGGAGCACATGGAATGCTTTTATCTTTCCTGCCGAAGTGGTGCCTATTTATCTACTTGCAATTTCTTGCTTTAGAACTGCTAGGTTGGCAGGAGCTGGGACAGAGAGGGAAGCTCACTCTGTCCTGTAGCACTCAGGTCTTGAACTGCTGACCTGCCAGACATCAAGTTCAGTGTCTTAAACACTACACTACAGATGACTAACTTACCCCTTTGTGTGAGCTCTCTTCCACTGTATAAAGTGGTTGTCTTTATTGATCTTGCCAAGCAGACATCACACAGATATGTGGTGTAGGGGTTGTCTTAGCAAGTTATTTACATTGTCACTTGTGCAATTGATCTAAAATCTTGAGAAGCAAAATAGTATAAAGTTCTCTTAATCACTTGGCCAGGTATATAAATGATTGGTTTACCTAATCACTGAAACACACCACAGGAAATTACAACTCGGAAAATAGTTTTCTGTTAAATGGTATGAAAATACAGTAAAACCTCGAATAATGCTAAAACTTGGTTCCACAAGTCTTGGTGTTATCTGATTTTTAGTGTTATCTGATGCATGTTAAAATCCTATGGGATGCATCGGATAACGTTAAAGCTTCATAGAGATCCACACAGGCTTTAGCGATTGTTATCCGATGCATCCCATAGGATCTTAACGTTATTCGATGCAATTCTCCCCCCCCCCCGATTGCTTAACATTATGCGATTTTAGCGTTATCTGATGCAAACGTTATCCGAGGTCCATACCTCGGATAGCAACTGCATCGGATAACGCTAAAATCAGATAACGATCTGTCAGCGTTATCCGATGCAGTCGTTTCGTAGCAGCAGGGTGGCTGGAAAGCTGAACAGGGTACTCCATTCAGCTTCCCAGCCACCCTGCAGCTTCGGAGGCAGGGGTGGGGTGGCTGGAAAGCTGACGGGGGCACCACTGTCAGCTTCCCCAGCCACCCCCAGCTGCGGAGGCATGGGCGGGTGGCTACGGAAGCCGATGGGGAGTCCCCGTCAGCTTCCCCAGCCTTCCTGCAGTTATAGGTCCTCTGATCTCCCTGGAGCAGTCTGTTTTTTTACCCATTTCGGGCTCTCTGACCCCCCTGCCTGCTCCAGGGAGATCAGAGGACCTGATCCAAGCTGTTTCTGGGCTTCCCCAACGTCCCTGGCCAGTGGAGCAAGCCAAAATGTCAGGGTTTGGACCCTGACATTTTGGCTTGTTGCACTGGCCGGGGAGGTGGGAAAAGGCCAGAAATAGCTTGGATCAGGTCCTCTGATCTCCCCAGAGCAGGCGGGGGGGGGGGGTCAGAGAGCCCGAAATGGGTAAAAAAACAGACTTTTTTTACCCATTTTGGGATACAGGGTGGGGGAACTTCAAAAATAGTGCGCATCGGCTCCAGGGAGGTCGGGAGACCCGATGCGCGCTAATTTTGAAGTCCCCCCCTCCTGGAGACTGCAACAAGCCAAAACGTCAGGATTCGAATCCTGACGTTTTGGCTTGTTACTGCCTCCGGGGGGGGGGGGGACTTTGGAAATAGCTTGGATCAGTCTTCCGACCTCTCTGGAGCTGGCAGGGGGGTCAGAGAGCCCGAAATGGGTAAAAAAACCAGACTTTTTTTACCCATTTTGGGCTCCCTGACACACACACACCCCGGTGCCAGCTCCAGGGAGGTTGGAAGACCCAATCCAAGCTGTTTCCAAAGTTCCCCCACCTCCCTGGAGGCTGCAGCATGCCAAAACGTCAGGATTCAAATCCCGACGTTCTGGCTTGCTGCAGCCTCCAAGGATACAGGGCTTTTTTTTAACGTTGTGCGATCAATGCATTGCACAACGTTAAAAACTGGATAACGATGAGACTTGTGGAACCAAGTCTCATCGTTATCCGAGGTACTAGTGTATTACTGTATCTGTTTTTTGCACTGATGCTGCTAGCTTCAATTTCTCTTCTTTTCTCCTCAAAGGCCAGGAGTAAATGACAAGAACCACTTTCTGCCTGAATCCTGGGGAACTACAGCAGCAACTCAGAATCAGTAATGTTAGATTGCAGTAGATAGCTTGGCAGCCATCCAGATGATGGTGGGCTACAGTTCTTTGACCATTAGTTATACTGGCTCAGCCTGACAGGGACTGAATTTCAGCAACATCTTGAAGGTCACATCTTCTCCTCCTCCCCATCTTGGGTTGCTCCATTAGCAGCATCCCAGTTCCTGATATTTCAAGACCAAAACTTATGAGTATGGACCATGTCCTTGGGATATCACAAGAGAAAGCCCCTGTGATGTCACAGAGATGGGGCAGGTGTTGTTAAAGAACAAAGCAGAACAGACACACATACACACTTTTGTAATGAGTCACTGGACCTTGGTGTTTGAACTTTGGGAATGGCTAAAGACTAGTACACACAGCAGTTCAAGCTTTTTCTTCACCAATGTTCACACTGAGATTTATCTCGCCCCAGCCTCAAGATCCAGTGAAACATAGTAATTTCCTGGATTTCAGTTGCAGCCCTGAAATTGATAATCTTACTTGAACTGGTTGGGCGCCAGTGAAAGGCAGTTTTCTATGTTCCTAATGCATAGTGTCAGCACACGTCAGTGCACGTAAGCCTTTAAGAAACAACAAGCACCTGTGGATAGGATGCTGAGGGTGGGGACAATGACTCTGACATGTGTTTATAGAAACAGAGAAATAATCTCTTTTTACAACTGGAAGGGGTTCTATGCTTAGCCTGAGGGACTCTGTTTTCACAAAACCAAATACTGGCACATGGGAGAAATTAATTCTTCCTATTAATGTCCTTCCTAATAGCAACCACAATGTTGTACATCACCACCTGGGATGAATAGGTTAGAACATCCAGATGTGTCCTAAAGGTATAATTTGCATATCCTTGCTTAAAAATAAACAACAAAGCTAATGTCATCTTTGGCTCAGTGACTGATTTACATTTTATTGCAGCAAGGCAAGTGAATCTGATATGTTTATTTGTGGATTGAATACAAAACAGTTTAATTTTGATATTTTAGCTCTATGTTGCTTTTGTATATTCAATTATGTCTTGCCCGCAAACCGACTAAATAGCAGTTTTCACTAGATGGGTAGTAATAGAAATCAATCAATCAAATAAATAAATAAATACTGATGTAATTTTTGCTGTGGCCGACTGGCTGCTGGAAAATTCGTAGCCCTGACAGCCTGCTAATAGTAAAACTGCAGAGAAATTTCCCAGGGAACAGTTGAAGGACACTCCTACTGCTTCAACTCGGAAGACAGAGAATAATGTTCTAAAAATAAAGATATTCATCAGGCAAACAGAGAAAGTCAGAGCCAAGAAAGAATAAGAGAAACAGTTTTCTAGTCAAGAGCATAAAGGAATATTCGTGCAAATGGGAAACGATGGAGATTGTTTTTATAAAGAAGAGAGTTCTGCTCCTGGTAAGCCACATGAGTTATGTCTAAAACAAAGACTGCTTTATTGTGATAGGCTTTTGACACTGGCCCGTTTGTTTTCCAAGGGGAGATAAACTGCTATAAAATGCACTTGGTCATCCAGTAAACATACTGTACTTCACAGGGTGGGTCAGAGGGACGTTTCAAGCCGAAAAGGAGCTGGAACATTCCTGCTTCTGCTTTTATTCCACAGCTTCTTAGGCTCTCTCTGGGCACAGCCCAACAGCTAAGGGAGAAAAGAAACCTCTGGCCATATAGGTCTATATGGCTCAAAAAAAAATAAAAAAAAAGAGAAAGCTTAGTGTTTATGGTGCCCTGAGACTTTTCAATGGATCAGAATCCCTGCTTTGCCCATGTGTGTGTACATTCAAAGGAGAGGAGCCATTTTAAACTGTCATACTTCTTCCGTGTCTAGGCCAGACGTTAAACTGCCAAAATGAAGGCACCTTTTGATGAGTTCATTTTGCAGTTCCTTTCGCCTGACCTTATACTGAGAATGTGTCTATTAAAATAAATTGGGTAGATCTCTCTTTGGGTCTTGCCTGACAATGAAAACAATGCCTGGTCTCCAGCAGTTCTATCTGTGGCTGCAACGACACCCATTGTCTATGCCTGGCAATGGGGCACCCTTTATTTTCTATGCCACCAAGACTTTTCCCTCCAACCTAGAACCTATTTGGGGATGGAGCAGTTCTTAATCTTTGCACTGTATGCACTTTTAAAACTGCCCCATTGCCCTGCCATTATCAGAGGTTTATGCACTATGGTACCATACTCCCGGAATGGGTAAAAAGCATTGCTTTTTTTAAAAAAAAAAGCTCCTTTAAGCACAAGGAGGTTGTTCCCTCGAATATTCCTATTATTTTAAAGAAAGGGGCAGGGGCCCTGAATAATTTATTCCCCATGTCTCTCAGGCACCCCTCCAGCCTGTTTTAATCCTGTTTCAATGAGGAGTGTCTCCAAACACTAAAAACAACTCTGCTGCCCCTACAGTTTCCATTTTCCTCAGCTTTGCCTCTCTGCTTCTCCTTGTAATTAAAGCATGCCAGGGAAAGGAATGGGGTTTAACTCTCGTTTTCCCCCTCTCTCTCCACAAGAGGGAATCCCTGGTTTATAATGGGGTGGGGGGTGGGTAGGTGGGTGAATGAGAGAGAGGAGGGTGGGGGAAACAAGCTTCAGGAAAAAAGACTCATAAAAGCGCGGGGGGGGGGGGCAGGAACCTTCTCTCCCCCTTTTCCCTTCACACTCCAGTGACAAGTTTTAAATTGAATCCACAGGGGAGATCTCTTCTTCTACCCACCCATCCCATCCATCCATCCCTTTTTTCCAAGCCACAGAAGCATTCCTCTTTTCCCAACCCCCACCTTTTCCTCTCCTCCTCGCTGCCGTCCCTGCAAAAAAAAAAAAAAAGCGCCTCGCTCTCCTTCTTTGCCTGCCTGCCATTATGTGCAACCATCTTTTTTAAAAGGCAGGCCTCCTTCTCTCTTTCTCTCTCTCTCTCTGCAGGCTCCTCTAGTAGGGAGAGGCAGCCCTTAAGCATGTCGGCCTGAAAAAGCACCCCTTGCAAGACCAGCCCCTCCCCGGGTGGCAGCACACTGGCCTCTTGCCCAAGGCTACCAGCAGCAGCAGGTCTGTTTGCATGGGGGGTGAGGAGTTTGCATGCAATGTGGGGAATCGGGCTATCTCTCTCTATAATAGATATCTATATATCAGTGCCATCTTATTCTTATTTCTCATGTCTTCTCTCCCTTCCATCCGGGTGGGGCCTGGCTTGTTTGCAAGCTCCTTACCAGAACCCCCCCCCCCCAAACTGGCGTATAAACAGAGGCGCACACGCACGCATCCTATTTTTGCAGCCATGCTCTCCCTCCCCCCGTGCCTTGCACAGACATTACACACACACGCAAGAAAGAAGTAGCCATTTGTTCCTCTCCGGAAGTCTCGCTTCCATGCCTACTACGCGGCATTGTGGGGGAAGAAAAATATATTAAAAAAATACCTCCTCGGGAGGTTGTGGCCTCAGCCTCCGCCCCAAAGGATCGGCGGAAATATAAGGAAGGGCCCCGGCTTTGCTTGCTTAGCCAGGCCGCTGGAGCCGGGAAATGCCTGGAAGGGGCTGGGCAGGGAAGCAGCAAACGCTGGGTTGTTGTGGTTGTTGACGCCGCGAATTAGGCCATCCTAAGACTCAGAGTCCGGGTTAGGGTGGCTATCGTGACATGGCGCTTCTTGTGGCTTTCCTCCAGTTCCAGGCATCGTGTGTCGGAATAGACGCATTTTCGCTTGCTAAAAACTTTTCTCTCTCCCTCCACTTGTTCTAAATGTGTGTATGTATTAAAATATATGATAACCTACCACCTTTCCCCCACGCATAGAGTCACTTAAGATACCTAAAGGCCTGTGTTTTGCATTTTGTCCGTCTCTTTAATAGCCCCTCTTGGGGACACATCTTGCATATCTTAGAAACCTATGTTCTTTCTTTCTTAACTGTGCAAGGGCAGCTAAAAATGGGTCCTGCCCATTGAATGTACACACATGGGCAAAAGGGGATTATGTTTTGCAACAAAAGGTGTGTCACCTGCCTTTCCCATAAGTGACCGAAACTAGAAGACATCAAGGTTTCCAGTGAATTGAGAAAAACAGTAGTTCTGTGTCATGGCCACTGTTCTTTGTGAGGGTCTCCTCTCCACTCCCCATTTGGTCTCTGCTTTCCCAAACTGGCCAGTTCACCCACAATCCAGAGTAACATCTGTGTGCATTAATTCAGAAGTAAGCCCCAAAGAGTCAAACAGTGCTATCACATTGGGTGTTGTTGCAGCTGCAGAGAAGAGAAGAGGCTGAAGACCTGCCATTGTTTCCTTGTTGGACAGAACACAAAGAGAGATGTGCCCAATTTAGCCCTTGGCATGGCTTACCATCTTTATTTTAATAGGCACATTCTCAATACAAGGACAGTTTAAAGCGGCTCCTATCCTTTGGAATGTACACACATGGGCAAAGCAGGGATTCTGATCCATGTTGATGCATCAAAAAATCCATGGCACCTTAAACACTAAGCATTTGGACATAAACAGCACCAGAAGAAATCCTTTTGCCTAACTGCAACTCCCTGTCTCTTTACCCACACTCCAGAAATTAATTCTTGGTAGCAGTTCTCAGATCAGAAACACGCAGCCTTCTAGATGTTCCAGTCTGAAAACTCCTTCACAGACCACCCATATGTTGTCATTATTTCTGTGCCCAGAACCATGGCTTCTTTAGCTTGTTTTGTGGCCTGGTTGTACTGAAAGAGATGACCAAAGGGGCAAGTGAAAGAACATGATAGCAAAAATAAAATAAAATTTAAAAAATGGTTTCTTTGATCATCCACAGTGCAGTTTGTTGCTAAAGTAGAGCAATAAACCATGGTTTAATTTGATACTTGAATACACACTTGATAACCTTTTCCCCTCCTGTCTCCTCATAGGGATAGCAGGTTTCCAGTCTATCAGACAAAGGCCTTTCACATCACTAGATACTGGGACTTTTTAACAAGAGAGAAATAATGGATCCTTTGTTTGCAAAACATGTGCTTTCCTCTAAACTGTGGTCCTTTTCATATCAACCATTAGGTGATAAGTGTCTTGGAAAAACAACCTTCAGGGAGCTGAGAAGAGGGGGGGACAGCAAGGAAAACAGGTGTCTGAAAGATGAGACTCATAAGAGAGAAGATTGGTTTTAGGGCCAATTTGCTGAGAAAGTAGAACAATGATTAGGAAATCATCACAAGGTTTGAAAGTAGGCCTGATGTCATATTGCTTTTATAGAATGGCTGCCACTGCAAAGCCATCACTCTAGTTGACTCCTGTCTTATGCTAGGTCACATTGGTTGCCATATGATGAACAATGGATCAAAGCATAGTTATCACCGGTGCAGAATGCAGCCTTCCTTTGGCTGTGTGACATGTACTTTATTAGCATAATATGGGATATAGCCATTAGCGATCAGTTTTCGATTGGCAGTTTCACACTACTAAAGTTCTGTAGTTTATGTACCAGATATAGATAGCAATCTTTACAATATGTAAGGAAATGAGAGGTTGAGGTGATAACACTATTTAGAAGTTGCACTTATGTAAGAATGACAGACTACTGGTTGTAAATAATCAGTACTTTATTATACACTGCGGTCTCAAGTAAATTCATGGGCTTGTTTTTGGTCTGGTAATAGATTTTAACAATTCTGTTAAGTTAAACCAAAGTTTGACTGACAACAAAGCCAAGAATGTGGCTTCATTTTGGCAGTCGGGGGTTTGATCCAGACACGGAAGAACACTTCTGTGCCAAATACCTTTATCTTTAGTAACACTGAATTTAGTCCTGAAGCCAGTCACTGCAAAACATGTAACAAAGTTATAAAAAGCAGTAAAAAAATTGTAAAAATATTGTCATTGCCTGGTGGAGAAGAAGGGTGGTGCTGTTTCCAGAAACTATTTTCTAGAGCAGGGGTGGCCATCCTTTTTATGTCATGGGCCTGACCACACCTCTGGACAGCTGAGCAGGCTGGATCATGCCCCCCCCTGTAAGCGGGCACATTTACGGCTGAAAATGCACCCACTTCCGCGTTTACGACAGCTGTGGGCACGTTTGCCCATGCACAGGTGTATTTTACAGCTGATGTAAACATGTCTGCTTCCACTTCCAGGTACGACAGGTGTCAATGGGCTGGACGGGATGGCATCATGGACTAGGTCTGGCCTATGGGCCATAGGTTGGGAACCCCTGTTCTAGAGCCTTTATATGAGGAGTTTTGAGTGTGAACAGCTCACACACTCACATACACCAATTTTGGGATGTGCCCCCCCAATTTCAGCCACAAGCTGTAGTTGATTATGAGTTATGGAAGCATACGACTGAATTGCTGAGGTAAAGCAGAGATGGTTGGGGCTGGAAGACATTGTGGTGAGGAGGTGGGAGACAGCAGAGATCTTCTGGGTTTAGATGGCAAGTTTGAAAGGTTATATCTTGGTGCAATTGTAGCACAGGGTGCAGTAACCAGGGGCTCCTGCACTTTATTCCTTGCATGGATTTCAGAAGGTGGGCATTTTGTATATCACTCGAGGCTCAAGAAAAGCTGGTGCCTGCCAAGATTCCTCCTTCGATGCAGGAATGAATGGTAGAGGAAGTGCCCTGCCTGCATCCAGGCAAGGCTCGAACAACATGGTTTTGTTTTATGTTTAGGCAGTATCACGCATGCAAAAAGGGAAATCTTTTTGTGGCGAAGAAGGATTATATAGGTGAGAACAGGCCTAGCAAATAAAATCACGTTCTAGAGGAAATGGTTGCTCACAAGACTGTTATTTTAAAGGCACTTTGCTAATAGCTGGAGCATGAGGAGAAAAGACCTGTGAGAACCAATGTTGTGAGGAGAAAGGATTCTGTCTACCAGCCACCTCAACAACTGTACAGATGTTTGTGCCTGGAACTGGTTTCTGAGGCAGGAAGCCTTGCTTTGCAGATGTCCAGGCACCGAGGGCAGTGGGGAAGATCTTGTCTCTTGGGGAGCAGGACAGGAGAGAGCCCTATTTACCAGTTCCCCCCTTTCCCTCCTGGGGCCAAGTATCCTTTGTGAAGCAAAAGGAGAATTTGTGAGGATTTAAAAAAAAAAAACATCAACAACAACTGCGGTTTCTCTTTTGTTAGCTACAGACAGCTTCTCAGCCAGGTTCTGAGAGGTAAGTTGTGGAGGAAATGGAAGAAAAAAGGGAGAGAGGATGATTTAAATGTAGAATGATGTGGGGCGGGCCAGGGTGGGTGGGTGGTTGTTTGCTGTGTATTATGGGGGCTGTGATTTTATTTTTTAAAACTGGGGGGTTGTGTGTGTGTGTGTGGGGGAGGGATACAGAAAATTGCTCTCCTTCAAAAGAAAGCAACTGAGCCCCTCTGGTTTTCAAGATGTGTTGGCAACTCTGCGAAGGTTGCCATAGCTTTTTATGTAGGGTGACCAGAACCGGCTGAAACTGGTTTGAGGCAGATCAGCTCCGCACACAATGCAGTCATTGAGCTGCTACAGTGGGATAGTTTTCCTCCCTCCATGGCAGCCAAAAGCAGAGGATCTAGCAGAAAAAGATACCATCACCATCCCCTAACAATATGTGAATGCACACTTTAGACACACAGCACTGGTATGTGGCTAATGTAATAGTCATAAAGGTTTCTGTGTATCTCTGTACATATTTGCAGTAACTGCGATTACTTTGGCTGATTCATGCCTTTTCCTTTTTTTCTCCTGGTTTTGGTTCTTTTTTTTTTTACTAAAGGAATGGACAAAAACTGAGATTTAGCACCCTTTTTAAAATGTTTCCTTTTCTTTTGCTAGGTCTACACATCGCTCTCTAGGTGTTATTTTTCAAGCTGAACAAAATAATAATAATAAAAAGGAATGAACGATTTGTTTTTCTGCTTATCCTTGTGGCTCCGAATTGCTGCTTTGCATGCTGATTTTATTTACAAGCGGTTGTCTTGTAGATTTGTTTTCAGAAAAAGTGTGTGTGTGTGTGTTGTGTTAAAGGCCAAGATTATTAAGCAGCGTTAACAGGATTGCAAATGAAAGCATTTGCAAAAGAGGCTGTAAAGGCATACTCTATTTTTCCTTGTAGGCCTTTTGATTGGGGCTGCCTTTAACCCTTTCAGGTTTGCAGTGGTTGTACATCTGTAGCTGTATACCTGATCATTGGTATTTTAAAAAACGTTTCACTGGTCATGGTACATAAGGTGAGGTATCCCACTTTTTGACTACAATCACAATAGCATGGCGATAACATCTGTACAATAGCTGAAATGCAATTTCTAATTGCAAAACCAAGCATGTTTGGGTGGGTAAATTAAGTAGAGAAATAATTGCAAATGCATCCTGGTTCACTAAGATTTAAGCTGCTTTTTTTAAAAAAATACTTATTAATAACCAGGCTACCAATACTGCCTTTGTTTAAGATGTAGGCTAACAGTTTCTCCACACTGCTAAATCATAAAAGAACAGGCCCTGTATTACAGTCATAAATTATGGACTGCATTGTAAGATGTTGTTTTATGTTACCTGGCCATTTTGTTTTTCAATAATTTCCCATCTTATCCTTTCAAAATGATAATTTCTTATCCCTATTCCCTTTTGGTCTGATTAGGTATTCTTTTGTTTATTTGGAACTGAAAGGGATTTTGAAGCAGACCCCCTATATTTTTATATAAATAGGAAGGTATACACAGGGCAAACATAACAATTGCCTTTGCTTACTAGACTTTACTGTATTGAAGGTTTTTGCAGTTCAGTGTGTGGTGTATTTTAAAGTTTTTATAGAACTCTCATGGATTACTAGTAGGATAAATTTCAGTATACAGTACAGCCATTAATTATGTACAAAGAGGAAACCGGATGGACACTGCATCAGCTGGTAAGGAATGTCTCCTCTCCACTCAGTGCTTCATAATATTAGATAATAGATAAGGTTTGTTTGTCCTTTCTAAAATATAACAATGTGCTTGGGTTATTAGAGTATGCATTTTGCATTTTATACTGAAGCTGGAAACTCAAGAAAAAAAGAAGGGGGGCAGGAGCAAGCAGTAATGAATGTGGGAAAGGAAAGAACAAAGACTCTTAGAGATTATAGTGGAGCACTAAATATTTTTGTCTTCTTGTTTTTTAGCTAGGTTCTTTAGCTAGAAACAGTGATTTCCTAAAACAGGAAATCATCAGCAGTGCTGGAATTTTTTCCATGTTGCTAAAATGCAACTAGATTTGGATTGGCATCTGGTGTTATAAATGTCACTGAAAAATAAAATGAAAATAAGATGGAAGGTAAACAGTTGTGGTAGAAATGTCTTCTGATCTAGCCTGAAATTTAGGTTGTCCATTGTATTGAAATGAAATTAAGTAGACAATCTTAAAAGCCTTTGGAGTATTTTGATTGGGTAAATTCCATGGAGGCTGGTGACAGGCAGGGTTCGCTGCATTTACAGGGTGACACAAGCATTAAGGAACCTCTTTATTTCCTGCAGCAGATGACACAAGGTATTTAAGGAATAAATTGTAGTGTATGAAAGTTGCATGGGATTTGTTAAGCTTGAAAATATTTGATGTAGACTTCTTTGACCAGGTGCAATGTATTGTGCTTCTCAAGTCTGACAGGGCATTAAATAGCTTGCATGGGTGAATCAAGTGTGCTGTGATACCATCTTCATGTTATACCTAATATTAGTTTACAGTGGACCTGTCCTGGTTTGTAGATGTCTGTTTAAGAAGCCACTAATATATGTTACAGCATGGGGAGAATATGGGCATCTGCTTTGCATTGGGGTTTTAGCTTTTCTAAGGATCAATAAAAATCCATAGGGTTAGATGAGATCACCTTTATACGTTTTGGAGGCTTTTCTAGAACTGTAAGTAGTAACATTCCATTTGGGGACAATAGTCTCACCAGATTTAGGTTTCAGAAGTAGTATTATATTGTGCATGCTTGGATGTGTCTATGAGTTGTCTCTTGCCCTTATTTCCTCTTGCTTACTGCAAAGCCTCCCCACCCCCACCCAACTTTATTTAAATCTTATGCTGGGAACTGTTTGCTGTAACATCAGAAATGTTAACAGATAATTGTCTGTGATTCATTGGCTGTTTCGGAATATATTCAGACATTATACTAAACAGATTTTGTGGTGTCTGCAGATGAACATTTGAGGGCTGGCCCTCTTAGCATGAGCTGTTGTTAGAGTTGGTCTTTACTCAGCAGCTGTTACTGAAGAGAGGTACCGTCCTTTAATGTTTAATTGGTCTTAGATCTTTTTCTAAAATGAAATAATTGGCTTTGTTATCATTGGAAGTACAGTACTGTACCTGTATGGGTTAGTAGCCACATACATGGCTATTGCTTTGTCTTAACAAGCATGAAAATGTTGACCCAGACATTTCTAGGCCTATTTCTTGCTAATCATTGTTGGCTCACAGAAGAAGGGGATCAGTTTTCTGAAGAGAAGATGAAACAACATAAAATTAATGATTAGTGTGCTAGATTACTATTCCATTCACCACCCTGAACATCTCTCTTGGGTTGAATGAACTAACCTCCTATAGCAAGGGGTTCTTAAGTTTTTTGCACCACATGCCGGACTACTCACCCTCAGACAGCTGAGCAGGCCAGACACGTGGTTTCCCCTATTGTAAACACTGCCACAAACCATGATAGGTGCATTTGCATGGGTGCGTTTGCAGCTCTCGTAAATGTACCCACTTCTGGGGTCATCGCCATGGGCCAGATGGAATGGCGTCAATGGCTGGGTTGTAGGTTGCAAACCCCTGTTCTACAATCCTGTGAGTTTACTAACTTTCTGTGTTCGCTTGTAATGCTCTCTCCAATGTCAAAGGTGGGATCCCCTTTTAGGGAGGGGTTTATGTAAGTTGGAGGGAGGGGCTTAAGGCCTTTCAGGTAGGTTAGAGAGTTGTGTCCAGTACCGTCAAATCTCAGCCAGCATAATTTTCAGCAAGGTATACAGTGAAATTGGTTGATGGTATATCTTTTATGTCTAAATTGAATACGTATTTTTTGTTTAAACTCCAAAATATATTATACAGTTTCTGCTTAACGCCTTGTGTAGGTGCACTGGTTTCCTTTTTGAAAGTAGCTGTACATTACCTCTGTATGGGAATGCAGTGATAATATTTGCTTGGCATAGCAAAACAGCCTTCTTCCAGGCAATTCTTAAAACAGAGTCACTCCATATACAAAATGGTAACTTTTAAACCGAGCTGTGGATCAGTACCAAACTTGACACAGATGTAGCAGACCATCTGCTTTTGCTCTGTGCTAAATCTGGGGAATTTTGGTCAAGAGTTCAAGAGATGAAAGGCCACTGCATTATATTCTCAGGACTGTCTTCATGGCTGATCGCCATGAGGATCGCCAATATTCAGATTCGGATACAGCAGAACCAAAAGAAGAAGTTCAAGAAGAATGAGTGTTTTAAAAATAAACCTATTTATACCCCGTTGCATACTTTTGTGATTTTTTAGTCATTAGATTGTTATCAAATACAATGAGCTCAAAAAAATCAAACCTACATACTTTTAAAGAGAATGATCAGTACCAAGTTTAAAAAAAAATCTCCTACAGTGTCTGTAATTTTTTGTATCTTTGACCCTTGAAAAATACTGTATCTCTAAAGAGGAAAGAATTCAGGGTTGTGACATTGTAACCTCACAACATTTAAAAATACACTGTTAAGAGCAGAGGTGGAAGAAACAGCCAACAGTGCTACAGTAATACCTCATATAACATTAGTATCGAATAACACGAAAATCGCATAACATCAAGGAATCTGGGGGGAAGAATTGCATCAGATAACATTAAGATCCTATGGGATGCTTCAGATAACAACCGCGAAAGCCTGTGTGGTTACAATGTATCTCTATGGATCCCATAGAGGATCAGATAACACTAAAAATCATATAACACGAAGACTTGTGGAACCAGGTTTTAGTGTTATATGAGGTTTTACTGTATTTCAAAAAAACAGGGCCACCGTAAAAAATATGTAATTTTGAAACCAGACTTCAAATCCTCACCAAATACAGCACAGATGTAGCAGATACAGTAGTCTCCTCTTGGTCTGTTCTAAATTTGGGAAAGTTTGGTCACATACAGTAGTTTTGAAGTCATGATGTTTAATAATTACAGTATAAATGGGGGCACCCCAGACAGAAATATTGTAACTTTGAAAGTGGGTTTTGGATTAGCACTAAATTCAACAAAGTAGAAGTAGACAGTCTGATGTCACTCTGTGCCAAATTTGGTAACATTTGATCACATGGTTTTAAAGCTATAGTTTTCTAAAATTGCAGACTTGATTTACCAACATGAATCTACAATACTAGTGACCTAATCAGCAGAAAAGAAACTGCAAAAATAACATTTGAAACACCTATTGTTTAATCTTAAAATATAGATCCATTTCCTTAGATGTTTTGCTTCTTTGCAGCAAATGCATCCAGTAATAGTATATCAGATTTAGGTAAAGGTAAAGGTTGCCCTTGCTTGAAAGACAGCCATATCCGACTCTAGGGTTCTGCGCTCATTTCTGTTATAGTCAAAGAGCCAGTGCTACCTGCATCTGCAGATGTTTCTGTGGACATGTGGCAGGCATGCTTCAACACTGGAGTGCATGGAACACTGTTTACCTTCCCACTGAAGTGGTACCTTTTTATCTACTTGCAATTTCTTGCTTTTGAACTACTAGGTTGGCAGGAGCTGGGACAGAAACAGGAGCTCACTCGGTTATGCCGTACTCGGGAATTGAACTCTGACTTTCCAGTCATCAAGTTCAGCATCTTAACCACTTAGAATCATATAATTTTGGACTTTGTGATTTCAATGATTGCATCGATTTTTCTGGATGGACTTAATTTAATTTAATTTTAGTACTTGTATGCCGCCCACTCAGGAAACCTGACTCATGGCATCTCATACGACAATCAGGGAACATACAGAAGTGCAGAAATAATGACATTTAAAAACTTCAACATCATAGACTACTCTTAAAAACCCCATTAAAACTAAAACTACGTCTCCAGACAGAGCTGCTGCCCTTTAGGAAGAATCTAAAAACATGGCTGGGGGTGAGGAAGGTATAATGACCCCAGCGCAATGGATGATCTGAGCCCCTCTCTTTCTCTACTTTTAAATTAGTAGTTGTAACATCTGGTGTGTTTTAAATCTGTTTTTAATCTTTTTTAGATTTTAATTTAAAATTTTAACAGTTTTAAGGTTTTTAGATGGAAACTTCCACTTCCTAATCCTGGGCTCTACCTGCCCAGGGAAGACTAACGTCCTCTGGCCAGGAGGAGGAATGGATTTTAGCTGTTTGTGCTGTGTGGTTTTTTTTCCCCTGACTGTAAGCCGCCCTGAGTCGCCATGGCGAGTGGGCGGTGATATAAATCTAAATAAATAAAATAATCAAATGAGACTGTAAGGCAAAGAATACAACACATGAGGAAGGATGGATTTGAGGAGAACCTTCTGTCCATTCACAAAAACATGAAACTGTACAGGTCACACACCCCATATCCATGGATTCAGTATTCACAGTTTCAGTTATCCACATGTTTAAAACAATTTAATTAAAATCCCTGAAATACATGACATATGTGTATTTCTCTGGTACATTACCAGAGTTTGCCATGACAGGTCACTGCATGCAATGTAATGTTTACAAGGAATGGAGGCAGACATGTTGGTAGCTTTCATGTAGAACAACAGACTCATTTGAAACCTTTCCCCACTTCTATTGCTCAGGTATACATGTTAAATATGGGGTTTGTTGCTATCTGCAATTTCATTTATCTGCAGAAGGTCTCAGAACATATTGCTTGCAGATATGGAAGGAGAGCTGTATGTCCCTTTGCCTGGTTATAGAGCAGAGATTCCAGTGGTGGGCAGCCAAAAATTTTACCACATTGTGGGTGGAGCCAATATCATGGGTGGAGCCAACATGATGTCATGGGTGGAGCCAACATCATGGGCGGAGCCAAAGTAAAAAACCCATAAAAATAATTACACATAAAAATACAAATTAAATAGACATAAAAATACATAAAGATACACATAAAACACATAAATACACATTAAAAATAAATACAGATTAAATAGACAAAAACACATAAAAATGCAAATTAAATACACATAAAAATACACATTAAAAATAAATACTCATTAAATACACATAAAATACAGCCACCCACCCCACACCCAAAGGCGAGTCACTTACCCTGGGGAGCAGGCTGTAGGGAGCTTCAGGCTAGCAGCTGCTCTTCCTTCTCCTCGCTTGGGAGGACAGCATGGAGGCTGCTGAGGGCCTCAGCAGCACCCACCAGTTCCTCCGTGGCTGCGTGTGGCCTTCCAACGCTCTGCGCTGCCACACTCTAAGCAGCAAATGGCTGCTTGGCTCGGCAGGCAGAGCGCTGTAGGCATGCATGTATGCCAAGTGCTGTAGGTGTGCCAAGTGCTGTAGGTGTGCATGCATACCAAGCACTGTAGGCACATGTGCGCAATGGGGGAACCAGCGAAAAGGTAAACCCCCAAGGTGGTTCCTCCCAAAAGCCAGTACCAGTTCTCCGGGACACTGGGTAAAGCTAGTATGGGTTCTGGCAAACTGGTGTGAACCGGCTGCTGCCCGTCACTGAGGGATTCTCAATCTGCAGCCCACAGCGCCATTTGATGTGCCCCTCTACAGCAGCCCATAGCACCATTTCATGTCCCTAGATACAGAAGAAGAATTAAACAAAGTGAAAGGGTGGCCTCTCTACCTGCTGCTGATGTCCAGGACTCTCTTGACCAAACTGTCCTGTGATCTTGTGGACTTGTTAGTCAAGATCCATTAGAACTCCAGGATAACCATTGGATGTATTCTTTTTTTTTTTAATTCCAATTTTTTTAAAATGCTGATTCAGTCTCTTGGCTATCATTTGCCTTCATGTTTTCTTTTGTGTATTTTATATTGTCTGTCTTGTGGTCATTATTGGATTGTGCATTTGACATCTCTTGGCCTTGCACGGGGATTGAGCAGAGCCTTTTGACTTAAATGCAGTACTGAAGGCCTTGTGACCTCCTTTTTTACATTATTTTTTCATTTCCGAAAAGTCCTTTGTGGAGCGTATGGAAAGCAATTTTGCCTGGTTCTGACTTCCACAGCAATGCTGCCTCCTCAAATTTGTAAATATAATTTGGCCACAGAAGTTACATGGATGAGCTTTCTGACCAAAAAAAAAAAGCTTTTTAAAGAAAACATTTGAGATGGACCAGGAACAGACGTAGTTCTTTAATGTACAGACTGGATGCTTATTATTTCAAAGGATACTGTTGTCTTCCCTTCCTCTTCTTGGTGGCAGCACATGGTAAGGAGAATATGTGGACATGTAGTCTCTCTGTTGCAGCTTTCTCAGAACTGGAATATATCTTCTACCCTTTTGCAGGCATGTAGGGTGAGAGAAATGGGACTTAAATCCATATCAGAGAACATCTGGTTGAGCAAGCCTGCTTTACAGCATTTGGTGGAATGGCTGCCTCCATAGAAACCACTGCAGTTTTAAGCTTTTACATATTCTACAGGCTTTTCTTGCTCTTTTTAATTGATGATGAATAGAGGATGATCATGATCTAGAGCAATGTTTCCCAATTTATTTATTTTTACTTCAATTCCCAGAAGACTAAGTCAATTCCCCAAAGCACTGATCAGCCAATGTACTGACTTAGGGTTCTGGGAATTGAGGTCCACCAGTGTTTTCTGGAACATAGTTTCGAAAACACTGATCTAGAGAATCTGTATCTGTTCTTCTGTTAGCTGTATGCAGCTTAGTGGCCACCATTGCAGTAATACGTTGCTGCGGTTAAGCAGATAAGTTGCAGGCAGTTTTATATAATGGATATATTATCTTGCTCTGACTGAGCAAGTGACTCAGGGGTTATTCAACACACTGAGGTCATGGTCAGTTATAAACCCAAATAGTAACATTAGACAGACAGCTTGGGAAATTTGCCTTGGACTATGCCTCTTCCTTGAATGTTTGCTGCATTTAAAAGGGCCAGCAAGCTGGACTGCTAATAGTGCACAGCACACAATAAAACATCTGTCAATCTTTTATTGACATCAAGTTTCTTGAGATTTTGGTTCTGGGCTGTGAGTTTTGCCCCTTGGGTTAAACTGAGAGGGTTTGAAGTCCTTTGTTGCAGTCTTTCCTTGGCAGACTAAGAGTTCTGGGCCACTGGAGGCTGCAACAGGAATGCCAGAATGGGTTTCCAAGGTTGATTTTAGTGACGCTCAAAAATTTTTACTTTTGTGAATTACAAGTCTCAGAATTTTCCAGTAAGCAAAATGATGGTGTTGGACAACCATCTGTCATATATGCTTTGATTTGGATTCCTGTACTGACAAGGAGGATGGACTCAATGTCCTAAAAGCCCCCTTCCAATAAGTCTATGATGGTGGCAAAGATGATATTTTATCAAGACTCTCTTGAAAAAAGCTGCCTTTGGGCCTTAAGGCAAACATAGGTTTTTTCTCAACTTGAGATATGAGAGAATTTCATCCCATGAAGCTAAGGTGTCAGTGACGGCTTCCTTAGTGGTTAAGGTGCTGACCTCGATGACTGAAAGGTGGGCAGGTCAGCAGCTTGAGACCTGAGTGCTGTACCACCAGTGAGCTCCCATCATCTGTCCCAGCTCCTGCCAAACTAGCAGTTCAAGAACAAGAAATTGCAAGTAGATAAATAGGTGCCTCTTTGGTGGGAAGGTAACAGCATTCCATGTGCTCCGGCATCTAGTCATGGCTGCCACATGACCACGGAAACTTTTGCAGATGCAGACAGCACTGACTCTGGCTGTAAATGGAGATGAGCACCACACCCTAGAGTTGGATACGACTGGCTTTTGAGCAAGGGTGACCTTTACCTTTAACTTAAGAAACTAGAGTAAGCAGAGACACCATGTTGTATCTTAGTGCTGGAGAACTGGGAAATTATATAGATGGGGTCTTGTTTCTTTTGGTGAAACTGCAACTACTTCTGTCTCATTAGTTTTAAAGAGACAAAGTTCACATCTAGGTTGCAATCTGGCCAGGAAATTAAGGGGTGTCAGACATCGGCCGTCTCATCATAAGGGCTCCTCCCCCTAAGTTCCTGAGACACCTTGTCCCATTCCTGGAACTCTCATCCTTACCTTCCACCTTTGAGAGAGCCGAGCTGCGTAGAAAGGAACTCTTACTATGCTCAGGCAATAGAGCAAAACAAGGGAGGATTCTGGTAGCGTAGCTTTGTGTGTTTGTGCCAATAAAAGAACAACAATCTTCAGAGAGAAACAGCTGTTTTATTCTTCAGGTTCATGTAGGATAGTCCATGGAAAAAACGTAGTTATTAAAAGGTCAGTAACAGATATCAGTCCAGGTAACAGTCCAGGTTCATTAGGTAATCGTAGTGAAAGAAAAAAGAATAGTCCCACACCATAGCCAGGCTCTTAAGCCATTGCAGTCCAAAAAAGAACTGACTAACTTCTCTGCAAAATGGAGATTCTGCAGTCAGCTGGGTTAACCTTGGCCAATCAGGGAACAGAAGAAAACGTTCTCAAAACAATAATTGCTTACACACGTGTAGAGTCAAAACATGAAGCTCAGCTAGCTAGAGAGATAACACAGGAACACTGGCTGAAAACAAACCGTCTCGTGACACGTTGTCTTGTGAGACACAGAGGGACAAAGGATTTCTTTGAGGCCTAGGTAAAACTACAACCTCAAGCCTTGGGAAACATGAGGGAATATGTCATTTCCTGACAAGGGGGATGATCACAGACTGTTGTATAATGCTTGCCCCCATGTTTACATTCTGCTTATTGTTGATCCTGAATGAGAACATCGAGTATGAGGAATGTAGGAGTAATGTAGAGGAATGTAGAATATGAGGAATGAGGAACATAGAGTATGAGGAACATAGAGTGGAGGAAAGGTCTGTGATGTTTTGTAATAGACGTTGCTTGTAGTTACTGGTACACAGAAAGAGCCTCCTCAAAGATTGTGGTATTTTTGAACCTCAATTGGGTGTATCCTGGTAATGGCAACCTTGTGTTGATGGCTAATCTTTCTCACTCTAGGTAAGGCGAAAGGAACTGCAGAATGAACTCACCAAAAGGTGCCTTTATTTTGGCAGTTACACGTCCAGTCTAGACATGGAAGAAGCAGCATCAGCATCTGAGAGGGGCCTACTCTCCTTTTTAATTTCATTGACCAATCCTAAATTAATGATAACTTCCCACCCTCTATATTGTTTTACACTTGCCAGTTTATAATTCTTGGCAGTATTCCTCAAATCAGGTGTTCTGTCCATGGAACAGAAAACTGATGGCAAGTTGCAAAAACTGTGATCAGCATTGTACTTCCATCCCTGCATTGGTAAACAGTAGTTCACTTAACTTAAGACATGCGTTTTTAAACAAGTAAATCATGTAACCCATTTCAATAAGCTTTGCTAAAAGGATTACACAAAAGTATTCAGAAGTTTCCGGGAATTTTGAAAGAGTTTCTGAAAGAGAAAAAATGAATTTTTTTTTTTTGGGGGGGGGGACTGAAATGCATGTGAACCTAAACATGTTTTAATGCTACATTTTCACCAAGAGAAAAAAAAAATCCCATTTATATCATTTCCTACTTCTCTAGCACTTGTAAATTAACGCTTAATTCACAATTTAACATATAAAACAATATTGTTTAGGAAATTTTAAAATGTGATGTGAGAATAATAAGGCAACATAGTGTAATACTGCTTGTGTTGGTGGTTCCGCCCTTTGTCATACTATCCTTTAAAGTCAGTTGCAAAATTAAGTGTGTGCAACTAATAACACAAAAGACAGCTTACAGGAGGGGAGCTATTGTATGGTTGCCCTTATATTTGTGGGATTCTGCAACAGGATTTTAACCTTAGCTATGTACTGTATAAGTAAAATAATGAATGTATCTTACATCTGAACAAAGAAGGGGTAAAGATAAAGGTCACCCTTGCTTGAAAGCCAATTGCATCTGACTCTATGGAGTGGTGCTGATCTCCATTTATAGCCAAAGAGCCATCACTATCTGCATGTGCAGACGCTTCCATGTTCATCTGGCAGGCATGACTAGTCACTGTAGTGTACAGAAAAATGTTTACCTTCCCACTGGAGTGGTCCCTATTTATCTACTTGCAGTTTCTTGGTTTCAAACTGCTAGATTGGCAGGAACTGAGAGAGGGATGGGAATTCACTCCATTGTGTAGCACTCAGATCTCAAACTGCTGACCTGAGACCTAAACTGCTGCAAGGGGTATATTGGATGTCAGAATCTGGAGCTCTCATTTTAATATGGGGCCTGTGCTAAAGAAGGAACTGAAAACTTTTGGAGCTTGTGCGACATAAGCACAGGTATCTTTCTAGGAGGGGTGGGGGAGATGAAAACCGAAAACAAAGTTCATATTAAAACAAAGTTTATGACTTGGGGGAAATGGTTTAGCTGCTTCTGTGATTATCTCCATTTAAGTGTAACAAAGTACAATTGGAGAAGGCTAGCAGCAGTATGCCAGTAAAGAAGCCATCCCCTTTCTGGTTTTCTCTTGAAGATGGCACCTCATGAGGTGCAGAAGTAAACTTTGGGTTTAAGTGTAGTAAGGTTCTGTAGCATGTATAGGAATTGTTGTTCTCTAGTTGTGCATGGCTGTGAGAGCTGGACCATAAGCAAAGCTGAGCACAGAAAAATAGACGCCTTCAAACTGTGCTGGTGGAAGAAACTCTTGCAAGTCTCCTGGACTGCAAGGAGATAAAATCAGTCAACCCTAAAGGAAATCAACCCTGAATGCCCTTGGAAGGACAAATATTGAAGCTGATGCTCAAGTGCTTTTACTAACAAATGAGAAGAGAAGATTCACTAGATAAAGCCCTGATGATGGGGAAGATCGAAGGCAAAAGGAGAAGGGGGCAGCAGAGGATGAGATGGTTAGACAGTATCTTTCACATGGTGGGGATAGATCTGGGTGGACTACGGAGGATGGCAGATGACAGAGGTGCCTGGCGTGCTGTGGTCCATAGGGTCGCAAAGGATTGGATTTGACTGTGCAACTGAACAACAAAGTATGCACCTTAGCTAGAATTCCTGTAGCCATATGACTTTTTCTTGCTGCCTCCTTGCATAACCAGACATGCACTGATTGCAAAACTGGTTACGTGATAGGGGAACATGTCAAGCTGAAAAAAAGCTGGGTTGTTGCCCATACATGTTTGGAAAATATGAATAACATTTTTTTTGTCATGCATAATACATCTGAAATACAAATCAGTGCGCTGCACAGTTCTTTCAAGTCCCACCCCCAGTTTTCTCCAGAGTTTCCAATTTTCCACTGGAACTTCTTGAATTTTCCATCTTTTTCTTTTGAACCTTCCTGCCTCCATGAAAAAGAGCCTGAACAACAGGACTTGAACAGAAAGTATGAAGGGAGAACTTAACCCATTCTCCCCCTGCTGTGAAGCTGATGAGAATTAACTCCTCTGTACCAGCTACTTCCCTTGAGAAGGAAATCTCCTTTGGCATCAAAACAAATAGCAGCTTTAAGACTATTTGGTTGCCATTTACATTTTTTTAAAAGCACGCATGTTAATATTTACCCACCCAGATGAGACATTGTAGTTTACTGGAGTCACAAATTTATTATGGGACTTGCAGAAAAGTAGATCTGTAAGGTAGGCATTGTACATTATCTCCTGAACAGCCTAAACAATATTCCTGAGTTTCAGCCACTTATCATATACAGAATTTTAAAAGCAATTTGGAAAACAATAGACCACAAATCTGTTGCTCTCTGGCTTTGAGTTATTCTTGGTTTTTGTCCCAGTTACTTTATGTATTGTACTAGGATAAAAATATGTCTAATGGTGTTTTTGATGAACCACGATGGAACGAGAAACAGATGTTATATATTCTGGTTATCATTAGGTTGGCCTCACTGGTGTAAGGAGGGGAAGGATATTAGATTTCTCAGTGGGTCCAGGAAACTCAAGATGTGTAGATTTAACTCTTCTGCTGACCCTAGCCATGGCCCTACTGCTAACTTGCAATCGGTTGGAATTCCCATAGGAACAGTAACTTAAAACTCATCAAATACCCCTTTAAACAAACCCAAATCTTCATCTGTGTTAAGGTTAATTGCTTTTATCCATACAGTTACCTTTTTTTGGGGTGGTGGTGTTTTTTTTAATTACATGCATTGTTTTAAATCTCTATACTGTACATGAATTACTATTGCATCTCACTTGGTTAGATTCTAGAAGAAATCAAATAGGTGAAAAGAGTTAAAGGCAAAAGAACGTTTCTTGTCCAGCTTAGCCAAGGAACAATAGCGGATTGTCGAAGGAAGTTTAGTGGTTTACCTGTGTCTAATGGCATAGGATAGGCACATGCAAAGACAATCTGTGTAATGTGCCTGTAGCCCTGGACTTCTGGAGTCTAGGGAATCTGTTTTCCTCTGTTCCACGACCTCTGGCAGAAAGATTAATCTTTCATTTTCACTGACACTGTCTCAAGCCCATTTTAAGATTTCCTGTCCACAGCCTTCCTGTTTGCGTATGGTAATTATTAGAGCAGAATGTTTCAGTAACAGAGCTGCCTAGTCATAGAGGATTTACAAACATTGTTGGCTCCAGTAAGAAAACTGAAAAGGAAAGGATAGTTAAGGTAGCTTTTATTTCCCCCCCTATAAAAATGCATTTATTTGACTTCAGCACAGAACAATTTGTGGTTTTGATGGGAAGCTGTATATTTCCATGTGGTAAAGAGGAATGAGTGGTGAATAGAATTTAATGCTTTCCTCTCCTCCTTTTTCCTCTTAGAACAATCCTTTGGCCTGATTTCTTCAGCACATCAGGAAATGGGCTGAAGCAATCTTGGCTTATTTACCAGGCTCATGATAAATCAGTGGTTTGAGTGATTAGCAGTAGCAATAGCAATTACAGTCATACCTCGCATAACGAATTTAATTCGTTCTGTGAGGCTGCTCGCTATGCGAGTTTTTCGCTGTGCGAGTCAGACTTGCATAATGAATTTTTTGCTATGCGAGTCGGACTTTTCCCTATGGAAAAACTCGCATAACAAGTGTTTCAAGGGGGAAAACTCGCATAGCAAATTTTTTTTCGCAATGTGAGTTTCCCCCCTTGAAACACTCATTATGCGAGTTTTTCCATAGGGAAAAGTCCAACTTGCATAGTGAAAAATTCATTATGAGAGTCGGACCGCTTAGCAAAAAACTTGCTTGTTATGCAAGATTTTCACTAAGTGAAACACACGATGCGAGGTTTGACTGTACACTTTATATACCACCCCATAGTGCTTAGTGCAGTCTCTGGGAGATTCCCAAAGAAATTAGCATTTTGTTCCTGACATCCTGGGTAACCATTTTACTGCCCTCAGAAGGATGGAAGGCTGAGTTCATCTTGAATCCTGTCAGGATCAAACTTTACAATGTCAGCAGTTTTGGCTGCAGTACAGCAGTTTAACCACTGTGCCACCAGGCCTCTTGATTCATTAAAGTAGCCAAGTTCAGGATGACCAGTGAACCTGTGTCACATGACAGAAATATACATGGATCCCTAGCTCTTTGCTCACTGATTCAGTGTTTGTGAATTCTGAATTTCTGTCTGGGAAATTCTTAGATAAATCTGTAAGTTAGAATCCAAAAGAAAAAGAAGCCCACACTCAGTTGTTCATATTAATCTGTCTATACAGTTTCTCTATTTGTTTCCTTTAGAAGTTAGTATTTGGCCTTGAATGTGTTCATATTGGAAGGCTGCATACATGAGTGGTTACTATGTGATGTCAAAGCTACTTAGATCTGTGTAATTTTTTGCATTTCTGACCTACATCAATTTCCTGAAAGCATTAAATCTCAAGCACATTTTTATCCTCAATCTGTTGTAGGAAATTGATCATCTTTCTATATCTTGGCAATCTAGCTGCAAGGAGGATTAAAGTATATTTAAAAAGAGGTACTTACATCTGAAACAAATATGCAGTAAAGTTATAGTTACATTTAGATGAAATGCACAATTGACAACATTACTAATCTCATTGTTGATGTCAGTCCAGAATTTCTCCACTATTGGGCAATCTCACTGCATATGGTGAAATGACCCAAAAAGGCCATGTTTCCTTCTAAAACAATTGGGGGAAATATTTGTTATACAAGCTGATTTTGCAGAACGTAGGACAGTGAGTAGAGGCACCTGGTTATACAGTCAAGGACTGGGAATTGTTTTCCCATTTTATCTTTCTGGAGAGGAACCACTGTGCTCTCCAAGAATATCTGTGATTTATGTGGTTAAGTTCCCTAACAGTGTGGGGCCTTGACTAAGCTACATTTCAGAGCACTACCTAAATAAAGCTTTGGGAAGGTCATCAGAATTTGGAATTGGCTTGTGTAAGGAAATTACCGTATTTGCCGGCGTATAAGACGACTGGGTGTATAAGACGACCCCCAACATTTCCACTCAAAATATAGAGTTTGTTATATACTCGGCGTATAAGACTACCCCCTCTTCCACACACCAAATAAAACATAAAAGAACATCAAATTTGATTTCAACATCTCCCTGTGGCTGGCACTAGTGCACAAGTGCGCATGTGCGAGCTCTGCGTAGACAAGGGGCAGGCTAGAGCGCTGCTGCTTCCCGCCGAGCAGAATGGGCTGGTCACGCCGAAAAGGCTGGCACCCCTGTCTCGCTGCTGATGCTCGCTGCAGCCACGCTGGATACCGCGTGATACTGGATGGTATGTAGAATAAGGTGGGCGGGCATCGGGAGGCCACTATGGGCAGCTACGTCTATCCTAACTGAAGTGCACCCGGCATATAAGACGATCCCCCCCCCTTGGAGGCATGTTTTTCAGGTGGAAAAAGTAGTTTTATATGCCAGCAAATACAGTAATTACAGTAAAACATCACATAAAGAGTAACTTGCTTAAAAAGCAGAATTTTCTCTCAATGGTTGCTTCGCTTAACAACTAAAACCAACAAAAAACTCCCTTAAAAAATAAATCGGGGTACACAATCCCCCCTGCCAGAAGTCACAATCGGTCACTTAAAGAGCAAATTCACTTAACTCGCTTATCCTCTACATGGGGCTGCCCCTGACGACTATCCGGAGGCTTCATCTGGCCCAGAATGTGACTGCCGTGGTGGTGATGGTGTGTGGGCGGTATGCACAAGCCTCACCACTGTTTCGGGAGCTGCACTGGTTGCCAGTATGTCTCTGGGTGCAATTCAAGGTGCTGGTCGTGGGCCAGGATAATCAAGAGACCGCCTCACCCCAAGAAGATCTGTCCATCCCACCAGGGTGGACCGGAGAGGCTCTCTAGTTGTTCCACCATTCAGAGAGGTGCATCTCTCTGGCACCAGAAAGAGGGCCTTCTATGTGTCCGCTCTGGCCCTATGGAACTTCCTGCCAACTGAGTTACGTCTCCAGGCAGAGTTGCTGCCCTTTAGGAAGAATATAAAAACAAGGCTGGCGGAGCAGATATGGCGAACTGGCTGCACAATGATCCCAGCTTGCTGGTTGGTTTGAGCTCCCTCTCTCCCTTAATTTTTAATTTTTAAGATTTAGCTTTTAATCTTTGATCTGTTATTGTGATTCACTGTTTTTTTTAAAAAAATTAAATCTTATAATTTTAAAACTGAAATTTTAGGGAATGAATGGTTTTGGATTTTTTGTTGTTATGTTTCATGATATGTAAACTGCCCTGAGTTGCCCCGGTGAGGAGGGTGGTATATAAATACAAATAAATAAATAGCAATTCTGTGGAATGCATTATGCTCTTTAAGCGAGGTACAACTGTATACCTTGTGCTTTAGCCTCTTTCAAGATGGAGATTTCAAATCAGGAGGAGAGAATGGAATGTAAACATCCTTGCCTCATGAGTTGCCCTGTGGTTTGGAAAAAACAAGACCGAATGTGATAGACATATCATACTGTGAGATCATTGGTTGGAATCCCTGAGGGGAATGGCTGGGAGGTGGACCCTGTGGGAGGAGATATAACCCAGAGATAGGTGGGGGGTCAGAGAGACACTCTATTGGATCTAACTGCAATCATGTAGCCTTTTTAGCCAGAAGGGGGCCCAGGGGCTTGCTTATTTATTTATTTATTTATTTATATTTGTGTGCCATCCACGTGACAATGCAACTCAGGGTGGCTTACAACAATACCCATGCAAAACACTATACAATAAAATACACTATACAAAAGAGTCCAAGGCCTATACTGGCCAGGGAGGTGATGTCTGGCTTCCCGCTCTAAAGCCTAAGTCCCCAGCACCAAACAGCCTAAACCCTGGCCGCATGTAGAGCTGTTTGTTAACAGAGGTTCCGCTGTATCCACTTTGTTGATTGGATACAGAGGTGTAATGCTCTGAGAATACTGAAAGTGTGTTCACGCTAAACATTCATTTGATACTACTTTAACTTGCATGCTTCCCTGCTAATAGATTTTGGAATTAATAGCCTACTGAGGTGCTTAGGGGACTGTGTGGCTTATGTGGGATGGTAAACTGTTCTGTGCAATCCATTGTCTAGTCATGCCTGTCTCATGTCCATGGAAACGTCTGCAAATGTAGACAGCGCTGGATCTTTGGCTATAAATGGAGATCAGCACCGCTCCCTAGAGTCAGATATGACTGGTTTTCGAGCAAGGGTGACCTTTACCCTTTAAGGTGCTTAGAATTTTTTGCTGGAGAGCTCTGGTCCACTCCCCTGAACTTACGTTTTCTAGCAGAGAATTCTGAGTACTTCAGCACTGGACAGAGCTATAACAGTTGAAGCAATGTCACACCATTGTAATTGAGTAGAGTGGAAATCTTTTTGAGAGATTGCAATCTAAATTTGCTTTCTTTAATAGAAGACTGTTAGAGACTATTAGACTTTACACATGGACATCACCAGATGGCCAACATCAAAACCAGATTGATTACATATTCTGCAGCCAAAAATGGAGAACCTCCATACAATCAGCAAAAACAAGACCTGGAGCAGACTGTGGCTCAGATAATAATCTACTGATTGCAAAATTCTGGCTTAGGCTGAAGAAAATAGGGGAAACAATTAGGCCAGACAGGTATGACCTAGACAACATCCCTAAGGAATACACAGTGGAGGTATGGAACAGATTTAGTGACTCAGACTTGATAGACAGAGTGCCAGAAGAATTACGGACAGAGGCTCGGTACATCATACAGGAGGCAGCAAGAAAAACCATACCAAAAGAAAAGGAGCATAAGAAAGCAAAGTGGTTGTCTGATGAGGCTCTTAAAATAGCAGAGGAAAGAAGGAATGCAAAAGGCAAAGAAAAAAAAAATCCAATCAATTGAATACAGAATTTCAAAGAAAAGCAAGGATGATAAGGAAACCTATGTAAATGAACAATGCAAAGAAATAGAGGAAAACAACATAATGGGTAGGACTAGAGATCTTTTTAAACAATTTGGGGAAATCAAGGGAATATTTAAAGCATAAATGACCATGATAAGGGACAAAAATGGCAAGGAGTTAGTTGATGCAGAAGAGACAAAGAAAAGATGGCAAGAGTACACAAAGGAACTCTACAAAAAGGACCTCAACACCTCTGATAATCACAATGATGCGAACATTGAACTTGAGCCAGACATCCTAGAGAGTGAAGTCAGAAAGGCTCTAAAACACACTGCAAACAACAAAGCCAGTGGAGATGATGGTATCCCAGCTGAATTTTTCAAGGCCCTAAAAGATGATAGAATCAAATTATTGCATTCTATATGTCAGTAGATTTGGAAAACACAACATTGGCCACAGAATTGGAAAAGATCAGTATATGTTCCAATCCCAAAAAAGGGTAATGCCAAAGAATGTTCAAATTCTTGAACAATTGCCCTCATCCCACACGCTAGCAAGGTGATGCTCAAGATAATACAGGATAGACTGCAGCAGCACATGGAGAGAGAATTACCAGAAGTGCAGGCTGGGTTCCAAAGAGGCTGGGGGACTAGAGACCACATTGCCAACATACGTTGGATCATGGAGAAAACAAAGGAGTATCAGAAACAAGTCTACTTCTGTTTCATTGACTACACCAAGGCCTTTGACTGTGTGGACCACAACAAAATGTGGCAAGTAATTAAAGAGATGGGAATACCAGAACACCTTATATGCTTCATGAGAAATCTGTACATGAGTCAAGAAGCAACAGTAAGGACAGGATACGAAATGACAGAGTGGCTTGGAGTAGGAAAAGGGAGTAAGACAAGGCTGCATTTTATTTATTTATTTATTGTTCATACTTGATATCCCGCCCCAATCAGGTAAACCCGACTCTGGGCGACTTACATCCTGAATCATAATATAAAGGCCTTAAAAATTCATAAAATTCATAAAAAATTTAAAACATTCAACAATAAAAGCAAATAAACACATAATAACTGATACAAATATCAGATGGGGGGGATGGCTGCTCTTAAATTAGCCATCCTGGATGGGAACCTACATTGCTGTGTCCCCACACTTGGCCCGCCAGCCATGTCTTCAAGCCCTTCCGAAAGGGCAGGAGCTCCGCCTGCAGGCGCAACTCTGTCGGGAGAAGGTTCCACAGGGCCGGGGCGAACACAGAAAAGGCTCTCTTCCTGGTGCTCGTGAGGCGAGCCTTCCTGGCCGATGGAGTAACAAGAGAGCCCCTCCGATCCGCCCTGGTGGGACGGGCAGACGTTCTTAGGGTGACGCGGTCTCTTAGGTATCCTGGCCCACTACCATGTAGGGCTTTAAAGGTAATAACCAGCACCTTGAATTGCACCCGGAGGCAAACTGGCAACCAGTGCAGCTCCCGGAGCAGTGGTGAAGCCCGAGCATAACGCCCGCACCCCATCACCACCCGGGCTGCCGCATTCTGGACCAGCTGAAGCCTCCGAATGGTCACCAAGGGCAGCCCCCATGTAGAGCGCATTACAGTAATCAAGTCTGGAGGTGACCAAAGCATGCGTGACCATAAGCAAGGCGTCCCGGTCTAGGAGGGGGCGTAACTGGCGTATTACACGAAGTTGTGCAAAAGCCCTCCTGGCCACGGCTGCCATCTGTTCTTCGAACAGTAGTCGTGAGTCCAGGAGGACCCCCAGATTACGCACCGGGTCTGTCTGGGGCAAAGCTGCCCCATCCAGAACCAAAGTTGGTAGCTCCCGTGATAACGCAGGGCCCCTCACCCATAGCCACTCAGTCTTGCCGGGATTCAGTTGTAGCCCGTTGTCCCCCATCCAGACCCTCACAGCCTCCAGGCACCTGGAGAGGACTTCCACTGCACCGCCTGGGTCCCCATGGGCCGAGATGTACAGCTGGGTATCATCTGCATATTGATGATACCTTACCCCGTGGGAACGGATGATCTCACCCAGCGGCTTCATGTAGATGTTGAATAGGAGAGGAGAGAGCACCGAGCCCTGAGGCACCCCATATTGCAGGGGCCTAGGACTGGACTCTTCCCTCTCCAAGCACACCGACTGGGTCCTGCCCCTCAGAAATGAGGAAAACCAGGACAACACAGTGCCCTGGATCCCCAATCCTTGGAGCCTTCCCAGAAGGATACCATGATCGACGGTATCGAAGGCCGCTGAGAGATCGAGAAGAGCTAGAACGGACGGGTGACCTCCATCCCGCTCTCTCCAGAAGTCATCCACCAAAGCGATTAGTGCAGTTTCCGTACCATATCCGGGCCTGAATCCTAACTGAAAAGGGTCCAGATAATCCGCTTCATCCAGGACATCCTGCTTATTCAACTTCTGTCACCCTGCTTATTCAACTTCTACACAGAGCACATAATGCGCAATGCAGGGTTGGACGAATCACAAGTTGGGATCAAAATTGCTGGGAGAAACTTCAATAACTTGAGATACGCAGATGATACTACCCTAATGGCAGAAAGTGAGGCAGACCTAAAGAAGCTCCTGATTAGGTTGAAAGAAGAAAGTCCAAAAGCTGGCTTGAGACTCAATATCAAGAAAACCAAGATCATGGCAACAGGCCCTATCAGTCCCTGGAAAATAGATGGGAAAGAAGTAGAAGCAATGACAAATTTTACTTTCTTAGAATCAAAGATCACTGCAGATGGTGATTGCAACCATGAAATAAAGATGTGTGTTCAAGCAAAATGACAGACAAGCAAGCACAACAATACAGTTTCCCACAGCCATCAGCAACAATAGATTATTCAGATTAGCTCTAAATGTTTTCCTTTCAATCTCAAAGGGTCTGAGAGACCAGAATTGTTGCTGATGGCTGTAGGAAGCTGTATTGTTGTGCTTGCTTGTCTGTCATTTTGCTTGAACACACCCTTCTCCCTTTGACCGCTGAATTTGTTGCTTAAAAACCATGCCTGTAAGTTTCACTCCTTGTCTGAAGAAGTGGACTTGATCCACGAAAGCTAACAATAAAAATATAGCAGTTAGTCTTTAAAGTGCTACAGTGTTTTTTATTTTGTTTTGTTTATTTTATTTTGTTTTGTTATCTGATATGCCTGAACCACAGACTAACACGGCTACTATTCTAAAAAATTAAAAATCTTAAAATACTGTATAAATAGTTTTAGCAGGCTGGATAGCTTAGTTATCTGGTTATGCACCCAGATGTTGGGAAGTCAATTCCCCACTGTGCCTCAAGTGAGAAGAGCCAGCCTGTGTAGTCATAGGCAAGATACACACTCTCAGGAAGAAGGGATTTCTAATACAATACTGTATACAGATGCTAATTAATAAAAGGCTAATTACCTTGTGAACCACCCAGAGAGTACACTAAGTGCTATGGGGTGGCATATAAGTGTAATTGCTACTGCTATAAATAGATACTTTATTAGAACTAATTGAGTAAAGGAGAGTTGTTACCATTTCTACTTCTCATAATGCCACAAAATTAAAGATTATATATTGGTCATAAACACTGAAAATTACTTCACTTTCTTGCTCCTTAGGTAAAGGTAAACGTAAAGGTTTCTCTTGCTCAAATGCCAATGGTGTCTGACTCCACTTACAGCCAAAGAGCCAGCGCTGTCTGCGTCTGTAGACGTTTTTATGGTCATATGGCAGGCATGACTAGACACTGGAGCACACAGAATACTGTAACCTTTCACGCTGAAGTGATGCTTATTTATCTACTTGCAATTTCTTGTTTTTGAACTGCTAGATTGGCAGGAACTGGGACAGAGACAGGCGCTCACTTTGTTGTACAGCACTCGGGTCTCAAACTGCTGATCTGTCAACCTTCCAGTTCTCAACTTCAGTGTCTTAATCACTAAAACACCACTTGCTCATTAACATTTGTCATATGCAAGTTTCCTGACCATGTACCATTTGGGGGCAGTGTTGCCCTTGAATTTCCTTGAGATATCTGGAGCATCATGTTTTATATTGGTTGAATTCTAGCTTGCAAAGAATATGTTTTCCATGTGGCAGTTTAAAAGGATTTTATTTGATAGGTTATTTTATCTTTTTGCCATTTTATACTGAGTTCATGCTTCAGCAAATGTAATTATGGTAATCTAGATTTTTGCAATGATCATTGAAGAAAGTAACACATATCCATTGCAGCAATGCAATTGAATGGAATTATTTCAGAATGTCAAGGTTTGTCAACTGGCCCCAGCAGTTTATTTAAATCAGGAAAATAATATGCCAGCAAAAACTAGAAACTTGGTGGAGGAATCAATTTTGTCTTGGGAGGTTTGTAATGGAAAATATGGAACTTGTGTGTGAGGTGCTGGCTAAAAAGGACCCCATGATTTTATTTTAACAGGGTTTTGAATCTTTATTTTGCAAATCCAGTTTTAAAAAAATAGAGTTATGGCAGTTTAATAGTAAATTGATTACGTTGGTTGTAATACCTGTCACAGTTTTCGTTTTCCTCTGTTGCTTTGAAAATGCTGTAACAATGAGAAAAGTGAGCAGGCATTTGTAACCTATGTTCTGTGGGCTGGCCCCGGCCCCCGACGACAACCCTGGAAGCAGACACGTGCGCAAACACGCATTTCTGGGAGAGGGAACTACATGTCTGTCTGGCCTGCTCAGCTGTCGGAGGGGGAGTTGTCCGGCCTGTGGCGTGGTAACGTTGAGAACCCCTGTTTTAGAGGGTTGTTTTTTTTTGCTTTTAAGCTAAATAGTTTCTAGTTGGATCATAGTGTTAGACTGATGTGGCAAAACTATGAAATTGACCATTTATGTTCATATTGGAAAAAGAACTGGAATAATTGTGTCTATACATTTTTATTTATTTATCTGAATAATTAACTGGTTGCTTCCTACTGGATTTTGATTTTGTGCACCATTTTCCTCTCTTCCGTTTTATTTTCAGTCTATCAGTTTGGCTATATTGAGCATATTTCCACAATATGTAATATTGCAAGTGTCCATACATAGATGTAAGGATGTTATTAGAATTCCTACTTTGCAGGGATCTTTCAATTTTGCAAGGTTGGCTGTTAGGAAGAAAACAATAGGCTAAATGAGTCAAGTTTTCTTCTGGATTCAGAATTGGAACCTGAATGTCTTTTTATCACGCTAATGGGCCATCCCCTACTTTGATCAAAAAGTTCCCTGTCCTTCCTCCTTCAAATTCTATATGCTGCCTATGGACAGGAATGTGAGAGTGATCCATTAAAATATCCTTTTATCTTATCATTTGGAAAGGCATGTCTCAAGAGACAATACACATAAGGAGTAGATCAGATGACTTTGCCCAATAAGTTAAAAAAGACCTATCATGTACAACATCTCAACTTGTGAGGCTTAAATTGATTCTCGGATATGATCAATGTGCTTGTTGTTGGACAGATGTAGATATGGAACAGTGAAAACATCAGTTCCATATATTGCTAGAACTTTATGGTGTTATGTTGTAACTCTGAAGTCAGAAGAGTATATGAATAAGGTGTTTTGATGGGACACTCCAATATTTTATTATTTTATTATTATTTATTATATTTATATTCCACCCATCTATGAAATTTTCTTACTATATTCTGTGTGTATAGTTTTTGGTGTACTTTTAGATACTGATCACAATGACTGAAATTCTCCTGCAATTTTTGTGATAATCTGCTATTGATATATTTTGCATCACAATAAGTGTTTTATCTTTGTTTATTTAAAACCAAAACAATTCCCTTATGTGTGAGAGCTCAAAATAATTAGAGATATCGGGATACTCCTATGGGCTCATTGGTGAAATGATTTTTAAATATAGTCAAACCTTGCATAACGAATTTAATTCGTTCTGCGAGGCTGCTCACTATGCGAGTTCTTCGCTATGCGAAACAAACTTGCATAGCAAAAATTCCTATGGGGAAACTCGCATAACGAGAGTTTCTAGGGGAGGTTTCCCTCTAGAAACGCTCGTTATGCGAGTTTTCCCATAGGGAAAGTCTGACTTGCATAGTGAAAATTTTTCTTATGTGAGTCGGATTGTTTTGTGAAAAACCCGCTCGTTATGTGAGTTTTTCGCTAAGCGTGTTACTCGCTAAGCGAGGTTTGACTGTATGCAAAAGCAAGGTTACACAGTCTTCAATTTCCATGAATATGTGAGTTTGTGTATTAAATTATTTTATTGATATGGAACATTTCTCTCATTTTGTAGGTTTACATTGAAACAATAAACGTGACCATGGGAGATATGAAGACTCCAGACTTTGATGACCTTCTTGCGGCCTTTGACATCCCAGATATGGTTGACCCCAAAGCTGCTATTGAATCTGGACATGATGATCATGAAAGCCACATAAAACAGAATGTGCATCCTGATGATGATTCTCATGCACCATCATCCTCGGATGTTGGTGTAAGTGTAATTGTAAAAAATGTGAGGACAATTGATTCTTCTGATGGAACAGAGAAGGAGGGCCACCATTCCACTGGCAACGATTTGCATAATGGATTTTTAACTGTGTCCGGTCTAGAAAGTTATAATAAAGAGGAAGGAAAGTCTGTCAAAAATGAAGGCTCCATTTCCGAGTCTACACTCAAAGAATCACCCTTCAACCAATTCAGCCCTATCTCAAGTGCTGAGGAATTTGATGATGATGAAAAAATTGAGGTTGATGATCCCCCAGACAAAGAAGATATGCGTGGAAATTTTAGAGCTAATATATTAACAGGGTCTGTCTCCCAGCAAGATTTTGAGAAGTTAAAAGGACTAGGAGGAGATAATCTAATAAAACCTGGAGTTTCTGGTCTAGGCAATGCTGATAAAAACAAGGTGGTTAAAAGAGACTCAGAGACAAACTCAACATCTTTAGGCATATATGAATCTCTTAAAGCAAGGAAAGTAGATGGTAAGTTGCTTAAAGAAAATCCTGAAAAACTACTTGAAAACAGAGTATTGGATGGAAAGGTTGGCATAGAGAAAGGAGATACAAACCTTAGCAGTGTTTCACAATCTAAAGCAAAGTCGTCGGCAAAGTTGTCCTCGTGTATTGCTGCAATCGCAGCACTTAGTGCTAAAAAAGCAGCAACAGACATTGGCAAAGATTCACAGTCTAACTCAAGGGAGCCTTCTCCCTTGCCAAAAGATATGAATGAAAGCCCCAGGGCCATTGACAAGTCACCCGAATCTCAGAGTCTTATTGACTGTGCTAAAAAGCCCTCTGTTAAGCAACCTGATAGTCCCAGGAGTGTGTCAAGTGAGAATAGCAGCAAAGGGTCTCCACCATCGCCTGCAGGATCAACACCAGCAATCCCAAAAGTTCGCATAAAAACTATCAAGACATCATCTGGAGAAATCAAGCGAACCGTTACAAGAGTTTTGCCAGAGCTTGATTTGGACGGTGGCAGGAAATCAGAGACAACTGCTTCCTTGGTGGCTTCCATGACATCCTTGCTGTCATCTCCTACTTCTGCTGCAGTCCTTTCTTCTCCCCCAAGAGCTCAACTTCAGTCAACGGTTGTCACCAATGCTGTTGCTTCTGCAGAACTCACTCCAAAACAGGTTACTATTAAGCCTGTAGCTACTGCTTTTCTACCTGTATCAGCTGTTAAGACAGCAGGATCCCAGGTCATCAACCTGAAGCTTGCAAACAACACTACAGTGAAAGCCACAGTCATTTCTGCCGCATCAGTGCAGAGCGCCAGCAATGCCATTATCAAAGCTGCCAACGCAATACAGCAACAGACTGTTGTGGTTCCCGCATCAAGCCTTGCCAGTGCTAAACTTGTGCCAAAGACAGTCCATCTTGCCAACCTTAATTTACTGCCTCAAGGTGCTCAGACCACCTCTGAACTCCGCCAAGTACTCACAAAACCTCAGCAACAGATCAAGCAGGCAATAATTTCTGCAGCAGCTTCACAGACTTCAAAGAAAGTCTCCAGAGTCCAGGTGGTGTCATCTTTACAGAGCTCAGTAGTTGAAGCATTCAACAAGGTTCTGAGCAGTGTTAACCCTGTCCCAGTTTACATCCCAAACCTCAGTCCTCCTGCCAATGCGGGTATCATTGTGCCCACACGTGGTTATAAGTGTTTGGAGTGCGGTGACTCTTTTGCCCTTGAAAAGAGCCTCGCACAACACTATGATCGGAGGAGTGTACGGATTGAAGTCACCTGCAACCACTGCACAAAGAACCTTGTTTTCTATAACAAGTGCAGCCTTCTTTCCCATGCTCGTGGACATAAAGAGAAAGGGGTGGTCATGCAGTGTTCCCACTTGATTCTGAAACCGGTTCCAACAGATCAGATGATAGCTTCTACAAGCAGTTCTTCTGTTACATCATCTGTTCTTCAAAGCCCTCTTGGAATGGGCACCCACACCATAACAAAAATACAGTCTGGCATAACCGGGACAGTCATATCAGCTCCTGCGAGTACTCCTGTTCCTCCAGCAATGCCTCTAGATGAAGACTCTTCAAAGCTGTGCAGGCATAGCCTGAAGTGTTTGGAGTGCAGTGAGGTTTTCCAAGATGAGACGTCTTTAGCGACACATTTCCAACAGGCTGCTGACTCAAGTGGACAAGTACAGTATCTTAGCTTTAAATTGCAATCTTTTTACACCAGGGGTTCCCAAACTACAGCCTATGGGTCAGATACAGCCTCCAACACCAGTTCATCCAGCCCTCATTGTTCCCAGAAGCGGAAGTAAATCATGCCTGTACTGGAATGTTTTACTTCTGCTTCCATGAGCAATGAGGGCTTTGGGGGCTGGATAAATTGGTGCTGGGGGCTGGATCCAGCCTGCAGGCCATAGTGAACAGCCCCATGAACCACATGACTGGCCCATGGCCCAAAAAGTTTGGGCACCCCTGTTTTACACTGTATATAGGAGATGTATATTTTTCTATTTACGTTGACTTCATTTGTGGGGGAGTGTCATAAAACTTTTTTTTAAGAAAAGAAAAGTGACCCCAAAGTATTTTAAAAATAAAGAGAGGGGGTGTCATTTGGAAGCATATTGTGAAGGAGTATATTCTGTGAATCAGTACAAGGTATCTTTCAGTGATGCATGTTCCCAGGTTAGATCCCCAGAGTTGAGAGAGCTTTTTGCTTTGGAATATCAACAAGCTGTTTCTTCTTCTTCTGCCGAATCTGAATATTGGCGATCGTCATGGCAATTAGCCATGAAGACTGTCCTGAGAATATAATGCAGTGGCCTTTCATCTTGCCTTCTGCATCGCGTGACACCTGTACCACTGATCCTGTTTCATGAGTCACTTTCTGGTCCTGAGCTCTTTTGGCAAGCAAAGTCCTCATCAGCCCAGGCTAGTATTGAAGCTGCTGCCCTTCATCAAGATGGATTCAAGTGGGATTCATTCATTCATTTATTTATTTATTAGACTTGTATGCCGCCCTACTTGGTAAAAACTGGCTCTATCCACTTGGGGACCATTCCCCTTCCCTGTGAACTTCTCCACCCAAAACCATTAGTCCTCAGGGTTGTCAGGTCAGTTAACCGCTACCTGACACTCAGCATTAAGTCGCTGGCAGTGTGGTCTATTCCAGTGGTGCCCAACCTTTTTCCATTGTGTGCCTGACCACGCCTCAGAAGCAGAAGTGGGCACATTTATGGCTGACATAAATGCACCCTCTTCTATTCTTACACCAGCTGTGGATGCATATGTGTGGGCACATTTTATGAATGACATAAATGAGCCCACTTCCACTTCCGGGTGCATCGGAGGCAGTTACAGGCTGGATGGGATGGCGTTGGGGCCTGGGTTCGGCCTGTGGGCCATAGGTTGGGAACCCCTGGTCTACTCTATTACCATAGCAAGATAACCTGGCAAGACTGTAAAGCTGTTTCTATTGTGAGAATTATTATATTACTTCCTAAAGTGACAGGAACTCATCTAGCAGTCCAGCCTAGCTGAGAAAGCCTGACCGAGCCCTTTGCTGAATTTGTTAAAATTAATCAAGGCAAGGCCTGTTTCTACTGCTGTTCTGAAGACAGCTCTGTCGTTGCAATGCAAAGCAACAAGCAAGGCTGATTCCTTAACCATGATTAAGAGTTTGTGAACGTTACTACCTTGTTCCTTAGCGTTTAAGATGCCATACTGTATATCTATCTCTCATATGAAAACTCCCCCACAACCCACAAGTTTCCCCATGACAAAAGGGATTCCATAGAATCCTCAGGAGCCTCAAGGAATTGGGGGGGGGGGGAATGCAATCGGAAAGTTTTTACTTCCCAAAATCCCTGTGGTGATGTCATCAACAATCACTTGCTGGAGAAGTTTCAGAACAGGATTTCAAACAGTGTGTACTGACAATTTCCTACAGTTGTATAGATATGCAGGTTTCACACAATTTGATGGGTGGAGGGGACCCTACATGCACTTCATGGTGGGACAGTCCCAGCCAGTCAGGGACCTAAGGGAACAAGGTGATGTCCCAGAACAAAATCACGACAAGAGTCACTCCTGCCTGCCTTCTGAGTGTACCACTGCTTTCATTCAGACAACAAAATGTGTTCCCAAGAATGGAATGGATAGTATGTGTAGCAAGAGAAAAACAGTGTTGTTCTAACATAAAGTAGTAACATTTCTGGAGACTGACGTGATATTTATGGATTGCATAATATTTCTTTGGAAGGAGAGAGATATTATTTTTAGAAGAGCATTTAACATAACAACAGTTGTAATAGTTTTAGATGTTTATAGGTCTTTAGTTAAGTGGCTCCAGGTGCTAATACAGAAGCCCTGTAAAGACACACTCCATGAAGCAGTACATAGGGATGTGCAAATGGCCTGGCAGGCAGCTGAGGACCTTGCCCACTCCTCTGGGTCCAGAACAATGGCTTCAGGGGATTTAGTCTGTGTTCTGGTTTGGTTGTATTTTGTGAGGTTATATTTTATAATTTTTATTGTACTGTTGCTGTTTTGACTGTAAGCCGCCCTCAGTTGCCTCGGCTAGTGGGCGGCAATATAAATCTGAATGAATGAATGAATGAATAGCAAGGTAAAAGTAAAGGTCACCTTTGCCCGAAAGCCAGTTATATCCGGCCCTAGGGTTCGGTGCTCATCTCTGTTTATAGCCAAAGAGTCAGTGCTGTCTGCATCTGTAGGTGCTTCCGTGTACATGTGGCAGGCATGACTAAACACTGGAGTGCATAGAACGCTGTTTATCTTCCCGCCAAAGTGGCACTTCTTTATCTACCTGCAATTTCTTGCTTTCAAACTGCTAGGTTGGCAGGAATTGGGACAGACAACTGGCACTCACTCTACCATGCAGCACTTGGGTCTCGACCTGTCGACCTTCTAGTCATCAAATTTAGTGTCTTAACCTCTAAGCCACCACAGTGTGCAAATAGAGGCACACAGAAACTGAGAAGTGTTCACTTAAGCCTCTTGCAATTTTACATCTTATCCATTTTAAATTTTAAAGCATTTAATTTGTTTTAGATTTTTTTTTCCAGACCATTAAGAATCCTGATTGAAGATCGTTAGCTAGCTTTGGTGTCAAATTGTACTACTAGAGTTGCATGAAATGCCTCCCAGGTTGCTAGGTTACCTACAGATTAATGGAAGATTCAGCTTCCATCTTACTTCTAAATTGAAGCTAATCTTTTCTGGAATGGGCCAGTAGAATTCTGGCTTATATCATGTAGAAGTCTAGGTGGTAAATGTCTTGGTTTTTTTTTTTTTTAAATTGTTTCCTTGAATTTAATTAACTAGAACTTGAGAAAGTAATGTGTAATGAACTCATCTTTCCAATTTGTAAGTTAATTGTATAAAAAGCACATTTTCTCTAGGGAAGAATGCTACAGTAGGCCCAGAACTCCCTTTTCTTATTCCCTCCTTAAAGCAGAGATTGATTTCAGTGCTGATAGAATCTGAATACAAATTGGGCTAGTGAGATGTGTCAGAAGACCTGTTTGCCCATAAACATATATTTTTTAAAAAAACTTGGCAGGTAGTTCCCTAAAAACTGGCCACTGAGCATGCCCACAAGTAGCAGAATATGGAGTGTCTCTTGGCACATCAGGATAAGGTTAGAATGCATTTGGATGTCGTGCTTACAGAAATATAACTGTCTAGAACTCCAGACAGGAACACCTGTTTGGAAGAAAATACTGTACTGTTTGTTGCAAACCCGCCTGTGCACAGTGAAGTATCACACTGCCCATATTCAAGCTGTGGCTGGCAGACAGGAGAGATTAAAAATCTTACCACTCCCATTTACTGGTCCGTGGAAAAATTGTTTAGTATGAAACTGGTCCATGGTGCAAAAAAGGTTGGGGGCCCCTGGGCTTGAGTCCTCGTGATGTTGCTTCCCCCAGTAGCCATTAGACTTTGTGCCACCAGTTGAATACTGGTTATGATGGGTGAAGGACAGTATACTTTGGCGATTGCTCTCACCCGTCCCCAGACCGGGAACGCCTGTGAGAGAGCCGAAACGCCTGTGCCGGGGCTGGCAGCATAAGGTCAGGATGCCCCCCAGGCCGACCTGGCAGGGGAGAAGATTCAACCCAGCTGCTTGGTCCCCACTGGCTACAAAGGCTGTGATGCAGCCCTGCCAATGCTGACCCCTCCTCCGTGCCCTCACCACCGGGCAAAGTCGGAGGGCTTTAAGAGCCGCAGATGCATAGCGGCCTCATCTAGGACATTTGAGTGGCAAGGACTCTTGTTACTTAATTACTTGTTATTTAATTACTGTTATTTAAGTGCTATGTGATACTATATTGCTATGTGCCATGTGCTATTTTAGTGATTTATGATATTTTTATTGTATTGATGTATATTGTGTTGATTGAATGTTTTATACTGTATTAAGGATATGTTTGTAAGCCACCCAGAGTCGCACTTTGTGAGTAGGGCAGGATATAAATTGAACAACAATAACAACAACAACAAGTTTTGGCCATGATGTCCATTTCAAAATAAATTAAAAGAGGTAGGAGTTAGTTGTAAATGCTAATCATGAAATTACAATCCAATTTTAATGGGTAAAGAAAAAGGAGGTGAAAAAAGAGTAGCAAATGAAAATTATTATACAAATGCAGTAAAGTGTACTGTATAGATCGGGAGTTCATCAACCGTTTTAAGCCTCAGACAGCTTCGGGGGCTGGATGGCCCTTTTGCCCTTCCATGGCACTTCCTGGTGTGGTGGAGGTGGTGTGTGTCTGTGTGTGTGTCACATGAAATGGGGCTCAGGTTGAGAATCCCTGGTATAGATAGTAAGGTACAGATATAGATAGTAAAGTAAGCTGGTGGCGTTGAGGAGGATGGTGGAGGACAGAGTTGCCTGGAGGACAATGGTCCATAGGGTCGCAAAGGGTCGGAATCGACTGTGTGACTGAACAACAAAGTATAAGATCTTATCTTCTTACATAAACAGGTAATTAATTAAAAACAATAAAGGGCAATGAGTTTTTTGTTGTTGTTCAAAACTGCTATACCATTAATGGAATATTTTTATTTTAAACATTTGTTTTTAATAATCACTTTTGTAAAATACAGTGTGTAACTGTGTCTCGTTTGTTTGGTTTATTATATAGAAGACCTGCAGTATATGCCAGATGTTGCTTCCAAACCTGTGCAGTTTTGCCTCACATCAGAGGATTCATCAGCATAAATCCCCATATACATGTCCGGAGTGTGGCGCCATCTGCAGATCAGTCCATTTTCAGACCCACGTCACCAAGAACTGTCTACACTACACTCGGAGAGTTGGATTCCGGTTAGTATAATGAAAAAATAATAGCAGAGAGAATAAATTTAGATCTTACTAAACTAGTTGCAGCAGAGAAGAAAACAAGTAAAATCAAGTGCCAATTCAACACAGACAAATTTTCATAACTTATCTTTTATTGGCCTATTTAAAAAGCTATTGCGGAGATAGTTCTTGGAGGGTTAAAAAATGAAAATCAGAACTGTGTCAAAATTTCACAGCTAATAGCCATAACTCTTCAGTAAATATACATGGAACTATGTTTATTACGTCTGCCTCAATGGATTCTAGCACAGGCAACTAAATTATACAGGCGTTCTGTTTAACCTCCATCGTTCCCTCAATCACTGCTCTCATCACCCTTCATTTCTCAGAAGGCATAGATGTTTGCAGTAGGGAACCATTTAAATCTCTGTGGGCTGCTTGTGCTAATTAAAATGACAAGAATGGAACTAGCTTGACTTGAAATGCTTCATCATTTCATTCGTAAATACCAGTAATAACCAGACATTGGAAGAGAGATTTGTTTTCTGTAAGTATCAGTTAATAGTCTGGCAAGGTTATCCTGCTATGGTGATAAAGTAGACCCTAATGTCAGCAACTCAATGCCGAGTGTCAGGCGGTGGTTAACTAAACTGATCACCCTGGGAACTAACAGCCTTGGGTTCTGAAGCCCACAGCGATGGTCCTCAAGTGGATCAGATCCCACCTGAATCCATCTTGATGGAAGGCAGCAGCCTCATCAATACTGGTCTGGGGTTGATGAGGACTTTGTCTGCCAAAAGGGTTCAGGACCAAAAATTAACTCACAAAACTAGATCAGGGGTATGGGGGTCATGCTGCAATGCGGAAGGCAGATGAAAGGCCACTGCATTATATTCTCAGGACAATCTTCATGGCTGATCGCCATGAGAATCGCCAATATTCAGATTCAGATACAGCAGCAGCAGAAGAAGCATCAGTTGGCTAACACTATCCATAGTACTGTCTATAGTGAGTAGAACTCTCTTCTGGATGGTCAAGGGTCTGTTTTACAAATGGTCATAAGAGAAAGAGAGTGACCACTCTTATCCTGCATGGCATTTTGCAGAGAAAATCAGCTCTGCTCTGACCTACATGCAGTAGTTGACACAGGTCCTTTTGATGTGAATTGGGTCCCTGCTTGTCTCATTATAATGGCTGCATTTCAGTTGGTGCAGCCTGATGATATGACAGAATCTTTGGATGTGAAACCACAACGTGTGTTTTGAACCCTTACCCTTAATGGTTTATAAAAGCAGTCAAGGGGACTGGTTGGAAGGGTTAGGGGAATGGTGAATGCCTCTTGTAACAAGGTAAAGTACCAGAGTGCTCAAAGGGGGCAGTACTAAGACTCTTGTTTTAAAAGGCCCTTTTAAATCCCACTGTATTGAATAATTATCAGTCAATCTCCAGTAATCCATTTTTAGGCAAGGCCTTGGAGTAACTGGTAGCATCCCAGCTCCATAAATTCCTGAAAGAAGTGGATTATCTAGATCTGTGGTTCTCCAAGTAGGGCAATTTGATTTTTAGGGGGGGGGGGCAATTAGAAGCTTGTTTAGACCAAGTTAATGGACTTTTAGGCTTCCTCCACATGAATAGGTCACTTTTTGAATTATAAGAATTAAATGTCATGGGGAGGGCATCAGGATTTTAGAGATGCTTAGGAAGGGCATGGCCAAAAAAAAGGTTGGGAACTACTGATCTAGATCCATTTCAGAGTAGGTTCAGGCCTGGTTATGGAACAGAGGTGACTTTGGTTGTCTTGGTGGATGACCTACAGCAGAGCTAAACAGAAGGAATTGTCCCTCTTTGTTCTGCTGGACCTTTCAACATCAGCCATGCTACCCTTGTTTGGTGCCTCTTTAGGCTGTGTTTTGCAAGTACAGTAATACCTCATATAACATTAGTATCGAATAACACGAAAACCGCATAACATCAAGGAATCTGGGGGGAAGAATTGCATCAGATAACATTAAGATCCTATGGGATGCTTCAGATAACAACCGCGAAAGCCTGTGTGGTTACAATGTATCTCTATGGATCCCATAGAGGATCAGATAACACTAAAAATCATATAACACGAAGACTTGTGGAACCAGGTTTTAGTGTTATATGAGGTTTTACTGTACTGGCTTAACAATGGTTCTGATCCTTCCTGGCTGGCCAAACTCAGAAGGTGGGAGAAACCTGTTCAACGCTCTGGCCATTGGTCTGTGGTGTCTCTCAAGGTTCAGATCTCTCCCCATGTTATTAAACATCTATATGAAATTGCTTAGATAAGTTGCCTGGAGCTCAGGGGTTTGATGCATTATGCAGTTGACACCCAACTCTATATCTCCTTTCCATCTGATTCTGAGGAAGCTGATCAGTGCTAAGACCAGCGTCTGTAGTCAATGATGGACTGGATAAGGATTCTGCCTGAACTGGAAGACGTTTTACTCCCCCTGAAAAGCTAGGTCCACAGCTTGGGAGTGCTCCTGGACTTGACCCAAAGCATGGGTTCACAGGTTTCAGCAGAAGCTAAAAGTGCATTTGCACAACTAAACCTGGTACACCAACTGCACTTGTCCTTTGAGAAGTCTGATCTGGCCACAATGATGTATACCTTATTTACATCCTGTTTGGACTACTGCAATACTCTCTGTGGAGCTTCCTTTGAGAAGTGTTCAGAAACTTTAGCTGATTCAAAATGCTGAATCTATTCACCTTCTTTTTAGCTATTTTTTCTATTTTGATTATTTGATGAAAGAGTATTAACAGTGGGATTTAAAAGGGCCTTTTAAAACAAGGGTCTTAGTACTGCCCCCTTTGAGCACTCTGGTACTTTACCTTGTTACAAGAGGTATTCACCATTCCCCTAACCCTTCCAACCAGTCTACCCAAACCACCCCACACCCGCAGACCATTGCATCGGATAACGCTAAGAATCATTATCCAGAATCGTTATGTTATCCAATTCTAGCGTTATCCGATGCAATCGTTATCTGGGGTATTACTGTACTCAGTTCTTTTAAAGTTACGCGTATTAAACCCATTCATGTGGATTCACAGGGACTTGGGCTTCTGGGAATTGAAGTTCAAGAACAGCTGGAGTGCCAAGGTTCACCATCACAGCTATAGGGGAAGATAAAGCTTTTGGTTTTGCACTTCCTGTAGCTGCATTGACAGCCGTTTGATGTGAGGCTTAGAAATTTTAGCAGCCTCAGCATTTCAGATGTTTGGCATTCTTTCTGTTCTCTACTTACCATGCTGTTGCAGTTAGAGCTGCTGTTTTACACACATCTTTTTTTTTTTTTTTTTGCTTCTGTCTCAATCATGCCCCTGGCATGTAGACCTGATACAATCAGATGTGTCAGGAGGTTTCCAGGGGTCCTAAGAGGTTTTGGTACTGACAAGGTGTTGTGTATGATGCAATCTACCCCAGCTTCTTCTTCCAGCAACTGCCAGCCTCTCCCAAAGGACCCCAACACCGCTGATCTTATCCAATCACAGGGAGTAATGTTTTTCCATAGTAGCATGGATATAGCAGTAGTATTATGTAGTAGAAGCAGAGAGCTAGGTGCCAGTGCTATGCCCAAGTAGAATCCAATAAGGTAAAGTCCCAAAACAGAACTTTATTTTCTATTCCATAAGATGAAGAAACAAAGCTTTAGAGAATAAAATCCCCAAAGTCCATAGGGCTCTCTATTAGATCTAGAAATGTCCATGAAATATTTCAAAGAGCCCACCAGAATGTCCATAACCATGTGGAGCAGAAGACCCCCCCCCCAAGTCCATTAGTCCATGAAATAGTCAAATGGTCAAATATCAACAAAGTTTAACTCCATAGGATGGCAACATTTTAGGTTATTCCAGCATAGTCCAAGTCTCTCAGCCATCCATCAGATGCGTTGGGCAGCATCCTGCCTTTGGGATGTTACCTCCAGGGAATTGAGTTCAGCTAACAAGACAGCCTTTTCATGAGTTAATCCAGCATAGTCCAAGTCTCTCAGCCATCCAGAAGGCAGGTTACATTTTCAAGATAAAATCCAGTTCAGTCCAATTCCAGCCCTGTTGGGCTCATCCTGCCAAGGATAGTTGTTCCCCTTAGGGATTGAGTTCAGCCAATAAGACAACCTTTTAAAGAGTCCATTAGAGAACCAATTTGGGGTCTGAAAAGGTACTCCTTAAATAGGGAGAATGAGTAGTTACCCACCCCTAGGAATGTATTACATAATGGGATTACATAATGGGAATTTCCCATTCCACTTGTGTTTCCTCCTCCTTTTAGAATTCAATGACCTCATGGGGCATTCCAGACTCTGCAGGTGTTCCTCCTCCCTTTGGAATTCAATGACATAATGGGAAGGCACCTGACTATCCATGGAATGTGTCTACCTCATGGAAGAGCACCTGGGTTCCCATGGGAATGGAATGTGTTTATGTCATGTCTGGCTTGACAGACACCTGGTGTTGACCTAATCTCTGGGGAATCTGAGATATGTATAAACAAAAGAAAGAATGCAGACAGCTGTGTCACAGTTTGACCAGCTCTAGCAGAGAAAGTAACTATGGCGACCCTAGGATCATGACAATGCACAGAAGAAAATTCTAAAATATGTCCTTTGTCTCTTTTTCAGCTGTGTCCACTGTAATGTGGTATATTCTGACGTGGCAGCACTCAAGTCCCATATTCAAGGGTCTCACTGTGAAGTCTTCTACAAATGCCCCATTTGTCCAATGGCATTCAAATCAGCACCTAGCACGCATTCTCATGCCTATACACAACACCCTGGAATCAAGATAGGAGAACCAAAGTAAGCAGTACTGATTTTGCCTCCTACTTGACTTAATAATAGCACTTATTGATCATGCAGAATATGAGATATGAGAGCTTGCAATGCTGAGAAATATTGTTATTTAGGATTGGAGAAACCTTTTTCTTTGCCACTAGAAAAGAAGCAAAAGTCAATAGTGGTGGGGTGGGCGGGTGGTAATTTACATTTCCAAGGCTGATATACATGTTATACACATTTAGATGTACAACTCAGTTATACAGACGGTGCCAAAATGTATACACATTTTAAGAAAGGAAAAACTGTGAAAACTGCAGTACTCAATATATACCAATAACAAAATATGAATACAAGTCACATTTGACTTCTCCAAAAGGTGCCCAGAGTGGTTACCATCAGCATCCAGAAACATTTCTACCTTGCTTCCCCTAGTTAGCTCAAGTTGGAGTGTACAGCTCTCTTCCTTCCCACTTTAACCTCACAGTTAAGGACTGCAGTGGCTCAAATGGCTAAGATGCTGAACTTGACTACTGGAAGGTTGGCAGGTCAGCAGTTCAAGACCCAAGGAGTGTACAATGGAGCGACTTCCTGTCTCTGTCCCGGCTCCTGCCAACCTAGCAGTTCAGAAGCAATAAATTGCAAGTAGATAAATAGGTACCACTTCAGTGGGAAGGTAAACAGTGTTCCGTGTTTAATCATGCCTTATAATTCTTTGGCTATAAACAGAGATGAGCACTGTACCCTAGAGTTGGGTATGACTGGCTTTTGAGCAAGGGTGACCTTTACCATTACTTAGCATGTAAGGGGTGGGTCAAGTTGAAGGAATCATAGAATCACTAAGTTGGAAGGGGCCTTTTAGGCCATTGAGCCCAACACCCTGCTCAATGCAGGAATCCAAATAAAAGCAGATGTGACAGATGGTGGTCCAATTCTCTCTTGAAGCCTTCCAGTGTTGGATCGCTCACCACCTTTTGAGGCAGTTGGTTCCACTGTTGTCCTGCTCTAGCTGTTAAGACGTTTTTCACAATATTCAGTCTATATACGGCTTCCTGTAGTTTCAGCTTGTTATTAAATGTCCTGTACTCTGGGATGATGCTGAACAGATGCTCTTGTAGAAAGTGAAACATAATGATGGTGTTGAAGGATTACTTGGTTGAAGTTGAACTTGGATTTCTGTTGCTTCATGGTTTCAGAGAAGATCCTATGAAACCTCCACTGGAGGGGTGTGTGATAATGGTGGCTAGGAAAGGCATAGCCTTCTTTTCTAATACATTTCCCTACCCTTACCCACAGGTTTAGTATCTGAAGTTTCAGTTATCCACAGATCCAAAAATATTCAGTGAAAATCCCTGAAATACATAATATACACTAGTACTTCGGACAATGTTATGACTTGGTTCCACAAGTCATAATGTTATCCGGTTCTTGATTGGACAATGTAAAAAAAAAAAAAAGCCCTGTTCCCTTTCCAAAAAGGAAAGGGAACAGGGTCAATGTGGTTTGTTTGGGAAGAGAAAGTGCCCTCCTTCCCCTAGCAAACTGGAGGTCTGAGTGTGGGGTCGCCCTTGGTTTGCAGAAGGAATGTGCATTCCCTCTACAAGCAAAGGGCGATCGGCACTTGGGTTGGGGGGGTTGAACGGGTGTGTGCCTGTACTTTCCCCCAACCCAAGCGCCGATCGCAGCATGGGATCAGTGCTTGGGTTGGGGGTTGAATTGGTGCATGCACCAGTTCACCCCTCAACCCAAGCGCCAATCCCATTGCATCAGTCCCTGTCATTGTGCGAAGCCCATAGACTTCGCTGCAGTTGAAAAAGTCCCCCAGACTTTTTCCATTGCAGCAAAGTCTATGGGCTTTGCAGAATGATGGCTCCCTCCTCTTCTGAATCTTCCTTTCCTCCTGGATCACCATTTGGTGATCCAGGTAGATGGGCTTCAGAAGAGGAGGATCATCCAAGCTCTTTCAAAGCACCTCCGCCAGTAATGTACAAGCAAAGGTACATTGCCAGCGGAGATCTAAGCCTCAATCCTACTGGGCTTCCCAGGCAGAGAACAGCCCAGCCTGATTGCAGCGATGTAGCTGGGAAACTGACCGGGGACTCTCCAGTCAGCTTCCTAGCCGCACCGGTTTGGTTGGGAGGAGAACGGGTTCGATCTCCCCCCAACCAAACCTGCAGTCTGAGCCTCGTAGATCTCTGCCCCAAAGCCCGCAGGGCTGGTCTCTAGCCCTGTGGGCTTTGGGGCAGAGATCAACGTCGGGGAATTTGAGGCAAACATTGGGATCACACAACGTTATCTTAACATTGTGCGATGCAAATGTTTGCCTCAAATTTCCTGACATCCGATTTTAGCGTTATCCGAGGCAAATGTTATCCAAGGTACCACTGTACAGTCAAACCTCGCATAAAGAGCATCTTGCTTAAAGAGTAACTCGCTTAAAGAGCAGAATTTTCTCTGAATCTTCGCTTTGCTTAACAAATAAAACCAACCAAAAACTCGCTTAACAAATAAATCAGGGTTTGCTATCCCCCCCCCCACACACACACAATTGGTCATTTACAATGGTGTTTCGCTTAAAGAGCAAACTCGCTTAAAGAGTAATCCTATGAAACGCATTATGCTTTTTAAGCTAGGTACAACTGTATATTTATTTCTAAGGTGCATTACCAGAGCTGGCCATGAGAGGTCACTATCTACAATTTAGTGTTGATAAGGAACAAATTGTTTCCAAGTGAACTTTTTCCAGAGCGGACAGAGGCATTTGCAGTATCTTCTGCTTACTTATACTCAGGTATGTGAGCTTATAATACAGAGTTCATGGCTTTCCACAGTTTCAGATATCAGCAGAAGATTTTGAAACATATCCCCTTTCATTTTCTGCATCTGACCTTTCATTACATTTTTGGTAATGACACTGGAGGTAAAGCGACACCTTGTTTATTATTTCCAAATGTTGATACTTTAAGTAGTCCATGTTATGTTTGCCTTTTGAAACTTCGGGATAGCCTGTGAAAATAACTGGTCCTTTTTCAATGCTTGCTTTATAGCTTGGACATTTTAATTTGGTGCAGTGAAATAAAGAAAATGTTAACCACTGTGGTGAACCACATGATTAGCACTTACCACAGTTGTAAATACGACATTTTAAAAATGTGCAGGTTTTCAAAAAATGGAAGGTGCTCATATATGACAAATTCTTTGCACTACATTTGATTTTCTTTCTAAAGATCACTGTGTTAACCAAGTAAAAGCTGGAAAACGTGCTAAGGCTCGTTTATTTTTAGTGTACTGGGAGTCAAGGCAAACTTTTAACCCTTGATTTTCTCTTAAAGAACTGATTTTCTTATACAAATTATTGGGAATGTCTTTTTCTTGTTCCCTGTGTTTTTCAAATTTATCTTGGGAGTGTTTTGTTGGAAATACAGTACTTGACAGCCTTTTCCAACCTAGCACGTTCCAGAAGTGACTGAATATAATTCCCATTATTCCCCGCCTGTTTAGTTCATCTTACCTGGAAAGGTACAAGGTGGGCCAAACTGCTCATTTGGAACTTCTAGTTTTAGTGTCATAGTCCTCTTGTGGGCAGGGGAGAGAGAGCCTATGGCTCTTAAAGCACATCAGTCAAACTACGTTTCCAAGGATTTCATGAGATGCCAGGAGGTTTTAACTAAGGGACAACTGTGAACACACATATAGGGTCGATAAGTACATAAGGCTTCTCAGTGACAATAAGATAAGTAAGGTAAAGGTTTCCCTTGGGACTGCAGTGGCTTAGTGGTTAAGATGCTCAATGTGATGACTGGAAGGTCGGCAGGTCAGCAGTTCGAAACCTGAGTGTTGCATGATGGAGTGAACTTCTGTCTCTGTCCCAGCTCCTGCCAGCCTAGCAGTTTGAAATCAAGAAATTGCAAGTACATAAATAGTTACCATTTCTGTGGGAAGGTAAGCAGTGTTTTGTGCATTCCGGTGTCTAGTCATGCCTACCACATGTCCACAGAAATGTCTGTAGATGCAGACAGCTCTGGCTCTTTGGTTATACACAGAGATGAGCACTGAATCAGATATGACTGGCTTTCGAGCAAGGGCAACCTTTACTTAAAGGTTTCCCTTGCATGAAAGTCAGTCATATCTGACTACACTTTGTAGATTCTCCATTTACAGTCAAAGAGCCAACACTGTCTGTGTCTGAAGACATTTCCATAGTCGTGTGTCAAGCATGTTACCTTTCCCACCGAATTTGTACCTATTTATCTAATTGAAATTTCTTGCTTTCAAACTGCCGGGTTATAGGGATGTGCAGAAGCCCCCTGAGAAATTTAACTGGTCTTATTGATCTTCTTTCAGCTGCCCTGGGAAGTTCTTCAGCTGCTTTACCAGAAAAAGAAAAATTCCTTCAAATTTTACTCACGCAAAGTTTTAGTGCCAGTTCAGATAGTTTTGTCTTGTTAGCAGCAAGAGTCTACTGGCTGCTTTCTTCAGAAGATTCTGACAGCTGCTAAACCAATATGCAGTTTCAGCATGTTGTATACATACATATGTAGATACGGGTTTATATTTATGCATGTCCACTTAAGCAGCCAATTTACCTAACCCAGTATTCCTTACCATCATATGATTTTACTTTATCTTCCTTTCATTTTTAGAATCATATACAAGTGTTCTATGTGCGACACAGTGTTTACCCTGCAGCCTTTGCTGTATCGCCACTTCGATCAACACATTGAAAACCAGAAGGTTTCTGTCTTCAAGTGTCCGGACTGCTCACTTCTGTATGCCCAGAAGCAACTTATGATGGATCATATCAAGGTCAGTGGGCTTCTTACTTTATTTGGATTTGAGATGATTGTGTGCAACAGTAGCCAACCCTTAACTCAGGGGTGCCCAAACTTTTTAGGCCGTGGGCCGATCATGTGGTTCAAGGAGCCGGTCACTAAGGCCCAGGGGCCGGGTGTGGCCCCCAATTCATCCGGCCCATGAAGCCCTCGTCGTTCCTGGAAGCGGAAGTAAAACGCGGCCGTATGGATGCATTTTACTTCCACTTCCAGGAGCGATGAGGGCTTTGTGGGCCGGATGAGTTGGCATCAGGGGCCGCACCTGGCTCTCGGGCCTTAGTTTGGGCACCATTGCCTTAACTGCATGTGTGTCACTCCAAATAGATAATTCAAGCTGCACGATGCTCACCCAGATGCCATTTTATGTTTCCCAAGTCTCCAGAAATACATTTTTTTTTTAAAAAAAAGCTACCCAAAATTGGAGGCACGTTTCCTCCCAAAAAATCCACAGCTAAGGCTTCCCAACCTCTTCATTGATTTTGCAGCAGGTATTTACAGCTTCTTCTAACTAATCTTTATTGCTGGTCACTTTTTAAGAAATAGTTTTGTATAGTATTTAACTTATTATTGTATGATTTTAATTGTTGAGAGGTGTGAGAAAATCAGCAAAAAAAACCTACTTTTGTTTCATTTTAAAATTGAAATGCTGGGCTTTAATTGTTTCATTTCAATTAGATTATTTACTTCCTGGATTCCAGATTGAGTCTTCTATACTAAAGATTTACAGAGCTATGATTCTGTTATACCTGAAAAGGCCCTAAAATTGAGACAACTAGTAAGAAATACTTGACACTCGATGGAGTAAAAGAGGAAGCAAAGAAGAAGAAGAAGTAAGAAATAACAAATAGGTTTCAAAGAATACAGAAAGAAGCCAGGAAAAAATACACCAATTTAAGACTTTCTTGTGTAAGGAAAATAATTAAAATATTGATTGTTCTTTTACAAAAAAAGTAAAAAGAAATTCAGTAAACAATATTTAATTGTTTAAAAAATAAGTTAACATAAACCATATACCGTATATTTCCCATGAATCCAGGAAAATTATTGAAAGCTGCTGCTGATTTTCATTTTGCCCATGCTAGAAGGGGAACATTAATAACAACATTAAATTATGTTAAGGTAATGGCTGAAATCCTATTGTGCAGTTACACAAATGCCTAGTTTTTAATGCTAAGTTTTTAAGCTTCTTTTATAACTTTTAAAACTTTTAATTTCTGAACTGGTTTTAAATTGTTGTCAATATGCTGTTGTGTTGGGAATCGCCCTGGGTCCCTTCAGGGAGGAGGGCGATAAACAAATTTAAATAAATAAATAAATAAATCCACTTGAATCCATCTTGATGGAGGGCAGCAGCTTCATCAATACTGACCTGGGGCTGATGAGGACTTTGCATGCCAAAAGGGTCAAAAGGGCTCAAGACCAGAAAGTGACTCACTTGATCCAGTGGTACGGGTGTCAACGCTGCGATGTGGAAGGTGAAGGGAAGGCCACTGCATTATATTCTCAGGACAATCTTCATGGCTGAGCACCAAGATGAAAGCCAATATGCAGAATCAGGTATGGCATTTGAAGAAGAAGGAGTAGTCTAGGTAGGGAACATTTCTTTCTGATGTTCCAGTTTTCTGCATGTAAGATAATAGCAGAAAGTGCAAGAATGCAATCTTTCCTCTGTCACCTGCAGTCGCAGCTGTGATTTTGCAGCCCATTTGTTTTGGCCTGAACTTTGAATTCAGTGTACAGTAACACCTCCTATAACGAAATTAATCCATTCTACGAGGTTTTTGGTACAGCGAATTTTTCGTTATACGAATTTCCCATAGGAATGAATTGAATGTGATTTCCCATAGGAATGCATTTAAAACGGGGAAAAAAGGTCTGAATTTTTTTATTTTTATTTATTTATTTATTTATTGCTATATGAGTCATCATTTTTCTTCAATTTCCTTTCACTGTACTGGTTTTTTCGCTATTAGAGCCCTTCGTTATACAGGGTTTTACTGTATCTAGGCTGGTGGTTTGAAGTCATCTGATTGTTGTGCGTGACATTCACTTTAAACAAGACGTGCCAACTTGTTTTATGTTTTGTCTTGTCCCCCCCCCCCCTCCAGTCAATGCATGGGACACTGAAAAGTGTTGAAGGACCTCCAAACCTGGGTATTAATTTGCCACTCAGTACAAAGCCTACCACTCAGAACTCCATCAGTCACAACAAAGAGGACTCAAAACCTGTAAATGGGACAGAGAAGACAGAGAAGAAGAAGCCTCCTCCTCCTCCTGTGAAGAAAGCAGATCCCCAAAAAGTACCTAATCCTGGCTGGACGTGCTGGGAGTGTGATCGGTTGTTCACTCAGAGAGATGTTTACATATCACATATGAGGAAAGAACATGGTAAGGTAAGAGGCAAGTCTAGAATGTGAAGATTACAGCCAAGTTGACACTAAGGTTTTGCTAGGGCTCTCAATACATTGAAAGAATATATTGATAATTTTTCAATCATCCATCCAATGCCCAAATAATTATGTTAAACTTAATTATTACGCTAATGTAGATGTTGGCAAAACCTCTGTAGAAGTGTCTTTTTAAAATACTGAATAAAATGTGAGAATGTACAGTTTAATACATTAAAGCTAATGCCAGGTAATACTGTATTTGCTGGCATATAAATCGCATCAGAGTATAAGACAAACTGTTTTTTGGTGTATTTTGAGGGGGAAAATGTGCCTTATATGTCAGTAAATACGGTATTTGCCAGTGTATAAGATGCATCAGAGTATAAGATGCACTCCATTTTCCAATGTATTTTAAGGAGGGGAATTGCATCTTATACGTCGGTAAATGAAGTAATTTTTTTTCACTTTCTGTTACAGAAAAATGCAAGTACAGTACTAAAATAACTTTCCAAACTACTAAGTTTAACACAGCTGATTGAGACCATCTGTTAACTTCTTAATCAGCTAAAGCAGGGATTCTCAACCTGCAGTCCGTGGGCCAAATTTTTATTTATTTATTTATTTACATTTCTATACCGCCCTTCTCGCTGGGGCGACCCAGGGCGGTGTACAACATTATAAAAGCATAATAAAACCCAACCCAAACCCATTGTTAAAAAACTTCAAAATTACAGTTATAAAATTTAAAAAGTTTTTAAAATTTATAAACATCCACAGGTCCCAATAGTCCTTTATTTGTTAAGTGAAGCAAACATTCAGAGAAAATTCTGCTCTTTAAGCAAGTAACTCTTTAAGCGAAGCACTCTTTATGCGAGGTTTGACTGTATATTTCATCTGTACCATTAGCTTATGCTGTTTGAAGCTCAGCTTTAACACCCTAGAGAAGGTCCAGGCCAAATTTTGTAACCAAACACTCTTAAAAGAGTTTGATATATTCAGGGATCATGCACCCAATTGCTTGGATTTTGACAAAATAGAAGCATGGTTATGCCTGGTTAGCACAACAGATAAGTATACAAATCAATTTGGCTTTTTACGACTGGTGATGGCAGATGATCATCTTGATTTGTATACTTATCTGTTATGCTAACCAAATCACTCTGTACCTGATGTTTATAAATTGATGCCATGAAGTCTGACAAAGTGTACTTGATCCACGAAAGCTAACATTAAAATATAACAGGTAGTCTTCAAAGTGCTACAGCATTTTTGTTTTGTTTATTCTCTGATAATGCTTGAAACTAACATGGCTACTATTCCAAATAAGTCAGTTTTGTTGTTCATGGAGTGCTGTCTCACTGTTGGAGTGTGTAGGGTTGTTTACCAGGGAAGAAAAAGTGTGTGGAAACTGAGCAGGAGCTCTGTGTGTTGCAAAATATTTTCACACTCCCGCTGATCTAAACAGATACCAGTGATTTGTCTTAAGCCTTTTTTTTTCATTTTTCTCTCTGCCTGGAAAAATATATTTGAAGTACCAAAATTAAAAAGGAAAAACTTATAATTGTTCATGGTTGATACACAGCACCAACCTCTAGGCATGAGTAAACCTAATAAAAATCATATCAGTTTTCTTTTTTGTAGTAGCTAGAGAGTGGGGGATAGGGGAAGAAAGCACATCAGATACCATATGGGAAATATCCTGAAAATCTAATAAGCTTAAAGGTGTTGGTAGAGACAGAAGAAACCTTGTAAAAACAGGGCCTCATGGGTGACAAAAGCCATAATGAAGTAGGTATGCAGTCGATTTCAGAGACACACATTTTTACATGGGTAGGTGCAGTAATTTGGGCAGTACAGTACAGTATTACGTGCTGTCAAATCGGAACTGAATTGTAGTGACCCTAAAAGGGCTTTCAAGGTACTGTAAGTGAAATATTTAAGCAGTGATTGTGCCCAAACAGAGGGGTGGGGTGAACTCTGTGCTGGGGAAGGGAGGAAGCATTCCCAATGGGCTGCTGGGCAGAGGGCAGAGTGAACTATTTGCTGGTGGGAGGGAGGAAATGCTCCCATTGGACTGCTGGGAAGAGGGGCGGGGTGAACTCTGCTGGGAAGGGAGGAAGCACTCCTATTGGGCCGCTGGGCAGAGGGGTGGGGCGCACTCTGTCCTGGGGAAGGGAGGAAACGCTCCCATTGGGCTGCTGGGCAGAGGGGTGGGGGGACTCTGTGCTGGTATGACTTTCTGCGTGCCTACAAAGGAGTCTTCGTACCCCTTCTGGCATGCGTGCCATAGAGTATCCCTTAGCAAAATTAGCATTATACAGAAAAGGAGAAATTACTCTCATGGCTTTCCAAAGATAATTGTCTGTGCAGATAATGTGTCTCATCTAGTGCACACATTGGGTTGGATGCAAATGTTGTCATTTATAGAATAAATAGTCTGAAATCAGTGGAAGAAATTTAAGTCTCAGCAAGGCATGCAGCCCTTCTTTTGGTATGAATAAATGCAGATCCAACCTATTCCTTTGAGACAAGGCTACGGGGTTTGGTAGCATTATTTTGGAGGGGTAGTAGATATTCAGAAAACCATGCCTGCTCCCCAATTACTAAATGTTTGGTTTCCTTTCATTAAAGCAAATGAAGAAACACCCTTGTCGACAATGTGATAAATCTTTCAGTTCATCACACAGTCTTTGCCGCCATAATCGGATCAAACATAAAGGCATTCGGAAAGTTTACACATGCTCGTAAGTCTTGCTTCTGTGTAGCCTTCTCATTAAAAATTGCAGAACAAATAAGACCAATGGCAGCCACCTGAAATGAGTGCCCTCCTAGTGTTCATTGTGAACATTATTCCATTTTGAAAAACCTGGTCTTTTGCTAGTGAGATCAGATAGCATATGATGCTAGTTTATCGGAAAATGGTCACAATTCAGTCTAGCTATAGAGGGGAGCATTTCCAAATTGAATTGATTCAGAACCTTTGCATGTCTAACAGAGAAGCTTCTGTGTTGCAAAAATTTATGGGATCATGTCTAAGATGCAAGTTCGTGGTGATGTTCAAGCCTCCTTCTGCCCTATCCGAATTCGAATATTGGCGATCATCATGGGAACCAGCCATGAAGACTGTCCTGAGACTATAATGCAGTGGCCTTTCATCTGCTTTCCACTTTGCAGCATGACACCAGTAGCACTGACCCAGTTCTGCGATTCATTTTCTGGTCCTGAGCCCTTTCAGCACGCAAAGTCCTCCTCAGCACCAGGCCAATATTGATGAAGCTGCTGCCCTCCATCAAGATGGATTCAAGTGGGATTTAATCCACTTGGGGGCCATCACCCTTCCCTGTGGACTTCAGTACCCAAGTCTTTAGTCCTCAGGATTGTCATGTTAGAAAACTGCCAGCTGACACTCAGTGTTGAGTTGCTTGCAGTATGGTCTACTCACACCATAACATGATAACATGGCCAAACTGAGTCTCAAGTGTACTGGAACTAAAAGTCTGCCTTAGAATGTTTCCAGATGTTCCCCCATGATGTTGCTTATTGTAGGTGATGATGGATAATGGTAGTCAAGCTCTTGTAGGACTGCAAAAAAATTAAAATGTCATATGTCTGAATGCTGGTACTCTTTGGGAGCTCTTAATCCACTTTTTGTACCTAGAGTCTCTCCACTTTCTTTTTCAATACCTGTGCAACTTGTATAGCACCACTGCCTTCTTTGTATCTATTGATGGTTTGCTTGCTTTTGATACAGGCATTGCCCAGATTCAAGGCGTACTTTTACCAAGCGATTGATGCTAGAAAAACATATACAGTTGATGCATGGTATCAAGGAGCCTGACGTGAAAGAGATGACAGAATCAACCAGCATAGGGGACAGTGCAGTCAAAGAAGAAACTAAGGTGAGGCATGTGTGTCGTTTATGTGTGTCTGTTAAATAATCGTCATTGTTAAATATAGACAATCATCTTGATGATACCCTGTGTTCTTGCATTAGGTCTGAGCTGGACAGTGTAGACAGGAGTGGGGAAAGTGTGTCCAAGTCTGTTTTTGCAGTTCTGCATGCCCAGGTTTTTCTGGAGATTCCCCCGTCAGCAAGCTGGTAGTCTATATCAGTGTTTCCCAACTTTTGGTTTTTGGACTTCAATTCCCAGAAGCCCAAGTCAATTCCCCAAAGCACTGATCAGCCAATGTACTGACTTAGGCTTCTGGGAATTGAAGTCCACCAGTGTTCCACAGAACATAGTTTGGGAAACGCTTGTCTATATGATGTTGTGCTGTTGTGATGTTGTGCTGAAGTTGTGCTTGATTTTGGACTGTTTACCCTTCCTGAACTACACCCAGCATAGTCCACTGCAGTGAAATCTCTTCTGCTTCTCTTCTGCTCTTCTCATTTGGCATTGGAAGAAGAGCTTTCTATACATTAGCAGACAGAACAGGACATTGCAGATCGTGTCCTGTGCAAAACTGATACAGTAATACCTTGCATAGCGAATTTAATTCGTTCTGCAAGGCTGCTCACTATGTGAGCTTTTCGCTATGCGAGTCAGACTCACATAGTGAAAATCCCTATGGAAAAACTCGCATAACGAGCTTTTTAAGGGGAAAAACTCGCATAGCGAATTTTTTTCGTTATGCGAGTTTTCCCCATAGAAACGCTCGCTGTGCAAGTTTATATGGGGAAAGTCCGACTCGCATAGCAAAAAAAAAATTGTTATGCGAGTTTTCCCCCATAGAAACGCTCACTATGTGAGCATTTCCATAGGGGAAGTCTGACACACATAGCAGAAATTTTCACTGTGCGAGTCCGACTTGCATAGCGAAAATATTCGTTATGAGAGTCGGATCGCTTTTTGAAAACCCCGCTCATTATGCGAGTTATTCAGAAAGCAAAACGCTCCCTAAGCAAGGTTTGACTGTATATTCGTTTAGTTCCAAAGAGCTGCTATGTAATGCATGAGAGCACATTCCTGTTCTGAGAGACTGCATTTGCACCACTGGAGAAAATGCTCAGGAGAGTGAGAGGGTGCATGAGCACTGTTTATCCATATAAACAAATATGGGCAGAATCTCTCAGATGTCTGCAATTTTTATAGGAGCTGCCTGAATTTTTATTAGCAATAATGTAATACATTTTGTTATGTATAAATAGGGAAGGGATAATTACATAGAGAACAGAGCCTTCAATCACACACTGGGCTAGACTTTGCATGTGCTATTTGATAAAGTATCTTTTTTGGTACCTAGAGGTGTTCTGGTTTTTTTCTTGTAACTGCTTAGCTTACAAGAACAAAAATGGTGAAAGAATTTATGTTCTATAAATGATTCCAGGAATGTTATTTGTTAGCTTACATGATTAATAGCTTCTGTACTTTTCTACTACCTTTTTCATCTAAAGCAGTAGCTGTGAATTCATGTTGAACATTATTTGGTAGCTTAGTTAGTTAGTTAGTTAGTTTTTGGTCCCTGCGATATCACTCAAGGCAGGTTACAGAGCTGTATACAATGGTTTTAAAATATAAGGTGTGTAAAACTATTTAAAAACACAAAATTAAAGCATTAAAATCATTACACTAATGCCTATGTTACAATCTCTGCCCCTCAGAAGCCTGGTGGCACAGTTGTTAAACTGCTGTACTGCAGCCACAATTTTGTGAGATCGATCTTGTTGGGTAACAAGGTTGACTCAGCCTTCCATCCTTCCAAGGATGGTAAAATGAGTGCCCAGCATGTTGGGGGCAAAATGCTAATTAACTTGTGAACCATCCAGAGAATGCACGAAGCACTAGGGGGTGCTGTATAAGTGTAATTGCTATTGCTAATAAATACGTTTTGACTTGGTGCTAAAATTGTGCCAATGTTGATGCCAATTGAGCCTCCTGGGGGAGAGTTTTGGGGTGCTACACTAGAGAAAGCCCTCCATGTCTCCACATAATGAACTGTTTTTCAGGGGTAAGGCATGGAATAGGTCCTTCCCCAGCTGATCTTGATTGAATCAGCAACCAGCCCTCCCCAGGTGTTCCTCCCTCCTCAGGCCGGGTGGGTCTTTGTGAGTGGGCAAGTTTATATAAGCAGAGGTGCCCCTCAAATCTTCAGGTCCTAAGCCGTTGAGGACTTTGTTAATTGCACCCTGTGTGAAGAAAGGCTTTCTTGACTTTCACCTTAGTTCATTCAAGCTTGTCGTATAAATGGGCTTTGCTCAGAGATGGCCTTTTGCTATTTTGAGAGCAGAAAGGAGTATTTCTGAGAATAGCTGCATGATTGTCATTGCATCCCCACCCCACCCCGCTCCTTTTAATCAACTTTTATCAACTTTAGGTTCCCAGTCCGAAGCGCAAGCTGGAGGAGCCTCTGGTGGAATTCAGGCCTCCTCGAGGTGCTATCACTCAGCCATTGAAGAAGTTGAAGATCAATGTTTTTAAAGTTCACAAGTGTGCAGTTTGTGGCTTCACCACAGAGAACCTGCTTCAGTTTCATGAGCATATTCCTCAGCACAAATCTGACGGCTCTTCTTACCAGTGCCAGGAATGTGGTCTCTGTTACACCTCCCACGTCTCTCTCTCCAGGCATTTGTTCATCGTGCATAAACTGAAGGAACCTCAGCCGGTCTCGAAACAGAACGGATCTGGGGAAGACAGTCAGCAGGAGAACAAACCCAGCCATGAGGAGGAATTATCCGACAAGGCTGGGTCTGACAGGAAGTGCAAAGTTTGTGCAAAGACCTTTGAAACTGAAGCTGCCTTAAACACGCACATGAGGACACATGGAATGGCCTTCATTAAATCCAAACGAATGAGTTCAACAGAAAAATGACATGAATTCACACACACACCCATGCATTTTCCAAAAGCAAAAAAAAAAAGTGTGTCTACTTCAGGAACATAATTAAGATTTTGTTTCCTTTTCATTTTTGGTACAGAAAATTTCCCACACTAGAGTTTACAGTTCTTCCTCTACTGTTGCAATATATATGTGTAAAGGATTCTTTATCACCTCATTGCTGCGCGCGCGCGCACACACGCACGCACACACACACACACACACACACACACACACACACAGAGCTATATACAGAAAACCCCCTCAGAAACAAAAAAGCATTAAACAAAACAGTATTTGAGAAGTTTGTATATAAAGAAACAGTTTTCTATTGTTTGTTTATGTGTTTGTACTGATATTCTGTGGGAATTCCTGGTGCTTTTTTGTGTTTTTCCCTAACAGCACATTTGTTTTAAAACAGAGATCTTAACAGTGAGACAGTACTTAAAAGTCTTTTTATAAATGGCTTCATTAAGTGGTCCTGTCTGACATTTCCTAAGCATTGTGAGAACTCTCTTCCTGTATGTCCTTTCCATACCGCTACGATAATCTCAGGAATCCCAGGTACACAGTTTCCTTTCATGACAACAAAATTCTTCCTGGAAACAGGGCAATACTCGCATAGGATACAGCTGTGCAACAAGGGATGTATACACAGCATTAATCTCCTTGGGCTAGACTGAAATGTCAAAAATTATCCAAGTTGCAAGGGAGGGTCATATGCTGTTGATTTCCATGGCTCTTAAGGTAAGCCTAAGAAATATTCATATGATAGGATGATTGTGTCTGAGGAAACTGCGCTAGAATGCAGTGTGTTGAGATAGTGAATGAAAATCAGGTGGTCATTTTGTATAATGAACCAGACCTTTGCCTGCAAATAATTTATCACAATTGTAGATTTGTATGTCCAGAAGAATTTAGGATAACTTTGTTATGATCTTCGGTATTATCATTTTAGGTGCTTGCTGAAGATTCTTCAGTATTAAAGTAGGAGGGTCTCATACAAATTGCCGGCACAAAAGTGCCACAGAAAAATGATAGAAGCAGCACAAAAGCATGTTCTTTTTCACAATGGTGCTTGCATAGGAGAAATGTCTTGGAGCATTGTGCAACTTATCTGTTAAGCATCACATTTTGTAGCTGTTCTCCACTGCACTTTTGAGAGACATCTTTGGACACTGTCATTTTTTAATCCTCAAAGATGCATTTCAGTATTTATTGCAAATATATAGGCTTAGCTGTGCTACATTGAATACATTATAAAGTAGTTTTATAGTTACAGAAGGACAGGAAGATCATGTGCCATGTTATTTCTCAAATGCTGTATCAAAATCTGTGGATTTCATGGATTGACAGAGAGTTGGAACGTGTGGCCCTTCTAGGTCCAAATTTTCCAGTTCTGTGAAATATTTATGGAAATACAAAATAGGAAAGTCCAAAGTATTAAACCTTAATGGCTTGCATAAACAGTACCATGTCACCAGCTGATTTTAAAACAGATGTTCTATTGCTCAAAGTATAAACGTACAACCCATGTCAGAAAACTGGTCCTATTCTGGGGGTTGGATTGTGTGTCCATCTTGCCTCTTGTTGTCTCCCATTGCAGCAAATTTGTTTTTCCTTTGAGGATCCCAGAGATTTGAACCTGGGACCTTCTACATACAGTTAAAGTACTCTGCCATTGTTCTCTCCCATTCCAGCATAGTTTGAAGAGCTTGTTTAAATATGTACTTTGATGAGTCTTCATCATAATAAACGTGTGCCATCAAGTCAACTCTGACTTATGGTAACACTTTCCAGGATTTTTTAGGTAGAGAATACACAGAAGTGGTTTGTTGTCTCCTGGGGCCTTTCTCTGTGCATTTTGCCCATGGCTACATAGGCTGGCTGTTCTCCCTGGAGGCACAGCCATACAGTTTAAAATGCCTTGTTTTATTATTTTAATCAGCTTGCATAGCCTGCCGAGAATGGTTTTTGACATCTCAGAGATGAGCATAAACAGAATTTCCGGTGACTAGGCAATAGGCTTCTGAACATTTCTTAGTTCTCTCTTTTCTTGTGATAGTAGAAATGAAAGTGAGAATGCAAAGTGGGTGAATATTTACAGATAGATATAGTCTGCATAATGTATGTAGGTGAGCCATTTTTCGTTTATAATACAGCACCACCCAGATTTTGAGAAAAGGCATACTGCTCCTTCATAGCGAAGCATTATTAACTTTGTCACTGTAAAGCAGGGCTTCCAAGCCTAAGTTCCGTAGGCTGGTTCTGTCCCATAGTGCTATTTCACGTGGCCCCCACCCCTCCAAGCGCATTTTAGAAACAAAATGGCCACCCCTTTGAAGCTGTTGGAACAAAATGGACATCCCCATCATGCAGGCAGGACAAAATGGCCATACAGCCCTCGAAGCTGACTGAGAGAGCGTGATCCGGCCCCTGGTTTGAAAAGGTTGGGGATCCCTACTTTAAAGTGCTGTTCATAGCAGCCATTTATACATGTTTGTTCATCTGGTGCTCTGTTTTACTCTAGCAAAGGCTAGAGCCGTGATGACAAACCTTGGCACCCCGGATGTTCTTGGACCTCTATTCCCAGAAGCCCAAGCCTCCCATGACATGAATCCGCATGAATGTGTTTTTACTGTGATTCATCCAGCTCACGCAGCCCTCGTTGCTCCTGGAAGCGGAAGTAAAACATGCCCATATAGGCGCAGTTTGCTTCCAAGGACGACGAGGGTTTCGCGGACTGGATGAATCACAGTAAATCCATTTGTGCGGATTCATGTCATGGGGGCTTGGACTTCTGGGAATAGAGGTCCAAGAACATCTGGAGTGTCAAGTTTCACCATCATGGGGCTAGAGTGATTTTTTTGAAGACATTAAGGGAAGAAAAGGCTATTTGATGTCTTACAAAGACTTTTTAAATGCTGCTCAGCTCTGTAATTGCACAGATCTTTTGATTTATCTACACTGCTGATTTTAGTTTACAGTGGCATACTTGCTTGCTTTGAGTTGGTTTCAAAATCTTTTCCTGATTTCTCCACGCAGTAGCCAGTATCCTGCTAATGGCAATCGAGCCTGTGTGCCAGCAAAAGTGCTTCGAGGATAGCACTTCTGCCTTGGTGCTTGTGCTGCTACCAGAGGTGCAACCTCAAATTGCATGTGTGTGGTTGTGCAATAGGATTTTGGTTAGTATGTTTCAGCCTCATGTGCCCTTCCTTGTTCATAGTCATGTGGTCCTGTACGTGGTCCTGTTCCTGTGTTTCTGCTTTGAATTCAGAACAGCAAGTTATTTCTCCTGGTGGCTTGATTAAACCTGATGTAGGCCAAGATTCCCTCTGCTGCCTACTACTTGTTTCAGCCTCTTAGTTTGTGTACGTGAGGTAGAGATTTGTACACATCTTCAGTGATTATTGAAATCTGAAATGAGGTGTATATTGCCAAGGTGATGGAAGAAAGGGTTGCTGCTTTGGAACTGTGAATGTGGAGTGCTTGTATGATGGTGTTATAGAATTGTCAACAGTTTATCACAAAAAGAGGAGTGGGAGAAGAAGAATAAAGCACTTTAAATAGGAACAGTGTTCTGTATATGAATAATAAATACATAATACTATCTCGATGGGTGGTTTCTCATTTTGCACAGAGCAGGTAATTTCAGTTTTTAAAGAAACTCCAATGTGCGATTCACAGGTCCCATCGAATTCTTGAGAAGTCTTGGTAACACTAAGAAATTAATCACTTTAGAACAGGGGTACCCAATCTTTTTGGGCTGTGGGCCTGACTATGTCCCCCAGATAGCTGATTGAGCCAGTCACGTGGTTCCTCCTGCTGGAAGCGGAAGTAAAACGCACATGCGCGGGATGTGTTACGCACTCATGCATGCTCAGAACGCTGTAAATGACCCACGGCTGTTGTAAATGTGTTCTGCACATGTGTGAGTGTGTAACATCCCACACGTGCACATTTTACTTCTGCTTCCAGGAGCGGTGAGGGCATCGGTGGCCGGATGAAATGGCTTCAGGGCCAGATCCAGCCCACGGGCTGTAGTTTACACACCCCTGCTCTAGAGTGAGCATGGACTAGATCAGTGATAGTGAACCTTTTAGAGACTGAGTGTTCAAACTCACCTTTACCACAGACTCAATGTGCTGCTGTCTGTGCCGCACCCTCACGCCGCTGGTGAACTTCCCGTCTTACCTAAGACAGGGGAGGGAGGAAGCACTCCCATTGGGCTGCTGGGTAGGAGGGCAAGGTGAACTCTGTGCTGGGGGAGGGAGGATGCGCTCCCATTGGAGTGCTGGGCACAGGGGTTGGGCAAGCTCTCTGCTGGGCCAATGGTGTGTGTGCCATAGGTTCACCTCGACTGGATTAGGTTGTCCCCTTCTTGATACCATACCAGCAGGGTGTCCAAAAGACACTCATTGCTCTGCTGGCAAAATATTGCTTCCCCCCCCCCCAAAAAAAAAAAAAACAAACCCAAAAACAAACAACAGCAGCAGCCGTTTGCGGCCAGTGTCATGATAGAACAGAACAATTTCTCTTTAAACTAAAATGTATGAGGAACATACTCCTTGTTTCCAAAATTAACTGTTCTCAAGGAACCTCTTGAAAGTACAGTAATACCTCAGATAACGCTAAAACTTGGTTCCACAAGCCTTGGTGTTATTCCGATTTTTAGTGTTATCCGATCCATGTTAAAATCCTATGGGATGGATTGGATAACGTTAAAGCTCCATAGAGATACATTGTAACCGCGCAGGCTTTAGCGGTTGTTATCCGATCCATCCCATAGGACCTTAACGTTATTCGATCCAATTCTCCTCCCCAGATTACTTCACGTTATGCGATTTTAGTGTTATCCGAGGTAAACTTTATCCGAGGTATTACTGTACTGTTAAGGTTAAAAAAAAATAAAGGATGCATTCCCTCTGCGCCTTGTTGTAAAAAGGAACTCCCCTGCCATGATGTTGAATTTAAGAGATTGATTCCGCCTGGAGTTGCTTTGGTGATTGGGCGGCTATACAAATCTAAATAAATAAATTTTAACAGATGTAGGGATTTCCAGGTCATGCTCTCAGACCACAGCACTACATCAGGTCTTGTCCACCTTATATTGTATTAAAAGTTTCTTGGAACAAATAGTATTAGTGTAGTCTTTTCAACATATGTACAGTGCTTACAATTTTATATCAAAACACAGCTTAAGATGAAATATTAGGGGTTTTAAGAAATGCTGAACTTAACTAATAAAAACACCTGCTTTGTTTTAAAGATTTTCTAGATCTCACAGCTGTCAAAATGATATGTATAGCAAAAGTCATGTGGTTGAATTTTCTAACCTAAGGCAGCATTTTTCCTGGATCTGCCTGTTTGTCTCCTACACTGATATTGTCAAGGTTATACTGTGCCTTGTGTTGATAGCACTACTGAACAAGCTCTCCTTTACCAGAAATATGTGCAAAACATTATTGATTGAATTTAGTGAAAAATTGCAGGACATGTTCATGAACTGGAGTTTTGGCAATGAAATGTTTAAACTTTGGTGTACAGGAATTCTGTGTTGTGTAATGCTCTGTGGGGAATTCCCATTAGATGCAAAAAGTTCTCTGTGAGTTGTGAAGGCAATTATGGTGCTCATTTGAACACAACAATGTATACATTTACACTGTAGCTCTTGAGTTAGGATGAATGTTTTCAAAAGACACTCTAGGAGAGGAAGGGGCAAGTCACAGCTTTAATTTCTGTGTGGCTGTCTTACCTCTGAACCTCTATGCATAAGTATATTGATTTTGATTTGTATTTCCTAAATACTACCATTTTCTGTTGGTGTAAAGTTTGGTGCTTTGTGGTAGTAGCGGAGGTGGGAAGCACATCTATCTAATATTAGACAGTTGAATAGGCAGACACTTTAGCCTGCCATTTTGAGGTGTGAGGACCAACTCTTTTCAGACCTTAGATTGTCCCCGCTACTTATTCTACTTAATATTTTCAGGAAGTATACGAAAGGTACCATATACTGTACTGCCCTTTTTACATTAAGTTCTCTGAATTTTTGTTGTTGTTTGCATTGTTGCTTTTATGCCACATATACAGTCTCTAAAACCAATTTTGTACTTTTTTTAAAAGGAAAAACTTTCTGTGTGTATGTATGTAACATATGTAAATATGTATAGGGAATGAGAGTGAGAGTGAGCGAGGATGTCTGCATGTTTATACCTGTTGCTAAGATTTTGTTCTTAAAAACCAAGGAGAGGTATCACTGCTCTCTGATGTTATATATTTTGTCCATAGCTACTATATTAAACACATTTCACATGTAAATAAATGTGGGACTTTTTGGTCCCTAAAAACGATGGAATTATGTTATTTATTGATGAAGTCTTCATCAACTTTAGTCAGAGGAAGTCTTGATATTCTTAGAGTTCTTCTAGATGTTTTGCCAGAAACCAGAGGTTCTTGCTGTTGCGTTATACTTTGCTCTTCATTTAGTTGATGATGACCAGTGAACAGTTGTGTTCCCCCCACCCCACCCCTGTTTTTTGTATTCATCAAGTAATTGGTGAATAATGGAAAGATTTTGGGTTCCAAACCTTGTAGCTAATTATACAGGCTCCTGTTAAGTTTGTGTCAGTGATGTATACTAGCTTATCACTGCCTTTAAAACAGAACAAAACTGTGTACCTCTTAAGCCTCATGCTTGTTGATGTACACTTTTGACTTGTATAACATGGATTGTCACTATGTGGTGATTTTCTTTTTTGTACAAAGTGAATGAAATAAAGGATACATTTTTATTACACGCATCTTTCTATGGTTTTCCCCCGCTCCTCTATTCCTACATTGCTGTCACATTAAACCAGAAATAGGAGAACATGTGGCCCTCCAGATGTTGTTAGAATACAGCAAGTCCATCACCTCTCATCATTTGCTTGTATGGTAGAAGTTGCATTCCCACATCTGGGGAACCTTACATTTCCCAATGTCTACCCTAAGCCAATAGCACCACAGCACCACCATGTCTACATATTGAACAATTGGTATATTTTTGAATAAAATATCTTGGTAAGTTTCTCAAGCTGGTCTTCAGTTTGATTGGAAGAGGGACCCCAAGATATACAACTTCAACAGATAAACAGTCACCAACGCTCTTTAGAGTAAAAACAAACCAGTATACAGTTTAGTGTAAGACATTTATGTCATTTGACCCTTAGTTTGCACAATATGCAAAAGACCTTATATTGTGACAATATTTATTAAGTTGTCCTAGCAGAATAGCACTTTCCGTAATCATACATAAAACTTTTGTCAGTGCATAATTGGGGGATAATTCAGAGCATTGACAAAAGATAATTGGCAAGTGTCTTGATCTCCATAACAAATCGAGCCAGGTGGGTAAAAGGACACAGGAAATGGGAAAGGCGTCCAAGTCAAGAAAACATTGATGCGCAAACAGCTTTTCACACCTGGTCCCATTTTCATCCTGCTACACCTGTTTCCCAAAGCACCTTGATCCTTTTGAGATTAAGATGAGTTTGTATGATCTGCTCTACTGAAACAAGGTGTATGATGCCAAGGCTAAAGACAGTCGAGCAAGGTGGAGAAATGGCAGCTTGTGTATTCAAGCTCTTTTTCCTTCTTTTCCTGCCTTCTGCTTCTTTTACCATAAATATAACTCTTAGATGTTGGGAAGACGTCACAGAATTTCTTTCTGACCTGAATGCAGAAAATCCCAAAGTTTATGCTCTAAAGAGTAAGTAGAGGTTTTGTTTATGTGTTTGTGTGTTGGTTATATCAGTTAGTTTGCACTGTTTATTTACTTGAAATGCTCTATACCACAATAAACTGTGGGAAGTCCTTAAAGAACACCTCACCTTTCTTCTGAGAAATATGTATGTGGGTCAAGAAGCAACAGAACAGGATATGGAGCAACTGATTGCTTTAGAATAGGTAAAGTAGTACAAAAAGGCTGCATATTGTCACCCTACTTATTTAACTTGTATGAAGAATACATCATGTGTAACACAGGGCTAGAAGAAGCACAGACTGGGATTAAGATTGCTGGCAGAAATACCAACAACCTGAGATATGCAGATGACACTACCCTAATGGCAGAAAGTGAAGAAGACCTAACGAGCTTCTTGAGGGTGAAAGAGGAGAGTGTAAAAGCTGGTCTGAAACTTAACATAAAAACCCCACCAAAATCGTGGTATCCACTCCCTGGATAATAGAAGGGGAGGAAATGGAAGCAGTGACAGACTTCACCTTGAGATCTAAGATCACTGCAAGTGGTGACTGCAGTCATGAAATAATAAGATGCTTGCTTATTGAGAGGGAAGCTATGGCAAACGGCATAATAAAAAGTAGAGACATCACTGCAAACGAAAGTCTGCATAGTCAAAGCAATGGTATTCCCAGTAGTAATGTATGCCTGTGAGAGTGGAAGGCTGAGCGCAGAAGAATAGATGCCTTTGAACTGTGGTGCTGGAAGAAGCTCTTGAGAGTCCCCTGGACTGTAAGGAGATCAAATCTGTCAATCCTAAAGGAAATAAATTCTGAATGCTTCTTGGAATGACAAATACTGAAGATGAAGCTCAAGTACTTTGCCCACAAAATGAGAAGAGAGGAGTCACTGGAGAAGGGCCTGATGCTAGGAAAGATCAAAGGCAAAAGGAGAAGGGGGCGGCAAAGGATGAGATGGCTAGATGGCATCATTGATGCAGTGGCGTAGATCTGGGAGGACTATGGGAGATGGCAGATGACAGAGAAGCCTGATGTGCAATGGTCCAAGGAGACTCAAAGGGTCGGAACTCTGCAATTGAACAACAACAAAAAGATAGTTCACATTCCTCTAATGAAAAGTCTTAAGCAAAGAACAGACTTCAGACTCCTGGATATTGGACTCTGCACTTACATTATGCAGAACCCAGAGGATACTTTTTGAAAGTTTGGGTCCAGATAATCCAATGTTACGGATTAGCTAGTATGAATTTTGTTCTTTGGAGACTAGCTGTCTAACTGACTAAAACATTCAGAGGAGTATCTTTATGTGTGCCAGAAGTTTGTCTGGGTTTCACATGGAGTTACTCCAGTTTAATTTGCCAATGAACTGTGTTTGAATGTCTCTCTGTTTGGATTTTAGAAAATGCATTGTGTAGGGAAAGGAGTTCATTTGACTCTGCCACCTAGTCTTGGAGCTGTTTTCACCTCCTGCCAACTTGGTTTGCAAATATTTTATACATAGATCTGTAAAGGAATTTGATTTCCTCTTTTAATGTATGAACAGGGATTCTCAGAAGGAACAGAAAGAGCCTCCTTGAAGATTCTAGTATTTTTGAACCACAATCAGACATACCCTGGGCAATAGCAATTTTGTTGTGCTGGCTAATTTTTCTCGTATTAGGTCAGATTAAAGGAACTACAGAATGAATTCACCAAAAGGTGGCTTCATTTTATTTATTTATTCATTCATTTATTCATTTATTTATATTGCCACACAACTGCGAAGACTGGACGGCTCACAGAAAACCTATATGACATTTTAAAAACCAATAAAAACCCCATTAAAACCACTACCAAAAATTATTCCACTCTTTTAAAGATTAAAATAGAGAGAAAGTGTTCTTACTAAGTCAGCTGGCAGGCAGGAGACACCGCTTCACTGGCTCCTCACACCTGCTTTGCCAGCCAGGTTTTCAGCCCTTTTCTGAAGGGCACCAACTCTGTTTGGCAGTTAAGTCTGGCGTAGACATGAAAGAAGAAGAATTGAGTTACTCCAGCTTAATTTGTCAGTGAACTGTGTCTGAATGTCTCTCTGTTTGGAGCTTGGAAAATGCATTCAGTAGGAAAAGGAGTTTATTTGATTTCCACCAAGTCTTGGGGCTGTTTTCACCTCAGGCCAGGTTGGTTTGCAGATATTTTAAGACAAAGCTCTGTAAAGCAGGGGTTGGCAACTTATGGCCTGTGGGCCCGATCCGCCCCGTGGTGCCAAATCATTTGGCCTGCACCCTCACTCCAGCTGCCACTGCTGGAAGCAGCCACGGACGTGTTTATGACAGCATTTATGGCAGGGGACCACCAGTCTGGCCCCCTCAACTGTCTGAGGGAGTGTGACCCAGGTTGCTGACCCTGACTGTAAAGGAATTTGCTCTCCTCTTTTAATGTATAAACTGGGATTCTCAGCTTCCCAGAAGTTATTTAACACGCGAATGAGGGTGATAAAGCCATCTCTGTGGAACATGCCATAGAAGTTGGATCTTACAGAGTCTTTGGTCAGGGATGATGTGTGGTAAAGTATAACATCTGGAGGGCTACAGTTTTCCTGCCTTAATATAGAAGTTAGTTACTCTTCCTCTAGCCCAGGGGTGTCCAAACTTTTTGGCCGTGGGCCGATCATGTGCTTCAGGAAGCTGGTCACTAAGGCGTCAGGGGCCGCACCCGGCCCCCAAGCCTTAGTTTGGGCACCACTGCTCTAGTCAGTTTTTTCAAACCCAACTTATTTGTTACTTCTTTGTTTTGACTTTACAGTGTATGACTCTGTTGGGAAAGCTAGCAGCAATGTGCTTAGTGGTAATGTGGACCGACTGGGATCATATACTGAATGCATTTCTACTAAGGCTCCTTCTGGAAGATTCCAGGGGCAGTACTGCAAACTACAAGTACAACAGGTCTGTTAACCTTTTGCACTACTTGTGTTTGGTTTCACAACTACAGTACAGTATTAGCATACTGGCACTGGTGTCTTTGGGATCAACTCCCAGAGGAAGTCTAGTTTTAAAAGATTCAGACTGAAAACAGACCTAACACTGGTGGCTGCATTTTAAAAGTGAATGTATGTGTAATATTCTGCATTGAAGACGTAGAAGCTTTTCTAAAGCCTGACATAGTGCTACAGGTTCCTTGTTGTAGTTTTTCAGAAGGTCTGCTTTTCTAGAGCCTGCCACAGGACAGTTGGTTTTTGCAGATTGCAATAGTTTTCTCCTTTCTAGATCAATACTGTATGTTAAAACACATGGGTTCGAATACTGTACCTGCTTTTCCATGAATATCCAAGGGTGGCTTTGAGAAAAATAGACACTCCTCAGTCAATATAACTCACAGATGTGTTTTCATGATAACAATACAATAACCGTACAGACAGGCATTGTAAGAAAAGAAAGATTTTAACAGGTGCCATCTCTTCTTTCTTTTCCAAGTTAGACCATGGGTCCGTGTAGTGTCTTTCAGTACACTACACTACACTACACTACACTACACTACACTACACTACACTACACTACACTACACTAATTGTGGTAGTTATTCAGGGTACAATCAATAATCTTTCCCATGAGCTTTGTTTGGTTTGTGACTCTGATTCCTCCATCGATATAGCTAATCTGGAGATTTTAAAAGTTTTTGCTTGAATACCATTGAGATCAATGCATTGGGGGCGTCCAATTTATTTGCTTGCTTTTGACAATTCAAGCCCAGTTTTCTCTTAAATCTATTCAATAACAGAAGTAAAGTGCATTATCTCCTAGGGCAGAATTGATTACTACAATGGCATATGTGTCCCTGATTCCTGCAATGAAGAAGAAGTTACAGAATTAGCTATACAAGGTAAATGGACTGTACCAGTGTTGATTTTAATAGCATTTCAGCTTGTAAGTGGGGAAACTTTTCCTGAAGATCTAATGGGCCTTGACGTACAGTGTGTATGTGAATAAAGTGGGTTAGACTGTTTGTTCTCTTTTAAAGTTCTAGTTCTATGTTTACTGACATGTAAATAAAAATTCGTATAGTCAAAGCAATGGTATTCCCGATGGTAATGTATGGTTGTGAGAGCTGGACCATTAGGAAAGCTGAGCGCATAAGAATAGATGCCTTTGAGATGTGATGTTGGAGGAGAGTTTTGAGAGTCCCCTGGACAGTGAGGAGAACAAATAGGTCAATCTTAGAAGAAATTAACCCTAACTGCTCCTTAGAAGGTCAAATAGTAAAGCTAAAGCTAAAGTACTTTGGACATCAAACGAGAAGAGAGGATTCGCTTGGGAAGGCTGGGAAGGGTGGAGGGCAAAAGAAGGGGGCGGCCAAAAATGAGATGGCTAGATGGTATTGGAGACACAATGGGCACAAAGCTGAGCGAGTTGAGGAGGATGGTGGAGGACAGAAGTGCCTGGCGGACAGTGGTCCATGGAGTCGCAAAGGGTCGGAATCAACTGTACGAGTGAACAACAACAAAAGATAAAATTACTTAGTTCACAGAGGCATGTTCTATTTTTTGATTTTTGAAATGTTTTTCTGTTAACAAAATAAGATAATATGAATTACAGTGGTGCATACTCTAAAATTTTAGTAGATCCTGAAATATGTAGTCTTCTTGTTGTTTAGAAACTTTTTGATACCTCACATTCAATATTTCACATTCATTCTATGCCTTAAATTGCACAATACAGCAACTCTTTTCATGTGATGTATTGCAGAATAAACAGAAAATATTCTTCTCTTATTCTTTGCTTCCTCTTTTACCCCATCGGGTGTCAAGGGTGATGCAAGGTTCTTATTCTGGCACTTCTAGAGGCCTAAACCAATGTTATTTGTGTTCTTGTAATATTTCCTTGATTACAATGAAAATCTTACTCTGAATGCACCAGGACTGCATGTGTGCTTTGTGGAACTACCTTTGAAAAGAGTCCCAGATCTTCGTTTGGTGCAATGTGTAACAATAAACTGTTAATTGCTGCACAGAATTGAGATGAATTGGAGAGCTTTCAAATTAGATGACTTGAAGAGCTGTTACAAATTAGGTGATGCAAAAAGCTTAACAGGGTCAATCCAAGCCAGAGAGAAGCTTGGAGTTTGGCTACCTAAGGGCCCACCTGTCTCATTAGGAACCTGGATGGATGTTAATTCTTAAGAATACTGACAGCTGCAGAAACCTATTGGTCATGCAGGACAGATTTTCCTCTAGAGTGGCTGCCAGAATCTGGAATGCACTCCCATCAAAGTTGAAATCAGTTGCCTCTCTCATTTGCCATTTTTCTGCTCGAAATTCTTCCCTGCCCCTACGCACTTTCTCTAAACCATGGATTACTGCTGGTAATGTATAATTTGACCCTGGTATAACCAAGTGTTTCGATTATACAGTGGTAACTTGCTTAAAGAGCATAATGCGTTCCACAGGATTGCTCTTTAAGCAAGTTTGCTCTTTAAGCGAAACACCATTGTAAGTGACCAATTGTGTCTTCTGGTGGGGGGGATTGCGAACCCCAATTTATTTGTTAAGCGAGTTTTTGGTTGGTTTTATTTGCTAAGTGAGGCGACCATTCAGAGAAAATGCTGCTCTTTAAGCAAGTTACTCTTTAAGCGATGCTCTCTTTATGCGAGGTTTGACTGTACTGTACTTCCTTTATTTCTTTTGGACATCGGCTACTTTTCAAAAAGAACATGTGCTGAACAGAAACTCTGCCTTATATTTAAAAAGGGCAAATAGTTTCCATTTACTCCCTTGTAAAAATTGCCAAGATTAGTGACCACGAAAGGCTGCTTTGTGCTCATTCTGGGATATTAATTTTGTTCTTCTTTGACAGATGCATTTAAATTCAGGACCATCTCTTTTCTATTGCCATTCCCATCTCCGTTTGCTTGGAATTCAACAGTCTTATTCACAGAGGTAGCCAGATGCTCTAAAGGCCTATTCCCCATTGATGCATTTGTAGGCATTTGCTTGTAAGTACCCAGACTAGGGAGGGAGAGGTCTTTATCTGGGGCGTGGGGGGGGGATACTTTCTAGGAACAACTGCAACAATTATCTTCTGTGGATTTTTCCCCTCTAGGTTTCTAAGCATTTTCATCATCATTTTATCAGTTGTAGGAACTATTTACAATGCCAATCTATGGAAGAAAGTTAGGCCCAATGAATTTCCATCAGATAGTGTGAATTCTGCAAATTATGGAAGCACATCATCAAGTCAAATAAAATTGAGTACATCTAAAGCAGAAATAAAACTTACCTGTGAATCTGAATCACCATTACTGGATACATTTGATGAATCAAAGCAAGGTATTGTTGCTGCTATTGGTTTCTTTGTACTCATGTTGGTATTATTGAAGTAAATGTGCTTGTATAGCATCAACAATGAACCTAGTGTTGGGGGGTGTAGTTGTACAACAAAAGAGGGGCAGTTATTAAGATTTGAATTGTTTGCAAATGTCCCGTCCCTCAAAGTTACCCTCATGCTCCATACGCTTCCCAGCCAAAAATATTCAGACCAAACATTTGAGGTAAAAGGAAAAAATATTTATTCAATATACGCTCAGAAATCTCAACAGATTGGTTTCAGGTTCATTAGAAGTGGATGAAGATTTCTATTAGTTAGAAGATGGAAAAAAGGAAGAGACAACGCCTCCCCCCCCCTCGCGCCTTACAGAGGGTTAAAAAAAAAAGAGGGTTAAAAAAACAGCTGCTGACGTTCCTGGGCTCTGCCCCCGCCGGGCTTAAGAGACTGCTTCGTCGGCAGGTGGTAGGACTGAGCATAGCCGCTACCACCTCTGTCTCCGGACTTCACCTGTTGTTCAGGCAGGGGGATACAAAGCTATGGGTGCCCAGACCCCCCAGCTTCCAATGCTGTTGGGCTCCGCCTTTCTCACCACTGCGGTTTTTGGGATTTGTCTGTGGTTTTAGTAGAAAGGCTATGATGGTATTAGATTCTTATTATATGCTGGCTGTATTTTGTGTTTCATATGATGTGATATATTGAATTTGTATTAATTTTGTATTCACTTTGTATATTGTTTATTGTATACTGTAATTTATTGTTTATACAGTTGTACCTCGCTTAAAGAGCATAATGCGTTCCACAGGATTGCTCTTTAAGCGAGTTTGCTCTTTAAGCGAAACACCATTGTAAATTACCAATTGTGGGGGAGATTGCAAACCCCGATTTATTTGTTAAGCGAGTTTTTGGTTGGTTTTATTTGTTAAGTGAAGCGAACATTCAGAGAAAATTCTGCTCTTTAAGCGAGTTACTCTTTAAGCAAGGCGCTCTTTATGCGAGGTTTGACTGTATTGTACTTACTTTGTATACTGTTCATTATGTAAGCTGCCCTGAGTCGGGTTCCCTGATTGGGCAGGATATAAATTTGAAAATTAAATTAAATTAAATTTTAACAGAAGCTCCCTCCTCCCAAGGATTATGTGTTAATCCTTTGCATGCAAAATTGCAATATCCCAATATCTGGTACATTACAAAATAAAATGTGAGAAAGAAAAGGCAAGAGGTAAAGGAAAGCAGGAGGCTCGAAACTTTCTGTGCACACAGGATGTCCTTTACTTTACGATAGCTGACATAGATCAAAGCAAATTGGCAGCCATGCTCAACAATCTAGCATTATTTGGAGCTTTGCCACCATCTAAAACATAAATGAAGTTGGTCACCACAAAAAAGAGATGTTTGAAGAAGGCTGCTGGAGTGACCAAAAGGGATAAAATCAGGAGTGAGATTAAAAAGGAAAGAATTGGAATAGAACCAATCTTGCACTACATACAGAAACAAAAAATCAAGCTGTTTGCCCATTTGGAGAGAATGTCTTGGGATGCCATACAAGGCACATGTGAATAGAGGAGTAGGACAAAAACCATGAGGCAGACCCAGAGGAAGGTGGAGATATCATCAAGGAAACATTACGAAAAATGCCAATGGAGTGCCAGAACAAGAACCTTTTATCTTCCTCGACAAACGAAGGGTTAATCAAGAAAGCAAAGAAGAAGATGAAGAAGCCACCAACCAAGAGTACCAGAGGTTTCTCAAGGAGGAAAGAATCGCACAGAGTGTACTTCACCTTGGGTTTCCACTGGCTGAGATGTTTCAAACAATATGTGTTTGCATCTTCTGTGATTTTAGTGATTTTTATCTCCTGGAAGTGAAGAAATGTGCACCCATGTTTGTCCAAGTGACCATGTATCTCTAAGGGGTAACAGAAGTAGCATTAAGTGTTTAGGATAACCTGATGTGTTCCATCTTTGTTTGCTCACTTGTTTACTTCATCGTCTATCAAGAGACACTCTCAAGTTTGATTTCACTTCCTTCCACATGTCTCTTCTTGTCTCTCAATCATGCAGCTAGCGATAAAGGTAAAGGTTTCCCTTGCTCGAAAACCAGTCGTATCTGACTCTAGGGTTCAATGCTCATCTTTGTTTCAAAGTCAAAGAGCCAGCACTGTCTGCTTCTGCAGATGTTTCCGTGGTCATGTGGCAGGCGTGACTAAACACCAGAGTGCACGGAACACTGTTACCTTCCCACCGAAGTGGTCCCTATTTATCTACTTGCAATTTCTTGCTTTTGAACTGCTAGGTTGGCAGGAGCTGGGACAAAGACAGGAGCTCATTCCATCCTGCAGTACTCGGGAATCGAACAGCTGACCTTCTGCCTCCCTATCAGCGTCTTAGCCACTTGAGCCACTGCAGTAGCAGACAACATTTTTCTCTTTCTCCGAGATATGCAGCTCTCCAATAAAATATCCTTTTCAATGCAGAGGAAACTAACATTATTGATCTCTTCCCTTTTGATGTTTTATTATAGTGGTTTTATATTTATTTTTGCTATTTTTATTGCATGCTTCGTTTTCTTTTCCATAAAAAGTTTGAAGTCTGGCCTGAAAATGAGATGGATACTGCTACTTTTTAAAAAATTAAATCTTATTTTAAAACATAAAAACTTACAACAAAGGAAAAATCATTTACACATAACATATAAGAATAAATACAGTGTAGACCTGTCACCCAAAATGTCATATAGTATTTTCCAAGTTTAACTCCTTTAGATTTCCCCAACACAAATTCAATAAATTCTCCCCAAATGTCAGCAGACTAATTTTTCTTAGTAATATCCTTTTCAATTTCAATTCACAACTTAGTTTATCATTAATCACTATAGTTCACATTTCTTTATACCATTCATCCAATCCTAAATGTCTATTCATTTTCCAGTTTTTAGCAATTAACATTCTTGCAGCTGTCGTAATAATAATGATATTTTTCTTACGTTTTTTGACATTTAGTCCTCCCACTTCATTTAACAAGGCAATCCTAGCACACATTTGTATTCTAAGTGATAATATTTTATTTAGATATTACTACCGTACTACAAATAATAACTGTGTGCTCTGAAGTCAAATCTGACTTATGACAACTCCTCTTAGGATTTTCTAGGTAATGAGTACTCAGAAGTGGTTTCCCGTTCCTTTCTTCTAAAGGTGCTCTGAGGCTTTGTGTAGCTTGCTCAAGACCACATCAGCTGGCTCTTTTGGGATGCACAGTGGGGAATTGAATTCCCAGTTTCAGGAGTCGGCAACCTACGGCCTAGAGGCCAAATCATGCAGCCCATGCCCTCACTCCAACTGCCGCTGCAACGGCTGCCATCTTTCTAATGGCTGAGAATGTGTTTATGGCAGCCATAAATGCATTAACAGCAGCAGTGGGCACATTATGTCAGCGTTTACAGCAGGGTACCACCAGTCCATCCCACTCAGCTGTCTGAAGGAGCGTGACCCCAACTTTAAAAGGTTGCTGACCTCTGCCCAATTTCAAGCTCCTTAGCTACATACGGTACTGTGCAGAGGTCTTAGGCCACCACCAGCTGGTTAGTGACAATTCAGTGTCCCAGGTCCTGCCAACCTAGCAGTTCAAAAGCAAGAAATTGCAAGTAGACAAATAGGTACCACTTTGGTGGGAAGGTAAACAGCATTTTGTGCATTCTGGTGTTTAGTGATACCTGCCACATGTCCACGGAAACGTCTGCAGACACAAACGGCGCTGTCCCTTTGGCTATAAACAGAGATGAGCACTGAACCCTAGAGTAGGATATACTGGTATTTGAGCAAGGGCAACCTTTACCTAGGTAGCTTGAGGGCTGAGTTATGTCCCGATCACCACCACAATCACTCATTGAATTTTCCCCAAACACAAGGTTTGCCCTAAGACATTTGTGCAGTACTGTAGTTAAGTCTAGGGAACAACAAACAAACAAACACTAATAAAAGGAACTGTTTAATAATTTGATTATAACGATCACCCAGTAGCCATGATTAATTTTATTTTGTTCATAAATGTACAGTAAAACCCCTACTTATGCAAAAAGTCCATTCCGTAGGCTTTTGCTTAAATCAGTTTTTTATGTAACTTGAAGCAAACCCATAGGAAAAATGAATGTTTTATGTAACTTGAAGCAAACCCATAGGAAATCGTCTTACGTAAATTTATGTAAATTGGGGCATTTACGTAAATCAGGACATGATTTTAGCAGAAAATCATTATGTAAGTTGAATTTTATGTAACTCGGGGCATTTGTAATTTGGGCTTTTACTGTACAGTATACATAATTAAATGGTTGTTCTAGAATCCCTTTTCATGACGGGCAGTTTGGAAATAATGTAAATAAATAAAGCCTAGCTGATTTGTCATGGATTCCACCACTAGGTACCAAATGAATTCAGCCTTCAAGAATCTCTTTTCAGGTTGTATGACAATAGTATACATTTTATTTAAAATGAATGTTTGGTGTTTTTACATCCTTTAGGTGTCTTGGATAGCATCCTGAAATGTTTTTCCTTGCAAAAAAATCTTCCAGCCATTTGGCCAACCAAACCTTCTCATGAAATCTCCATGGCTTTAAATGGTATCAAAGCATTGAGTCTTTTATGGATAATTTCTGGGCACACAAGTCAAATCACAGCTTGGCAGAATTTAGGTATGAGCTGAAGTGACCGATACAGTTATACTTCTGATTGAAGAAAATCCAATACTTCCTTTATGCACTCACTTATCATCTTGATTGCTATTTTATTTCACATTTGACACTTTGGATTATGGTTTGTGGGCTATGACTTTGTACAAAATAGAGCTGTCTTTTTTACTGAATATAATCAGTCATGAGTCCATTAAGTCAGGACAAGTTTTTTTTTAAAAAAAGAGAACTATAAAGTTGTAAGTAATCATACATGGGAGATCTTGCTTTGTATTCACACTATGATTAAAATGTATTTTTCTTCTTTCCTGGGTCCTTTAAAAATGGTGCTGGAAATCAAAGTTGGTCACTAGAGGGCACCAGTAATGTTTTGAAGAAACTAATATTTTACAGCAGCCATTTTATTAGCACACATGTAGAATGGTAGATACAGTACACAAAGAAGAAGGGACTGTGGTGGCTTAGTAGTTAAGACGCTGAACTTGATGACTGGTAGGGCAGCAGTTCGAGACACGGGTCCTGCACAATGGAGTAAAAATTTGGTGTCCCAGCTCCTGCCAACCTAGCAGTTCAAAAACAAGAAATTACAAGTAGATAAATAGGTAACACTTCGGAATGAAGGTAAACGGCACTCCATGCACTCTAGTGTTTAATCATGCCTACCACATGTCCACAGAAACTTCTTCAGACACAGACAGCACTGGCTCTTTGGCTATAAACAGAGATGAGCATTGAACTCTAGAGTTGGATACGACTAGCTTTTGAGCAAGGTCAGCCTTTACCTAGAATGGTGGACCCATTTGAAAACATCCCTCCTTTTATGTGGTGTGCTTAAATACGATGTTAGCTGTTATCTACAGTTTCGAGTGTCTGTGGAAGATCTTGGAACATATCCACCGTGGATAAGGGAAGCAACCTGTATATACAGGGATTGCTGGGGAACATTCCTTTCTTAGATTCTGAGAACTTCGGCCAGTCAATTTAGATTTAAGTTTCGATGAATCTCTTCTGTTGGATTGCAGTTCCTAACAGCCCTAGCCAATATAGTCTTACCCAACCTGATATAGATGATATAAATGAATGAATGGCTGGATGCAGTTGCTTTCTATAGGAACAAGACTTTGAACCTTCTGGGTTATCACCAAACAGGGGCTGCAGTGGCTCAGTAGCTCAGAAGCTCGCCTTGTTAGCTGGAAGGCTGGCAAGTCGGCAGTTCGAGATCCAGGTACTGCATGGTGGATTGAGCACCCATCTCAGTCCCAACTCTTGGGCACTTGAAAGGAGCCTAATTTGGGCATCCCCTGAGCAGAGTTTCTTCCACAAAAATCCTTTCAACCCAGAATAATTTCTGACATGAAATTATCACCACCAGCAGCACCACCACCAAACTCTTAGCCTAATAACCTAGTTTATCTGGTAGGCCATGAACAGAAATAACCATGCTGTTATTTCAAACAGATCTCTTTTTAGTCATTTGGTCATTCTTTTAATGAAAGGTAGAGTGCAAATGTTTAAAATATATAATAAAATAAATAAAATGCTACATGTCTTGACAGAGCTTGATGAGCTATGTGCTTCTCTGTATGTACACTCATGGTTAATTGGGAGATCTTTGATCCTCTTTTGTCTTTCCCTGTATCTTTCTTATGCATTGCTATAGATAATGTGTCCGAATGGGAATCAAAAGTGCTAAAAAATCCGATCTATATCTTTTCTCTAAGTGGACCATTTTATTTAGGTGTTGACTCATTTTTCCTCATCAGGTAAGTTGGACGTTCTTTGTTTTCCATGTGCATGCAACTGTTGGTTGTGGAATGTTTAAACTACTGTTGTACCTCGCTTAAAGAGCATAATGCATTCCACAGGCTTGCTCTTTAAGCGAGTTTGCTCTTTAAACGAAACACCATTGTAAGTGACCAAATGTGACTTCTAGCAAGGGGGATTGTGAACCCCAATTTATTTGTTAAGCGAGTATTTGGTTGGTTTTATTTGTTAAGTGAAGCGAACATTCAGAGAAAATTATGCTCTTTAAGCGAGTTACTCTTTAAGTGAGTCGCTCTTTATGCGAGGTTTGACTGTATTTGCATTTTTGCTGCTGTGGCAGAAAATCTAACACAGCCTTTCTCCACTTAGTGGCCACTGGGTATGCTGAAAGAGCCCTGGTGGTGCAGTGGTTAATCTGCTGTACTGCAACCAAAAGGTTGTGAGTTTGACCCTAACCAGGGATCAAAGTTGACTCAGTCTTCCAGCCTTTCAAGGTTGGTAAAATGAGTACCCAGCATGTAGGGGGAAAATGCTAATTAACTGGTAAACCACCCAGATAGTGCACTAAGTACATGGGTTGGTATATAAGTGTGAATGCTTTGGGTTTTCTGCTTTGAATTGCATATCTCTGTGCTGCTTTGAGGCTTCCAGGGGCTGCTTCTTAAGGCATAATTTTGGGAATGTTTGATCTAACAAAATGCTGCACATATGTAGTACTTTGCTGAAGCTAAAATCAAAACTAGAGCAAATAATTGAACCAGTGGAATTTTGCCTGTGCTGACTTACTCCACTTGGGACCAGACCTAGATTAAGATCTTTATCAAGAAATAAGCATATTTGCAGATGATAATTCTCACCAGGTAACTAACCAGTTTTAACCCAAGCATTTCATTTATCATCCAGTAGCTATGAGTTTATTTATCCTGCTGTTCAGTTCAGTCTCAAAGCTTACAGGAGGCTGATGGTGGATTCAATGATCATGTAGACTAGAGGCTGTGATCATAGGGACTAGCAACTTCACACAAACTGCAGCAGCAGCAACTGTATGGCTGCAACAGGGAAGTAATTTTGTCAGTGCCATCTGCCTGACAACATTCTGGAGCAAAACAGAAAACCTATATTTTGTATTCTTTTAAAAACCAATATGTTCCCCAGAGATGTGGTGGCTTTTTTAACACCCTTAAACATCTTCTGAATCATTTCACTGTCACTCATTTAAATGTTTCAATATGAATACTCTGCAGTTTTGCATAAATTGGTGTGATATTTGTGTGTGTATCTGTGTGTATGAAAGATATTTTTTCTTCAATATTTGATAAGAGCAGCCATTCATAAAAGGAATATCTCAGTTACAGGGGAAAGCGCCTACATGGAGCAAATAGCCATTATTTATGTGTCCATCATTCATTCATTCATTTATTCATTTCTATCCTGCCTTTCCTCCTTTTAGCTCAAGATAGTACAGTGGCTCTCTTACGTGCCACTTGTTAAGCGAGGTTTTTGTTGTTTTCAGTTGTTAAGTGAGGGTGACCAATTGGAGAAAATTCTGCTCTTTAAGTGATTTGGTCTCTCAGTGAGGCGCTCTTTATGTGAGGTTTTACTGTATATACATAATTTACATTAACAATCCTTTGCATGGTGGGGTTGCTTTAATGTCTTCAGCAAATAATTGGGAATGAGGAATAGTAAACTAACAGCAATTTCTTCCCCCTGCAGTGGTTTGTTGAGTTGCCGTTCGTTCCTGAACTTGTTAGATTGCTCAGGAAAAAGGATCACTTTTCAGATTGCGATGAAACATCTGTGGAATCGACTTCTTCGGTACAGTGTCCAAGGGTTTCCATTGAAGATTCTTAATAGGCAACTTTATTCATAATTACTTTTTAGAAAAAGCTATATTGCCAACTTTGCAACTGGCAGCTTCTCAACCAGATATGGCGTCTTAGTTGTCTGCTGTGCTGCTTTGTTTACAAAATCAATATGCAAACACAGCTTTTGCTTCCTTCCAGTGGCCCACCATACATTTCAAAGCTGTGGAAGCTATGATAATCAGACATAATTAAATAGCTGAAGCCACTTCTGCTTCTAATTGTGAAGCTGTTTGGGCCCTCATTTGTACAAATCCGAAAGGGGTTTACAACAACAACATTGTAAAGTAGTGCACATGAAGGAGTTGCAAACAGGTTAAAATGTGTCTTCAGTTAAAACCTAACTGGCTACACATGCTGGCTATTTTCACAGGAGGCACAGTGGGGAATTGAACTCCCAGCCTCTGGTTCTGCAGCCAGAACTATTCTCTTTAAATGACAAGCTGTCATTTGAGGGACCATCTGCTCATTTGACTGAGTAGCAGCCTGGGGCCCCTGGGCCCTGAAGTCCTGGATTGCTGACTAATTTTGGCACTTATATTTATTTATTTATTTATTTATTACACTTGATACCCCGCCCCAATCGGGAGGACCCGACTCTGAGCGGCTTACATGAGACTAAAAATAAGAATAAAAACATAAGACAATCTACATCAATAAAGACATCAAGTTAAAAAGTCATCAAAACACCAGGAAGTGGCAACTCCTATGCCTTGTATTTCCAGTTTAAATGCAAATATTTTTGAGTTGAGGTAGGCTTACAAAAAAAGGGACTTTGGCAGCTTAGGGGTTAAGATGCTGAACTTGACAACTGGAATGTTGGCAGGTCAGCAGTTCGAAATCTGAGTGCTGCATGACGGAGTGAGCGTCTGTCTCTGTCTGAGCTCCTGCCAACTTAGCAGTTTGAAAGCAAGAAATTGCAAGTAAATAAACAGGTATCACTTTGGTGGGAACAGTGTTCCATGCACTCTGGTGTTTGGTCACGCTTGCCACATGTCCACGGAAAAGTCTGCAGACACAGACAGAGCTGGCTCTTTGGTTATAAACAGATGAGCACTGAGCCCTAGAGTTGTACATGACTGGCTTTCGAACAGGGGCAACCTTTACCTTTACCTAGGCTTACATAGACTTACAAAGGCAATTGAAGGAGAGTCTGACTTCTGGGTCTGATGAGTTGTGAATTTCACATGCCTAACAAGAGGCTGCAAAATGGGTATTTTATGTAGTCTAATTTACTTATCCTATTGTTCATTTGCAGACTTCAGCCACTCCATTTGTATTCTGTGTCTCTTTTAGTGGCATTGTATTCTGTGACTCCTTGGAGATCATTATGGGAGTTCTCTAAACTGGAGGTGGATAACTGTAGACAAGTGTGGTGGACCAATCTGCTGCTGATCAACAACTTCATCTCTGGACAGAAGTCTGTAAGTCTTTCCAACAAAAATCTTGCAGTGACAGCATGGGATAAACTGCTCATGTAATGGCTCATTTTCTGTTACTTTTCCCTTCTAGACCTTTTTTGCTCAGATAAAGGGTAGAGGGAAGAATTGCAAAAAATCAGAGCATCATGCAGTGTGTGTGATGGTGTAATAGTACAAAGAATGATGTAACGAATAGTCTTCCACCTCCTCACAGGTATTCAGTGGCCTGGTAATCTAAGAACCAGGGCAAACCTACATGTGCAGAGGTGGGTAGCAGGTTTCAAGTTCTTGTCCTGGTTATGCACAGGTTATGGTATTGTCCTTAGAGGTTTTAATTCCCCCATCACTCCTGCTGTCACTCTGTTCTATCCTTCTTTCCGGGTTTGGAAGCCCACACAATGGACAACTTACATAACTGCATTCACCTCCAATGTGTGCTGTGAACTGGGTCATTTTTATTCTCTCTCAATACTGACAGGTTTACTTTATTTATTATTTATCTACACTTCTATATATTTAGCACTTTTAACCCCGTTAGTCACACTAAAGCAGGGTTTCTCAGCCTTGGCCTCCCAGATGATCTTGGACTTCAGTTCCCAGAAGCCCTGATGAGCAATTGTGCTGATCAGGGCTTCTGGGAATTGAAATCCAAGAACATCTGGAGGGCCAAGGCTAATGAACCCTGCCCTCAATGATTTTAGGTCAGGACTAAAGCTCATCAAAGTGTCCTCCGTCAGATCTCTTGGGCAAGGTGAAAGTGGAGGGCATTCGTCATGGTCCACCTAACCAGCAGGTGACATGACATCCAAGTGGCTAAAAAATGCATGCAAATTGAACAATTAAATGGATTTAGTTTCTCATGTCCATTTTCATGTGTGGAATGTCATTGTGGAGACATCCACCAATGCACAGCCTCCTTGCTGAATAACAACTCCAAGGTATCCAAGGTACTGTACTCTAAAATATACAAGGCACAATGTGTTATGTATGTATATCTATATCTTTTCCTTCCCACCCTCTTATTTTCAGTGTAGTGGATGGACGTGGTATCTTGCCGATGATTTCCAGTTCAGTTTCACAACACCTCTGCTGGTCTTTTGTTCCACCAAGTAAGTTTTGTTAAAGGAAGTGTGTTGCATTTATCTGGGATTCTTGAACCAGCAAGAATGAGGACACGAGATTGTGGGGGCTAGCTGGGTACTTTGGAGTATATTCTCCCCTCCATCTTCCCCTCTCTCTCATTCTCCCAGCAACTCTTTTTATTAACAGAGTTCACACAAGCATACAGCATATGGCACAATGACATAATCCACCATCCTTCACCCTGTTCCCTATGCCTGACTACACTAGCCTTAATCCAAACATACATGGTTATGCCTAGCCGACTCTGGGTGACATTTACACAATCAATGATAGATGAATGCAACCTATTTCTGTATCCCTACAATAGTAGCTAAGAGTAGTATATAAATTAACAAGTCTTATATCTTCTTTACATTTCTATTTTTCTGGCAGAGCTAAACACTGGCTTTTTGGGTTGGTGACCTTGCTTTTCCTGTCAACTTTTACAGTGACAGCCCTACTGTCATTTCTCTACAGACTTCCTGTGGCAAACCCACATGATATGAGGTAAGGAACTTGAGATAATCTATCACCATGACTGTGTTCTCTGGTGTTCCCTCACCTTCCTCTAGTGGTAATTCCACCCCCTGTCACCACCAGGGTCAAACACAAACACTTTTGCACTCTCTTCTTTCTAGATTGTGTCACCACCAGGTTCTGGACAAGATTGAACTGTCGCAAGTTTATGTGTTCTACTTTGGGGCTCTTCAGTTCTGTTCAGCTACATTCAAGGGCAGTGTTATATGTTTAGCATTGTCTCCTCACTGCTTTCCAGCACATACAACCATAGACAGAATACCTGTGAGCATTACAGAGTGCAGGAGGGCCATGGCACAAAGAATATAGCCAGTTTTTAGGGTTGCCCATGTATGCCTGATCATGTTCTGGTTGTACAACTCATTATGTGAATGTCATGTGAAGGAGTTTCCACAAAAGCTGCCTTAAACTAAATTGTTGAACTCCCTGTCCTGGCTGGATAACTCAGTAGTTTAGTAAGCAAAAATAAGCTGTGTGATCATGCATAATCAAACAAATGCAGGAGGAAGGCAATACCTTTTATAGGTTACTTTAAAATTCAAAAATTTGCAAGCTTTCATAACTCAAAGGTTACTTCATCAGGCACTTTCATGGCATGCTGTCCAAACCAGGCTCTTATTCTTAGGTGTTCCATGGGAAAGTAAGCAGCAGATTGTATCTTTTTACAGTCCAAAAACAGTTTAGGTATCTGGTTGCAGAGCCAAAGGGTTGGGGGTTTGACTCCCCATTGTGACCTCCTGTGAGAAGAGCCAGCTTGTGTGGCCATGGGCAAGCTGCACACTCCCAGGGCAGCCCCTAGTGCAAAGGCATGGTAAACCATGGCTGTGTCTTCTCTAGTCCAACAGATTTTATTTGGCATATGCTTGCATGGCTTGTAAAAGGGACGTGGTAGGTTAGAGGTTAAGATGCTGAATTTGACTACTGGAAGGTTGGGAGGTCAGCAGTTTGAGACCTGAGTGCTGCATGACAGAGTGAACTCCTTTCTCTGTTCAAGCTCCTGCCAAACTAGCAGTTTGAAAGCAAGAAATTGCAAGTAGATAAATAGGTACCACTTCAGTGGGAAGGTAAACAGTGTTCTGCTTCTAGTCATGCCTGCCACATATCCATGGAAATGTCTGCAGACACAGACAGTGATGACTCTTTGGCTACAAATGGAGATGAGCACCAAACCCCAGCGTCAGTTATGACTGTCTTTCAAGCAAGAGCCACTTTTACCTTTACCTTTATCTGCATGGCTTGCAACTCATACTATTTGTGCCTCTGGTGAAATGGACAGCAGTCCACAAAATCCTATGTTTGCTAAAACACCGAGGTTCCTTGGCACTCCAGCTGTTCTTGAACTTCAATTACCAGAAGTGTAAGTCAGCACTCTTGCTGATCAGGGCTTCTGGGGATTGAAGTAAAAGAACAGCTGGAGTGCCAAGGTTAACCATCACTGACCTAGGCTAATAAAAGCTGGCCCTTAGGCTTCTTACCACCTCGACTGAAAGAAATGGTCATCTGGCTCACCCTGAAAAAGCACAATTTGGCAGCCAGCAATTTTAACAACTACCGTACAGTTGCTGATATTCCATTCCTGGGCAAGCTAATGGAGAAAGTGGTAGCTGACCAGCTGAAGTCGTTCCTGGAGAGGACTGAATGCCTTTTTGAAATGTGTCTCATTCTGTTTGCAATTACTGTATTGCCCTTGTTTTGTCAATAGCAGTAAACGTCAGTCTCTGTCCTCAGTTCTTTTACTTTAAAAACATATTTCATGTAACTTTGCTGTGTCTGAAGAAGTAGGCTGTAGTCCATGAAGACTCACACTGAAATAAATCCATTAGATTTATTTGTAATGTTTTTGTTTGTATTTTAGTTTTACGTGAAGAGAATGATTCCAGATGACTTTTGTACCAGGTTTTTAATAGTGGGAATTGTTATCTGTTTATGTTTTTTCTGTCCATTCAAACCTTTAGCGCAGTCATTTATATTCTGCTTACAGAAAAACATCCACTGTGATGTATTTCACAGAATATTATTCAAAACCTTACTGCCGATATGGGCCATTTCTGGTTGGCATCCTTCTCGGACTTTTTATCTACAGCCAGCAAACATCAATCCTAAGAAACAAGGTAAAGGGACGCTGGTCTAAAACGTTAATATTGGATCCCTGTCCTCTAGAGTTGTGTGTTGATTTTATAGTAGTTTATACCCTAAGTAAAACAGGGGTGTGGAAATGTGGCAGCTCACCCAAACCTGTTATGGGTTGCTGAACTGTTGTCATAATAAATCAGCAACAACTCAAAAGTAAACTGCACCAATGCACTTAAGGAGCCGATGGAAAGTATTGCTTTCAAACAAGCATTTCCTGCTTGTTCAAAGAAAAATCTTGGTTGGCTTCCAAAATTCAGCAGCATGGGTGGGGAAGTGGTGCTATCAAGGCAGACTTTGAGGACCACATGTGGCCTGGATTATCCAAACCTACCTCCAAAAGATATACTGGATAGAAAACTGGTGAGCTTTGTACAAAATAATTAGTGCTGTGATCTGTTATTCTTGGGGGCATGAATAATTTTATATTACACAAATATTGTCAGTTTTCTTTATGCATTTTCAACTTATCAGTATTTTAACTTGAGTCATGACAAAAAAAGGGCTTCTAATAATTGTGGTGATGTCGCTGTTTTTGCTGAAAATGAATACGCAAGACCTAAGTTCACAATTCGTACAGTATAAGGAAAGAATGAGTCAAATTTTGCACTGGTTAAACTGCTGTAATTGCAACCAAAAGGTTGTGAGTTCAATCCTGACCAGGACACAATGTAGACTCAGCCGTCCATCCTTCCAAGGTTGGTAAAATTAGCACCCAGCATGTTGGAGGCAAAATGCTAATTAACTTGTGAACCGCCCAGAGAGCACTAAGTGCAATGAGGCGGTATATAAGTGTAATTGTTATTGCTACTGACTGCAAACACTTGAATTACCTTGAAAGGATGATGTGAAAGGAGTTTCTCTTGAGCTGGGCTTAACCTTGAAATGGTCCCACCACCATCCCATAAGAGACTAAAAGTAACCTTGATCAGTCAAGAGAGCCACTTGCCCATGTGGTGGTGTATTATAAATTAGGTTGGTTTTGGCAGAGCAAACAGTGAGCAACAGACGAGTCAGATGCCAGTCTGGTGACAGCCTCAGCAAATGGAATAGGGAGGTGGGAGACTTTTCATCTGATCAGTGTTTTTGTGCTGGTTGATCAATTGCAAATCTTGCTCTAATATGCAGATCACAACATTAAAGATTTTATTTGGTTGTTTTATTTTTATATTGTGTGTGTTTGATTATGTTATTTTGTTATTTGTATGTGCACTGCCCAGAGTGGGAAATATCCCAAATGGGTGGTATAAAAATGCAATCGATCGATCGATCGATCAATCAATGTGCCATTCCAAATTTGGACATTTTCTGTAATTCTGTGTTTCAGTTCTGTGTTTAAAAATTACAAGGATAAGTGATACTCAATACAAGTGACTTGAGAAAAGGGTTTAGCATTTGTTAGATAGAGAAGAATAAGGAGGAAAGACTGCCACTGATGTGACAGAGTTACAAATGGAATTAGGCTGTTTAACGAAGCAAATATAGGGTTTGGTCTCATGTCCCTGCAGGTGCAAGCGTCTTTTGGGTGGCTTTCTGCAATGGTTTCCATGTTCATGGTGGTTGCTTTGGCCTATACGTTGGAAGATGCCTCCAGCTCCTACTCACCAATCATAGCTATGTACCAAGCCCTTCACCGGACAGTTTGGGCCATGGCTGTCAGCTGGATCATTCTTGCATGTGAAGAAGGCTATGGAGGTACTAGATAGAGAAAGAATGGGATTGCTTTCTAATGGGCATCATCTTCTCAGAATGGCTTTTCCTCTTTCATATCATCAAGTATTCAGACACATATAGTTTAGTTCTGCAGTGCTCAGAAAAAGCACATTTTGACAGCAGTTCCCCTTCTCTGTGACAATTGGTGGAAGAGTACTTTTCAAAGTGCAGCTCCTTCTTATGACAGCCCTTTCATCCCAAAAGAGAGTCCCAAAATGCAGCCAGCTGCATTGGTCTGCATCAAGAAATAAAGAGGTCTATTATCAATATAATGGCTCTTAAAAGCTCATTCAAGACCAAACCACCCTCAAATATTTTCCATTGTGATAAGAATATCTTGTAATAATATATTGTTTTTGGAGAAGACAGTTGCTTGTTCAGCTACTATTACGGTACATCTAAGCTCAGGATGAAAGAAAGTATGAGGGAGTTGGCAGATGAGGTCAAAGCTCATCCTGCTTCTCAGAAGGTCCCTTGCCTTTGATCTTGTGTGACCTGACTCCACTATACCATTTGTCTGTGACTATTCCAAAGAAATATGGAGACTTCTTCAGTCAATTATTATGAACATTTCTGTATGGGGATTGGTACATCTGCACATCTATAGCATATGACACTCACATTCATAATCCATCTCTGTCTAAAGGTAGAGGTCACCTTTGCTTGAAAGCCAGTTGTATCCGACTCTAGGGTTCCGTGTACATCTCTGTTTATAGCCAAAGAGCCAGTGCTATCTGCATCTGCAGTCATTTCCGTGGACATGGGGCAGGCATGACTAGGCACGGAATGCTGTTTACTTTCCCACCGAAATGGTCCCTATTTATCTACTTACAATTTCTTGCTTTCGAACTGCTTGGCTGGCAGGAGCTGGGATAGAGACAGGAGCTCACTCCGTCATGCAGTACCTGGGAATCAAACTCCGAATTTCCAGTCAGCGAGTTCAGTGTCTTAACCACTTGAGCCACTGCAGTCCCTCCATCTCTGTCTAGATATCTTCTAATCCAATTGATTGTGTTTCAGCCTTAGCATCTCTTTTCTCATCCATCTGGTATCTAGATTATTTCAAAGTAATACCCACGGCTGCTGCAAACCAGAAAAAATAACAATATTTTAATGGGAGGGCTGGGCAGGGGGGGGGGAGATGACAAAACAACTGCTTAAAGGTTTCTGGTGTTCCCTGTAACAGGTTTCATCAACAAGGTCCTTTCATGGGCCATTTGGACCGCCCTTGCAAACATCAGCTACGCCTGCTATTTGGTGCATCCAATGTTAATTCTACTGTATAACGGACTTCAGGAAACTTTCACTCATTACTCAGACCTCAATATGGTGATTGCTGTTTTACTTTGTCTTCCTTTCTTAAAATGATTAAAAAAATAGTAAAATCCAGTTTTTAAAAAATTTGTTAGCAGAGGGTTTCATCTGCTCTCGAGCCTGAGAAAGATTTGAGGCTATTTTGTGAGTGTCTGATTAAATCAGCATTTCCCAACCTTTGGTTTTTGGACTTCAATTCCCAGAAGGCTAAGTCAATTCCTCAAATCACTGATCAGCCAATGTGCTGATTTAGGCTTCTGGGAATTGAAGTCCCCTTGTGGGGCATGGGTCCCACGATGGGAACCACTGGATTAAACTGAATGCAAGAGATTGCTGAACAGCTGTGGAATCTTCTGCAGTAATTTAGAGCATAGTGTGTGTTTGTGTGTGTCTGTGTGCATAGGAAGATATTGGGAGACTAAGGGAGATGTTGTATTTTGCATTGTTTCTTCATTGGATGCTTCTTTAACTAAGTGCTACTGTAGAAGGGAGGGAGAATGTTATACATCTACCACTAGGCAAGTGGCAAGACTTTCCTCCAATCTGCCTCTTGTTGGGCTATTTAGTGAAGAATATGATGTAGGCCAGGTCAGTCCAACTCAAGATATTAGGTACAAGACAAGATGCTACCTCTTTCATTCCATATGCAGAGATGCTGAGTAGGCTCTACTTAAGTTTAGGGAACCTTACTTCAGCTCTGCTAGTCAGTTAGATCCTCTACCATACCGGGAAAAGGAGACTACTATAATAGGAGAGGGCAAAACATGTTCTGTGGGCCACATAACAAGGTCTCCTGAAAAAGAACCATCTGCAACCAACCCATTGTAATAAGGTTTTTCTTAGCCTGCAATATTCTTAGGCTTAATAAAAATTGTGTAAAGTATATTACTTCCTGGCTTGCAAACAGCTCACACTCTTAAATGTGGGCTGAGTTACATACAGTATTTGTTCCCATTTTTATCTCCTGAAAATGGAAACCAAGCATTTTGGGAGGAAGGCTAGCTTAGGATATTCCATGAGTTATTTCCTATATGCATGCATTCCCTCCCCCTCCCCCCCTCCCAGTGGGTAGGAATCAAATATGAATCTCCTACTCAGACCCTGACCTCACACTGTCTTGACAGGGCTATACCAGTAAGTTTCCTCATTGTGGTCCCTATGACTCATACCTGCAGAGCCTCATTCTGGAACTTCTCTAATTAAAGTGTGGAGTTTTGGTGGGAATTCTGCCTGCTTAACCACATCCTCCATTTTCCTAAGAGTTCCCTCCATTTCCCCTCAGTTCTTTTTCCAATCCTGTATGATTTTCCTTGTTGATCTCCTCTCAGGGCCCTCTATACACCCACAGTAATATCTGCCTGGGATGAACATGGCTAGTAACTAGCATGGCACTGCCAAGGTTGTGAGCCCACATGTTCTCTATTGTTTTGCCAAGACATCCTTGCTTTAACTTCCACTTCTCTTTATAGCTCTACCTTTTCCTTGGACACAGCCTGACAACGCTTGTGGTTGGACTGGTATTGACAGTGATGGTTGAGATGCCTCTTCAAGAATTAAAGAGGTCTTGGGCTCATATGCGGCAACAAGTGGTCTAGTCGTATTAGAGGAATCAGAAGTGAGACCATCTTAAAAAATCAAAACAGTTGCCTATTCTAATGTCTTTAAAAGAACACTGCTACTGTCCTTCTTGATAAAGTCTGTGTATCAGTGCAGATAATAAATTTTAAATTTGCTCTTTTCAGCTTTGCAGATATATGCAACTGTTGTACCATTTATTCCTGTTTAAACATCTAGTGCTGTAGAATAAAGGGAATTAAACCAGCCATTCCTAAATCCTTATTGCATACAGTATTAGTCTTTCCCTTCCCTGATGCTACATTTCCCCAGATTCATGATCTCACTCCTTCTCCTTGTGTTCAGTCTGCATCGACTGGAGCAAACGAACCCAGGCAGCTGTCAAAGTTGCAGAGTCTTGATTCTATACTTGACATTATTTATTTATTGACATTATTTATTGCTTGTGGAGCTTATGTCGAATACAAACAAGAATTACGTTTTATTTACAGGGAAGAGCACAATGGCTTAGAGACTTTCCATGGCTGCTAATTTGGTCATTAAATTATAGAGTCAGTCTGTAGGCAGTTAACTATACAATTGTCAGACCAGATGTGGAAACAGTGAAAAGGGTTCCAAAATTGAAATATAAGGTGACTAGAAACCCACTTTTGGTTTTGATTTGGCAGGGAAGGGGAGTGGGATTTTCCTGATCTGCTTTACCCACCATGCCTAGAAGATTCCAGAAAAGCAACCCTTTAAAAAAAAATAATAGGGTGCTTGGGGAGCATACTTGAGCAGTCGGCTGCATTTTAGCAGCTCTCCAATGAAACTTCCTTGGGAACAATGAACTATCATCTTTGAGCTTTTTATGCCCTTTGGTTTCAGCTACAAAGAAGAAACTGAAGTGTAATTCATTTGTTAATTATATAGATATCCAGCTTTTCTCCCAGTCAGTGGCTTTCCTTCCTCCAAGCTTTAACTTCCCAATAAGTCTGTGAGAAAGGCCATAGTGAGAGAGACTGGGGACCAAAATCACCCATGACCCTATAAGGTGGGATGACCATTCCAGTTAATTTATATTTTGGTTTGTCAGATTGTTTAAATACATACCAGAATGGTGTAGTGAATAGAATGGTAGACCAGGACTTTAGAGACCTGGGTTCAGCCTTGGAAATCCTCTGGGAGTCTGGAACTAATAAAGGTAAAGGTCTCCATTGCTCAAGCACCAGTCATGGGGGGCAGTGCTTATATCTGTTTACAGCCAAAGAGCCAGTGCTGTCTGCATCCCTTTCTGTGGTCATGTGGCAGGCATGACTAGACACTGGATGACAAGGAATGCTGTTACCTTTTCCACCAAAGTGATACCTATTTATCTACTTGCAGTTTCTTGCTTTCAAACTGCTAGGTTGGCAGGAGCTGGGACAGAGGTGGTTTCTCACTCCGTCGCACTGCACTTCGCTCTTGAAATGCTGACCTTTTGACCTTCTGGTCGTCAAGCTCAGCGTCTTAACCACTAAGCTACTGTGGTCTCAGTGGAACAAATAAAACCACTCAAATATCTCACTCATCTTGAAAGCCTTTATTAGGGTTGCTATATATGTCAGTTCTGACTTGAAAGCATATAATTAGTCAAATTAGGTCAGGCTCAAAAATGGTTTATTATCCACGATTTAAAACCACTATTTATTTACTTATTTATTTATTATTTATCCAAATTTGTTATCCCACCCCAATTAGGTAGACCCCAACTCTGGGCGGCTTACAACATTACAAAAAAGACTTAACTTAAAACAATAGTACATAGTACGTATCCAGCCAATCTGGCACTCCAACATGCCTCTTACATATTAAAATGAACAGTACATATTAACTATGAACAGTAATGATAATTGTGGGCCATCACATCAAACCCTTTCCCAGGGTTTTCTAAGCAGAGTATTCTGAAATGATTTACCATTCCTCTGGGTGTGCCATGGGAGTGTGCAGCTTGCCCATGCCTACAGAGGGTGATTCTTCTGGGAGGCACAGTGAGAATGAACTCCCATATAAATCACTGAGCCATCCAGACATCACAGTTTCATTAGTTCAGACAAAATGACATGCCTGTTACTTTAAAATGGGAAATTCATGTTTCCAATTCCCTCCTCAAGGCTCTGCTTAAAGTGGAATGTGGAGGGTGAGACTCAAAGGAATACCAGCATTCCATGTTAACATTTATGCCTAAAACAGCTTCTATGTTATCTGTGATCTCCATCTTTCACCAGTTAAGTTTATTTCCCCTCTTTCTTCTTAATGTAGGAATAGCTAGAAAAACTCCTTGATTTATCCCTGTTTCTAAAAGTGACCCACATTATCGGTGTATTTGCTAGGAGTAAGTTTCTATCCTAGTATATATTTTACAGATATATAAAATAGATCAGAGTGTAGCAGTTTGTTTGCTTCTTCTTAAGAGGCAAAATAATTTGGTTCTGTGAAATGTTCCACTCTGTGCCTCTCTGAAGTTCAGGTCACGCAAAATAATTGTTCATCTTTTCAAATTCCACACATGTATATAATAAAAATTTCACGTCAGAAATTATTCTGGGTTGAAAAGATTTTTGTGGAAGAAACTCCACTCAGGGAATGGCCAAATGAGGCTCCTTTCATGACCCCAAGAGCTGGGACAGAGATGGGTGTTCAAGTTCAATCCATCATGCAGTACCTGGGTCTCAAACTGCTGTCTTGCCAGCTTGCCAGCTAACAAGGCAAGCTTCTTAACCACTGAGCCTTCATGTATATGAGGGATACAAATGAGCTACACAGGCAAAATCCAGTTTTCATCCACCAGCGAAGGAGATTCTCTGCATTGTGTGTGAAATGGAAGACATATATCATTTGAGCTATGAAATGAAATGCCCTCACTCCACTGTGACAGATGTATAGACCTCTTTGTGAAGTTGGCTTGTAAGCTTCCTTTGGCAGTCTAAAGTTAGGCTGGGAGTGACCTAGACCCAGGGACATTCTGTCCCGCCATCCCAGTATGGCTAGTGCCAGCTCTCAACACAAAATCAGATGTGAACGCCTATTTCCAGTTTTGTAAAATCACTTCCTAGGCGAAATAATAAATTTTGACTGTACTTTAAAAACAACAACAATAACCACTCTTTCACTTAATATTGTGGAGGAATTTTAATCTGGGCCTGGTATGTAAAATTTACTACTTGTTGTATTTTCTTTCCTCCATTTATAAAACTTATGACATTCTCCTGCACTTTTTGGAGTGTGAGTCAACACCTGGAAATTGCAACTTTTAATTAAGGCTCAAGAGGGTTGCTTGACACAGGTAGAGATCAGACTAACCCTCCATCCAACATTGATGAGAATAACCTGTGTAAATATTCCCTCCAGATCAAGGAACAGATTAGACCAGCTCCAAAGGGCAGAAGAATGGGGTGCCTTCCAAGCTCTGGTTCTCATTTGCTATGCAAGTGTGGAATCAATTAACCTTGCATTGCGACCAGGAAAGATACTGCCTTACTTCTTCATTGCTGTTTCTACAACTTAGACTCAATCAAATAAGGTTATTGCTCAACACAATGGGGAAAGTTGTCTTGTTAGGTATAAATGGGATAAAGGTGCAGTGGGCTTGCTCACTCCTCCTCACTCATTTACTTGCTCCCTTTCATTCCGATTCAGCCAATCACACATGTTGTCATTGTCTTTAGCTGCTACTCGTATCCAAGTACACAAACACCACCACCACCACCACCACCACCGGAAATCATTCTCAAACAGGAAAAATGCCACTGGCATGAATCTGTCTAAAGTGGATCCCAGCTTGCCATGAAGTGACCCACACATTGTGATCACGGAGCCATCTCCTGAGGCACGTATGAAATGAAACATGCAGGATTTAACACCGGGACTGAAATGGACTGCCACAACCTTGAGGTTATTGTCATGGTGCGCTTTCACAGCCAGTCCATCTGGCATGGCCTCTTCCGCCTCCATGACTGTTGGGAATCAGAAGAGTGAAGTGATTCCTCCGCCACTCATTTTGCCATTGGGCCTAATATGATGGTTTCCCATGGCATTTCCTCCACTGAGGGGCATCATTACCCCACCTAAAGGATCTCATCTGCCCATAGCAGTTGGCCCCTTTAGGGAATCAAGTTATTTACTGTACTACCACTCAATACTCAGTATTGGTTTGCTGGCTGTATGGTCTAGACTCCACCATTACCGTAGTGGGATGTCCGGCCAGACATACAAACGTACACATGACACAACGAGTCAAAATAATCCATGACCGGAATCAATTGAGAATAAACAACCCTCGCCAAAGTGTTTATAATAAAGTCTTTTCTGGCCAAAAAAATGTTCACCTAACTCCAGGGATTCTCAACCTCTGGCCCGTGGGATGGATGCGGCCTGCGGCACCATTTTATGTGTCCCCCCCACCGCCTCCACCACACTAGAAGTGCCATGTGGAGGAGGAAGGGCAAAATGGCTGTCCAGCCCCCAAAGCTGTCTGAGGGAGCATGACCCGGCCCTCGCTTAAAAAGGTTGAGAACCTCTGACCTAGCTGTAAGTCATGTAGTTCCTTATCTCTGAAACAATTTACACCTTGGGAAACCTGACACAAACATAAGAGCACATCAATGTTTAGATAACCCCTAAGTGAAATGTTTGAGGAATGACTTTACCATTCTCCATCTCACCCATCCCACCTGCCATGAATTTCCATGGGCAAGTGAATATTTGAACCCAGATCTTATTTTATCATTCCATCCACTACACAACACAACACACTGTTGAAGACAAAATTTTCCAAATGCTGTATATGTTAAAGAATATTTGTAGCAGTTTTTTTAAAAAAAATTCCTCATACAGGTCAATGTCACCTTGGCTTTATTTTACTTTATTTTGTTTAAAAATGGATTTCTGCCTTTGGCATGCATAATCCAGTAGTGCCTCACACATTTGACATTTATATCAATAGTCAAAGTGTAGAACCAGAAGTATTGATGATGTTCTTAACCAATAATCACATCTACTTTTAAAGGTGTTGACCAATGCTCCTTGTCTAATGATGGTTCTCTACCACTTCCCTCTTGCTGCGCTAACTGGGACAGGCACATGGTGCAAATCTAACCTGTGGCTGGCTGGACAGATGTTTTAAATGTACAAAAGCATGAACATTTACCAGTTGGAGGATATGTCACTGAATACCAAGCTCTTAGACTCAAGAGGCGGCTCAACCAGTCCTACATAAATTGACAGGCTTCTGGGTCACTTCCAACAGAAGATCTCTGTGCCAACCAATAATTTACATCAGAAATTCTGGAAACATTGGATAAGAAGCTGCTAGTGCACACGGGGTGTGTGTGTGTGGATTGAGAAACTCTTGACTCACAGGATCTCATAATGATGCTACTTCAAGGGCCTTTGAGGGCATTAGAAAAGCAATTAGGCCCAACAACCTGGAACTGCTTGCAGCACAGTTCAGTCCTCCAGAAATCCACTGCCATTTGGGCAGGCAGAGTGAAGCAGGCATTTCAGGCAGTAGCTGGAAAATTGTACATCACTTGGCTTGCTCTGTGCCCCATAAGCTAGTCTTCTGCCCCATCACTTGTGCTGAACTCAAATCAACTACCAGTTCATTCAAGTTTGACTACATGGAATGGGTAGGGAAAGTACTCTCTTATTTTGTTTGCCCCATCTGGCAAAATGCAGGGTCAGACCTGCTACCATTTAGAGTACGGGGGCACCTTCACGGAAGACAGGATCCATTAGAAGGTGTTCTGGTTACTGTTTTCTCAAACTACTCCCCCCCCCCCGGACACATTCTGGAAACTTATCAAGAATTAGCCTGAAAAACAGAATGTGAAAGTCCTTGCTCAAAAGCCAATTGTACCTGACTCTAGGGTTCGGTGCTCATCTCCGTTAATAGCCACAGAGCCAGCACTATCTGTGTCTGCAGATGTTTTCTTGGACATGTGGTAGGCATGCCTAGACACCAGAGTGCACAGAATGCTGTTACCTTCCCACTGAAGTGGTACATATTTATCTACTGTACTTGCAATTTCTTGCTTTTGAACTGCTAGGTTGGCAGGAGCTGGGACATAGAGAGGAGCTCATTTCATCGTGCAGTACTTGGGTCTCAAACTGCCAACATGCCGACCTTCCAATCATCAAGTTCAGCATCTTAACCACCAAGCCACTAGGTTTAGTTAAATGCAGAGCTTGAAAGAAATTACGTATAACAAGAATACTTCCCAGGATTCCCCAACCAACATGGTCATTCTAGTGGTATATCTGTTCAAATATTCAAATACCCAGTGTGGTGTGATGGATAGAGTTATGGACTAGGACTCAGGAGGTCTGGGTTCTAATCCCTACTCAGCTGTAGAAACTCACTGGGAAATCTAGAACTGGTAAAACCACTCCTTAAATCTCTCCCTTACCTTGAGAGCCCTGATAGGTCACTATAAGTCAGTTCCAACTTGCTCTTAGACAAAGCTCCAAATATACATGAAGTAATATTGAGTTGTCTCTTAGGCAATAAAACCCTTAACCAGAACCAAAGTATTACATGAAGTAGGTAATGCACAGAAAATAAGGCAATACAGTAAACCTGTAATCTCTGGCATACTTTTATTTCACAGCAGGAAATCTCAGGGACAACAGAACTACAAATGCGTGGAAAAGAGCAAAGCACAAATTAATGGAAGTGGGGCACGAAGCATAGAAAAATGCCCCTGGGCACAGCAGCAAACTGGAGCTTGGTTGTGATTTTTAGCATCAGTTGGAGCAAGTCCGTTAAGTTTTGGCCAGAATCCGACTGGTTTGTGTAACTTGTGGTTTGTGTAACTTGTGTTTGCTAGTGTCACTTAAGGTTTGTGCAACTTGTGTCTGCTAGTTGCAGGTTAACTGAGGTGCTGGATCAGGTTTGGTCATAAGTCTAGTCATGTACCAAACTGCACACCTGAAATATGCCCCACCTACCTCATCCATTAGCTGCAGAAAGAAGTGGATGATTGCATTGTGTGGAACAAAGAACCCATCGAAATGTGAAAACGCTCCTCAAAACTGAGAGGGTAAAAAAAATGTGCCCCTCTTGCAGGCAAGGAGAAAAATTTGGGAGGTGTTTCATTCTCATTCCTGAGAACATGATACTGTATATACTCGAGTATAAGCAGACCCAAATATAAGCCGAGGTATCTAATTTTGACCTGAGAAACCATGAAAATAGATTGACCTGAATATAAGCTGAGGGGGGCAAATGCAGCAGCTGCTAGTGAGTTTCAATAATCAAAATACGGTACATAAAAATAAGATGCAGCAGAAAGGAGTTTTCTCCATTCCGACTGAGATGCACGGGCGACAGGACGGGAGAAGTGGGTGGTGATGGCTATTACCCACTGCCGCCTTTTTCCATCGCACTCAGTGATCCGAGTATAAGCTGAGTCCACTTTTTAAACCTCATTTTTAGGACTGAAAAACCAGACTTATACAGTAAAACTCTTTATCTTAGTGTTGAATAAATCTTGGGCATTTTTATATTGACTGGCAATGAACTCACATATTCTTCTTCTCTGTGATGAGGTGACTTCATTGGCAATGCTATGTGAGAAAGCAAAGAGGTTGCCCTTGCTCGAAATCCAGTCGTATCCGACTCTAGGGTTTGGTGCTCATCTCAGTTTATTTCCAAAGAGCCAGCGCTGTCTGTGTCTACAGACATTTTTGTGGACATGTGACAGACATGTGACCGACATGACTAGACACCGTAGTGCACGGAATGCTGTTTACCTTCCCACTAAAGTGGTACTTATTTATCTACCTGCAATTTCTTGCTTTCGAACTGCTAGTTTGACAGAAGCTGGGACAGAGACAGAAGCTCACTCTGTCGTGCAGCACTCAGATCTCGAACTGCTGACCTGCCAGCCTTCTAGTCATCAAGTTCTGCATCTTAACCACTAAGACATCACAGTCCCTGAGAAAGCAAAGAAGGCTGAGCTTAAAAAAAAAGGGGGGGGGGTCCCTAATGAAGGCCAAAGTTTTCTCCACCAGCCTGGTTTGTGACTTAAGTACTTCTTCAACTTAGTTGTGTAGCATAAATGTCAAAGTCAGCTCATCTTGTTCATGTTGACAAAACAGCTAATGAGACCTCATGTGGAGTAAGTATTAATTTAATGTAAAATTGTGATCCATGGAAATCCCTGTGCCGTTAGATACCGTATTTCTAGAGAGATTGTACTCATGACAAAGAGGTCTACTGTTTTTTAAAGCTCCAACATGACATCTACTGGGAATTTGAGTATGCGAGGCACACTTAGTTTTTAAAAGGCATTTCTTACAATTTTCTGACCTTTTCATTTCTGTTCATATTACTTCCTCTGGAACACTCAAGAGTACACACTTAGATGCCAGACCAATAATGGGGCTTAAAAGTTGCTTTTCTTAAAACCTTTCACAAATATTGGGACCTGCTCAGAGTGGATTTCTCTCTATTTGAATTTCAAATTACTATTAAAAGGTTATCTGTCTAATCTCCCACAAGGAAAAGGGGGAAGAGTGAGGAAAGCAGGGGGGAAGACAAAAATACACTGCAGCTAATGCCGTGCACTTTGAATGCCACCAAATGTCTATGCTTCATTTTTTAAAATATATGTACACTTTGCATGCAAATTGTGGTAAGTGCAAACAGAATTTTGTAGGCAAGGTGGTGTAGAGGTTACGGTTGGACTCCAATTTACCAGAAACAAGCTAGGCTCCCTATTGAACCCTGAAATTTAGGTGGGCCTGCTGGACCCATTTGTTCTCTCTCAGACTGACCAACTCGCAATGTTGTTGTTTTAAGAGGGGGAATGTTGAGAGAGTCATATGTGCTACTTTGAGCTCATAGAAGAAATTTGTTGTTGTTCAGTCGCACAGTCGATTCCGACACTTTGCGACCCCATGGACCACTGTTCACCAGGCACTTCTGTCCTCCACTATCCTCCTCAAATCGCTCAGCTTTGTGCCCATTGTGTCTACAATACCATCTAGCCATCCCATTTTTGGCTGCCCCCTTTTTCTTTTGCCCTCGACCTTTCCAAGCATCAATACTTTCTCAAGTGAATCCTCTCTTCTCATTTGATGTCCAAAGTACTTTAGCTTCATCTTTACTATTTGACCTTCTAAGGAGCAGTCAGAGTTGATGGAAGAAATAGTAGCATATAAATATAATACATGCATACATACATAACTTATGAAAATGTTGCTCTTTCCCTTGAATCTTAACTACCTCTTTAGCTTCTTAAAATCAGTGCATTGTTTTCAACTCTTCCTAGGTAGGACTACAAAACGTAACTCTTAACAGGGCCCTCTTATAATAATAATGTTTTTAACAGTGTTTTATTGTTTGTTTGTTTTTTTAATGACTTGTGAGCCGCCCTGGGTCACCTCGATGAGGAGGGCGGTTGATAAGTATGACAAATAAATAATAAATAATAAGTAAATAAAATAGCAGCACATGCTACCACTACCTGAAAAGCAGCCAGTCAGTTGGTGACTTAATGGAAACATAAAATGTGAGAACAGTACTATGAAGGAAAGACTAAGGGAATTAGGGGACTGTGGTGGCTCAAGTGGTTAAGATGCTGAACTTGACGACTGGAAGGTTGGCAGGTCAGCAGTTCAAGGCCTGAGTATTGCACAATGGAGTGAGCGCCTGTCTCTGTCTCAGCTCCTGCCAACCTAGCAGTTAGAAAGCAAGAAACAGCAAGTAGATAAATAGGTACCAATTCGGTGAGAAGTTAAACAGAGTTCCGTGTGCCTGTCACTTGTCCACAGAAACGTCTACAGACGCAGACAGCACTGGCTCTTTGACCATAAACAAAGATGAGCACTGAACTCTAGAGTTGGATACAACTGGCTTTCGAGCAAGGGCAATGTTTACCTTTACCTAAACCATGTTTTGATGGCTCATCTGAATTCAGCTACAATGTCTGCCCTCTCACATAATGAGTTAAAAAAACATCCACACAGCTGAGGCATCACAACTGACCTGATTTCTTTAGTTTCTTTAACTATTATTGCTACTATTCACATACTAAGAAGAAAAATAAGTTAATTTAGGGTAATAACTCAGTAGTTGGATTAAACTGAGTTTAGCAGCCATAAATGTGTTCCCTTAATGTAATTTTTGAAGGCACTTTCGCTCTGTTTGCTGACATTAAATCTCCCAGCTTCTTCCCTGATTGTATTCAGGCATTCCATGATTGCTAGATTTAGAAAGATGCACTTAACCCATTACGTAGATTGGTACTTTGCCTCTGGTGAATCCATAATTCAGACACGACCATGTTAGCATTTGAGGTCATCGTCATTTCTGTTCCAAGTTATTGCCACTTTTCTCCTGAGTTAAAATTCAAAGAAAGCAATGTGCCATAATTGGACAATAAACTGTCTCTGCAAGCCCTGCTTTCTCTAAAGCATTTATATCCTCTTTGGGTTTTTTAAGGAATAAAAATTATCCTCATTTGCATGCGGAAACAACCCATCTTACCAAATGATCTTTTGTAGGCATCTGCTCTGGTTTTGTTATACATTTTCTGATTCTTGGATATCCATAGGCTGCACCCATTTGCTTTTTTTTAAAGGCCCACGGTTTTTGGTGGGAGGGAGAGGAGGCAATTTCAGATATTAAAAATGTACAAGAGCACTGGTAGGGGCAGCGGTTAAACTGCTGTAATGCAACCAAAAGGTTGTAAGTTTGACTCTGACCAGGGCACAATATTGACTCAACCTTCCAAGGTTGGTAAAATGAGTACCCAACATGTTGGGGGCAAATACTAATTAATTTGCGAACCGGCCAGAGAATGCACTAAGCATTATGGGGTGGTATATAAGTGTGATTGCTTTGCTTTTTAAAATAAATTAAAAATGGACAGTTTAGTCCCAGGATACTGCAAAAAGAAGCCAATACTTTGTTTGTACTATTACTATATTGTCACTATTTCTAAAGCAGCCGAGACATAAATTAAAATCTGATGGTAGCCAAGCCTTCAGGTTATTCTGCAAAAAAACAACACAGAAGGGAATCAGAAAAGAGGCGGGGGGGGGGGGGAAGTCATTTTTAAAAAGTGATTTTTAAAAGTAGGATTAATGCAAGCACTAAAACTAGACATAAATTAAAAGGTTTATAAGGTTTATAAGAAATAGCAGTACTGATTTACCAGTCTGGCCAGGTTATCCTGATATGGTAATAGAGTAAATCATGTGTTCTCAACCTTTTCAAGTTGAGGGCCGGATCACGTTCCCTCTGATAGCTTCGGGAGCCAGATGGCCATTTTACCCTGCCTCACACATGACACTTCTGGGTGTGGCAGAGGCGGTGGGGCCGTGGGGGCCCGCATGAAATGGTGTCAAAGGCCGCATCTGGCCCCGTAGGTTGAGAACCCCTGGAGTAAACCATACTGCCAACAACTCAACGCCAAGTGTCAGGCAGTGGTTAACTAACCTGACCACCCTGAGGACTAATGGCCTTGGGTACCAAAGTCCACAGGGAAGGATGATGGTCCCCAAGTGGATTGAATCCCACTTGAATCCTTCTTGAGGGAGGGTAGCAACTTCATCAGTCCTGGCCTGGGGCTGATAAGGACTTTCCGTGCCAAAAGGGCTCAGGACCAGATAGTGACTTTCAGAACTGGTTCAGTGGTATAGGTGTCATACTGCGATGAGGAAGGCAAATGAAAGGCCACTGCATTATATTCTCAGGGCAGTCTTCATGACTGATCACCATGATGATCACCTATATTCGGATACAGCAGAAGAAAACGAAGCACAGTAGTACCGATTTAAGGACAGAAGATGAGGTCACTATTAATCTGATCTGCATCTTGTACAAAGATTTTTAGGGGATAATGTTTAATAGCAAAAGGTTGACCATCCATTGTGTGCCTAGCCTTCTGAAGGCTGGAAAGGGATATTGGCATGAAGGACGGATAAAACAGTATGAACTGTAAAAGCAAGAGAAAATGTTGTGATGATAAACAGGCCCAGTGGAAGCTTATACTGTACTATAAACGCTAAAATAACAAAAAAACAAAGAACACATTAAGCCTCAACTCAGTGTTATTGCTAAAGTCTACTTCGGTCATCAAACAGTGATGTCCCTCCAGGGTTTGGTATGGGCTCTAACCTGTATACCTTGGACTGGCAGAAAAATAAGAGACTCTTGGATCAAATCAAGCCTGAACTTTCTCTTGAGACAAAAGGGACAAAAGTCAGGGCTATTGTGATTTGAGCACACTGTGAAAAGACTCATCGGAGAAGACAGTGATCCTAGAGAAAATTAAAGGCATCGGAGAAAAAGGAAAATAATTCTTCCAAATATGAGATGGATTGGCTTTATAAAGGAAGCCACAGGCTTTTGTTTGCAAGAGCTGAGCAAGGTTGTCAATGATAGACATTTTGGAGGTCATTCACAGCACCCCCATTGGTTTGAGGTGACTTAACAGCATGTAATGGCAACAATTACTGCTACTACTCTAGTTCTAAGGTCCAAAATAAGTGTTGTCCAGAAGCAATTCTCTTGACACAATCACATTAGGACTATTATGTCCCTGATTTATGTACTTCTACGTAAAGCTAGTACAGACAGACAAATGAGTTGAAAATATATTGTTCCCTGATGTTCTTTTCACAAAGCTTCACTGGACCACTCTGCATGTTGTTTTTCTCTGCTGTGCGGCCAAAATTTAATAAACGGTGTTTGTACAGCTCTGCCTGTTAACCTACATATTTCGGCTCCAATCAAAGCTGCAAGCTATTCAGAAGTGAATGGCTTTCAGGAAGGCAAACAGCCTGAAGACAAACAGTGCTTATTTGATATATGGGTAGCAATAATATCTAGGAGTCTAGGAAATCCACAGTGGGGCTAGAGCCGTAGGCAGTGTATATATTTCTCCATTTCCACTCCTAACTCTGTCCACCGATGACTTGTATGAATCCATAAATGAGGGAGATAACAAACAAGATAACGACCTCTGGGGTTTCATTACATTAAGGGATTTCACAATCACAGTGGCCAGCAATTTGGTGCCTTCAACTTGTTTAGGCCCACCACTGCGGTGTAAATGCTTGCAATGCTGAACACCCCAATTAACCATGGTTGACTCCTTGGGTGACCTATCTGCCTGATCTTTCACAGAAAGCTGTTGTGAAGATCAAGTCATAGCCCAGCACTCAGCTCACAGTGCCCACTGGCTCCCTGGAACAGAGGTTCCCAACCTTTTCAAGCCGGGTGCCGGGTCATGCTCTCAGTCATCTTCAAGACCCAGATGGCCATTTTGCCCTGCCAGCACAATGGGGGCGGTCATTTTGTCCCAACAGTTTCAAAGGGGCAGTTGCTTTGTTTCTCAAATGCCCTTGGAGGGGTGGGGGGGGGGCCACATGAAATGGCACCATGGCAGTGATGGGATGTAACAGGTTCGCACCAGTTCACCAGAACTGGTAGCAACTTTCCCCAGTGCCCCGGAGAACCGGTAGCAGCTTTTGGGGGGAACCACCTTTGAGGCTTACCTTTTTACTGGTTCCCCCACTGCACATGTGCACCAAACACTTGGTGTGCATGCATGCCCACAGTGCTTGGCACGTATGCACGGCCTCCTTGCTGTCCTCCCAAGCGGGGAGGAGGAAGAGAAGCTTCTAGCCTGAAGCTCCCTATAGCCTGCTCCCCAGAGTAAGTGACTCACTTTTGGATGTGGTGTCTCTGTGTGTATCTTAATGTGTATTTAATACCTTTACCTATATTGACGTCCTACCACAGTTCCTAAAAAGGCCTGGTGGCCTGGCTTGGGGTTTTTAAGCAAAGTCTTGGAGTTACCTCATCAATAAGGTACACCTGTGCTGTTCCAATTGCGGTTCCAATTGGAGAACCCGTAAGGAGGTACAGCTGTTTTACATTTACATTAAGGCATATTATCCTAGAGAACTGGTTAGGCAAAGACTTAGTACCTAACTTCTCTAACTGTTGAAAAGTGCCAAAATGAAGCCATCTTGTGGTGAGTTCATTCTGTAGTTCCTTCCATCTGACCTAGTGTGAGAAAGATTAGCCAGAATAAGCTTTAAGCTCTGGTTTAAAAGCTCTGGTTGATTTGTGTTTGGGGTGGGTAGGTGGATGTTTGGGTGGGTGGGTGTATTTTAATGAATTTTTAATTTAATTTAATTTATTTATTTATTTACGAGTTTGTATTGTGGGTAGGTGAGTGGGTTGAAGGATGTATGTGTGCTTTATTATTTTTATTTTTCTTTGGCCCCGTCCACGACGTCATGACATTGGCTATACTGTATATATATTCTTGTTATATGTTGACTCAGTGTGTACAAGTGCCATATGCTAAATAAATAAATAAACATGGCTTGGCAAATTTGCCCTAATTTCAAAAGTGCCCTTTAAGTGAAGAGCTGGTCTCTTCAAGATATTTAGTTTGTGCCTCTCCTAGCAGGCTACAAGGCAGGAAGATAGATAGAAAGTAAGAAAGAGAGGTAGGCATCCATGCGTTTGAAAGCCTGGCTTTGCTCCTAGGTCTTTTTACACAAAAGCCCTTCTCTGCTCTGAAAGTCAAACCTTGAGTGTATCTACTCAGCTATTTATTCCACTGAAAGGGATAATATTTTTCTCAGATAAATATGCATATAATTGCGAGCTTATTTGGTAGAATTTGGTGAGACAGATTGGCATAAGCATAGGCACAGGAATTTGATGCCAAATTTTAGGTAGTCTTGCTTTAAAAAAAAAACACACAGGACTCTCACAAAAACAGAGAATTCTCAGTACCTCACCAAACGATACATCTCAGGATTTTGGAGCCATGGAGGTTAAACTTCTATCACTGAATAGTGTTGTTGAGACCATTTGCAGACAGGTTTTGGGAAGATATGAAAACATTGATTTGCTGTGATAATATGCTGGTTTCACCTTCTTCCAGAAATGCAAATCCAAATTACATCTTAAAATAATTCTGAGCAAAGATGCTAGAGAAGTGATAGTTGAGAGAACTATTATGATTTAACCACTTTTATTACCTCCAGTATTCTTTCCACACACACACACCCCTCATATGCTAACATTGTCATCAATTCAGATTCATGGCAATCAATTCCAGGGCTTTTGAGGGAAACAAGAGTACAGTACTAAGAAATGATTCAACTTTCCCTGGGACTGCACAGCTTGCTAAGGCAGTAACAATACTGGTTCATCTCCTGGAAAACATAATGGGGAGCCGAACTCCAGCTGTGCACTCAGATGCCTAATCCACTGAGTTATTATGATTTAACCACCTCTATTGCCAGGGGTGTTCTTTCTTCTTCTTTCTTCAATTTTTAATTTTATTTTGTTGTTTCTCGCCTGATACACATGCACAGACTAACACAGCTACCATTTTGAAATCTATGCACGATGCACTTCAGAGGAGGCCGCCACGTGGATGCATAGAAAGATGCATATTTAGTATATTTACTAATTGAAATATTTATAAGGGATGAGGGCTTTCCCTATTGCTTTGTACTGTATATCCATGATTGTTTTTTGCATTTCTTTGACTGTAATGTATTTATATTTTTATTATTATTTTTTTTGAAGGTTTTGTTGACCACATTGATTGTATTATTCTTGTTATATTGTATGTTTATTATGTTTTCTATTGCAACATTGTTAGCCGCTCTGGGTTGCTTCGGCAAGAAGAGCGGCATATAAATTTGAATTTAATAATAATAATAATAATAATAATAATAATAATAATAATAATAATAATAATAATAATAATAATAATAATAATAATAATAATGCCTCCAAAACAAGTGGCACAGAATGACTCAAGAAAGTGAGCCAAATCAGACGTGCAAGAGGGGGGGGAAAAGGAACAAAAAAACTAGTTAAGGTATTTGTATCTGACTCTAGGGGCAGTGCTGATTTTCATTTACAGCCTAAGAGCCAGTGCTGTAAACGTGTTCGTGGCCATGTGGCAGGCATGACTAGATGCCAAAGCAAATGGAAAAGTTACCTTTCCTGCCTAACTGGTACATGTTTATCTACTTGCAATTTCTTGCTTTTGAACTAATAAGAGGAGCTAGTCCTTAACCTGAGGACTATCTCCTTACCCTTGAACTAAGCCTCCACTTCTTTAAACCTTTTTCCACCATCCCCTCCTCTAACTGTTCCTATATGTGAACCTACAAAAAGTCAACTCTCCCCCAAACCCCGCCCCTATCTAGTCTCCGCCTCCGCCCTTCTGTTTGCTGGCCACGCCCCCTCGGCCGGGTCCTGTTACCCAAAGCCCCGCCTCTTCTCATCGCCAATGAGCGAAGTACACGGTTTAGCAGAAGTTCCCTCTTCCTTAGCTGCCTAAGGCACCGCCTGATTCCACTGCCCAAATTTGTTCCCCAGGAACGCTTTCTGTGAGGTTTGGGACACCCCATCCCTTTCTTTCTGGCAGTTCCGTGGCGATTTTCTTTCCCTGAAGTCGTCGTGCCTTTCCTTGATCTCTAAAGGAACCTTTCCCCCCATCCATTTCAGGCAAGACTTTTGACATCAAAGCTGAAAAGCAAAAGGCCCCCCTTTCTTGGTGCAGTGGCATTCTGGGATAAGTAGTTTTCTGGGCCTCCTCCGCGCTGCCTGCCTTACTATCAGGGAGGCTGCCAGGAAGACTACAATTCCCAGCGGCCCACGCGAAGACGTGTGCCTTTTTCCCTGTCCCATTTGGGCAGGCAGCCCTGGGGAGCGTGGAATGGGCTTTCAGAGGAGGAAGGAGTCGGTCGTAGCTGCTACCACCTGTCTTCTTGCAGCCTCATAACTAGGGGGTGGGATTGGGGGGCAACGGGGTTCAAACGGGCTCCCCCCACCCAGCCCTTGCTCCAAAGGTCCTGCCTTGTAGCCGGTGGGTTAGTGGGAGTAGCAGTGGGTGGAAGGGTTGCAACCAAGCAGGCTGGGGTTCGGGTGGGGGGCTGAGGGGGGGCTTCCCTGGACGGGGTTGGGGGGCTGAGGGGGGCTTGCAATGGGGCAGCGACTCTAGAAGGAGCGGGGTGTGGGTGTGGGTGTGATTTTGGTGCATTGGGGTAATTCATTGACAAGTGAAGTTTTTGAAGTGTTAGTCTGTGCAAGCCTATGGTTTCATTAATTTGTTTTATAATTTACACCTGCAGTGGCTTAGTGGTTAAGAAGCTGGACCTGATGGCGGAAAGGGTCAGCAGGTCGAGACCCGAGTGCTGCGCGACGGAGTGAGCTCCTGTCACCGTCCCAGCTCCTGCCAGCCTAGCAGTTTGAAAGCAAGAGGTTGCAAGTAGATTAAACAGGTACCATTTCAGTGGGAAGGTAAACAGCGTTCCATGCACTTCGGTGTCTAGTCATGCCTGCCACAAGACCACGGAAACGTCTGCAGCGCTGGCTCTTTGGCTGATGAGCACTCCTCCCTAGAGTCAGACACAACTGGCTTTCGATCAAGAGAGACCTTTAACCTTTCCTTCAGTGGAGTCAAGGTGGGATTTATAGTCCAACTTCTTCCACTTTATCTGCACAACAACCCTGTGAGGTCAGCCAGGCTGAGGGAGGGGAACTGGCCCCCAGGCTCATTGGGGACAAGAACCTGGATTTCCCAACACTTTTAAAAATAATTCCTGCAGGCTGGCTCTCTTTTGTGTTGATTGGGAGAGATTAGGAATAGAAATTACACTTAGATATATACCGCCCATTGTACTTAGTGCGCTCCCTGGGTGGTTCACAAGGTAATTAACATTTTGCTCCTAAATTGCTGGATACTCATTTTACCAACCTCGAAAGGATGGAAGGCTGAGTCAACTTTGATCCCCATTAAAACTGAACTCACAACGTCAGCAGTTTTGGCTGCAGTACAGCAGTGTTAACCCCTGCACCACCAGGGCTCACTTTTTCTCACCATCCACGAGGTTTATGTAACTTAGTTTAGTGCATTTTTTGGTGGCTGACTCTGGCTTTTAGTTTTGCTGCACGATTCATTTTTTTTGTCTTGGTTTCTTCCAGGAGCTAAATTTTAGCATTATGATTCTTCCTAATGGAAAGTTCATTTCTTCTGGCTAATCTTTCTCATACTAAGTCAGGTGAAAGGAAAACTTAATTTGACAGTTTCACATCTGGCCTAGATACAGAAGAAGAAGAAGCTGGGGTTAATTAGCAAACGAACAAGCTCCACAAGAGACAATCCAGCACAATTGTAGACGTCGGAAGTCTTTTAAAAAGTTTTTTTAAAGGCTCTGCTAAAGGGAAGTGGTTAAAAACAACAACGGCTGTTGGAAGAAAAGTTTAAGACACAAACCTGCACTCCTTCATGACTATGTAGGATAATTTTTTCTCCCATAGTAATGGTCTTGAGCTCCATAGATGACCTTTAAGCAAACCAGTATCTTGTTAGACTCTTTCTTCTCTTGTTTTCCAGAATGGGACTAAGAATGCTAATCACTGCTAACCCATTATTGGGCTGTTGTAAAGATTAAATTGTACATGTGAAGAACTGAGTACTTTAAAATGTTGTGTGAATGCTAATATTGTTTCAGTTATTGTAAGCATATTGAAGATAAAAGTGATAACAAGAATAACAGGCATAAGGGAATACTGAGCAAAGTAAAGATTGCATATACAGTAATACCTCGGATAACGCTAAGACTTGGTTCAACAAGTCTTGGTGTTATCCGATTTTTAGTGTTATCCGATGCATGTTAAAAGCCTATGGGATGTATCGGATAACGTTAAAGCTCCATAGAGATACATTGTAACCGAACAGGCTTGAGCGTTTGTTATCCGATACATCCCATAGGACCTTAACGTTATTCGATCCAATTCTCCTCCCCAGATTACTTAACGTTATGCGATTTTAGCGTTATCCAAGGTAAACGTTATCCAAGGTATTACTGTATTCCTGTTTTACAGGCAGCTGGAGATATAAATCTCAATTACAGTTCAGTATTCTGTTCACCACTATTCTTCAATTGTTTGCCAGTACAGTAATACCTCGGATAACGCTAAAATCGCATAACGTTAAGTAATCTGGGAGGAGAATTGGATCGAATAACGTTAAGGTCCTATGGGATGGATCGGATAACAAACGCTCAAGCCTGTTCGGTTACAATGTATCTCTATGGAGCTTTAACGTTATCCAATACATCCCATAGGATTTTAACATGCATCGGATAACACCAAGACTTGTGGAACCAAGTCTTAGCGTTATCCAAGGTATTACTGTACTTGGAAAATTCACTTGTTTAGAAAACTGCACTCCAGATTTCACACTTGGGCAGTCTGGAAATTGTAAAGGTCACCCTTGTTAAAAGCCAGTCATATCCGACTCTAGGGTTCAGTGAGCATCTCTATTTATAACCAAAGAGCCAATGCTGTCTATGTCTGCAGATGTTTCTGTGGACATGTGGCAAGCATGACTAAACATGGAACACCGTTTATCTTCCCACCAAAGTGGTACCTATTTATCTACTTGCAATGTGTTGCTTTTGAACTGCTAGGTTGGCAGGAACTGGGACGGAGACAGAAGCTCACTCAGTTTTGCAACACTTGGGTCTTGAACTGCTAACCTGCGGACCTTCCAGTCATCAATTCCAATGTCTAATCCACTAACCCACCACAGCCCTTGGAAATTGTATTTCAACAAAAAGAACCAAACCAAAACTCTCTTCCAAGCTGTACTGTCCCCCCTTTAAGGATGTTTGCAAAAATTTAGTACTTTTGTGTCTTACTCTGATCTAAGATTAACCTTCCCCCCCCCCTCTCTCTTATCATTACTGGTTCCTTAGAAACCTCCAGCCATGGATATATTTGGAGACCTGCGGCGAATGAACAAGCGCCAGGTAAAAGAGAAGCATTGAGCTGGGTTTGCCTCACTTTGTGTTTGTAAGCATGTTTTACAAGTGGAATTGGACTGTGCTGTTGGAAGCTGTTATCTCACTTAGTCCATCAATATTGTTTTTGTTTAGTCATCTCTTGGTATCTTGGTAAACCACTCCACTTTAAAGATGAACAATCCTAAATAGTGTACAAACAAAATACCAAGGACAATAAAAATGTAGTTGACTGTTTAGCGTTTGGTTACACAGATGATTTGGAGTAGGCTGATGTGGGCTAAATTGGGTCTTTTAAGATCAGATAGATGGCTGAATAGCTCAGTGTAGGCATCTGACTGTGGAGCCAGACATTGGCAGTTCTGTTTCCCATTGTGACTCTTGGAAAAAGAGCCAGCCCATGTGGCGTTGGGCAAGCTGCACTGTTCTCATAAGAAGGAGATGAGAATCACTTCCAAGTGTTCCCTGCCTAGAAAACCATAGAAAGTGTTGCTGGAAGTCAGAATCAACTCAGCAGCATGCAATTATAATTATTTAAGGTCAGGAATGTCATGTAGGGATCCTTCCTGCCATCTCTTATCCTATTTTGCCCAGGAGGGGAACACACCCCCCCCCCCAAAGATACAGTGTACTAGTGTTGCTCTATTTGGCTTAAAAGAACTGTTTGCTCTCTGCCTGTGCAGACACTTATGATCTGAGAAATACTAAGAGATAAAAACAAGAAACTTCCAAGTCATGGCTCATATCATCCAGATGGTATCTGTTCTGCTGTTTCAGTCTAGAGATGTGAATCACAGCTTCTTAGATAGGAACCCAGAAGAAAATCAATTATTTCACTTTGCAATTATGGTTCTCTCTATGAAACTTTTCCTCCAAAGACTTTGATCATAAAATCTTGCAGGTTTTAAAAAAAGATTTGTGGTCACATTCTCCCCCCCCCACCCCAAGAGAAGAATTGCCAAACTGCTCAGGCTTATTACCATTCCTGTGCAGAATGACATTTCTTTCTGCAAAGCATTCTCTCAAAAAAGATGAAAAAAACACTGTACAGAATTGTTACAGTTCTGTTCAGGAAGATATCTTTCTCATGCAAGATTAATTCAAGATTCACCTAGAAAGGCCAGAAGAAACACTGTGTTGCACAAAATCACTACAATTGCTTTTTAAAATGGTAGATATTTCCCCCTGCACAGCTTTTATCAGAAAGGGCATGAAGCTGAACAGAAGTTTGCATGTTTCTGCTTCGAAAAGTTGGAAAACAAAATGCTGTATGGGGAAAGGAACCAAGGTCTTGTTTTTAAAAGAAGCCAGGAAATTGGGCTGATGCTTGGGGGCATCTTAGTGGGGAGTCACAGCATGGCAAGAACCAGGTGATTGCAGAGAATGAGGAATTTTGCAAATGCTCTTTATATCCTAATGTCCCTGATTCATCCCTTGGACAGAGCAAAATATATGGGTTTAATGTGACGAAATCAAGGAGAGGTGAGAAGGAAACCTGGTTTTGCTTGTTTCCCTTTTTAACAGTTTACCTGCTCTAGAAAGTAGAGACGTTACCCTGCCAACAAAAGTCTGTGTAGTTAAAGCAGTGGTCTTCCCAACGGTAACGTATGGCTGTGAGAGCTGGACCATAGGGAAGTCTGAGCGCAGACGAATAGACACCTTTGCATTGTGGTGCAGGAGAAGACTCTTGAGAGTCCCCTGGACTGCAAGGAGATCAAATCAGTCACTCCTAATAGAAATCAACCCGGGCTGCTCCTTGGAAGGACAAATACTGAAGCTCAAGTACTTTGGTCACCAAATGAGAAGAGAGGACTCACTAGAGAAGGCCCTCATGCTATGATAGATTGAAGGCAAAAAAAGAAGGGGGTGGCAGAGGATGAGGTGACTAGATGACGTTGTTGACACAGTGGGTGTAGATCTGGGCAGGCTACAGAGGATGGCAGATGACAGAGGTGCGGTGGTCCATGGGGTCGCAAAGGGTCAGACTCAACCGTGTGACTGAACAACAAAGAAAGTGGGCCATCCTTAGTTAAGGCTTTGTAGATTCACCTGTTGCATGGAGAAGTTAAATGTCCTACTTTGCTACATGGCAATCTTCTTTGTGCCTCCCTGATGTTGCTTTTGGCCAGTGGCCTACTTTGCAAATCCTCATCATGCTGTTATCCTTGTTATAAAGATATGGCACCACGGGAAGTTCCGAAATGTTACACACCCTACTGTTTGTCCACTGAAGACAAAGATTCTGAAGTGGTCACATGTCCGAATTCGAGATACCATTCCTGCTGACTTTGTGCCTGAAACAACAAAGCATAACAGTAATTAGGTTCCCCTGCAGCTCTCATCACCTTCTTCATTTGAGGCAGGGAGCTGTAACAATTCGGGGGGGGGGGGGGAATCTGTTTATGAAGTTTTGCTTTTCCACCCCCTCTGGTCTTTTGTAGTTACATTAAATGTAGATGCTGTGGGTTGCTGGATTGTACATCCAGGAAATGGACAAGTGGTGGAGTTTGTAATTCCTGGGGTTTCCAGCTTTTGAAAAGGATTCAGGAGTTGGAGTTGTTCTGTCAACCAGTCATGCAGACACAAAGATTCCTAAACATATTGCCCCAGAAGTTCTGGGACTGCAGTTCACAGAAGCTGTAGCCAGAAGTTTTAGAAAGGATAGTATGTGTATGTAGCAAGCACAGGGATTATATGCATGCATACGTATGTCTCCAACGAAGCTATTGTCAAATATTATAAATGGAAATTGCACTGGGCTGGACACATTCCTTGAATGACAGACAGGCGTTGGACAGCAGCAATCACCGAGTGGTATCCCAGAGGAGTAAAAAGACCCCTTGGCAGCCCCTGCCCCCCAAGATGAAAGGTTTGGGAGAAGAAGACCGTGGCAGTGAAAGGAATGGAAAGCAAGTTATAACCAGCAGGAATTTGTCCCTTGATAGTCTGGTCCAGTGATGGCAAATCTTTTAGAGACCGAGTGCCCAAACTGCAACCCAAAACTCACTTATTTATCACAAAGTGCCAGCACAGCAACGGGAGGAAGGAAACACTCCCATTGGGCTGCTGGGCAGAGTGGTGGTGGTGGGACTCTGTGCTGGGGGGAGGGAGGGAGTGCTACTATTGGGCTGCTGGACAGAGGGGTAGGGTGAACTCTGTGCTGGGGGATAGAGGAAGCACTCTTATTGGGCTGCTGGGCAGAGGAGGGGGAACTGTGCTGTAGTGACTGCACAGGTGCCCAAAGAGAGGGCTCCTAGTGCCACCTCTGGCATGCGTGCCATAGGTTTGCCACCACTGGTCTGGTCAATCGAGGAATGTATGTCTCTGCCTATATTTGCCCATATTTTTAAATGTTAGGAATGTAGAGTTATAATATGCAATGTGTACCAAGGCATTTTGTTTTGTGTTGGTGATTGCAACCATATTTTGCTGTTCCTACTCATTGGCTCTCTTTGCTTTCTTGCAGCTCTATTATCAAGTCTTAAATTTTGCTATGATTGTGTCTTCTGCACTGATGATCTGGAAGGGCCTTATCGTCGTCACTGGAAGTGAAAGTCCCATTGTCGTTGTGCTCAGGTACGTCCCTACATGTAGAAGCTGTTTGGCAGGGTTTAGATGTATCTTTCCATCTGCTTTTAAAGTTATATCTACTGTATCTCTTTATACATAGATGGGGCTGCGGTGGCTTAGTGGTTAAGAAGCTCACCTTTTTAGCTGAAAGGCTGACAAGTCGGCACTTTGAGATCCGGGTACTGCATGATAGATTGAGCACCCGTCTCTGTCCCAGCTCCTGCCAACCTAAGCATGAAATTGCAAGTAGATTAACAGGAACCACTTGGGTGGGAAAATATCTTGGGGACATGAAAGTTGGAGTCTCATTTGGGTGTCCTCTTAAGCGGAGGTTCTTCAGCAAAAATCCTTTCAAGCCAGAATTATTTCTGACACAAAATTATTATTATAGTATAAGTAATTTAAATTAATTTACTAATTATTGTTGCATCTTAGAATGTGAATGTTTGGTGGGTGAAACAACATTGTTTAACTTCAGTATCTTATAAGTTGCTTCTTTTTCTTCAGCAACCATAGCTGTAAAATTTTGCAATCGTGAAAGTTGTAAATTCTGTAAGTATGATTCTAGCCACTTAAATGAATAATACAATCTCTGTAATCAAGTTTTTCCCCTCTCCTTTCATTTCCAGTGGCAGTATGGAGCCAGCCTTTCACAGAGGCGACCTGTTGTTCTTAACGAACTTCCGAAATGACCCCATCAGGGCTGGTGAAATAGTGGTTTTCAAAGTTGAAGGCAGAGATATTCCAATTGTGCACAGAGTAATCAAGGTTCATGAAAAGTAATGGCAAAAAGGGATACTTTTAACTTATTGTAATCTTGTTTGATTGTAATAATAGAATTTGTTTTATTTATTTATTTATTTAGATTTATATACCTCCCCAATCAATAGACTCTGGCCGGTGTACACAGTCCACTTCTCTATTAGTAACATAATTATTTAGAAGGAGTAGATGTGTATATCTATTGTGACATGGAGAGATTTAACAGTAATGGAGATATTAATTGCAGTCTAGGAATCTCCAACATAGGATGCCTTTGGTAAATGTGGTAGGCTCTTAAGATATAAGAAACTCAAGTGCAAACTGTGAAGTTAGTCCAGCTGAATACATGACTCTTGTCTTGTTACAGCTTTGAAACAGAGGAAAGTTTATGAAGTCACTTTTACCATGTATTTTTGCCATTGTTTTACTACGCTTGTTGTGGCTTCTCCACCTTAGAAATGGCTGAACAAGTCAGCAGAAGAAGTGGACTTGATCCATGAAAGCTAACAATAAAAATAAAACAGTTAATCTTTAAAGTGCTACAGTTTTTTTTATTTTATTTTAATTTTATTTTATTTTGTTTTGTTTTCTGATATGCCCAAGTCAGCAAAGTTTGGAATCGAATGCTGTGTGAGCTAAATCCCCCTGTCAGAACTGAAAGGTTTGACCTCTGAGATCCTGATGCACCATAGGATAAACCCACACCATAGATTTTGAAAGCCTGTTTTTATACGTGATTCAAAGCAAAATGGGGTCCTTTTAAATTCATATGTTTTCTCTGTGCACCAGAAAGGTTACCGAGCATGTTCATTTCTTGCAAAGAAGAAGGCCAGAGCCTAGAGCAATGATGGCGACCCTTTTAAGACCAAGTGCCCAGACTCAACAGGCTGCCATCTGCGGGGCGAACTCTGTGCTGGAAGGAGGGAGGAAGCACTCTTACTGGGCTGCTGGGGAGAAGGGCGGGGCAAACTGCTGGGGAGGGAGGAAGTGCTCCCATTGGCCTGCTGGGCAGAGGGGCACGGTAAACTGTGTTGGGTTGATGGCACACATGCCAACAGAGAGGGCTCTGAGTGTCCCCTCTGGCATGCGTGCCAAAGGTTCACCACTAGCCTAGAGGAATTAATTTTGGACTATTTCTGTGGCCACTGCTGTGTTGCTGAGGGATTCTAATAGTTGTAAATAAAAACACACTTTCCCAAGTTCTGAATAGCCCTTTCTTCTGTTGCCCCATGGAAGCTGACTTTCAGTGAATTACTATGCAGTGATACCTCGGATAACGTTTACCTCGGATAAGGCTGAAATCAGATAACATTGGGGGATTTGAGGCAAACATTTGCATCACACAATGATAAGATAAAGTGTGGTGCAAATGTTTGCCTCAAATTTTCCAACATTGTTCTCTGCCCCAAAGTCTGTATGGCTGGACCCTGTGGGCTTGGGTTGGGGGGAAGGACAGGTGCGGTTCAACCCCCAATCCAAAGGCAGAGAGATTCGTCCCCCCACACACACACTGAAACAACAGGGTGGGCAGGACGAATCCTTCACTGTTAGGTTTGCCTTTGGCCGGAGAAGCTGAGCAGCCCTAACAGTGCAGCAAACCTAACAGGTTTCAACCTCCAACGATCGCAGCGTGGCTGCACCCATTCTCTCCCCAACCCAGCTGGTGCTTGGCTGGAATCCCCGCTGCCTTTTCCAAAGAGTCAGGTGGATTGCCCCCCTGTTCCCTTTCCTCAGGGAAAGGCTTTTTTAAAATGTTGTTTTCTTAGTGCATTGCACAATGTTAAAAACCGGATAACGTTAAGACTTGTGGAACCAAGTCTTAACGTTATCTGAGGTATTCGTGTATAGCTCTGACCCAAAGGCTTCCGAAAAAATATGGTTTCTCCATATACAGTATCTTGTTATCATCTCTGGTTGGCACCATCTCTCTACAGCAGTGGTTCCCAACGTGGGGCCCTCGCCCCAGTGGGGGACTTCAATTCTCAGAAACCTAAGTCAGAAAATTGACTGATCAGTGCTTTAGGGAAATGAACTTAGGCTTCTGGGAATTGAAGTCCCAAAACCAAAGGTTGGGAAACACGGCTCTAGGTAGGGTCTTTCATGCCACTTGCTGCCTGATCTCTTTAACTGGATATAGCCAATATTTTTTGTATGCAAAACTAACATTCTCTCACTGAACCAGAAAATCATCCCAATACACTATATTGGAGCCATTGGCTGCATGGCCACCATCCTCCAATCGTCAGGGAATCCCAACTGATCCTGTATAAATTCCAGATTTAAATCTCAAAGTCTCTGTTTTTGCATAGAGTTTGTGTCTGGTTTTAAGCACCTGGCCAAGTTTGCTGATTTTCTACTTCATCAAGGAATTCCTTAAATGAAAATAAAAATGTTCCTTTTTCTGGATAACAAACTGCTTATGATTGAATTGCTTTTTCTTTTTCACATGCTGGTGTGTGTTCTCCGGGATAGGAAGTGTGCTAACTGCCTAATAGCAAGATGAGAGGCATTGATTTAATAAAATCTTGTGTTAACCAAATAAGTCTTCACTGTTGCTGCTTAACTGAGGTGGATGATTAATTTAGCAGGGAGAAAGAACAGTTCAGATCTGTCAGTAATAGGAAGAAAGTGGTAATTATGTATAGATATTTATTAAAAACACAGGAAGGGTACCTTGTACATATTTGTGTGTTATCTCTTAGTCCTGCCGGCTTGTGTTTTGTAGATATCTTAATTCATTAGTATATAATGTTAATTATTAACTTTCCATCCTGTTGGTTTGCAGGGAAAATGGCAATATCAAATTTCTGACTAAGGGGGATAACAATGAAGTTGATGATCGAGGCCTGTACAAAGAAGGCCAGAACTGGCTAGAAAAGAAAGATGTTGTGGGCAGAGCAAGAGGGTGAGTAATGGCACAGAGTCTACTTTTTTTGGTACACAAGGGGAAAAAAATAATAGACTTGTTAATTTTGGAAGGAGCTCTACCTTTGTAGGCTTTGTCCCCCTGACAGGACCATAGGTTTCTCTGTAAAATACATGTACTCTGATACTAGCTAGTCTTTGTACTGCTGCCAGGAGTCAACCGTACTCGAAAGTCAGTCATATCTGACTCTAGGGGGTGATGCTCATCTCCATTTACAGCTATCTGCAGACGTTTTCTTGGACATTTGGCAGGTGTGACTAGACACAGAATGCTGTTTCCTTTCCCATCAAAGTGGTCTATTTATCTCAGGGGTTCCCAGTGTTTTCAAACCGGGGGCCAGGTCACACTCTCAGTCAGCTTCGAGGGCTGAACAGCCATTTTGCCCTGCCTGCATGATGGGGGTTGCCATTTTGTCCCAACAGCTTCAAAGAGAGTGGCCATTTTGTTTCTTGAATGCCCTTGGAGGGGTGGGAGCCACATGAAATGGCATTGTGGGCTGGATCCAGCCCATGGGCCTTAGGCTAGAAACCCCCAATTTATCTACTTGCAATTTCTTGCTTTTCTAACTGCTAGGTTGGCAGGATCTGGGACAGAGACAGAAGCTCACTCTGTCATGTAACACTTGGGTCTCGAACTGCTGACCTTCCAGTCATCAAGTTTAGCAGCTTAAGCTCTAAGAAGCCACCACAGTCCCTGTACTGCTGCCAGATCTCCTATATTGAAGCACTGCAATAATGATCTCATTTTAGTATGCATCTTATTTTGCTCTGGCTTTCGCTGTTTCTTTGTAGAAGGCAGGAAAGCTATACTGAGCTTATTCATTTTATTTCTTATATTTATCTATTGCCCATTGTGTTCTTACACTATTCTATGCAACTTGTTTCAATCAGGTTTTTGCCATATGTTGGAATGGTGACCATAATCATGAATGACTATCCAAAATTCAAGGTAGGTAAAAATTAAACTTTGGGGCCAGTACATTTAAAAGGACAATAATTTCAGACTTTAGATTTACACGTAAGTTAATTGATTAATGGTATTGATTAGACAATGCAGTAAATAAAACATACCTTATAGATTTTGCAGGCTGGTTATCCTTTGCCACATCTGCACTGCTACTTTGGGAGAATAGCTCATGTTTCAGATATTAATTTTACTTTATCCACAGTATGTGCAATGCATTGGCACTCATGCTGCTGAACTTAGTGGGAGTGGTCTTCAGTCTTAAATCTATTGCTGTGTAGCTTGGCATGGTTTTCAACAGTGTCTGTGCAGTAGAACTTCCTAGCAGATTCCTCTCCACCTACAAGGTCAAATCACAGATTGCAAACCTATGGAAGGGGCCCTGGTGGCTCAGTGGTTAAAATTGCTATACTGCAGCCAAAACATTGGGGGTTCGATCCTTACAGGGATCAAGGTTGATTCAGCCTTCCATCCTTCCGAGGTCAGTAAAAGGAGTGCCCAGTTTTTTGGTGGCAAAATGCTAATTACCTTGTGACCTGCCCAGAGAGTGCACTAAGTATTGTGGGGTGGTTTATAAGTGTGATTGCTATTGTCTGGCAAAACACCCTTGTGTGACACACCTGCCAGTTTCTACATCTGGAAGGGAAAGGAAATTAAATCTCTTGGGGCATTTTTGTGGTCAGTCATACTTTTCATAAGTTAGTCTAACATTAATTCCCAGAAGCCCTGATCAGCCGGTGTGTTGACTTGGGTTTCTGGGAATTGATGTCCAAGAACACCTGGAGTGCCAAGGATGGCCATCACTGAGTTAGTCCTTTAGTGGCTGGTTCTGCCTTCCCCAAACCCTGGTGCCTTTCTGATATGTTGAACTTCAGTTCCACTGTGTTGATGGGAGTTATACAGATGGGACTGGGGCATGTTCGTTTGGGAGATTGTTCTGGTTTCAAGATACCAGACATACAGTGGAATATCCAAAGAGGTTAAATAAAGTTGTGTCTTGAAACTATCAGAATTCACATATGGCATGGATGTATACAAACTGTAGTAATCGGTTTATTTTCTTTACAGTATGCTCTGCTGGCTATTATGGGTGCCTATGTACTACTGAAACGAGAATCATAAGAGAATGGCAGGATTGCTATGGCCATACGACAAGATGCTAATATATGCTAATATATTTGAAACGTCCATGTGTCTGTGCAAACAATATGTGTTGTCCACATATATTTTCCTGTTTGTGTTGAAGTCCCGGAAACACCCTTGTGGATAAACCCTAAACCCTTTTCATTGGGACAGGCTGCAAAAGTGTCCTCATGACTGTGGAAACTGGATTACAGCAGGGGTAGGGTAAGTCTAGGCTTGTGATCGTGAACCTAGGCACTCCAGCTGTTTTTGGACTTCATTTCCCAGAAGCCCAAGTCTCTGTAAATCCACACGAATGGGTTTACTGCACATACGTACAGAGACTTTGGCTTCTGGGAATTGAAGTTCAAGAAGAGCTGGAGTACCAAGGTTCGCCGTGACTGGTCTAGACTCTAATTGTGGCTTGACTTAAGCTCCCATCAAAGCCTCTGGTTAAAGAATGCTGGACATTATGATCCAACAGTTTTTGGATAGCTGCACTTTGCTCCCCTCAAGATAACAGCAACATTCAGTGGTGTTTTGCCTACACTGTGGCTTGATTTTCTTTATGTCCACAAAATTCCTGTTAATTAAGATCAGTGGCCGAATTATTGAGCAGAACAAGAGTGAAAGCGATCATTTAAGTTTCAGCACAACTGAGTGTCTTGGGATGACTAATCCGCAAAATGGAATAATAATAAAACAGATTGGCATGGTCATTTTCAAAATATTTTAGGCAGTAGCTTCATAACCTTGAATTTAAAGGTCCCTGTTCAGACAATATCTAGCTTTTCATACACCATCACCAGTCACTGGGTGTTTGGTCCAGTTGTTAGCAGTCCATTCTTGTGAATCACGTTACCAGTAATATTTCCCTACATTCTTTGAAAATTGTGTTGTGTTCTCTAAAAAGTGGGCTGTAAAGTAAAAATCGCAAGTGAAACTTTCTTTTGAAAGAGTGGTCATCTGGGATGAAAAGATTGGTTCTAGTATTACACTGATAAAATGAGCATGCTTAGACCCCTTCACTTTATATTATCGCTTTTTCTACCTGGAAAAACAACTCTTTTGCAGAAGATACACTCCTCCTCATGCAAAGGCAAGACCTTTGAAAAATCAGAGTTCTTGCATACCTGTACTTTGCAGATAGCTCATCTTCTAAACTCTAGCTGAAACTCCATTAAATTTTTATGCTGGCATAAAATAGTTGATGTAAATGTCAGTGGCAAATTGCTGCAAGGTAACAAGTCAGCATAGACATTGGCTGTTTTGTGTTGAGTTGCATGACTTGGTAGGCAACAGCAAATGCATACACTGACTTTTTAGTTTGCAGTAGTAAATGTCGTCAGTGACATTTTACATTGATAAAGTTACATTGGCATGTAGACTTTAGCCAGTACAGTATAGCCATTTTAGCAACCCATGTTTAAAAGACTCATCATTTGGAGATGCTGTTGATATAGAAACCCATTCTCAGACAGGTTTCCAAACCACCCATAGCTTTATCAATAACTAGTAGAAGTATCTAACTTCTTTATAGTATCTAACTCCACCACTTTGGAGTTCTTTCTATCTGACCCAGTTGGCATCCCCTCCTTCCACCCACTGGCTGTTCCTGCTCAATTTTTTTTTCTTGTCTTCAAATTGCTATCTGGAGTTTCAGCTGGTTTGTCATTTACTTCTCTTGCAGTTTACTGCTCTGTGTTCTCAGTTGTTCCTTGCCCAAATGTTTGTTTTTAGTTGCATTTTGACAAGGTGGCCTCTTACTGAATGCCTTTCCAGGTATTAAAAAAAACAACAGCTGTATGGTAGTTGGGGATGTCTGTCACCTTGTGACTGAAGATTTTTCTGCAGGCTTCAGAGATACAAGAACCCTAAACTTGTTCTGTGACAATTCTATTTGTTTGTTGTACCCTCAGACATACACAGGTTGCACAACTTGGAACAGCCAGAAAATTACAAAAGCTGTCCAGTTTCCTTTATACAGCATATCTTGCAAAAGGATTCTGGTGAACATATTTTTAAAATCAGCATTAAATGAATGCTCTTCTGTATACCTTCTATATTTTGGGTGTCTTTTCATGGGCTTGGAGCTACGGTTGAAAGGGATTCACCCTAGAGAGCTATTAATTTTTTTAATTTAAAAATTAATATTTAACATTTATACAACTGTTATAAAAAAATTCTCAGGTCTAGATTTGTTTTGTATGATGTTGCTGTGTCTTCATTTATCAAAGAATGGGAAAAAATCCCTTTTCTTTGTACCAAACTTAGATGTGTCAAAAAAAAAGAAAAAGAATCTGGGGATATAATTGTGATAACTCCAAGAAAATGCAGTTCTTGGAGTTACTAAATCTGCAAACACATAATGCAAGGTGCTGTTCTAGGGAATGCAGTACTTTGGGTACATCTGTCTGACAAACATTCTGACTTTATGCTATATGTCAGAGGTTCTCAACCTTTTCAAGTCGGGGGCCAGGTCACTCCCTCAGACGGCTGCTGTAAATGAGTCCACAGCTGTCGTAAATGCATTTACGACAGATGTAAATGAGTGTGGCCAATTTCGGCGCCAAGGATGGGGGCTGGATTATTTGGTGCTGTGGGCCAGATCTAGCCCACGGGCTGTAGGTTGAGGACCCCTGCTGTAGGTTATTCCAAGTGAAATAGTTTTGAAATGCTGCTTTAAAATATGTTGCAGAATTGCTATGCTGAGAGCACTCTACTCATTTGAGATCATTCTCAGCTTTCTGTCATCCCTTTGTGGCCTTAGATATGTCACTGTAACAATGTGAATATTTGTTTTCTCTTTGGGAATATATTTGCCTTTTTGCATAATCATGATTATAAATGTGTCAATTCCATTAATGTTCTGTCTGCCTTTAAAAAAAAACTAGTCACGGTTTGTTAGGTCACTTTGAAACAAACTGTACAAAAATGCTAAATGTGAGTGTGAAGGAGAATTTATTACTATATTTAATAAAGATGGTGCCCCGGAAATATGGTTTCCCTTGCAAAAATACCATTAAAAGGTTTCTGTCTTGCTTTATAATTATCTGAAGGTCATTCAATACATTGTTGCTGCCAATTTATTGAGTAAACAACTCGTATATTAGTGCTGCACAAGAGTGCAGCAATCATCTTGTGCTGGCAAAATACATCAAAATTATATAAGGCAGTTCTAAAAATGAGGGAAACTGGAACAAAAAAAGTGTATATTTTAAAGTGGGATTCAAGATAGCATCAAATTTTTACAGCTGTAGTAAATAGCCTTTTCTTGCTCCTTGTCAAATTTGGGGATGTATGGGTAAAGGGATTTCCAGTTATGAGGATTTTTAAAAAAAGTTTTTTTAATAAGAAAAAAATACTTTTAAAAAATCTGCTCAGATTGGGAAAATATCCCAGATAGGCAGGATATAAATGGAATAAATAATAATTAATAAAACTGTTTTATCCCCTCACATAAACAATAGGTGATCCTAAATGTCCTTAGTTTTAAAATAGGTCATATACATTGAAAAGACCAATCTTGTTTATCTTGAAAAAGAATTATTGGTCCTCCAGGTATTTTAATTTGGAAACAATCTAGGCTTCAATAAATATTCCCTTATGATTTCTGAGACTTGGTTCCTGACACAAGTTTTCAAAGGGGAAATCAGCCCCAGGTGTGAGATAATTGGAACATTCCGGTCAGGACCCAATTAGCTGACTCTTGTGAGTCTTTTTTAACCCCTCCCTGGCCAAATGGGGATTTGTGCTTGAGAAGGACAATTGTATTCACCTGCTGCAAAGTTACCTTCAGGAGTTTGGGTTTCCCCAATTCAGTTCTGATTAACTGACACAAAGAGAGAGGGAAAGCTTTGTTTGCAGCATGTTAATGTAGCTCTCTTTTAGCCCAGTGCAGTTTCAGAAGACCTTAATAAGCTGTAAACAAGAACAGATTGCTATTTTTGTCCTGTTTTGTTTTCTTGTTCTCATCCTTTTCTTTTAATGCAGGGGTTTCCAACCCCTTTGGGTTGCATGCCGGTCACTTTCAGCAGGCCGGTCATGTGGTTTCTCCCACCTGGAAGCAGAAGTAAAATGTGCATGTGCTAAATGTACCCGTGGCTGTCACAAACATGTTTATATCAGCCGCAGGTCATTTACAGTAGCGTTTTGCGCATGTGCACATTTTACTTCCACTTCCGGGAGTGGTGAGGGTGGCATGGGCCAGATCAGGCCCATGGGCTATAGATCTTCTCCCAGCTGGCTCACTTTTCCTGATTAGATCCAGAGCTGGTGTTCTGCTCTGGTAATATTTACAAAGATCCCTGTCAACATACCTTTCTTTAAACCAATGAGAACTGGACTGTTTTAAAAAACAAGTAGATGCCCCAGCAGTGGAGAAGAAGGCTACACATTTGAGGATGGAGGCAAACTCCAGGTTGATTCACGTGTCCCTTTGTGCCATGAGGTCAATGGGAAAAATGTGAATCAGCCTGTCCTATACATAGCTTTTTTTTGCCAATTTTGTTGCACTCAAAGTCTCAGTGTTAGAGAAGATGCAAACAATTATCAACTAGTAGAGGAAAAAGGCTAGGGGAGGAACACGTGAAGACGTCTGATTCTGGAAACTCAACATGGTTGAGTCTGGTTAGACCTTGGATGGGACATCAAAGAATCCCAAGTGCTCTACTGAGAGGGGCCATAATTCAAGAGTAAAGGTCCAAGTTCAGTTTTCAACATCTACACATTGGAATTGGGGTGGGGAATCCTACTAGAAACCCTGGAGGCCCAGATAATAATTTTGTATCAGAAATTATTCTGGGTTGAAAGATTTTTTGTGGAAGAAACTCCACTCAGGGAACCTACAAATGAGGCTCTTTTCATATTCCCAAGAGCCAGGACAGAGATAGGTACTCAAACTGTCATGCAGTACCCGGGTCTCAAACTGCTGACTTGCCAGCCTTCCAGCTAACAAGGCAAGTTTCTTAACCAATGAGCCACCGCAGCTCCAGATGATGAGAAATGATGGAAGCTGAAATCCAGTGGCAGCTTGGGGGACTACGACAAGTGATCAAGCTCTGAATGAGCATCTGTAGAAGGAATCTGGGTGTATATTACAACTCCATGAGGGAGGGGGGAAAAGTGCTGAATACAGCACAGGGTATAGAACGGGTGCCCAAACTTTTTGGGCTGTGGGCCAATCGTGGTTCAGGAAGCCGGTCACTAAGGCCTGGGGCCCGGGTGCGGCCACCAGCACCAATTCATCCGGCCCATGAAGCCCTCGTTGCTCCTGGAAGCGGAAGTAAAATGCGCCCGTACGGGCGCATTTTACTTCCACTTCCAAGAGTGACGAGGGCTTCACGGGCCAGATGAATTGGTGTCAGGGGCCGCACCCGGCTCCCAGGCCTTAGTTTGGACACCACTGGTATAGAAAGTCAACTAGCAAATCTGTGGTGTATTTGAAATACAAATTTCCAAAACTTATGGGTGCAAAATAAATTTGAAAGTGCAAAGAAAAATTGTATTTCAAAGTCATTCCCTAATACTCATAAACTACATGAAGAAAAGCATTCAAACCAATCCTCTCAATGTCTACCTATTCAGATGAATTATGAGCATAATCATAAGTGTGGCGGGGAAAACTAGAAATACACAGCAGATAGCTTGTATACATCTGACTCACTCCTTATGCTATGAATTTATATTTATGGCCAATTAGCTGTACAGTATTACATTCTGTGCTGAAAAGGGCTATCATCTCCAGGTATACAATAATTTCCAATGTTCCACAGTGAGGTCCAAGGAGCTATCTCACACTAAATGAACAATCCTATATTTCTTTTGTTCATTTTAATTGCAGTTGGGTATCATTTGCCTACATGTTGCCATTATTTACCTACTCATTTGGCACCCCTCACCTTGCTTGCCATCTGGTTCTAGCCTTGTCCACGTGTCACAATAAAGACACTTGTGGGACATCTTAATGAGTTCTTGATGGATCGGTGAATGGTGGTGTGCCACGGCCTGGCCTTGTAGTGGCGGTCGGCAGTGGTGACAAGCAGCGACGAGCGGTGCAGGGCCAGCCACGTGGCGCGTAGGTGCAGGGCAGCGGAGCGTCATGGCGGTGCGGTGTGTGGCGACTTGAGTGAGGGCCGCCGCTGCCACTGCAGCCAGCCGCTATGCCCTTCACTGCAGCACAAAATGGCTGCTGGTGAGTGCGCATGCATCAAAATACCAGTTGACACATGCGTGCTGAATACTGGAGGCGCTCATGTGTCAATTGGTATTTTGATGCATGCACACTTACTAGCAGCCACTTTGGGCTGCAGTGAAGGGCGGCCGGAGAGGCAACCAAACCGGTCGCCTCAAAAAAAAAAAAAAAAAGTAACCACCCCGGATGGTCTCCTGGGAGGGTTACTACCCCCCTGGGAGACTAGCCGGGATTGTTACTACCAGTACTACCGAACCGGCCCATGCCCACCACTGGATGCAACATAACTGATCCCAAAGGAACTGTGGTGACTTAGTGGTTAAGATGCTGAACTTGATGACTGGAAGGTCGGCAGGTCAGCAGTTCGAGACCTGCCTGAGAGCTGCACAAGAGAGTGAGCTCAGGTCTCTTTCCCAGCTCCTGCTAACCTAGCAGTCCAAAGCAAGGAATTGCAAGTAGATAAATAGGTATCACTTTGGTAGGAAAGGTAACAGCATTCTGTGTATTCTGTTGTCTGGTTATGCCTGCCACATGTCCACAGAAATGTGTGGTTACACAGACAGCACTGGTTACACAGACAGCACTGGGACCTTTATTTTCATCTGTTAGTTCTTTGGCTGCAAACAGAGATGAGCACCAAGCTCTAAAGTCAGATATGACTGGCTTTCCAGCAAGTGCAACCTTTACATTTATCTAAGTGATACCAGGATACCCAGTGCAGTATAATGGATAGAGCAATAGAATAGGACTCGGGAGACTTGAGTTTGATTTCACCCCACTCTGCCTTGGAAGCTTACTGGGACAGGAAACTACTTTTTAAATACCTGAGTGGCTCAGTGGTTAAGAAGCTTGCATTGTTAGCTGGAAAGCTAACAAGTCGGCAATACTCTATGACGGATTGAATGCCCATCTCTGTCCCAGTTCTTGGGGACATGAAAAGAGCCTCATTTGGGCGTTCCCTGAACGGAGTTTTCCCCACAAAAATCCTTTCAACCCAGAACAATTTCCTGACACGAAATTATTATTACCTTGAAAATCCTATTATTAGGTCCAATATAAATCAGCTCTGACTTGATGGCACAGAAGAACAAAACTGATGCCTAGAAGAAGACCTGCTGGTCAAGGACGTCGCTCACAACTGCTCAACCAATCCAAAAGAAACAACCTCTGTAAATCCTGCTAGATCCATCTATAACACTCAAACAAAAAATGTAGTCCCTCAGCCTTACAAGTATTTCCTGCTATTGATTTTATTTTGCTTTTTCATTGTTCCTACAACGTCCTAGCTCACAGTATGCTTTCCACATGAACGCCTTCCTTGAGACTGCAAGCCATCATTGTCACCAGCTTCGTGTCCCCGAAAGTATAGTACCTGGTTTGTAAAACCTGTCACCTGAGACTCTAGTCATCAAATGATGAAGCACACCGCTTGGGCTTGCTGTTTGCTTTTTTGGCATTTCAGGCTAACTTAGCTAGGCATCTCCTTCAGGCCATTGAGCTTCATCTTAGGATATTTGCCAGGCTGTTCATTTAGGAATACTGAAATAGAAACAGGCCTTCTCCCTACCCTCACCCCAGGAAAAGCAGTCCTAGAGGCTGATGAATTTGCAATACTCCTAATAATGAGTGTTGGTAAAGTTTACGATCATATTATAAGGCAGCAGTAACAGCCTCATGAAAATAGCAAGTGTGTCATTTGTTTTTGCTGTTTTTACTAAGTAAAAAGCTGGACAGACCACTATCTAGATCAGGATCCTGGTATTACTCTAGCCCAGCACCCTTCTGGTTGATGTTCTCCATGTGGATTAAATCCCACTTGAATCAATCTTGATGGAGGGTAGCAGCTTCATTAATACTGTACTGGCCTGGGCTGATGAGGACTTTTCCTGCCAAAAAGCCTCAGGACCGAAAAGTGACTCTTGGAACTGGATCAGTGGTATGGGGTGGGGTGGGGGTGTCATCCTGCAATGCAGAAGGCAGATGAAAGGCCACTGCATTGTATTCCCAGGACAATCTTCATGGCTGATCACTATGAGGATCACCAATACTCAGATTCAGATACAGCAGCAGCAGTAGAAGCATCCTTCTGCCTTGTTAGCTAGTTGTATTGAAAGAGAACTGACAGTTCACACCAATAGGAGCTTTCCTTCCAATGCAAATACCAAGTAGAAAATTCAATTAATGTACTTGATATGCTTGGAATGTCATATTAAAACAAATTGAAATTATTTTATTTCCTGGAAAATTATTTTCATTCAAATGCATGTAGACAGAGTGACTCAACAGCACACCTTGAATTTATATTTTAAGAATATTACATGCATTCACTGAATAATATTGGAGACATAACCTGTTCACATCAATGTACTGTATAGTCTCCTAGTTCCAGACATCTAAGAACAGTGAATCAGAACTTTAGACTTTATGCTTAAGCATTGCTATATTCATTCCATTTTTTCTTACGTTGGGCTCATTAACCAGGTTACTGGCTGTTTGTTGTATAGTACTTATTGCTTTTTCTGCCCAACAGGGCTCTCAAACTGTATATACATTTTATAACTGTATATAAACTTTATATACAGTACTATAAAACAGAATAATGCATTATTCAAAAAGAGATTTGATTTTTTTTTAAAAGTCAGTAGTCTGTAAGAGCAATGTAAAAAGCATTCCAAAAACCACTTTTTAAAAACCAAACATTATATTAAACAATGCAGCCTTTAAACAGTGATGCTCCCTCAACACCTGGTGGGGTAAAAGAGGGAGCAAAGAAGAACAAAGATGCATTTCTGTAGGAAGAAAATTTGCATAGAAAAGAATACTATTTTACATCCCACAAGCTCAGTTAACTTGAGCTTTTTCAGCTGGAATGGTCTTTATGTGTTCTAAAGTTTTATGTTTCATTCTGATTTCTTAGGTTCCTCGAGCAGAGTGTGATGCTTCTGCTCTAAATGTTTTCTCCTGCTAGCAAGGTGCTGAGGTTTCCATGCAGACCCTCATGTAAGGTAAAGGTCGCCTTTGCTCGGAAGCCAGTCAAATCCAACTCTAGGGTAAAATGCTCATCTCTGTTTACAGCCAAAGAGCCAGTCCTGTCTGCCTCTGCAGCCATTTCTGTGGACATGTGGCAGGCATGACTAGTGCACGGAACACTGTTTACCTTCCCACCGATGTGGTACCTATTTATTTACTTGCAGTTTCTTGCTTTTAAACTGCTAGGTTGGCAGAAGCTGGGACAGAGACAGAAGCTCACTCCATCATGCAGAACTTGGGTCTCAAACTGCCAAACTTCCAGTCATCAAGTTGAGTGTCGTGCACACTAGACAGATGCTAAATCTGCCCAGTCTGATTTGTCTCCAAATATTGGTTGTATTAATCAGGACTGACCTGCCCCCAAGCTGACTTGGAGGTAGTCTGAGAGCCAATGTTCTCTTGAGCTTCTATAGATCTTTGTATATGTATTGCTGTATGTCTCCTGATCAGAGGGGAACAAAGCTGAAAATGTAGAGAATATGTTCTTAAGACCTTTATGTGCACAATGCTGTATCATGTGCTTTGGGAATGTGGTGCACCTTCAGCTTGTAGATAAACCTCCTTCCTTCCAACCCCTTAGCCCAGGATCCATACTCAGAGGAAATATGCATCAGGTCCATGGATGATGTTCTCTTAAGTGTGTCTGGTCAATGGCCTGCCTAACTCAAACATACCTATTCACTGCGTAGCCAAAATCAGAGTGTTTCATGCTTAGCAACCACTCATTCTGGAACATAAACAGGTACTCACAGACCAATAAAACCCTATGGTGCTGCAAATAAAGGTTGGTAGCAGCATCTATTAGAAGTATGAGAAATCAGGAAACAACATGGAGATACTGTATTCCTTAGCACTATTTAATTAAGTCCTAAGTTTAATGAAGACTCAATGTAACTATCTAAAAAATGCAAAAATATTTTTGACTATGGCTAGCTAAATAAACAATATACCACTGTTTCCGTGACAGTTTGCGAAATGGCTGCTTGGTCAAGTAGAAGTGAATTCGTGGCACTCTTCGTCTTCAATCAGAGAAATAGCCTTTTCTTCATTATAATGCAATATACATATAATTGTTGGAAATTCAGTTGTTCCTCCTTGCAAAGCAAGAAAGCTGTCATGGTGTCACTCTTTGCTCTCTCAATTATTTGATTATGCAATCCTCTTAAAAAAAAACAACCTTTGGTCAAAATGGCATTGAATGTTCTTATACCTGGAGCCCTGGCCTTTAAAGATGGTGACACTTCCTTTAAAGATCCTGGAGAAAAGAATTTGGAAGTCACACTTGAAAAGGTGCATAAGTCTTCAGTCCCATCTATGGGGGCTGCTGCCTCTAGCTTTCTGTTTCCTACAGTATCTTCCTTGTGGGTGCATGACAGCAAAGATCTGAACCATAATATTCTTTTAGAGGGTTGGTTAGACTTATACAGCCATCTAATATGTGGCTAATGCCCTCTTCAGCTGAAGCAATTGTCACTACTGCGGTACATCACTCTTTATGGGAGCATTGGTGACAAATGCCCATTTCAGCAGTAACTTGGCAACAGCACCTTTTAGGAAGTCAGTGAGATGCATTTCTGAGTTATCTGCATTACCTGTTAGAGCTAGAGTTCTCAACCTTTTAAAGCTGGGGACCGGGTCATGCTCTCTCAGAGAGCTTTGGGGACTGGATGCCATTTTGCCCTTCCTCCACCACATGGCACTTCCTGGTGGGGTGGAAGCGGTGGGCCTCCCACATGAAATGGTGCTGTGAGCCACATCTGGCCCATGGGCCACAGATAGACAATCCTTGTGTTAGAGGATATCTTTGTACCTTCAGTGAAGATTGTATTACTTAACATTTGGAACAATCTCATTCCAGTTTTTTCACCCACTATTTAGTTGTTGTTGTTGTTGTTCAATCGCACAGTCAATTCTGACCCTTTGAGACCCCACTATTTAGGGACGTAGCTAAATAGGCTTAGGTACATCCCAGTGTAAGTGACTTCCTTCTCTGTACCCCTGTACAGTATCTGCATACCTGGATACCGTCCAGTTCTTCATCCAGGGTTCTGTTCCAGCAAGATGGAGCACCAGAAGCTCCTTCTCCTGACCTATTCAGGGAAGGTGCCAAGCAGCAATCTATGCCCCCATAACTGTGACTGTCTTTCCATCCCTGCAATTTTATATTTATTGATTGTTTGTATTTTCATCCCACAAGTGCCCTGCAAGTATGGGCAAATGTCAGAGTTTCGTCCAAGGGGACAATTTTTGATGCTGCAATCTTTCTTTATATTTTACCTTTCTTGTGTTATGAGTTCCGTTGCTTGAGTATAAGAGATATGGAAAGGAGGAAGCTGTGGGGATCCTACAATATCATTTTGCTGTGGATTACATAACTCCTATGACCTCTGGACAGTGATGGACACAATCTACAGCAGGAGTGCCCAAACTTTTCGGGCCATGGGCAGTCACGTGGTTGAGCAGGGCCGGTCATGTGGTTTCTCCCACCAGAAGGAGAAGTAAAATGTGCCCACGCATGCACAAACTGCTGCCATAAATGCACCCATGGCTGTCATAAATGCTTATGACAGGTGCAGGTGCATTTATGACAGCATTTTGCGTGTGTGGGGGCACATTTTACTTCCACTTCCAGGAGCAGTGAGGGCAGTGCAGGCCAGATTATTAGGCACCATGGGCTGGATCTGGCCCACAGGCCATAGCTTGGGCACCCCTGATCTACAATACAGTATCTGGATTTCTCCTTTATTTCCTCTTAGTGAATTTCCAAAGTTCCATTTTCCTATCACTGTTTCTTTTTCAAAACTTTCTTTCACTTGTGAAATGGACAACCTATGCTTGTTTGAAGGCTTCAGGAAAAACATGCAGTACCTGCTTATTTACAGACCTTCTAATGGAATTGGTGTGAACCCAGCAATGTTCCAGTTACGTTACTTGGCAAGTTTGGCAGGAAATTGAAGAAGCCAATAGTGAGTGGATTGGAGATATTTCAGAGAGGGTCATGTTGTTCTGTAGAGTGATGGAATTGCTGTTTGGAAAGCTCTGTTCTTGAGTCTGTCGATAGATGATGATGCTTTTCTGCGCACTCCTAGAACAGCAAGAAAGCATGAAAGCAAAAGTAGGACCAGCAAGAGACCCTCCGTGAAAAGAAGAGTTTTTGATGTTGGCAAAGCAATTTGATGAAAGCTCAGCAGATAACATTGGGGATCAAGGTCCTCTATTTTAGAGTTAAAGATGTCACTGAGATAGCAAGATGATACAGAAGGTGGGAGTGGGGTGAGAAAGCACAGCATGGACTATTCCTTGGTTAATGGGTTGCTGTAGGACACTCTAGAGAATTGATTCCCACACTTTTGGGAGTTGGATGGCAATACAAATTAGAAAATAATAATAAAATATTCAAGTCACTGGAGAAAAAGCTGATTGAATCCATACTGATGCCCCAAGACCGAGTAGCATTATCACGAACTTGACTCTTTCTGGGGCTCGAGAGGCTGGGTATGAGCATCTTGGCTGCTAGATGCAGCAGTCTTGCCCCAAATAGACCCGGTGCGTAATCTGGGGGTCCTCTTGGACTCACAACTACTGCTCAAAAAGCAGGTGGCAGTCGTGGCCAGGAGAGCTTTTGCACAACTTCATGTCATATGCCAATTACGTCCGCTCCTAAACTGTGACTCCTTGCTCATGATCACACACGCTTTGGTCACCTCCAGACTTGATTATTGTAATGCGCTCTACATGGGGCTGCCCTTGGTGACCATTCAGAGGCTGCAACTGGTACAGAATATGGCTGCTCTGGTTGTGATGGGGTGCAGGTGTTATGCTCGTGCCTCACCATTGCTCAGGGAGCTGCACTGGTTGCCAGTATGCCTCCAGGTGCAATTCAAGGTGCTGGTTATTACCTTTAAAGCCCTATATGGTACTGAGCCAGGATACCTAAGAGACCGCATCACCCTAAGAACATCTGACCGTCCCACCAGAGTGGACCAGAGAGGCTCTCTGGTTGTACCATCAGCTAGATAGGCACACGTCTCTAGCACTAGGAGAGCCTTCTCTGTGTCCGCCCCGGCCCTATGGAACCTCCTGCCAATTGAGCTACGTCTCCAGTCGGAGTTACTGCCCTTTAGGAAGGGGGTTAAGACCTGGCTGGCGGGACAGGTATGGGGTTTGGGTCAGACAGTAACGTCAGCCTGTTGGCTCATCTGACCCCTCCCTCTCTCAAAATATGAATTTTTATTTATTTTATCTTTGCTTAGTTTTTAATATTTTAATATTAATTTTAAATTGGATTTTATATTGTGTTTTATGTCTTTTTAAACCTTTGTTTGCCACCCTGGGTCTCTTTGAGGAGGGAGGCATATAAGTAATAATAATAAATAAATAAATAATAGAAATTCCTTTACTGTACTTCTGGAAACTCCCTCCATCCTTAATGTCACCTCTCCTTCTTGAACCCCAGGTCTGCCATGCTTTCTCCTGATAGACACAGGGAGTCTGCAGTTATTTAGTTTGGTAGCACGTAAGGAAGAGAGCAAATAGTGCCTGGATATGCCTGTTAAATAGACTTCAACACAGTCAATTAGTAAAACTCACAAAGAGCTTTATTTTTCCAATAAGCATTTTCAGAGAAGCAAAGCATAATAGCATACCTTAGAATAGATAAGAGTCCAACAGAGTCTCAGATTTCCAAGATTAGATTGACATGGCATTCAGTCCATTTCCATCCTAGCCCCAAGGAGCTCATGCTTCCTTTCCATGTGTAAGTGTTCCCCAAAGAGTGGAGGGCATCAGCAGGTTCACACCAGTTCGCCAGAACCGGTAGCAGAAATTCTGGCTAGGCCTGCCCATCCAAGTTTTGAAATAAAGTAGTCCTAATTTGGGTGCAACGTAGGGCTTTCTCCCTGGCAAAGCCCACCATACCACGCCCACCATACCACGCCCACAGTGTGGTAGTAAAAAATTTTTGCAGCCCACCACTGGATATGAGTCCATGCCAATATGAACTGGGTAGCTCAGCATTAGAGGACCATCTTCTATCTGAAATCTTCTGGTTTATATAGACAAAATGAGTTGTCCCCCTCCAACAAGAATTCAATGATCTCACCTTGATTACATCATATGGAATTTTCCATTAAGTTCTAGAAATGTGGGTAGAAGCTTCTTGATCCGCAGGTGTTTTGAGGAATGCATGATCTCATCTGACTGACCTTCTCTATCTAATGGAATTTGAGATAAGTAAAGAAAGAATGCAATTGCTTTAGTTACTTGCTGTTTGACCTAAAATTATGGCAAGCATTAGTCAGGCATTCCATCAGTGTCTTGTTAAACCCCCTCTAGTGCAACTTTGGTCATGAACTGGGCAGTCTGTCCTTATCTATCTATCTATCTATCTATCTATCTATCTATCTATCTATCTATCTATCTATCTATCTATCTATCCTGCCCATCTGGGATATTTTTTTTCCATTCTGGGTGCCTTACAACATATTAAAAATATTTACAATAAAAATTAAACAAATTGAATAAATTATATTCTTCCATGTCTTCTACCTATGCCAGTTCTTTTTGAAAATGAGAGGTCACATTTCTCTGTATGCCTAAGGAAGGCCTGAATTTGTTGCTGTTTGGATAGCTCCATTGACTAATGAGGAAACTGTAGTGGCTTAGTGGTTAAGACACTGAATTTGATGACTTGAAGGTTGGCAGTTCAGCAGTCCAAGACCTGAGTGCTGCATGATGGGAGGACTGTCCCAGCTCCTGCCAACCTAACAGTTCAAAAGCCAAAGAATAACCCTCGACATCCTCTGAAGTCTGCTGACTCAAATCCAGGAAGAGCTTTACGGCAAGAACAAACATTCTGGAGGATACGAAAGAGCAAAACCAAATTAGAAGATGGAGTAAGGAGTCCACTGGACAAAGAATAACATTAAAGGAGGATATGGCTGAGGAACTCAATCTCCTCTATGTCACTTGGAGGGCCCTCAACAGATGGAGAGTTGGAGTCCCACCTCAATGTAAGACCAACACACTCAAGTGGCTGGAAAATAACAATACACTATGTTAATGTGGAGAGATACAGAATCCAGCTCAGTTACTGGTCTGCCAATTACTACCGGAAACATGTACCGATAAAGATTTAATTTTGGCCAACTACAAAACCAAGAAGGTGACTTCATTTTGGCAATTTAAAGTTTGGCCTGGACATGAAAGAATTAGCTGTTCTGCCAGGAGATCTCTGACATCATCAAACAATTCTGCCAGCAAAATAAAGGTTTCTGATGGCAGATGATGTTTGTCCCTATAGCCAAGGCTAGGATTAAAGAAAAGCCCTTATAAACTGCCTTTCATTGGATGTTCAAGGTGGCGTAAAAATTCCAATTCAATAAAAGCCTACATACAAACATTTTCCAAAATAGAAAGAAACCTCCCACTCAGCATAGAATAAAATATAAACTGATATCAGAAAGGTGTATTTCTTTCATTTGCACAACCACTCATAGAATCCCCCTCTCCATCTAAAAATGGCACTGTGGAGAAGATGCTACCCCCATCTTTCTATCTATGTGAATTCTGGGCATTTGTGTCCTTTACCACAGCTCTATAAGAAATGTATCAAATGCTCAGGTTCTTATTGCAGCTGCTGAATCTGGATATCGTTTTAATGATTACGTGCTTTGCTGGGAAATGTGATACCAATACCTAATTGTCAATATATATCAGTGATGGCCAACCTTGGCACTCCAGGTGTTCTTGAACTTCAGTTCCCAAAAGCCCTGATCAGTAGGTGTGTTGACTTGGGTTTCTGAAGAACACCTGGAGTGCGAAGGTTTGCCATGATGGATATAGATCCTTTCCTGAAAATCAACATTAGTTGTCAGAATCGGCATGGCAGAGAGAATCGATTGCAATCTTGTCCATTATTTCCACCCCCTACAAAACAATTTTCTCTTAGGTCACTTAAAAAAAAGATCATTTTGCTTTTTGCAGAAATCCTTTTCACCCCTTCAGGCATATCATTCTGAAACAGAAGGAAGGATTGATTAAAGCTGGTTCACAGATCTCAGTCTACTTTCTTTAAAAATGTGCTGAAATTTGGTCTGTAATAAGCTTTTAGCTTATAGCTAGGATTCCTATAATATGAAGAGACTGTAAACATGGAGACTGCCTTCCTGAGGTATATCCTGAGAGGCTCTAAGTGAACTCTCAAGATATGGCTGCCTCCAAATGGAGGAACAGACATAGGGTTGATGAATGGGGCAGGCCACCCGTTGTTTGATGTGAATTGGTCTTAACTAGGCAGTCAAGGCCCATTGGTTTTACAAAAGACTTACTCTCCTAAAAGTCAATTTTTGTAGATGATAATAAAAACATGTGCTTGTATTTTTCTACCCTGTCTGGCCAGGTTATCCTGCTATGGTAATGGAGTCAACCCTACTGCCAGCGACTCAATGTCAATTGTCAGGCAGTGGTTAACTAACCTGACAACCCTGAGGACTAACAGCCTTGGGTGACCAAGTCCTAAAGGAAGAGTGATGGTCCCCAAGTGGTTTTAATCCTACTTGAATCCATTTTGATGGAGGGCAGCAACTTCATCAACACTGGCTTGGAGCCAATGAGGACTTGGTGTGCCAAAAGGGCTCAGGACCAGATAATAACTTGTGGAACTGGATCAGTGGTACGGGTGTCACACTGCAATGCAGAAGGCAAATGGAAGACCACTGCATTACAGTATATTGATCCCAGGACAATCTTCATGGATGATAGACATGAAGATAGCCAATATTGGGAATTGGATAAAGCACTTTAAAAAAGAAGTATTTTTCTAATGCCCTTGGGTGCACAACTATGGGACTGCCTTGATGAGATGACACTGGCCAGTCTTCTACAGTTTTCTATTACCAAAGGTAAGTAAATCTAAACTTTGAAATTCCTTTCTTCATCACCTCAAAACCTGCATACCTCCCAATTAGGCCAGGGCATGATCTCAGTTGCTCTCATGTAAAGTGTAACTTATTTGTTAAAATTGTCTTACTATCACTTCTCTTCTTCCCCTTCACTCTGTGGTTTTTGAAAAAAAATGGCATTATCCATTCAGCCAGAAGGAAGAAGCAGAAGCCAGGGGAAAGAATAGAATTAAGCAGTGGCCAGAATCCTATTGAGGTTTTACTCCTGAGTAAGCAGTTTGAGACCCAAGGTGAGCTCCCATCTCTGTCCCAGCTCATGCCAACCTAGCATTTTGAAAGCAAGAGATTACAAGTAGATAAATAGGTACCACTTCGGTGGGAAGGTAAACAGTGTTCTGTACTCTCTGTTGTCTAGTCATGCCTGCCACATGGCCACACAGTGGTGTGCTGGCCCACAGAGATACATGGATTCATCCCAGCGTGCCCCAGAAACTGGTGCCTCCCAGAGGCAGACAGAGGTAATGTGAATGCATGGGATTTCTCCTCCCCAACCCCCCCCCATAGGTGCCCCCATCACTTCCTGTCCAGTGCCCTCCTAATGTGTCCAGCACACCCCTGTGGCCACGGAAACATCATGCTCTTTGGCTGTAAATGGAAATGAGCGCCAAACTCTAGAGTTGCGTATGACTGGCTTTCAGGCAAGGGAGATGCAAGTGACATTTCATAAGGCATGGTGGCAAACTATAACTAACCATTGAGTTATAGATCCAGACACATGAATGCACTGTGCTATGCAGCTACAAAATGCTACCATGACTTGTGTGATTTTCTTTATTGTGGAGTAAAATCCCAATAGGATCTTGGCCAGTATCTACAAAAGATGAAGCCATGCATTCTACATGTTTCTAGGGAAACTTTTCTAGTGAGGAAATTAATGTGCTTTCACTCCTGAATCGAAACTGGCAAATGTTATTCATGACTGCAATAAGAAGATGGGCAGGGGAGCCCAGAGAAAACCAAACACAGAAGAAACAAGTTTGATACGCATAATGCATATTGCGAGTTGCAGACGCAACCTGTCAGCACTCAAAAGGAGCAGCTGTGCAGACAGAACTTAGAGGCTCAGGTGTCACATAGATTAGAAGTTATTGGTGTCAAAGTCACACCAGAAACAACATGATAGCAAAGATACTGTCAGAATCCCCTTGCCTTGCTAAAGCAAACTACTGTACATTTTGTTTGCAAGAGGAGATGTGTGATAGGGGAAGGGGAGAATGCACAAATGAAAGATGTGTTTAGAAAACTGAATGACACTAAGCATGAACAGACCTGATCATGTGGTGGCAGTTTGCCAAGGTGTTCCCCAGTATCTCTCCACGGCGGCAGACACCACAAGCTGCGCATCACACAATAAAAGTGTGTGCAGGGCTCCATCAATGTGCTTATCAGTACCAATAAGTCCTGAAATGCAAGAGCCCCTTCCCCTGTTTTGATAAGGGGTGGCTTATCAACTCTCACCAACCACAGGGAGGAAACAAAGATCTCCACTTCATGTATGGATGGGGAGGTTCCTGAAAAGATGAAGGGGAGATTGGGGGATTGCTTTAAACAAGGTAATCCACCTCTTGCTCCCTATTGATAGTTCTTCTTTAGAAGGGGGCTTGTTTAATGAATAGGGGAGATACCAATGAATGGCCCTCGGAAGACTAAGGGGAGGGTGGGAGGGTTTGTGTATTCATTAGAAAATATCAGGGTTTTGCAACTGGACTTCTTTGGTGAACAAAAAGGAAGAAGAAACTATAGTGAAGTCTGTCTTGGACTCAGAACCAGTGCCAGATCTGTAATAAAATAATGAAAACAGTAAAATCAATAGGACAGAGCCTTGGTAAGATTAAGTCTGAAAATTAAACACAAAATTAAACGTAGGAAGAACTCATGGAATTGACAAGAATCAAGATTATTTCATGAATGTATGATGCAGACATGTTTCGCAGTGGGACCACTTCTGTATCAAGCAAGTATTATTTATTCTACTTAGCAGCACCTCCTGCAGATCTTAGTAGGTAAATAAATAAATTGCATGTCAGAAATTACTCGTAGTATGTTCTGTGTTCTGGTACCTGCGATTTCCTCCTTCCATGGCTACTGCCCATGGGGATTTCTGCAGCATGACATGGTTCATGCTCTCTTTCAGCTATGGGGCTTCTCCAGAGAGCAGAAGGAACAGTCCTGGGCAGCAATGGCTTTGGAAAAATGTAAAAAATAAATAAATAACCCCACAGCTTTTTTCACAAAAGGAGGAAGAAGTGGAAACTGCAACAAAATGTGATCATCATCCCAGCAGGGAGGTTCCCGTTTAGGGTTCTAGGCAACCATTCCTCTCTGGCCAGGTTATCCTGCTATGGTAATAGTAGAGCCTACTGCAGGTTTAACTCACCTGCCAACCCTGAGGACAAATGGCCTTGGCGAAGTCCACAGGGAAGGGTGATGGTCCCCAAGTGAATGAAATCCCACTTGAATCCCTCTTGGTGGAGGGCAGCAGCTTCATCAATACTGGCCTGGGCTTGAGAAGGATTTTGTGTGCCAGAAGGGCTCAGGACCAGAAAGTGACTCGCGGAAATGGATCAGTGGTACGGGGGTCATGCTGTGATGCAGAAGGTGAAAGGAAGGCCACTGCATTATATTCTCAAGACAGTCTTTATGGCTGATCACCACGATGAAAGCTAATATTTGGATTTGGATACAGCCAGTGGTGGGATGTCAAAATTTGTACTACCCCACTGTGGCGGAGCGAACGTCATGACGTCATGATGTCATGGGCGGGGCCAAAGAATTTTTTTTAAAAAATAAATAAAATAATAAAATAAAATAAAAATAAGCACACACACACGCCTCAATACACCCACCCACAACGCCGCAAATAAAATAAATAAAAAAATAAAAATTGCATTAAAATACACCCAAACACCCACCCCAAACATAAATCAACCCACCCACCTGAAACACAAACACAAACCCATCACTTACCTGTTAGTATAAGGGCCTGGGCAGCACCATGTTGCAAGATGGATATGGTCATCGTACCGGTTCTCTAGGATAATATGCCTTAATGTAAATGTAAAACAGCTGTACTGTACCTCCTTAAGGGCTCTCCAATTGGAACAGCAATTGGAACAGCACAGGTGTAGCTTATTGATGAGATAACTCCAAGACTTTGCTTAAAAGCCCCAAGCCAGGCCGTTAGGCCTGCCGGCCGCCAGGCCTTTTTAGGAACTGTGGTAGTACGTCAATATAGGTAAAGGTATTAAATACACATTAAAATACACACAGACACACCACATCCAAAGGTGAGTCACTTACCCTGGGGACCAGGCTATAGGGAGCTTCAGGCTAGCAGCTTCTCTTCCTCCTCCCCGCTTGGGAGGACAGCAAGGAGGCTGTACATATGCACCAAGCACTGTAGGCGTGCATGCACACCAAGTGCTTGGCGCGCATGCGCAGTGGGGTAACCAGTATAAAGATAAGCCCCGAAGGTGGTTCCCCCCAAAAGCTGCTACCGATTCTCCGGGACACTAGGAAAAGTTACTACCAGTTCTGGTGAACTGGTGCCCACCTGTTGCATTCCATCACTGGATACAGCACTTGAAGAAGAAGATTCCCCTCCAGCAAAAACATTGATTTTTGGTTTGTCTTTTCCAGCAACATGTGGTGGCTACTCAGCATGCTTGGCCTTTATAGGGTTCCGCCCACTTTCCTTGGTGTTTGTGTCTGTCCCTTTTAGTACTTTAAGGAATAAAAAAATAAAAGAAATGACACTTTAGCTTCTTTTGCATCTCTGTCTCTCTCTTTTCAGGTTCTGGACAAACTCCCTGCAGGACCATGGGACACCTATGACAACTTCCTAGAACATTAATGGCACCTGCAGAATGGAGGCGTTTATAGTTCTAGGGGAAATGTTGCATAGAGATGACACTCTTTTGCTCTCACTAGGAATGGCACCTGGTCCCTATGTGTATTAAACTGGAAGTGGGTTTTGTAGAGTCTTCCCCACCCCACCCTGGTCTCAGTTATCTCTTCTTCTTCTTCCATGTCTAGGCCAGATGTAAAACTGCAAAAAATGAAGACACCTTTTGGTGAGTTCATTCTGCAGTTCCTTTTGCCCAGCCCAATGTGAGAAAGATTAGCCGGCAAAACAAGGTTACCATTACCAGCGTACGCCTGGTTGTGGTTAAAAATACCACAATCTTCGAGGAGGCTCTTTCTGTGTACCTCTCCCTTGTAACTAATCATGTGCCTGGGGCTGTGGTGGCTTAGTGGTTAAGATGCTTAGCTTGACAATTGGAAGGTCAGTAGTTTATGACCCGAGTGCTGTGCAACAAAGTGAGTGCTTGTTTTCTGTCCCAGCTCTTGCCAACCTAGCAGTTTGAAATCAAGATATTGCAAGTAGATAGAGACGTACCACTTTGGCAGGAGAGGTAACAGCATTCCGTGTGATCCAGCATCTAGTCAGGGCTGCCACATGACCATGGAGACAGCTGCAGATGCAGAAAGTGCTGGCTCTTTGGCTGCAAATGGAGATGATCACCACACCTTAGAGTTGGACACAGCTGGGAGACCTTTGCCTTGAATCTCGTGCCTAATTGTTGGAAAGACTAATATTTGGGAGGGTGTTTCCTTTACTTACCCCAGTTTCAGGAAGACTTGGTTGGCCAAGAATATAATAGCCTTGGAAGAGAGTGAAGTGTGAAGGAACCAAGCAGTAGAAAGACAGAGTGTTAAACATGTCAACAAGGTTACTTTGTCATCTGTAACCAGCCTACACCAGGGATCCCCAAACTATGGCCTGTGGGCTGGATGCAGTCCCCGACACCAATTCATCCAGCCCACACTGCCTTCATCGCTCTGGGAAGCGGAAGTAAAAGGTGCTCATGGGTTATGGAACCACTATAAGAAACAAAAGTTAAGGCACATGCCTCCTTTTACATCGTCCTGCCAGACATGCAAATCTTTCAATGTTACATGCCTGGGACATCAGTTATGTAAAGAAAACTGTGCTGTCTACCAACAGACCAAGTACAAAACAGAAGCCTGCTAATATTCCAAAAGCAGACTGAGACAAGTTTCTGTTAAAGTAAACAGACTTTTCCTCTTATGGAAGCTGTTTAGTATGACACTAGTATGTCACTGTTTAGTATATCACTGTTTAGTATGACAAATAAGACCTGCTTGTGGCTGAAAGTAGGACCTAAGCCGGGTTCCCACCATCAATGCCAATGAAACAACTATCCCCCCCCCCCCCGGCCCCACTCTTTTCCAATCTTGAGAGTGATTTTCTGCTTTTGATGGATCCTCTCTGTCTCTCACACACCTTCCCTACAGGTGCCATATTTCTAACTGGGGAGTGTACATATGGGAGGGGGCAACAAACTCTCATTGTGTGCCGTTTTGACACTTTAGGGAAGCTGGGGAAGGATCCTTCCCCATATCCATCCCTGAAACAAATCTCTTTGAGACCCCCTTTGTGTCTCTTTGGAACATCTCTGATTCATGGTGACTCTATGAAGGAGAGACCCCCCAAATGTCCTATACTCAACAGCTCAGCTCTGGCAAACACAAGCCTGTGGTTCCTTTAGGGAGTCAGTCTGCCTCACATTGGGTCTTCCTCTTTTCCTGCTGCCATCAACCAGCATCATTGACTTTTTCCAGAGAATCCTGTTTTCTCATGATGTGCCAGAAGTAATACAGCCTCAGATTCTTTTGAGAGAAGGACTTGTCACTGAATAATACAGCAGGGCAAGGGGCGGTGCTGAAGAGACTCTGCTTATTCCAAATCATTTGCTATGCGTCCATCTAGTTGTCTATGTACTATGATGACCCTGTGAGTGAGAGATCTCCAAAGTGTCCTGTCCTCAAAAGCCCTGCTCAGTTTTTGCAAAAACAAGCTGTGGCTTCCTTTAGAACACGGGTGCCCAAACTTTTTGGGCTATGGGCGGGCCACATGGTTCAGGGACCTGGTCACTATGGCCCGGGAGCCGGATCCAGCCCTGATGTCAAATCATCCGGCCCATGAAGCCTGCATTTTGCTTAAGCTTCCAGGAGCAACGAAGGCTTTGTGGGCCTGATGAATTGACGTGTGTGTGTGTGTGTGGGGGGGGGGGGATCCTGCCCAGGGCCGTGGTTTGGGCACCTCCGCTTTAGCAAGTCAGCTCATATCGCATTTGGTATTCCTCTTTCCTGTGGCCTTCTAATTTTCTCAGCATTATTTGCCTCCAGATAAAGTTCGGACTTGTTTCTCTTTCTGGCAGTCCAGGGTATCTGCAAAGCTCTACTCGGACACCAGATTTCAAATGCATCATTTCCCCACCCACCCACCCCCAACTTCCTTTACTTTCCAGATTCCATATCTATACCCAGTGATCGGGAACACAAGAATGTGAATGAACTTGGTCTCCATCTCCAGTAACACATCCCTTAAAGTTGCAGTGAAACCTCTTTCGAGAGAGGGACTCGTCGATGAATAATACAACGGGGCGCGGATGATCGCTTCCGAAGAGACCCGTCCAAGCTCGGGCAGCAAGGGAAGGAGGGGGATCCTCGAGGGGAACCGAGGGGCAGGCGAGCACGGAGGGGGCGGAAAATAGCAATCGCAATCTCACTTCTATACCGCCCCATAGCGCTTAGTGTACTCTCTGGGCGGTTCACAAGTTAATGAGCATTTTTTTCCCCTCCAACATGCCGGGTACTCATTTTACCGATCTCGGAAGGATGAAAGGCTGAGCTGAGTCACCTTTGAGCTCCATCAGGATCGAACTCACCACGCTCTGGCTGCAGTACAGCCGTTGAGCCGCTGCGCCCCCAGGCCCCTGGAGGTTTCTCTCGGGGACGAGTGGACGGGGAGGCTGGGCCGCCGAAGCAGGTGGGCAGAGAGGCGCGCGCTCGCCCCTCCCGGCCGGGGCCCCCCAACTCGAGGGGAGGCGCGTCCGGCGCCTGACCTTTCCCGCCACCTCGCCCAGGCTGGGTATAAAGGCGGGCCAGCCGACGAGGTAGAAGCGGCGCCCCTTCCACGGTCTCAGCACCCGCTGTCCGGGTCGCCTTCCTTGCCCGAGCGGAGCCCGCAGCCGCCCCGTCGGGGCTCCCCTGCAGCCGCTGCGATCCAGAACATGGCGCGCCCCGACTGCCCGCTGCTCCGGAAGCCCCGCGGGCTCGCCTGGCTCTTGGGCATCTTCGCCGTCGCCCTCCTGCTGGACGGACGCTGCGGCAGCGCTGCTCCCTTGCAGAGCACCGAGGGAGCGTCCCCGATGGCCAAGGTCTACCCCCGGGGGAGCCACTGGGCCGTGGGTGAGTGAGTGAGCGGGAAAGGTCTGCGGGAGGGCGGGCGGGCGGGCTGGACTTGTCCGGCTCGGCGCTGTCGGGGCGCGCTGGGCGGTGGATTGACAGGTCTCTGCCCCGAAGCGCCTACAGAGTCTCGATTTTTGGCGGGGGAGATAGACTGGAAAGGATAACGAGGGAGGGAATAAAATAAACCAAAGAAAAAGACAAAAACGTTGTGGCACCTTAAAGGCTAGCCGGCTGTATTTTATCATAGAGAAAACAAAACAAAAAAACCACCAACAAAGAAAGGTTGTGGCATCTTAAAGACGAACTGCTGTATTTTAATATTAGCTTTCGTGGATCAGGTCACTTTCGTTAGACCTAACAGTGAGACTTCATCGCACCAATTTATATACAGCGGGTACAGAGGTGCACAATGGCTGGTGAGCAGAAACAGATAAGTTTACAAATCAGTGTGGCTTTTTGCAACTGGTAGTAACAGAAGATGCCGGATTGGTATTCAAATTTGCTGTGAAGTTTGGCGCTGTTGAGTTGCAAATGGCTAGTAGAGGGATGCAAAACAAACACTTTCACATATTTGCTAATGAATTTACTCTTCAGACTTAGCATCTGTCGACCATGCTGTGTGAATGTAGACAATGGTGTGAGTGACCCAGGCAACGCAACAGGTCTGTCCTTTGTTCTGTGAAGAGGGAAATGCATCTTTAGGAAGACAGAAAATGGAGCACTTCTTTTAAAAAAAAAACCCTTACACAACTCCCAGAATCCTACAATGGCATAGCTGTAAGGTTGACCTTGCTCGAAAGCCAGTCGTATCTGTCTCTAGGGTTCAGTGCTCCTCTCTGTTTATAGCCAAAGAGCCAGCACTGTCTGTGTCTGAGAAGTTTCTGTGGTCATGTGGCAGGCATGACTAGACACTGGAGTGCACAGAACGTTGTTTATCTTCTAAAGTGGTAACTATTTATCTACTTGCAATTTCTTGCATTCAAACTGCTAGGTAGGCAGGAGCTGGGACAGAGACAGGAGCTCACTCACCCAAGTGCATGCAGCACTTGGGTCTCAAACTTCTGACCTGCCAAACTTCCAGTCATCAAGTTCAGCATTTTAACCACTAAGCAGCCAAAAACAATAACTTTTCCTGACAAGCAGGATCTAATCCAGTTTTGAAGTGCTCTTGCTTCTATAAAACCACCACTGTCTTGAAGAGCATCCATCCTCTTTTTTTGCTCCCTAGGGATTCACTTTCCCGAAAAATCCAACTTTCTGCCTAGTCTTTACAGTTTCTTCTCCATCCAGCTGTCTTTGGAAAAGAAACTGCCTCAGACAACTATAGAATGAATTTTGAGAATTTACTAATGATGCCATGGTCACTAATTCAGGGTAGAAATAGCCAGGGATCAGTATTGAAAGTGTGTTAGTGCTTCAAGAGATATGGTTCAGCCAGTCCTTTGGGTTTGAGAACTCAGTTTATTTTATTTATTTATTTATTCACGTTTGCTATCCCGCCCCAATTGGGTAAACCCGACTCTGGGCGGCTTACAGCGTAGCTAAAAACACAGACCAAATCCAATAAAAATAATAATGTTTAAAACCTCAAGAATTCATAAGAAGAATTCATAAGAAAAGATTAAAACAGCGTGACGGATAAAACCCGGGGCAGGGGTGGTGGTGGCTATCCCTCAAATCAACCAGCCTGTATGGGATCCCGTGTTACTGGATCCCCACACATGCTCCGCCAGTTCTGAGCTCCTTTGCTTAATTCCTGAAAACCAGTCACAAAACCAAACCAAGTACAGTAATTTGCAAATTACATGAAATAGGAAAATGTCATGATGTGTACTCAGATGCTTCCAGCAGTTAAGAAATTATTTCTTCTAATCACAGGCTCTGGTATGTTTTTGTTTCTGCCACTGGAGCTTGCAAAACAGACAAATGTAGCCTGAAGAATGGAGTGTTTCAGTTTAGAATTCTAGGCAGTCAATTGTTTTTTAACCTATCATTCCGTTAAGGTAGTTGCAAAAGATCTCAATGACTGGCTGGAGACAGTCCATGGTTTATCTAGAAAAGTTTGAAGTAAATGATAGCACTGAAAATTGCATATTTCTTGAGGTTCTTTGGGTTATTAAAAAAAATCAGGGGAAAAATCTTCATAGGGCTGTAAAAATCATTAGTTGTCTCTGCCTTATGGTGACCCTGTGAGTAAGAGATCTCCAGAATATCCTGTCACCAACAGCCCTGTTCAGTTTTTGCAAAAATAAGCCAGTGGGTTCCTTTAAAAAGTCAGCTTCTCTCACATTGGGTCTTCCTCATTTCCTGCTGCCTTCAAACTTTCTCAGCATCATTGCCTTTTCCAGAGAGTCTCTCATGATGTACCCAAAGTAGAAAAGTCTCAGTTTCATCATTTTTGCCACCAGAGATAGTTCTGGTTTGACTTGCTCTAGGACCCATTTGTTTGTCTTTTGAAGAGTCCAGAATATCTGCAAAGTTCAACTTTCTTTACTGTCTATCTTTCATACCCATACATAATGATCAGAAATACAAGAGTGTCTTGGTCTTGGTCTCCCACATCCTTACACTTGACTAACTTTTCTAATTTATTTATCGCTGCCCTTCTGAGACTCAGTCTTCTGCAAAAAAAAAATAATTTTTTTTTGCTGCAGTCCCCATTTGGATTGATGACTGAACCAAGGTATGCAAAATCTTTCACAGTTTTAACTTTTTCGTTGTTAGTACATATTAAAGTTGTATAGTTCTTCTGTAGTTACGGTTTTTATCATCTTATTGTTCAAGTGCAGCCCTGCTCTGGGACTTTCTTCTTTCATTCTCATTAATATTTATTTCAAGTCATTGCTATTTCCTGTCAGTAAGATGGTATCATCTGCAGATTTTTGGGGACTGTGGTGGCTCAGTGGTTAAGATGCTGAACTTGATGACTGGAAGGTTGGCAGGTCAGCAGTTCGAGACTAATGCACAACGGATTGAGTGTTCATGTCTGTCCCAGCTCCTACCAACCTAGCAGTTCGAAAGCAAGAAACTGCAAGTAGAAAAATAGGGACCACTTCAGTGAGAAAACATTTTGTGGCCATGCAAGGAGCCTCACTTGGGCATCCCCTGAGCAGAGTTCATCCAGCAAAAATCCTTTCAACCCAGAAAGCATCTTTGTGTGCTTCTGACATGATTTAAAAAATAATTCTGCAGATCTTAAATCAGCATATCCTGATTACAGATTGAGCAAATAAGGGGGATAAAATGCACCCTAGTCTGACACCTTTTCTGATAGGAAACCATTCTGTCTCTCCATTTTCTGTCCTAGGAGTAGTTTTTTGTCCACAATACAGGTCATGTTTCAGGACAATGAACTCCTGAGGCAGCCCCACCTCTTTCGAAACAACCTAGAGTTTCTCATAAGCCACACAATCAAAGGTTTTGATGTATTTTATGAAGGACAGGCTGATCTTTTGAAATCATAGTACAGTCAAACCTCGCATAAAGAGCGCTTAGCTTAAAGAGTAACTCACTTAAAGAGCAGAATTTTCTCTGAATGTTCGCTTTGCTTAACAAATAAAACCAACCAAAAGCTTGCTTAACAAATAAATCGGGGTTCGCAATCCCTCCCACAATTGGTCATTTACAATGGTGTTTCGCTTAAAGAGCAAACTCGCTTAAAGAGCAATCCTGTGGAACGCATTATGCTCTTTAAGCAAGGTACAACTTGTAGTGTAAATAAATTACATAGTAGCATAAGAATAGTGCATGTAACACTGTGGACAAAGTTGCTACTTTCCAGGGGGAAGTAGACAAGGTATACAATTCTGGACTTTTTCTTCTGGCTTTTGGAAGGCAAAGTTTTGTCTGCCACAGACCCTATTTTAGGATTACTAAAATAGCCTTAAATATGGTAGAAGGACACCATTTCCATACCAGTGGACTCTACATTTCAATTGCTGGCCTAGCTGGAATGAGAGTGGAAGAGTGGTGACATCAGGTGGTGGAATATCTTGGGTCAGCTCTGCTTCCTTTGTGCTGCTTGAGATACCTATTACCACTGGGGGTTTTGTGCAAGCAAGCACCTACCAAATGACAGGACCTCTTGGTGTGGATTAAAGAATATTTCACATGAATCCATCCTTTGCTATCAGACATAAGAGTGAGACCTCATGGCATTAATTTATACACATCATGTACAGATATAAATTGTGTATAAATTGATGCCATGAGGTTTTACTCATATGTCTGACGAAGTAGACTTGACCCATGAAAGCTCACATTTAAATACAGGAGTTAGTCTTTAAAGCACCACAACATTTTTGTCTTTTGTTTGCTCTCTGATATGCTTGCACAGACTAACACTAAAAATTTTCAGTCCTTTGTTGTGAGAGTCTGCCAGAGGGAGATTTAACACACAGAAACCTATTATGGTGTATTCATGCTGCTGTTTCTTTGCCTGTCAGACTACCCTGTTAAAAATATTTATTTATTACATTTGTATCCCACCTCTCTGGAGATTCTCCCACTCTTGGTTGGGTACAACAAATTAAAAGATTCTTAACAATATAAAGCTAAACACACCGGTAAATGATAAACCAAATGGAATAAATCAGTGGTTCCCAATTAGTGGTAAACGTACCCCCAGGGGTACACGAGATTGCATCAAGGAGTACGCGCAGCAATCTCTTAACTAAAATATTAAATCCTTAAAAAGCAATAATGCAATAACAATTGCCAAAAAATTATTCAATTTAATTAAACGATCAGTAGGTAAGTCAATCATATGCATCAAGCGCTTTCTCCCGCAGCGGCGGTTTTTCCCACGCCTCCCGCGTCTCGCGTCACCCGATTGCGGCCGCCCCTGTTCCCGCCTATTTGCTCGTCATTGTCAACATGCATATTTGTCACATTAATGAAACATGTGTTCTCTGTCATTAGAATGTCTTTTGATGATAATAAATATAAAATGCACCTGCTTTCATTTTTTATTTAATGTTCCTGCAATAAGGGGTACGTGATATTTAACATTCCTGCAATAAGGGGTACACAAGTTTGAGGTCTTTTTTGAAGTGGTACGTAGAAAAAACTAATTGGGAACCACTGGAATAAATGATTGACAAAAACAATAAACAACAATGATGCCCCAAAGAAACACACACATTGGTGACAATAAAGTGCCAAATTATTTAAACCTATTGTTTGGCAATTGTTAGGATCTCTTTAAAAGCCTCTTTGAAGAGAAAAGATTTTAATTGTTTTTAAGAATATAAATAAAGATGGGACCTGGCACAATTCCAACAGGTAGAGAGTTCCAAAGTGATGGTGCCGCCAAGCATTTGATCATTTGGGAAAATAGATTGCAGTTTGGACTACTTTTGGAAGGATTCCAAGTGCTAACTGCTCCCCAGTGACCACGTGATTTCCAGGGAAACGTGCCACAACCTGAACCCCAGTTCCAGCTTAAACGGTACCTTTTCAGTCCAGTGGAAGCACTTCTATTTTGAAGATTTTGTTGGAATGATTCTCTGGAAGATGAAACGGCCACTTTAAAGGAGATCACTCCTGATAAAGCCGTGATGGTGAACCTTGGCACTCCAAATGTTCTTGGACTTCAATTCCCAGAAGCCCAAGCCCCCGTGAATCCACACAAAGAGGTTTACTGCGATTCATCTGACCCACGCCGCCCTCGTCGCTCCTCGAAGCAGAAGTAAAATGTGCCCATATGGGAGTTTCCAGGAGCGATGAGGGCGGTGTGGGTCAGATGAATCGCAGTAAACCTCTTTGTGTGGATTCACGGGGGCTTGGGCTTCTGGGAATTGAAGTCCAAGAACACCTGGAGTGCCAAGGTTCGCCATCACAGTGATAAAGTGATCCTTTTCAGTGTGATTGGGTGACAATGGAGTTTCTGGCTGTCTCTACCTATCTTGATGGGAAAGGATCACACTTATTGGGAAATTAGCTGAGGGGTGTTTAAATTCCCCTTCCCTGTGAGTAGTGGTTCTGATCCCAAAAGACATCTATGTAGTCACTGGAAAGAAGTTAATCTACTTCCTATACATTTAAGCTAGTTAGGTTGAAAGAAGAGAATGAAAAAGCTGCCTTGAGACTCAATATAAAGAAAACCAAAATCATGGCAACAGGCACTATTATTCACTGGAAAATAGATGGGGAAGAAGTAGAAGCAGTGACAGATTTTACTTTCTTGGGATCAAAACTCACTGCAGACGGTGATTGCAGCCATGAAATAAAAAGGCGACTGATTCTTGGGAGGCAAGCGATGAAAAACCTGGGGAGCATAATTAAAAGTAGAGACATCATATTGAAAACAAAAATTCATATTGTCAAAGCAATGGTATTCCCTGTGGTAATGTATGGTTGTGAGAGCTGGACCATTAGGAAAGCTGAGCTCAGAAGAATAGATGCCTTTGAGATGTGGTGTTGGAGGAGAGTTTTGAGGGTCCCCTGGACAGCAAGGAGAACAAATAGGTCAATCTTAGAAGAAATCAACCCAGAATGCTCCTTGGAAAGTCAAATTGTAAAGATGAAGCTAAGATACTTTGGACATCAAATGAGAAGAGAGAATTTGCTTGAGAAGGCCTTGATGCTGGGAAAGGTGGAGGGCAAAAGAAGAAGGGGGCGGCCAAAAATGAGATGTTTGATGGTATTGTAGAGACAATGGGCACAGAACTGAGCGAGTTGAGGAGGATGGTGGAGGAAAGGAGTACCTGGCGGAGAGTGGTCCATGGGGTCGCAAAGGGTCAGAATCGACTGTATGACTGAGCAACAAATAGTTTAATCAGGAGGGCTCCGGTGGCTTAGAGGTTAAGACACTGAGCTTGACTACTGGAAGATCAGTATGTCAGCAGTTTGGGACCCAAGTACTAGACAACGGAGTGAGTGCCCATCATCTATCCCAGCTCCTGCCAAACTAGCAGTTCGAATGCAAGAAATTGCAAGTAGATAAATAAGCACCACTTTGACTGGAAAGGTAACTCTACTGCACTACACTGGGTACCAAACCTGTTATCTGATTTGACTCCAACACAGTTTTATCCAATCAAAGTTAATTTGTACTAATTTAAGGGCATTCTGATTCTTCTGACAGGACATTTCATGGGGAAAAAAAGTACAGGAGATTTTCCTTATACGTACGAAGAACGAAATGAGCCGCGTTTCTCCTCACTACCTGACAATATCAAGCAGCTGGGAGACTATTTGCAGTGGGAGGAGACCTTCAAGGAGTTCCTCAGGCTGCTGGAGGGGAATGAAAATCGAAGCTCTCAAGTCATCAGGGAAGAACCACCATTTTCTGCCAAGAGCAGTTGGGAAGCAGAAGAGAATAGCAGCCTTAAGGATGTAAGCACAACATTCCTTTTAACCTCTGATAGCTCCGTTCATTTATTGTGAAAACTATCTGATGTAAAAGTTGGGTTGACACTTGAGAAGCTCAAAAATAGTGAGCCTTCAACTGTTTTCATCTGTTATATTGAACTGTAGATGTAGCCAGCCGGTTTTAGCACATTATGAATTGTATTGTTAGCTTCACTATTAGCATCCAGTATTTATTATGGGTTGTATTTATCTGCTAATTGTACAGAAGTGAAATCACATAAGCATCACCCCTCTGTCCGTTTGTGGCAGTCTCTCCCATATTTGGCTGAGTTCACAACCACTTGGGTTGCATAAACAATCTCCCTACCCACTTCATACGTGACTTGCCAATAAGATTGACGAAAACTGTGCTAAGGCAAGTTCCAGACAAAGAAGAACATTAAAAATCAGTTTCTCTTGAGGTTTCAGGCAAACAAAATAACTACAATTTTCCTAATGAATTTAAATGAAATGTTTTACATTGACCAGTAATACCTGTAGCCTATACCTATCGATATATTTTTCTTAACTGCACTTTAGTGTGGGCTATGTTTTACATTTATTTATTTATTTAGCTTTTTTTATTGCATTTGTTTTATTGTTAGGCAGCCTCCAATGCCATCTTTTGGGAGAACGTGGAGTATACATTGTAATACAGAAGTAAACATTCATAGTTTTGGTTCCTTCAACCTATAGCAAAAGGTGTGCCAAGGAACACTTTTACCCAAATCAGAATCAAAACATCCAGACTTGTCAAAACCATTAACTGAGTAATATTTATCACTGCCAAACAAGTAAGGAAAAAAATCCCCCCCCACACACACACACACTTCATATTATTATGCAGTATGCAACATTTCCTTGTCTTTCACCCAAGATCAGATATAAGAGCTTGAACTGTCACTCCCTATATCTGACATTACAGTCACACTGTTTTCGGAAGCCACACTTTTAAAAAGAGGTGAGGTTTGATTTTTGTTCCATTGAGCTCCCTGGGTGGGCAAATTCAGTCCCTTTTATCTGATGGTGCTCGGGGACCCGGCAACTTATCCAGGGCCACGCAACTCCTTCAGTCCCACTTGATCTGGCTGATCTGGGTTGTTCCCTCTCCTAGGAGGCATAGTGGGGATGCGAACATCTAGCCCATGACTATGCAGTCCAGTGCTCCAACCTGTTTAGTTACACCAGCAATTTTTATTCAACATTACTTCAGTATTTTTTGTAACATAACCAGAGATTAAAAGGCCTAAGTTATACTGTCCTTCTATTCTTGCAAGCTTTCACTAGAATGAATAGAATGGGGAAGGACACCTTGGCCAGAATCCTATTGGGATTTTAGTTCAGGGTAAGTAAACTTATCTAAATCACAGCGGCAAATTGCAGTTAATTAATAAAATGCCAGCTCAATTGCCTATCTGGGCATGCATGCAGTGCTAATTAGCTGCATTTCGTGGTAACAACTTACATGATTTTGTGTACACTGGAGTGAATTACCAATAAGATTCTTGCTGACACTTATAAATTCTACCTTATTCAGATCCTCCCCACAAATGTCACCTCCCATACTGTTCTGAAGGCTGTCACTACAACATAGGATTAAAGGTGATTGCCAAGGGAAGGGAGAAAATGCAGAATTGCCCTTTTCTATTTCTTGGATATAAACTAGGGCAGTGGTGGTGAGCCTATGGCATGTGTGCCAGAGGAGGCACTCAGAGCCCTCTCAGTAGGCATGCCCGCCATCACCCGAGCACAGAATTCGCCCCACCCATCTGCCCAGCAGCCCAATGGGAGCACTTCCTCCCACTCCTGTCTGGGGTAAGGCAGGCGGCTCACATGTGATGTGAGGATGCGGCGCAGGCGGCAGCCTGTTTAGTCTGTGGCGAAGGTGAGTTTGGGGACGCAGTCTCTAAAAGGTTTGTCATCACTGACCTAGGGTACTTCTGGCAAGCATAGATAGAGGACAACATCAAGAATAGGCAAAGAATGACCTTTTGCTGGTAAAGGCTGAATTGACTTGGACTCCAGCAACTTTAAGCAACTCCTTTGGCAACCACTGATCTGTGTAGTCCTGATCTTAGGCCTAGTGATAACACTCCTTCATCCTGATGTTTGTACTATTAACACTTACACAGGGTTTTTGTCGTAAGGATTAGGACATGACAACATATGCCCAGGGATTGTTCCAAATATTATTTTTGACAAAATGCACTTTCCTCCTAAAACACGTTTCCTACAAGTACTCCTTGTCCTTATAGTCAGTACAACTTCTGTCACCAGAGAAAGACCTCTCATTCCAGGTGGGTTTTTTGAACAAGTGAGGGTCTCAAGAATGCTATATTTCTTGAATGTAGAGTTTTTTAAAAAATGTTTTAAAATGTCATCCAGTGGAGATGATGGTATCCAAGTTGAATTTTTCAAAGCCCTAAAAGATGATGGAATCAAATTATTACATTTTATATGCCAACAGATTTGGAAAACACAACAATGGCCACAGGATTGGAAAAGATCAGTATACGTTCCAATCCCCAAAAAGGGTAATGCCAAAGAATGTTCAAATTAGGGAACAATTGTGCTCATCCCTCACGCTAGCAAGGTGATGCTCAAGATAATACAGGATAGACTGCAACAGCATGTGGAGAGAGAATTACCAGAAGTGTAGGTGGGGTTCCGAAGAGGCTGGGGGACTAGAGACCACATCGCCAACATAAGATGGATCATGGAAAAAAACAAAGGAATATCAGAAACAAGTATACTTCTGTTTCATTAATTACACTAAGGCCTTTGACTGTGTGGACCACAACAAAATGTGGCAAGTAATTAAAGAGATGGGAATACCAGAACACCTAATATGCTTTTACGAGAAATCTGTACATGAATCAAGAAGCAACAGTTAGGACTGAATATGGAACGATGGAGTGGTTAGGAATAGGAAAAGGAGTAAGACAAGGCTGCATTTTGTCACTGTGCTTATTCAACTTATACACAGAGCACATAATGCGCAATGCAGGGATGGAGGAATCACAAATTGGGATCGAAATTGCTGGGAGAAACATTAACAATTTGAGATATGCAGATGATACCACCCTAATGGCAGAAAGTGAGGAGGACCTCAAGAAGCTCCTGATTAGGTTGAAAGAAGAGAGTGAAAAAGCTGGCTTGAGACTCAATATAAAGAAAACCAAGATAATGGCAACAGGCCCTATCAGTCCCTGGAAAATAGATGGGGAAGAAGTAGAAGCAGTGACAGGTTTTACTTTCTTAGGATCTGAGCTCACTGCAGATAGTGATTGCAGTCATGAAATAAAAAGGCGACTGATTCTTGGGAGGCAAGCAATGAGAAACCTGGGGAGCATAGTGAAAAGTAGAGACATCACATTGCAGACAAAAATTCGTATGGTCAAAGCAATGGTATTTCCGGTAGCAATGTATGGTGGTGAGAGCTGGACCATAAGGAAAGCTGAGCGCAGAAGAATAGATGCCTTTGAGATGTGGTGCTGGAGGAGAGTTTTGAGAGTCCCCTGGATAGCGAAGAGAACAAATAGGTCAATCTTAGAAGAAATCAACCCTGATTGCTCCTTAGAAGGTCAAATAGTAAAGATGAAGCTAAAGTACTTTGGACATCAAATGAGAAGAGAGGATTCACTTGAGAAAGCCTTGATGCTCGGAAAGGTGGAGGGCAAAATAAAAAGGGGGTGGCCAAAAATGTGATGGCTAGATGGTATTGTAGATGCAATGGGCACAGAACTGAGCGAGTTGAGGATGGTGGAGGACAGAAGTGCCTGGCAGACAGTGGTCCATGGGGTCACAAAGGGTCGGAATCAACTGTGTGACTGAACAACAACAAAAAAGAGTTTGCCATGCCCCTCTGCCCAACAGCCTATTGAGAGTGCTTCCCCCCCCCCCCCAGAACAGAGTGGGTTCTGGGTTCCAGTATGGGCACTTAGTCTCTAAAAGATTCAGCATCACTGATATATACATATTGAAAACCAACAGGTATCTTTTTACAAGAAGATTTTCTCAATGTTTTATTTTCTCTCTCTTCTTCAGATGATGGACTATCTGCTGCAGTCGATGGATAGAAAAGAAAGCTCTCCAAGCTGAAAGAACTGTTGCTCAGCACTGAAGGCAAAGAATAATATCCTTGAGAGACTATGGTTTCATGAGCATTCTGTTGTACATGATAATAACTGATGAAATATCTTTTGTGTTTAAATAAGATTTTCCTTTTGTGTAAAAAATACCTATATTTACACTTGTATTCCTAACAATGATTGGACTCTTTGGCAGTTTTTAAAAAACCCTTCCGATCAGTGGTTGTCTTGTTCAAACTGCTTCATTGCACATTATTGTCAATGAAGAGTCTTCCAGTTCTCTGATGATACTTTACCATTTCTCCTTCCTTTTCTTTCTCTCTGTGTCCAAAATCTCTTCATCTTTATGTTACAATCAATCAGCATCTTGGAATTCACAATAAATCAGTATATATATATATATTAAACAACAACACTGGGGCTTAGCACTTTTATTGATATCAGTGTACGCATTGCATTCAAAGCTTGGACAAGAACGGCTCTTGGGGAACCACAGAGAAATGGTGCATCCTGCTTGAATGATGCTGGGAATTTGGACTACCATTGGCAGCAGTCCTCAGCTAGTGTGCACAAATTTTTGCTGGTTTCTAAGCAAAGTTAATAAGAGCCTCAACATCCTTGAAATAAAGCAGCCACTTCATGGTCAAACTTCATGTCTTTGTTGAACCATAGCAGTACTTAGGAAAATTATCTTTTGTAGGGATTACAATTTCTATTTCCCCTGATCATGATTGGGCGATTCTGAGAGTTGTGTTCCAATACAGTAACTTCTCCAAGCAATAAGACAGACATCTTGGTTAAGAAGAGACATTTCTTACCTGAATGAGACACAAGGAACTTTAGAGAAATGTAAGGCCATTAGATGCTGTGACTAAGAAGAGAAAGGACACAAACATGAGAAATAAAGTACTGTATAGGAAATCCTGAGATATCTCCATTGTAGAGAATCATTTCCCCTTACATAGGTCATGAACTACATATGCACTTGTGAATTTTCAAAAGGGACCATGAATCATTTTAGAAAAGTAGTCTTGGACTAGAACAGCTGTTTCCAACCTTTTTCTGCCGTGGGCAATCCCAAAACCTAGAGGGAGCTTGTAGACTGAGTGAGGGTCTGTCTCAATTTCCAAGTCCCTCCTCCCCAAAAAAGGGATGCCATCCATTCCCAAGTTTCTGCAACAGCAGAGACACTCAAACTAGCTTTTGTTAGTATTGTGCAGAAAGTGGCACTGCTGAACTTTCCTAACAATGAGAACCCTATGATGAGATGGGTCTGTAGCCAGGGAGTGGCTAGGGTGGGCGTTGCCCATCCTGAGTTAGCAGTTTGTCCACCCTCAAACTCCCACCTGCTTCTCTCTCTCACACACACACACACATACACGAGATTGTTGCCCATCCTGAAAAAATATTTGCCCACCCACATCTAGAATCCTGGCTATGGATAGAGATAGTGCTGGAAGATGAGACTCCTGGGTTGGAAAGCACTCATTCAGTTACTGGGGAAGAGCAAAAGACAAGTTCAAATACTGCTAATGATTCAGCTGGATTGAAGCTGAAAGGATGCTTAGTGACAGATGTGCACAGAAGTGAAAGGAAAGTTCAGTGCTACACAACACATACAATTGTATTGTGAGAAGAATGGATCAAAATAAAGTGGAACTAGATGTAACAACTGTTGCGGGATCTTGAGAGGCACTGGTTGTGGCAGAGTGCTGAGTGTGTTGTAGTCCACTGCAACTCCCTCTCCTTTAGAGCCTCTGCCGCCTCTCCCAAAGACCCAGGGTTGTTAACTCACCAAGTCACAGGGGATGCGATTGTTTCAATAGTAGTGTGGATGTAGCAGTAACGGTGTATGGTAGAAGCAGAGAGCAAAGTGCCAGTGCTATGCCCAAGTAGAAGTCAAGATGTTGAAGTTCCAAAACAGAACTTTATTTTTCCAAGTTATAAATCCATAAGGCAAAGCATTAGATCTGTAAAGGAAAAACAGTCCATAGAGATTTTTCCAAGGACAGAAATGCCCATGAAATGCCCATGAAATGCCCATAAATGTCCATAAGCCTGTGGAGCAAAAGAACCCCCCCAAAGTCCATGGAAATATTCAAAGAACCCGACAGTCCATCAGTCCATGAAATGGCAAAGTATCAACAAAGTTCAATGTCCATCAGTCCATGAAATATTTCAAAGTATAGAAATGTCCATAAAATGGCAAAGTCCAGGCAAGGCATTTCCAATAGTCCATCGTCATCCAGCAGGGAAATCAGTGTCCAATAGTCCTAGCCCCGACAGGATTCATCCTACCAATTCCTTTCCAGGATCTCGATTCAGCCAATGGAACAGCCTCTTCAGGAGTCCATCAGAAAACTGCTCTGAGGGCTCAAAAGGTGCGCTTTTTAAAAGGGAAATGAGGGCTTCCCTCCCCTTAGGAATGCATTGAGGCAGCTAGCTTTCCCATGAGAATGGAATGTGTTTACCTCATGGGAAAGCACCCGGGTTCCCATGGGAATGGAATGTATTTACCTCATGGGAAAGCACCTGGATTCCCATGGGAATGGAATGTGTCTATGTCATGAGAAAGTCTCGGGTCTCTGCAGGTGTCTCCCTCCCCTCAGGAATTTGTGAGGTCATGGGAAAGCACCTGACATCCCTTACAGGTGGGGTCCCATCATCCCTTTCCTTTTCCCTCTGCTCCTTCACCCCCACCTCTGTGATGTATCAGGTCAAGGGCCAGAAAGGAGAAAGCACTGGCGTAGAATGGGGGCGAGGGGGGTAACCCACCCCGGGCAGCACTTGGGGGGGGCACTGCCACTGCCCCGGACTTCCTGGCAGCCAGGGTGGGGAGTTCGCCATGGGGACAGGTACCGGGACCCTCCGCCACCACCTGGGCCCCGCCATGGGCTGGAGGGCATTGGGAGGGTGTGGGCCCGATTGCACAGTGGGGACCAGGGGGTGCTTTTTCCTCCTCTGCTGCCTTCATCATCCTCTTCAGGTTTCCTCTTTCTTACAGCCAGCTCATGGTGCTGGGCGGTGCTACATAGGGTCTGGGGCCACCCTTAGTCCCGGGTTGAGACCCAGAGGCTGAGGCGGTGCGGCACATGTCCAGCAAAGAGCCCACTGTCAGTGTTCCAGGCGTGCAGCTGTCCTACTTCCAAGCCTGGTGGCGGCAGCTCCACCTTCAGCGGCAATGGCACCCAGGAGGGCGGGAAGCGAAGCTGGTGGTCGTTGCGGCCCAGCACCTGCAGCTGGAGCAGCACCGGCGAGGCCGAGGACCCCCCCCTTGCAACGACCAACGGCCTTGCTTCCCATACTGTCACTACACTTTCACACATCCCATCATTTCTCTGCTGTGATTCTATTTTATTTTGTTTTCTGATATTCCTGAACCACAGACTAACACGGCTACTATTCCAAAAAATTCACATGAGAAAGTCACCATGTGACATCGTGCACCTGTTCATGCACGTGAAAACTGTGTGTTAGTGACATCACAAACACCTGAAGAATGTCAAATTGCGTCAATGTGTGTCTGGGAAGGTAACAACTTCAAATAGACACCTGTTCAATCAAACACATTTTAGTAATACCAATTAGGTCAGTCTTACATACTGAAAATTCAGGTGGGAGGTGGGAGAGCCCAAAAACCACATAAAAACAGTGCCTTTTGGGTAGCTTGCTAGCCATCTTTTGAAGAGGCTTAACACCGTGTCACTTTGAACCATGGACAGGACCCATGAAGGAACCCATGAATGGGGGGCTTCCAGCCTGCAGATCAGAAATGCCTTCTTTGGTGAGGAAAGTTATTCTCTTGCTTTATTGTTTTATTAGCTTGGTAAAGTGTAGAGTAGTTTAGTTTCTTTATTATGTGTCCTGCATATACATGGATTTATATTATCCATCAATAAATGGAAAAAGATATCTTCAAGGTTTGGTCTTTGACTATTAAGGAAGACATTAATTCTGCAGGGGAGAGGAGGCCTGGAAATAAAGGCCTCACCATGATAAAGGACAAAGACGGCAAGGAGTTAGCAGATGAAGAAGAGATTAAGAAAAGATGGAAAGTATACACAGAGGAATTCTACAAAAAGGACCTCAACACAACACCCCTGATAATCACAATGATGAGAACATTGAACATGAGCCAGACATCCTAGAGAGTGAAGTCAGAAAGGCCCTAAAAAGCACTGCAAACAACAAGGCCAGCGGAGATGATGGTATCCAGGTTGAACTTTTCAAAGCCCTAAAAGATGATGGAATCAAATTATTACATTCTATATGGTATCAGATTTGGAAAAAACAACAATGGCCACAGGATTGGAAAAGATCAGTATATGTTCCAATCCCCAAAAAGGGAAATGCCAAAGAATGTTCAAATTAGCGAACAATTGCGCTCATCCCCACACGCTAGCAAGGTGATGCTCAAGATAATACAGGATAGACTGCAGCAGCATGTGGAGAGAGAATTACCAGAAGTGCAGGCAGGTTTCACAAGAGGCAGAGGGACTAGAGACCACATTGCTAACATAAGATGGATCATGGAAAAAACAAAGGAATATCAGAAACAAGTCTACTTCTGTTTCATTGACTACACTAAGGCCTTTGACTGTGATGTCTCTACTTTTCACTTATGGTATAAGTCAGAGAAAGAGGGTGGTTTAGGGTTACCTAACATTAAATCGTATTATAGGGCGTTCCAAATTAAAGGTTTGATAAAACTTTTAACGTAAAGGGTCTTATATGGAGGGATATAGAAATGAAAGATAGTAATGTGTGTGCAAAGGGAGAATTTTGGGAAAATTCAGTTTTTTATTTAAAACCAAGAAATAATGTCCTAAAATCTATGATAAGTGTATGGGTGAAATTAAAAGAAAAATTGGCACCAAATATCTCTCCAATATTAGAGATGCAAGATCTTAATACATTTCCAGTTAAAAATTCAGAATTATTAAAAAAACATTATGTATAAATATGATATAATTTTACTAAAAGATTGGTTGAATTGGATTGAGACTGAAGATACTAAAAAAAGAAATTTATAAGGAATTAAGGTTGAACTGGCTTCAAATACTAACGCTGGATAGGTGGAATAAACAATATAAAGAGAAATTACAACCTACAAGACAGTTGACGGACTTTGAGGAAATGCCATACAGTATAAGATAAGAAAAGGTTCAATAGGGATAAAAGGGGTAGTAAGTAAGTTATACAAAATGATAAACAGTACTGAAGAAACTCAGGATGTTCTTAAAAGATTGTGGGAAATGGATTTAAGTATTAATATTTCGGATAAGAACTGGAAAAAAATGGAAAAATAGGATTATGCGAAATCTGTCCACAAAAGTCAAAGACGCCAGTTCGACTAAACCAAATAAATAGTAGCAACTCAAAAAAGTGTTGGACATGTCATCAGGAAAATGGGACATACAAACATATGTGGTGGGATTGTAAAATTATTTCCAATTTCTGGCATAAAATGAAAAAAGAAATAGAATTTTTTTTAAACTTCAACTTAAAGTTGAATGAAAAAATTGTTTTACTAACAGATTTAGAGGAATTGAATTTAGAGGAAAATATAAAAGAGTTATTATCTATTTTCTTAACGTTGGCAAGACAACAAGTGGCCAGAAACTGGAAAGGTGATATGAATTTAGAAATCAGTAAATGGTATACTGATGTTTGGGACATGGCGCTAAACGAAAAACTTACATGGGAACTAAATATAAAAAGGGGGTTAATAAAACAAAATAGATTTTGGGACATTTGGAGACCTTTGCCACCCCAGGCCCCCCCTCACACAAAGACACAAGACAACTTTGTGGAATAAAATTGGCCACTTTATTAAGTGACAATAAACTTTACAACCCTAACCGCAGGGGCCATCAAAGCACGGGGGGGCCAAACTCCGGGGGGAGATTTGGGTTGGGCCAAAATTAACATAACCCCGCCCTAACCCAAACTCCTCCCCCTCCCACAGGGCTCAACACCCCCAAAATAACCCCCACACACCCCGTGCTTTCTGCCCTACCCGACAATGCTGTCGCCCTATACCCTTACTCATCGAGATGAGGCAGGCGAAAAAGTCACCAGCAAAGCCAATCAGCCGTGACCCAAAATTCCTGCCCGGCCCAAAATATTGCGACCAACTAAGCCACCTCGATTTTTAGGGAGGGTGGGCGGGCGACCAAATCCCAACCCACAAAGAATTAACTCGAACACAGAACACAGATCCCCAACTAATGCCACGCCCCCAAAGATCAAATCCACCAATCCCCAGCTTCCACACAGTTGTCTTCCGACCTGACCACCAGGGTGGGGCGGGGCGGCAAAGACCCTTCTCGAACAACAGTCGCTGTCTCAAAGGTGCCCTTGCCACCCCAGGCCACCCCCTCACACAAAGACACAAGACAACTTTGTGGAATAAAATTGGCCACTTTATTAAGTGACAATAAACTTTACAACCCTAACCGCAGGGGCCATCAAAGCACGGGGGGGCCAAACTCCGGGGGGAGATTTGGGTTGGGCCAAAATTAACATAACCCCGCCCTAACCCAAACTCCTCCCCCTCCCACAGGGCTCAACACCCCCAAAATAACCCCCACACCCCCCGTGCTTTCCGCCACACTCCGGGGTTCCGCTGGAACTCCGGACCCCCCCCCCTAGGAAAAACAGGCAGCCACCCCCCGGCGAATGTCCTTGATGAAATACGAAAAACCCTTATCCGAGAGGGCGCTCCAATTGTCCAAAAAACACGCCGTATTCGCCTTCAAGATGGCCGGATGGGAAATCACCCGGCCCCCCATCTTCAAGAAAACCCTGGACAACCGGTAATTCAGGTACATTCTGACTTGGTCCTTGGTCTCAAACCCGGGTTCCAATCCGACCTCCTCCTCCCAGTCCTCGCACATCGGCAGGATTTCTGAAAAGATAAAATTAGCACCGGGCCAAGCCTCTCCCAGCCGGGAAACAGCCTGGACCGCCCCCTCCACGATGTCTTCCACCCTCATCCTGCCCACTTCGTCCCCTCCTACGTGCAGAACCACAACGCGTGGCCGAATACCCCACGGCCTGGGAAACCACCGCCAGTCCAACCCCCCAAAACCTATCCCATGCAACCCCGTCCAGTGGACCGCACAATCGGAGAGTCCGATGCGCCTCCCCCAGACGGATCGGGTGGCCCACTCCGCTGCCCCAGCTACATGCTGATCCCCCATGATCCACACGTCGCCCCGCCACGGCGGTCTCCAACCTGCAAAACATAAACTCATAACAACATCAATAACTTAACACTCCCCCGGCAGGTCCCGTACATAAGACCTGAACCTGGCCGAGGTCCATCTCCCTGCTTTCTTTATATCCTCCACCCTATAACCCAGGGCCGCCAACGTGGAAGCCGCTCTAATCCTAAAAGAGTGCGAAGCAAAGTACCAGCCCACTATCCCCGCTGCCACCAATGCCCTATTAGTGACTGCCTTAAACTGGAACATGGTTAAAGGAGCTCCTCCCTCATGCACAAAGAAACAACCACCACCAGCCCCCCTTAGTGCCAAGTACTCTCTAGCCCTTCGCACCGGACACTACTCCCTAATGTGACAAGTCCCCAGCACCAAGCACTTACCCAAACCTCCTTGGTCCTTCTTGGAGCACCTTACAAAGATATACGCCCTACCGTTCGCTACCACCCCGTCCTCCAATCCCAAAGCTCTGCCTGAAATGTCCTCCCTCGAACACGCAACTAGCTCGCTAATCCGCAACGCTCAGAACTCCTTACACGCCGCCGCGTAGGACTTTCGCGTGCTCTCGGCAATGGACCCTCTGAGAGCCTCCGCTACTTGCGCTCTCCAAGAGCCCACACCTCGTCCGGCAACCTCCTGGGCCGAGGAACCGCCGAAGGCACCAACTCCCGAAACTTGTCCAATTGCTTGATTCTGTCCTTCAAATCCACCAGCTTCTCCTCCGGCAACCGGGAGCATTGCTGCTCCGCGTCCAACTCTACCCCCAAAAAGGAAAGCTTACGCGCCGGCCCCTCCGTTTTCTCATGCTCCAGCGGTACCCCCAACTCTTCACATACCTCCTGAAACAACTTCAGTTGCCCCGAACAATGCTCCTCCCCTTCTCCCGAACATATCAAAATTCATCCAAATAATGAGTGACGAACCCCCCCCCCCCCCCGCCTTGGTAGAGTATACCCACTGTATGAACGTACTAAACTTCTCGAACAACGAACGTTACCCTTAACCGACTTCAGATTCTTATCAGCCGATGGGCCCTTCACCCCCCCAACCACCGGAATACGAAAACCAAAACGAAAACCGTTTGCCAACCGCTCCGCGTCCTGCCTCCTAGGGTAAGACGCCAGCCCATGGTCTAAGCTCTCCAAGTTAATTGGGCTGGGGTAAATTGAACCCAGGAGGCCCTTGCCCTCCAGGCCTACCCCGGTTTTGTGCCCCTCTCGTCGGCCCTCCTCTCCCCCGGCCACAAGCTGTGACCGGATGTGTGCCGCCACACTGCGAACACCCATGTTCGAACCTACACTGCTCGCGGGCACAATATCCATGCGAGTTAAACTCCCAGCAGACCAACCTGGGTTGAACCAGCTGCCCCCCAGAAACCCCGGGGGGCGTCAAAGGAGGCCCACGTAACACCATATGCCCACTATCGTGCCTCTCCCCCAACAGTGGCCTGGCCGGAGCCAGATATTGCAACCAAAGCATGGAATGAGGCTCATCCCACCTAATATCCGGCTCCTGCTGAGCCAAAGATCGAAAGAATTCATCATATTTCATCCATGACCCCCCCGCAAAATCCGTGTACGCCCTGTACACTATGTCCAAATATTTCAACAACGAAAGCGCCCTATCCGGCCTTTCATAAATAATGACCCCCATGTAAATCAAATAAACTGGCAGCCAGCTCCCCCAATTTCTAATAGGTTTCTTTTTCTTCACCAACTCCTTCTCCCTCTCATCCCACTTCTCCGCTTCCTTCACATCCACCTCCCGGTTAAGCAAGGAAAACAAATCCACGTATTCCCCTTTTAAAATCTTGTCTTTTGTCGCTTGAGACAAATGATCCCCAAACGGGCAGCGCCTCTTGCGCGCAGGCGCGCCCGACCCCGCATCTCCTCCCGCCAAAACCTTCCCGCCCAATGGCACCAACCCCCCCCATTCCTCTCAGCTACCGCAACTGCCGGCGTCCCCACCCCCGTACCGCCGACCCCACTCTCCTGTCCCCCAATCGCCACAGGTCCAGGACCCCGGGCCCCTTCCCCCTTGTCCTGTCCCCCAAGAGTAGCTGGCCCACAAGCATCCGCTCCTGATTGTCTTGCACCCGCCCCCCCTGGGGGCACTGCGCCCATCCCCCGTTCCCCCGTTGTCCTACCCACCCCCTCCCTATTCCCACAACTCTGAGGGCCGCACGAGCAGCCCCACGGCCACCCCCAATCACTCTGAGTTGCTATGGAAGTCCCCGAGCCCCCAGACTCACCTACTCCCCGCACGGACACCGCCTGGCTCTGCGCCAATGCGCCCACTTCTGCCGCCTCGGCCGAACTTGTCGCGCCGCCTTCCAGATCGCCCGACGTTGCCGCCGAGGAACCTCTCGAGCCCGCCTCGCCACGGCTAGGCACCCCCGGGCCAACCGCCCCGACGGCCTCCGCCTCCATTTCCACATTCGAAGACCCCATTAGCTCCTGCGACTGAGGAGCTTTCTTTCCCTCGAGCAGCAAAAGCCTTTCTTCAAGCTGCCTGATGGCCTCCCGCCAAGAACCTTTCCCCTTCCTGCCTCCTCGTCGGGTGCCTGAGCTCTGCGTACGGGGAACCTCCATTCCACCCCCCGCCTCCTCCTCTAGGGCCCTCACCCTGTCGTCAAAGGACCCTAATTCGTACTCCCCCTCAGACGATTCCTCCACCGCCTCCCTGGCTCCCTTTGGCTGGGAAGCCAGCTCTTCCGAGCTGACCGCCGCTTGCCCTCTCTTTCTGGACATGGCCTACAAGGATTCCCCGAAACAAAACACGTCCGCACCCGACCAAATCCCAACCCACAAAGAATTAACTCGAACACAGAACACAGATCCCCAACTAATGCCACGCCCCCAAAGATCAAATCCACCAATCCCCAGCTTCCACACAGTTGTCTTCCGACCTGACCACCAGGGCGGGGCGGGGCGGCAAAGACCCTTCTCGAACAACAGTCGCTGTCTCAAAGGTGCCCTTCTTGCAATATACATTGAGGGAAAATAAAGGAGAAAAACCTGCACCGAATACAATGTACTTTTGGCAGAATGATTGATTTGTAAAAGGGATGACTGGCAGACTCAAGGACCTTAGTGCACTGGGTGTTATATGTATTATGTTTTTAAAAAATAACAACAATGAAGAAAGGAAAAAAAAAGAAATGGTGCTGTGGGCTGCATTTGGCCCACGGGCCGCAGATTGAGAATCCCTGGGCTGGAGTTTCCTGATATAAACACATTTTCAAGAGTTCTAGAAAATTCTGACTTTTAATGCCTATGATTGGTTGTTGAGTTTAATCTGAGCTATTATAGGTCACGACTATGAAAGTAGACATAAAGTTTTAATTTAGTTCTCATATCTGTGTTCTTGCTCTGAAAACGCATCCTACAAATGCTATTTCTGCATCCTGGCTATTGTAGTGTCCCTTACCAAAGTTCTTCTTTTGGCCTGCCTATGTAACCCCAAAAGAGGTTATCTTGCTCAGTTTTGTGATGTGATTTTTCTATTTATTTGTCTTCTAAATAAAGCAGTTAAAAAAAAAAGAAGAAGTGCCTGGCAGACAGTGGTCTATGGGGTCGCAGAGGGTTGGAATCGACTGTGCGACTGAACAACAACAAAAAGAACGAAGGTTTTGCAGAGGAGAGGTCTAGGCCTGGGAAGAAGGGGACTTTCCTTAGCACTGATAAGCCGTCTCCAGGGGGAGATCGGTGGGAGTAAACCTCTGTCCCTTGGTCAGTGTCGTGAGAAAGAACATTTGTCCGACTGTCTCAGCTTTGAAGCTAACTGCAGCGGAGGAGCTCTGAGGTGATTTCCCAGGGACATCCTTGCAACTCTGCTCTGTCTGTGTGAGACTGTGTTAGTGTGGGAAGGTGGCATAATATAAACAAAGACTGTTTCTCAGCCTTGTGCCTTATTTAAGCTACCACTTTGTCTGCATAGAGCAGAAGTGCCACTTCCCTATCCAGAAGCATTGTGAAGGGTGTGTAGGTGAAGGAGAGTGTATTCTGAGGGCAAACAAGCAGTTGCACTTTTAAAAGAAGGCTTTGCCTGTGAGAGAGGACCCCAAGTCTGGGTTCTCCCCAGTTAAGGGCCCTTGGAGAGTTAGTTCTCCACATTGGCCAACTACACAACAACCCATGTTCATGACACTGATTTGTTCCAAACGTCTAACTCAGGTTAAGTTTCTGAATTAGTCTGTTGTAGCAAAAGCAATGAACAGTGCATCTACATTGCACAGGTTTAGAAGTTGGGTAGCACTTTAAGCAGCAGCAGCAGCAGCAGCTGCAGCTGCAAGTCGTATCCAAGAATACATTTTTCCTGAAGCAGGAAAAATGACATTGCCATGAGTTTCTTTAAGCTGGATCCCAACTTGTCATGAAGTGACCTACATACTGTGATCACAGAACCATCTCCTGTGGTACATATGAAATGAGACATGCAGGATTTAACACTGAGACTGCAATGGACTACCGCAGACTTAAGGATATTATCAAGATGCGCCTTCACAGCTGGTCCGTCTGGCATAGCCTCTTCCGCCTCCATGACAGTTGGGAATCAGAGTTCCTCCTCCACTCATTCTGCTGTTGGGCCCAATATGATGGTTTCCAGTGGCATTTTCTCCACTAAGGGGACCATCACCCCACCTAAAGGGGCTCATCTGCCTGTAACTGTTGGCCCTTTTAGGGAGTCAGGTTATTTACCACCACCCAACACTTGGTATTGAGTCACTGGCTGTACAGTCTATTCCATTACTGTAGCAGGATGTCCAGCCAGATACCAGTCATAGCTCAATCTTTACAGAACTCTAAGATTTTTAGTTTAGTGAGGTTCCTAGAATTCCCTGATGTAGCACCAGAAATGTGCACTGGAAATCTCCAGCACAGAGTTCTGTGTTGTTCAGCAATATGAAATTGATGTGTGTATAAATTGATGCTATGAGGCCTCACCCTTATGTCTGATGAAGTGGACTTGGTCCACAAAAGCTCACATTTAAACACAATATTTTTTGTCCATATTTATCAAAGTTTTTGGCCATATAGCCAAGTCTTGGAATATCACAGCTGATAAAAGCTTATGCCTAAACATAAAACAAACTAATTTGCTATTCTTATGTCTTCATTTTTTAAGGTGCAGCATGAGTTGTTGAATCTTAAATTAGTGGAATCACAAAAAGAACCTCCTCGAATATCGTGGTATGTGTTGCCAGCTAATCTTTCTCATACTGGATCAGATGAAAGGAACTGCAGAATGAACTCACCAAAAGGTACTAATGCGTTCCACAGGATTGCTCTTTAAGCGAGTTTGCTCTTTAAGCGAAACACCATTGTAAATGACCAATTGTGGGGGGATTGCGAACCCCGATTTATTTGTTAAGCGAGTTTTTGGTTGGTTTTATTTGTTAAGCGAAGCAAACATTCAGAGAAAATTTTGCTCTTTAAGCGAGTTACTCTTTAAGCGAGGCGCTCTTTATGCGAGGTTTGAATGTACAGTACAGTACCTTCATTTTGGCAGTTTCATATTTGGTCTCGACAGGGAAGAAGTTCTGATGATATTCTACTAAGGCTCAGCAGATGGCAGTGTCTGACAACACAACTTTGTTGGAATATAAATTTTAGAAATGCTTCTGTACCATGTGGTGGAGACATCTACAAATGTGTGGATTCCTTGCTGATTAATGACTCCAAGATATCTAAGGTAAGGTAAGGCTTATTTTCCTAATGGGAAAATAATAATTGCTTAAAGTAAAAATAATATAGATCATAGTATACTAATAAGAGTGGCCATGTGTTTAAAAAAATTGCATCCCAAAACACGAACTAGTGATACTGCTCCTTACATATTAATTAGCCTGAGAAAGAAAATCTCTACCTTTTATAGTATGGCTTGTATGAAAGTTATAAGAAGTTCCAACATTAGCTAAAAATAATCACAGAATTAACTTAAATTCTCTCCCCCCACTCCCAATTAATTTCTTCCAAAGTAAGATAACTGAAAACTCATTGCCAGAAGCAGAAAAATAATAATCCACCAATGAATTTAGTATGTTTTGTATCCAATCCTTTGCTTATGATCTCAGGACAGGAAACAAGGATAAGCAAGGTACAGTGGTACCTCGCTTAAAGAGCATAATGCGTTCCACAGGGTTGCTCTTTAAGCGAGTTTGCTCTTTAAGCGAAACACCATTGTAAGTGACCAATTGTGGGGGGGATTGTGCACCCCAATTTATTTGTTAAGTGAGTTTCTGGTTGGTTTTATTTGTTAAGCGCTTTTTAGGCGAGGTTTGACTGTACTGTTTATTTTTAGCCTTCTAGTAAATGGTTGAGCAGTGATCTAATTTTGTGCAGGAGCATCGCAGTCTTAGTTGCTATCTGACCATTCCTCAGTCTGCTCTCCAAGTGAGAACTGGTGATGGGTAGGTGTGAGCACTTTATTCTTCTTTCTTAAGATTCTTCATCTTGAAACCAAACATGGGCTAGACAGTGTTTCTAGCAGAAGATATTAAAATGTCCTTTTATAACCCTTCCAGTATTTCTTTGTTCATTGAACTCTGATTCCTAATGGTCCTGGAGGCAGAAGAGACCATACCAGATGGACTGGCTGTGGAGGCGCACCTTAGCCATATCCTCAGGGCTGCAGTGATCCATTGCAGTCCCGGTGTTAAATCCTGCAAGTTGCACTTCATTTGTGCCATGTGTGATGGCTCCAAGATCATAGTGTGTGGGTCACTGCTTGGCAAGCTGGGATCCACCTTAAACTCATGCCAGTGACATTTTTCCTGCTTCAGGAAAGGATGCACTCTTGGATAAGAGTTGCAGTAGAGGAGTGATTGCAAAGCAAAGTCCATAGCTCTCCTTTTGATATTTTTATTCTCACCACAATCCTACAGCTTGTTACAGCCTCATTTCCTCCTCCTCTTCCAACTAAGCTAATGTAGGTTACATTACTTGTAACGGTTTGCTTCTCAGTTTTGGTCCACTTATTCAACTGCCAGTTGAATCCTATTTATACTCGCAACATCTTGCCAAGAACAAAAAACTGGCTTAAGGGGTGCAAACCAGGCCTTGTAGGTTAATATTGCTTGCCATCGTTTGGTATTACTCAGCCGACCCCTATGGTACCTGGCAAGGAAGCACAAAATGTGCTGGAGGCCAAGGGGATGAAATCGGCTTTTTAAATACTTCAGCGGCATGTGTAGTACCTTATTCTGACCTCAGTGCATTTAGAGAGAGTCTCTTTTCAAAGCACCTTCATTCAACAGATGATGTCTTGTCGACCTTGGTGATGCAGCTTAGATTAATACCTTAAAGCTATTTTCCTCCTCTGAGTCTTTACTCTTACTTATGGTTCTTAAAGAGTTCATAATCTTTACCTTTTATCTGTTCTATGCTGTGGGTATATCTTTGCAAGACAAAACCAGGGAAGCCCAGCAGACAAACTTGGGTTGCTGGAACATATGTTCTTTTTCTTTGCCATGGATACAAAAGTTTGGTGTTGTTTTTTTAAATGATAAGCTAGAGTTTAGTGGGCAAAATGCTTACAATATCTGAACTGAGATCTATATATTATCTATGTCATCTCATTTCAATGTTGCTTTCTAAAGCTAGGTTTGATAGACAGGTGGAATTATGGGCAAGTCACACAATAATACTGAGGAACAGCCAATTCCTTGGATTCTTGTGGTTTTCTCAATCGTACGTCACGAGGAGGAGCTTTGTGTAACACTCCAGATTAAAAGGTCTTAAAGTAGAGTGTGAAAGCACCTGTGGTTCTCCACAGGTCAGCTTCCATCCCCTTTATCCTCAACAATGATGTCATGTCCCAGAATCCTTCAGCAACATGACCCTTTTGATTCTGCTAGTCCAAAAGAGATTTTAACATGCAGGTATCTTTCCAGCAGGACTGTGGTGGCTTAGTAAGAGACTGAACTTGATGACTAGAAGGTCAGCAGGTCAACAATTCAAGACCCAAGTACTGGATGACAGAGTGAGCTCCTACCTCTGGCCCAGTTCCTGCCAACCTAGCAGTTCGAAAACAAGAAACTACAAGTAGATAAATAGGTACCACTTCGGTGGGAAGGTAAACAGCGTTCCATGCACCTTGGTGCCGAGTCATACCTGCCACATGTCCATGGAAACATCCGTAAACGCAGACAGCACTGGCTCTTTGGCTATAAACAGAGATGAGCACTGAAGCCTAGATACGACTGGCTATCAAGCAAGGGCAACCTTTACGTTTACCTATCTTTCCAGTTCAAATCAGTTGGGGGGGGGACTCAGTTGTAGAGAGTCAGATTACTCTTCATTTTCAAGTGAACTGATCAAATCTGTTCATCCCAAATGAATAACATGCAATTGTCCTTTAAACTTTTTTTCTAGATTTTATTAATCAGTTATCCAGTTAGAAAGGAGGGAGAGCATCAGCTAGAGAAGTTGCCAACAAAATTGCATCTAAGAAATACGTGCAGAACTGCATGCAGCTCAAGGGAAAAGGTGTACAGAATATTCATGATAATAGAAAATATGTGTAAAAGCAAATGTGGATTGTCATATTGGAAAACACCAGCATTTTCAAACTGATGCAGAATCGACAGGTAAAGAGCTGACTTATGACTGAACTTGATAAGGACTACAAATAGCTCAATGCATCCATCGCTGTTGGGATGTGCTTCGCTCTTCTGCAATTGCTTTGCACAGAGAAGGACCTGGCTTCAATCCTCACTAATTTAAAGCAAGATTATGACTGAATCTCAGGAGAGTCACAGCTGCCAGGTTGAAAACTTGAGATATCAACTTCTCTTTTGCCTGGTTTGAAATGAAGAAAAGAAAATAAGAAGTAGGAATGGAAATAAGGAGGGGGGGGGAAGAAAAAGATAGAAAGAGGAAGAGTGGGAGGGGGAAGTTGAAAGAAAGAAAGAAAGAAAATGCACAGAAGTGAAATTATCAATTTCCATTCTCCTATTTTAGTGGTTTTGTCTTCAGCTTTAAATGATCCTAAATTGTTCACTGCAGTCTGTATTTAAAATCTTGTTCTGTTTTCATAAAAAACATTTTAAGTGGAAAAGGAAATTGGCAAATCAAGGCAGGGGAAGGGCCAACTTAAGACTCTTAGCGAATTTAGAGCAAAGAAGTAGTTAAGGATCCAGATGATTTAATCCAGTTTTAAGAAAAGGTTTTACAGAGAGCAATTAGATGCTGGTTAAGGAATTAATCACTAATGGGTCATTAACTTTGACTGCCATTGTACAGTTAACAAGCTGAGGCAGGATTATTAGACCCAGCACCCAATTAAGAAGGAGATATTTACCAAAAGGAGGGAAAATACACTTACAAACAGGATCTTAAAATGCAAAAGACAATGTGGGAGAAACTACATGAATATGTCAGACAACTGTACAGTAATAAGGTAAGAAAGAAAAGCCTTTCTTCACATTTACGGATTGAACTGAATTGACTCCGGCTGAGAATAAATAACTTTCGGTTACACATCTATTAGCAGACCTAGAAGGAAAAAATGAAGCAATTTTCACAGTCCTTCGGTGTAACCCAGCAGGTTTTTTTTCCTTGCCTCAGGAGCTTCTTTCCACTCACAACTGTTGTTGTTGCTCTGTTGCTACATGCCATCAAGTCACCTCCAATTTATGGTGACCCTATGAATGAGTAGCTTCTCCACAACTAGCCCAGCATTTAATTCTTATATACTGCTGGGGCCCATAAACTAGGCTTGTTGTACACAATGGAGTCAGCATGATTTAAGAGCAATGGGAGTGTTTCTTTTTTTAAAAACTACATGTCCTGAGAATTTGGGAAGTTGTAGGTTTTTTTTTTTTAAAGTAATCTTTCTGAGCTCCACATAATTGCAGCCAAATTTGTAAATTTAACATTGAATAAACCACAAATAAACATAGATAATCTGGTGATATAAACTCAGTCTAACCTTTGTATTAAGGATACAAAGATAATCTGTGGAAGTGGTTAAGGACAAATAGATTCCGATTTCACACAAAGGCAACAGGGGACTTGCCATGACCTGTAGGCATCCACAGCCTTCAGTTGTGGGCCTCCTCTCTGGATTCCTTCCTCTTCATCATTTTAGGATAAAGGCAATCCTGTTGGATGGCACGATGTGCTGGGTTCCAGTTTTCTGTTCTGCCCCCAATGAACTCCTGGTCCCACACTCAGATGCCTACTAAGCCATAGAGGAGATAGGCTGAGGCTTAGAAAAGGCCCATCTAGTCCAGACTTTACACGGGAGCTGATCAACTAACTGCCCATGAGCAGGACATAAATGCACACCCACCACATAACCCACATCAGTGACCTTATGTCAGTCACTGTCTTTCCACCTGACCTATTTCACAGGGAGGCAAAAAGAGGAGGGAGAGACCCAAAGATGCTGCCTTCAGCTGAGTACAGGAAATTCTGGATCTTAAACATTACTGAGCAACCAGTAAGTTTGTTTTGTTACTGGATCCTACACTTATTTTTGTAAGCTGATTTTGTAACTCAAGGTGCAGCCTAAGCTGGATCAAAATATTTTGGATAAATAACTGAACAAGCCAATGTCCTGACAAATTCTTTTATGAAGACCTCACTGAAGGGGTTCCAGTGTAGAAAAGAGAGCCCACCAAATTCTTTCTAGGAAAAGAACACATTGTTTTGCTGGGTCCTTGTTTCTTTGCAAACTCCCCAGGAAACCCATTGTCTCCCTGCTGTTCTGGGCTGGTCGACTTGGTTACAAGAGAAAGGAGGCAGCCGAAGGACTCAGAAGGAGAAGGAAAGGCCAGGAGGGTTGTTTCCAAAATACAGTGATTCCCATTATGATTTGAGAAAGAAGTCCTCCAGTCAGCCAATGGCAATGCCATTGTGGGGAAGCCTTGTCAGCCGGCAATGTTGGGAAATTGCTAAGGTTAAAAAGCTCCCTAAAACGAAGCCGAACAAAGATGATGAATTTGTTTCTGACAGGCCCCCCTGAAAGATACGCACAGATTGTGAAAATATAATTAGAGGCCTGGCTTTGTCTGCCCACAATGAGTGGGAAATGTTGAAAGGAGAGGTCCTCCACTCTTTATTGAATCACCCTCCCCAAAGGAGACAATGAAGAGGCTTGTGAGTTGCTCCTTCCCCTAATGAGAAACATTAATTGCCACAATTTCCAGAGTGTGTAAAGCACCCTGTGCCCAAGAAAGAGAGGGAGGGGAAGGAGCTGAGGGAGGGAGTGCTTTATTTAAAAGGTTCTCAGCCCCATTAAATGTGGTAACAGAGATAATGGAAAATAGGGGAGGGGGGATGCTTGTGATTTTAAATTCTGCCCAGCTTGGACAATAGGCAAAGGCTTGGTGCAGATGGGGAATTGTGGCTCATTCTCATTTTCAGAGTTGGTTGTGTTGGGGTCTGACACATTTCCTTTCTTCCATACAGTCTACTGGCTTCTTAAAAATGAGATGCACTGGTGGTGTTGAGACAAAAATTAAGAAGGAAACGGAAAAGACAAGAAATATTTTTTTAAAAGGCAGACAGAAGCCATATACCATTAGCCTAGTCATCATCAAAAGCTTTCTAAAAAAAACGATTAAGGTTTCAGTTTTATGCTTTACCTGGGAGTAAGTCCCACTGAACTCAGTTCTAAGTAGACAACACACAGAGAATTCTACTTTGAGAATCTTCAAGGCACTTCAAAATTCAAAGACACTTTAAACGTAGACATTTACGGGCTGAGTGCAGTTTCCAACTATTTAAAGGATTCAAACATTGTTCTATGTTTCAGAATTCATTTGTTAATTAGTGTTTCCACACTGGTATCCAGTCTTGATTATCTGTGAACTTTCTTCATTTCACGGGACTGAGGTGCCTCAAGTGGTTCAGACGCTGAACTTGAAGACTGGAAGGTTGGGGTTTGAATCCCGAGTACTGCACAACAGAGTGAGTGCCCTTCTCTGTCCCAGCTCCTGCCAACCTAGCAGTTTGAAAGCAAGAAATTGCAAGTAGATAGATACCACTTCAGTGGGAAGCTAAACAGGGTTCCATGCGCTCTGGTGTTGAGGCATGCCTGCCACATGTCCACGGAAACATCTGCAGATGCAGACAGCGCTGGCTCTTTGGCTATAAACAGAGATGAACACTGAACCCTAGAGTCGGATACGACTGGCTTTCAAGCAAGGGCGACCTTTACCTTTACCTTCTTCATTTCAGTGAAGAAAATTACCTTCATTTTAGGACTTGTTTTGATCCAAACACCATGCCATATTAAGGATGCAGCTGCTAGCTGGGCTTTTATTTTTCTTTAAATTTGGGATAGGGCTTAAATTTTTATTAAGTTTAAAGCCTTCTCTTCTCAGCCATGATTTTGTTAATAACAATCTCATACATGATTATACTTACTTGGCTACTTGGTTATAAACATCTAGTTTGACGTGGCAGATCAAAGCATCGTATACCATGAGATTTTAGTGGGCTCTCACCATTGGGAGGTCCTACTGCTACTGTAGCAGGGTCTGATGTTGCACAGGGGGCTGAGGCCTGTGTTTTCAGTGCTTCTTTAGCCATTTTAAATAGGATGACACAGCTGGCTGGGCTCATGTCAAAGTTGGCCATGCTAGAGCAATGCAGGGGCCAGGTGCATTGCCGAGTACCCAACCCCATTTAGCTGACCTGTGGCTCCAGAATGGAGAACTGGTCTGGATCACTAGCCGACACCTTTGTGGTGGGATTTTCAGTGGTTATATAGTTTATATGATTATATAGTTTAAGTTTAGATAAAAGCCCTCTAAGGTGCAAACTATGATTTCCAAACCCAACCCCCAAGTCTTTTAAATATGAGAAGCTACAGAGGGATTGGTTATAGCTCTCACAGGAAGCAGCAGGCACTCTCTCTCCATTCAGGATGGGTCTGATAAAAACAAGACTAATCAATCCTGCCAACCTAGCAGTTCGAAAGCAAGAAATTGCAAGTAGATAAATATGGACCACTTTGGTGGGAAGGTAAATAGCATTCCGTGCACTCTGGTGTCTAGTCATGCCTGCCACATGACCACAGAAATGTCTGCAGAAGCAGACAGTGCTGGCTCTTTGGCTTTGAAACAGAGATGAGCACTGAACCCTAGAGTTAGATACGACTGGCTTTTGAGCAAGGGTGACCTTTACCTTTACCTAACCAATTATAAGGATATGAAGCAAGAAAAGATGTATCTCCTTGCTATGTCAATGATGTAACAATGTTTGGTCCTAACTTCTGTGTGGAGATGGTGTTACTTTTGAACTGACCAATTCCTGTGAGGAACAGCTGAAGGATCTGGGAATGTTTAGCCTGGAGAAGAGAAGATTGAGGAGCAATAGGATAACTATCTTGAAAGATTTATTTTTGCAATAAAATTAGAGCTCACCATTTTTTTGCTAGAGTCTTGTGTTTTAAAAAAAAGGTTGAACCAAATGAAACCTTCTGCTCTGGCCATAGTCTTATCGGGAAGACCAGAGTGGAGAAGAATACGTTGTATCTGCCTCCACGAAGATGTTAAAGGCATAGAGCCCCGTCAGGAAACAAAAGGTGGCTCAAGAACACAAATGTGTGTGAATACACAAGGATTCAAAGGCAAACTATTAAGTGCTAAACATCTTAAGCCAGGGGTGGCCAAATTATGGCCCATGGGCTGGATCTGGCCCCTGACACCACTTCATCTGCCCTGAAAAGCCCTTGTCGCTCCCGGAAGCAATAGTAAAATGCTTCCGGGAGCGACAAGGGCTTTGTGGGCCAGATGAATTGACGTCAGGGGCCAGATATGACCCATGGGCCATAGTGACCTGAACCACGTGACTGACCTGCAGCCCAAAAGGTTTGGGTACTCCTGTCCTGAGCCATCTACCTGTGTTAACAAATCAGCAATTTTTGCTTCATTTCATAATAAGTTTTTAAAAACTTACAATCTTTTCATTTTTGGCATATGAAAGTTAATGAATTTTCAATATTCTCAAAAGCCCAACAAAATAGAATGATGCAAATAAGGGAGCTCTCTTGCAGACTTTGGGGCATCTAGCTTGGGATTTTCCACACTACTCAGCAGAAGTTGTCCAAGGGTTTTCCAACTCAAGCTGAGATTACCAAGAACTGAACCTGGTACTTTCTGGATAAAAATCAAACTTTTTACTAGATAATGAATTCTTATGTATCTGTAGATCTGACCCAATCATGAGTGACAGTCAGTCAAGTGAAGACCCATGTCACATACATTGAATGTTCGACTCCATAGGCAATCAACCTTGGGCTCCCAGAAATTCTTGGACTTCAATTCCCAGAAGCCCTGATCACCAGGTGTAGTGACTTGGGCTTTGGGGAATTGAAGTCCAAGAACATATGGAGTATCAAGGTTGAGAAACCCTGTTCTACTCTATATGTATAGGGCAGCTATGATGAACCTTGGCATTCCAGCTGTTCTTGAACTTCAACTCCCAGAAGCAATGATCAGCAGGAGTGCTGACTTGGGCTTCTGGGAATTAAAGTTCAAGAACACATGGAGTGCCAAGGTTCGCCATCATGGGAGTAGGGACAAGATGTAGATGAAAAACAAATATAGAAGGGACTCTAGGTTTCTTCCTGGCCATGAAAATTTAAGGTTAGAAATAAAGGATTCTATTGTGAACAAAGTCCAGCTAAATTCAGCAAGCCCCTCCTTGTTGTGTAGGTAGAGATAGGATCCTAGCCTCAGAGGTCTGAAGCCACTGTGAGGAAGTCATACAACTGTTCATTCTTCCGCCCAACCCACTATCATCCTGTTGGGACAGTTCTCCATCAATTGCTCCCCTATATAGGAATCTTGAGTTACAATCTCATGATCCTCAACTGGCCAAGCCATTGAGTGTCAGAGATATTTTCCCAGCCCATTTTTAGGGTGCTAGACTGGGAAAGGCTGTGCTATGACTTCTAGTGAGCCCAGAGCTTAACATTGTCATTGTTTTGTGCCAACATGGCTAGGTGGGAGAGTGGGTCCACAAAGTTATGTTGCCAAACTCTGAGTGAGATGCATTTTTTCACCCACACCCCAGATTATTACGTATCTTAGCAATAGCAATTACACTTGTATACTGCTCCATAGCATTTAGTGCATTCTCTAGGCAGTTCATAAGGTAATGAACATTTTGCCCTGAACATGCTGGATATTCATATCACTGACCTCCGAAGGATGGAAGGCTGAGTCAACCTTAATCCCTATCAGGATCAAACTTGCATTTTGGCAGCAGGACAGAAGTGCCTGGTGGACAGTGGTCCATGGGGTCACAAAGGGTTGGAATCGACTGTGAGACTGAACAACAAAAATAGCAGTTTAACCACTGCACCACCAGTTTTCTGCCTTAACTTACTAGTGTTTCTTTGCACTCACATTTTACACAAGCCCCTCAATCAAGCAAAAGTGTTTGCCAAATCTAGTTAGAAAAGGATATGTTGGAGCACATGCAGGTTCATTTGTAAATTTTCTTAAATCTTATCATCTTCACAATTAGAGGGATAAATTGAGTTTGCTTCTGCTAAAGACCTTTACTTGATCCTAGACACCATTTGTGTTGCAGAGAAGGAACACTTATTTAAAAGTTGAAAAAAATCCTATGACAGGTTTCCATAATCATGTTTACTGCTACTATCCACCATCCCCATTGCTCCTAAATTATTTTAGGGCCCCTAAGGTTGTAGGACCTTGAAATCCAATCATAGATAAGTACTGACCTCCAACAAGGTTCAGGGAATAATAAGGACTGTTGCATTAAGGGCTGATCCAGAGAGTCACAGTAACAGTACCAAGGACAGTTCTCAGTCAGCCCCTTGCTCTGACAATGGCTGAACCTCAACTGGTAACACTGGTGCATCAGGACTCCAGGTTGCATCATCCTGTCCTCCAGAGATGAAACCTCAAAGAAACAGCTTGCTAAGAGGCAGCCTCTCGAAGTACTGAGAACAATCCCTGAACGTCCCATGGCTGTTGCATTGGACAGAGAATGCCATATCAATAACATTCAGTTGGTCTGGCTTTCAGGTCTCAGGCTTGGGTTCTCAGGCCAGTATGACTGGAAATTCACTTTCACTGGTTCCTGGGACATGACAAGGATGATTGGGGAATCCAGTATTTATGGAGTCTAATAGCATTTATCTGGATGTGCACCTCCATGAATATAAGGAACAGGATTAATCATCCACTGAATTTCAAATTTCTTGACTGTTCCAACATGTTGAGAAATGGCAGTCCTCAGCCAAATAATTTGGTGGGAACCCCCCCCCCCCAATACTTTGCACAGAGTAATGATAATGTGCTGTCAGCCATCTCTGACTTACAGCAATCATACTTTGGTTGCAAAATACCATGCTAGGTTTTTCAGGATTCCTCTTCTTTACTTCCTTTGTTTACCTCTTCGGGTGTCGAGGGAGATACAAGGTTTTTGCTCTGGTACTTATAGTGCCCTCCACTAGCATTATTTGGTGTTCATGTAATATTTCTTTGATGTTACCGTTCCATCTTCTACTATTGCCACTCCCCAGTGAGTTCCCATGGTTTAGCAGAATACTACTGTCAATCTATAGCTCCAGTTTAATGTCAAAGCACACATTTTGCTTGCAAAAGGTCTGACATATAAACTTGAGCATCTTTAGTTAATATGATCAAGAGAGCTTAGCATGAGACCTTGGAGGATTAATGACAGCCTCAGTGTTGTTGCCTGAGGTCTTCCAGGTTATTGTCCATTTACTCCTAGGATTTATGGCAACTCACAATACCAAAATATGGATGGGTGTATCTATCAATTTCATATTTTCATTGTTCCAGGCTTACCTTGAATTTATCCTGAAGATTATTTCAGTTTTAACTTTGGTTCAACTGGCCCAAAAGTTGAATGTTTTCTAAATGTGTATTTGGAAATTTGTATGCATTCTACTCCAGTTTTACACTTAATCAACATGTTCTTGAATTCTGTAAATACATTATAAACATTAATTCATGAGTATATGCATTTTGTGTATACTTTCCTCTAATATACTCATTTCAGTAACATTTTTTAAAAAATAAATACCTCTATTGCAAAATTCTGATGTGTAATTTTTGATAGATAACTGCGTCTTGGTAGGTATATTAGTTTCACAGAGAGTAAGTAAGTCATTTTGTGATAAAAATTTTTTTAATGATAAACCGCCCCAAACCTATCTGGGTCATGTGGTAGGGAAATCTGGACTTGAGGGCAGTGGGCTATATTAGTAGATACTATATGCAGTTATGACATAGTGATTTGGAAAGTGAGGGTAGCAATAGTCAAAGTGATGGATGAACAGAATATGCATTAATTAAACTGCCAAAGTTTTGGTTGCATGTTTGTGTTTTTCTGTGTAGCCAAGTCATTTCTGGCTTCTGCTGATCCTAATAGAGTTTCCAATGTTTGTGATTTACGAAAGAAAAAACCTTACATAAGTTGAATTTTACACAAGTAGAAGCATACGTAAATCAGTGTTTTACTGTATTGCAGATCTATAAATAAATATTTAGATCTACATCCATCCGTTATTAAGGTTATAAATACACCTAGCAGATCAATAGATAAAGATCTAGCTACACCTAGCAAATCTGCTAATAAGATTCTAGTTGTGCTGTCCTCTGACTGTGGTAGTTGTATGCAGCCATGTGCTAGTATATCAGGCAATTGGGCTTTGCCCCACCCCTCCCCCACCTCTGTTGCCCTGGGGCACCAATAGCAATGTATGGGGTTCCCCCCCAAATCCCAAATAGGTGCCCCCACCACTCCCTGTCCAGCACCTTCCCATGGTGCTCTGCACACCCCTGGTTGTATGGGTTCTTGGTAGAGAGGATGATTCCAAAAGATGCCTTACTTCCCCCACTCAGGCTAGTCTTCTTACCTTGCATGTGAAAATCAGATATTTGACCTTGAACTGGCATGAGGAAAGTCTTCCTGAAGAATGTCACTGCTAAATCACCTGGTCTGAAGTTGTAATCCATTTCTTGAGATTTTAAACACAGTTACTATAGATCCTTCATTGTCAGTTTGGCAGGGCTGGCCCAAGATATTTTGCTGCCTGAGACAAAGAGCAAGATGGCATCTGCTTCCCATCCTATGCCCAAAACTGACTGGACTGAATGTTATTTCAACAAAGGCAGTGGACTGTGTCTCCCACTGCCCCATCTGAGGTGATTACCTCTTTCTATCTAATGGTAGAGTCAGTTCTGCAATGTGGAAAACCAACCAACCAACCCATCCAAGCCATCAACCCTAAAGACTTGTAGCAAGCCATATCCAGTGCTTGACTCAACACAGAATTAACAACACAAAGTACAGTCTGAAGATATTTATGCTTTAATGTTACAAAATTCCCCTAGGAAGATTACAACAATTTTCTTTGCCTCTACTGTGATCCAGCCAATATGTCAGGTACTGTATAACAAATGATTAGATCTTCTTTTCTTTTTTTAGAAAAATATAGCAAATGAGCAAAAAACTAGAATCAAATTCTAACTCTTGTGCTGCTGATGGGATTGAAGAACACATGAAATGCAAAGCTAAATTGGAGGGTTAGGAGATTGAATGACTTCTCTGTAGCAGAACTTGAGAAACTATTCTCTGTTTGGCGGGGCTACATCCCCAATAATCCCTTGCTGGGAACTGCAGAATTGTTAGCCGAGAGATTCTAGGAATTTCAAAAGGCTAATTCTTTCCGGCTCTGCTGTGCAGTGTTGAGCAAGTCATTTCTACACTGGAGATCGTTCTTGACTGCCAACAGTCCTGGCCTATCTGTTCAACAAAGATCTAAGGAGGAGAACCCTTTCCAAAGCTGATGCAGGCAGGCCCTTTGTAACTCACACAAACAAGGATGCAGCCAGTTCATATTGTCTGCCATGGTTTCCCCATGGACTGGATGTGCTCCTTTGCTTTCATCCGCAGGGCAGCTATGCTGGTGTTGCGAGGGTCGACTTCTTCCAGTGGGAACTTGTCCACAAAGTTGGTGCCGCATTGATAAGGCGGTGGTGGCCCCATGGCTCCCAGGGGTTGCAAGCTATGTCCCATGGAGGGAGAGTTTAGGAAAGGTGGAGGGGTGTAGCTACCAGGGAGGCTTTGCGGGGAAGCCACGAAGCCTGGCAGAGTCTGGAGGGGGTTGCTGTTGGACATCGGAGGGTTCAGCCATGACTCCAGGGGCAAATTGCTACCAAGGGTCCCGATGGTGGAAGATTGTGGGGAGCGGTTAAAGGAGAGAATTGGGGAATCCTGAAGCTTCATGGATGTCACCTCCAATTTCTCCTGCCTCCTCCACTTGGCTCGCCGGTTCTGAAACCAAACCTGCAGGACAGAACTTAGAATTAGATCATCATCAGAAAGTACAGTTTTTCACTATTGTTGCTAAAATGATGGACACATTCTTTTCCTTTGAGGTTAAAGCTTTCAGGATCCTATAGTTCCATAGCCATATTGGCTTCTGGGAACTCTAGTTAAAAATGTAACATTTCTAGACAATTGTTATTAAAATAGCTTCTGTTGCTGATTTTACACTTGATCCCTCTTTAAAAAAGCAGTGTTGTGCTGCGGCATTTGCATGGGCAACAAAACAATCCCATGTGTGGTTACAAGTGGAACTGGTATAGATCTGTGGGCTGGAATATCTGACTATGAGCTAAACATAGTTAGATGTCTGTTCAAATCTCTGCTGTGTCTCCTGGAAGAGAAACCAGCTAAGGTCATATGCATGTGGGTGGTCAATAGAGTTAGGTGCTCTGCCACTTATGTGGCCTTAGGTATTCTGTATGGTCTTCGGGCACCAGCCAAAAGAGGGACTGTTCAAAGAATTCTAAGGATTTTATACCTGGAAAAACAGGGAAAGTCAACACCGTAAGTTGGAATTGAGTTGACAGGACATTATTCTAATTATTCCAAACAAGTGTGGATGTAAATGCAGCTCAAGTTAATTGATTGATTAATAAATTGCCTAATTAATTTAAGATAAGCAGAAGATGCCAGCTTACTGGCAGAAAATAGTAATAACTTGAAATGCCTTTTAATGAAAAGGAAAGAAGAAAGTGCCAAAGCAGAACGGTGGGTAAATGTTAAGAAGATAAAAATCACGACTACAGAAGAATTGTGACTATATACCTCGGTTCAATCATCAATCCAAATGAGGATTTCAGCTTTAAAAAGGAGAAGAAGACTGAGACTCAAAAGGAAAGCAATGAAGAAATTAGAAAAGACCATCAAATGTAAGGATGTGTCACTGGAAACAAAGTTCAAGACCATCTACACCAGGGGTGGCCAACCTTGGTGTCCCAGGTGTTCTTGGACTTCAATTCCCAGAAGCCCTGATCAACAGGTGTGCTTACTTGGGTTTCTGGTAATTGAAGTCCAATAACACTTGGGGTACCAAAGTTGGCCACCCTTGATCTACACAATTATATTCCCAGCGATCATGCATGGGTGTGGAAACTAGACAGTAAAGAAAACTGACAGGAAAAAATGATTTGTAGGAAATGTGGTGCTGGAGGAGAGCTTTGCAGATATTCTGGACTGCCAGAAAGACAAACAATTGGGCCCTAGAGTGAATCAAAACAATATTGCTGAGAAAGGTGGAAGGCAGCAGGAAAACCCCAAGGCCAAGCATTAAGTGGATTGACTCATGATGGAAGCCACATAGTGTTTTTAAGAGATGAGCAGGGCTGTTGATGACAGGTATTTTGGAGTTTCTCATTCACAGGGTCACCATTGGTTGGAAAGAACTTGATGGAACACAACAACAAATACAGATATGTATAGACCAGTGATGGCGAACCTTTTAGAGACCGAATGCCCAAACAGAGCGGAAGAGCAAACTCTGTGCTAGGGAGAGGGGAAGCACTCCCATTGGGCTGCTGGGCAGAGGGGCAGGGTGAACTCTGTGCTGGGACGATGGCGCAAATGCCCACAGAGAGGGTGTGCCATAGATTCGCCACCACTGGTATAGACCAATCATTTTATGCAAGAGTGTTGCTGGAAATGCTGATGTCATAACAGGAATTAGAAGAAGCAATCCATCTTCTCTCCTATTCAGTAAATAATGCTTCTTTTATGGTGCAGTTCTATTTATATCTATTGAGAAGCATGTTCCATCAAGTTCAATGCGACTAAAATCTAAGTTAAATGGTTACAGGATGGCAACTTTAGGATGGTACTTGTCATTTGTGCTTTTTAGAACCAACACTCCTAGACTAGAAAACAAAACAAAATAAATTCTGCTGTCCAATTAATCTTTTCAAATTGCTTGCAATGTCTTTTAATTGCATGGCATCTACAGTATAGGCAAAGGTTGCACTTGTTCGAAATCCAATCGTATCTGACTCTAGGCCACAGTGCTCATCTCCATTTACAGCTAAATAGCCAGTGCTGTCTACATCTGCAAACTCTTCTGTGATCATGTGACAGGCAATTCCCAGAAGCCCTGATCTGCAGGTGTGCTGACTTGGGTTTCTTGTAATTGAAGTCGGGTGGGAGGGGTCGGCGGAAGATTTTGCTGATTATCTGATGGAGGATATCACTTGGATTCGCTCAAAGTTGAACCCCAACATGGATGGGAGGGGTCTGGAGCTGACTGGATCACCATCTTGCTGTGTTATCTGGTATCGGTTCGATCCAGTTGTCCCTGAGGGAGTGCTCAGGCTCCTTGGGGCTGTTCGTGCCACTGCCTGTGTGTTAGACCCATGTCCCACCTGGCTGATCAAAATATCCAAGGTGGTGACAGATGGTTGGGTAAGGGCAATGTTTAATGCTTCCATGCAGGAGGGAGTGTTTTCAGCACCATTGAAACGTGCATTGGTGCACCTCCTCCTGAAAAAGCCATCGCTCAACCCAACAGTACCTGCTAACTTTAGGCCTGTATCTAACCTCCTTTTTAAATGGAAAGTATTGGAGAAGGCAGTGGTGCGGCAACTACAGGGCCCCCTGGATGAAGCGGATTATCTGGACCCTTTTCAGTCAGGTTTCAGGCCCAGATAAGGTACTGAGACTGCATTGGTCACACTGTTGGATGATTTCTGGCAAAAGTGAGGCGAAGGTATCAGTCCTTGCTCTCCTTGACCTCTCAGCAGCCTTCAATACCATCAACCACAGTATCCTTCTGGAATGGCTCTGAGGATTGGGGATCCAGGGTTCCTGGTTTTCCTCATTTCTTAGGGGCCTGTCCCAGTTGGTGTTGTTGGATGTGAGAGGTCCAGCCCCAGGCTTCACCATTATCAGGTGCCACAGGACTTGGTGCTCCCACCTCTCCTATTTAATATCTACATGAAGCCGCTGGGTGAGATCATCCATTCCCACGGGGTGAAGTATCATCAATATACTGATGATACTCAGTTGTACATCTTGGCCCGTGGTAATCCAAGTGATGTGGTTGACATTCTATCCAGGTGTCTGGAGCCTGTAGGGGTCTGGATGAGGACAATGGGCTACAACTGAATCCTGACAAGTCTGAGTGGGTGTGGGTTTGGGGGCCAGCGTTGTCCTAGGAGCTACCATCTTTGGTACTGGATGGGACTCTTTTGCCTCTTTTGGGGGTTCTCCTGGACTCATGACTCCTGCTCAAAGAGCAGGTGGCAGTCTTGACTAGGAGGACTTTTGCACAACTTTGCATTATTCGCCAATTACGCCTGCTCCTGGACTGGGAATTCTTACTAGCAGTCACTCACACTCTAGTCACCTCCAGATTAGATTATTGTAATGTGCTCTACATGGGGATGCCCTTGATGACCATTCAGAGGCTACAACTGGTGCAAAATGCAGCTGCCTACATGGTGATGGGGTGTGGTTGCTATGACCATGCCTCACCCCTATTACAGGAGCTGCATTGGCTGCCGGTGTGCCTCCGGGTGCAATTCAAGGTGCTGGTAATGACCTTTAAAGCGCTTCATGGTAGTGGACCAGGATACTTAAGAGACCACTTCACCCCAAGATCATCTGCCCATCCTACAAGTTCAAACCAGAGGGGCTCCCTAGTGGTTCCATTTGCCAGAGAGGCTCGTCTCTCTGGCACTAGAAGGAGGGCCTTCTCCATATCTGCTCCGGTCTTGTGGAACCCCTTGCTGACCGAGTTGCACCTCTAGACAGAGTTGCCAGCTTTCAGAAAGGGCCTTAAAACCTGGTTAGCACAGTGGTGTGGGACACTGCTGGTGTGGTAGCTACCCCACCCCCACCCCCCACTGGCTTATATAAGGCCATTTGGTTTTTTCAATTTTATAGGGCGGGTGTTTTAATCTGGTTTTAATGGTTTTTAAAGTTTTAATTGTTTAGTCCTGAACGATGAGGACATTTTGTATTTTGAACTTTTGATACTGTTATGAACCGTTTGGAGTTGCTTTGGCGAGGGAGGTGACAATACAAATACAGTAATAAATGAAAAATAAAGTCCAAGAACACCTGGAAGCAAAAGGTTGAGAAACTCTGGTCTAGATACAGTAGTTTCAATGTGCTGTATAAACAACAGATTGAAAGAACATAGCATCTTGGTCTAAAGCAGTGTTTCCCAACCTTTGGTCTTTGGACATCAATACCCAGAAGCCTAAATCAATTTCCCAAAGCACTGATCAGCCAGTGTACTGACTTAGGCTTCTGGGAATTGAAGCCCCCCTGTGTGTGTGAGTTGGGGGTAAAGTCTCTTACTTTCTCATATGACAACAGAGAATTTAGCATGTTCTGAGTGCCATCTTTAGCAAAACAAAGCATTTCAGCAGACTATCAGAAAATATGGACATGTTTGGCCTTGAGAAAATAAGACTGAGGGGAGATATGATAGCACCCTTCAAACACTTGAAACTTGTCAGAGAAAGGAGAGGCAATATCAGTTCCCAGAATAACCGTCTGGCCAGGTTATCCTGCTATGGTAATAGAGTAGACCATACTGCTAGTGACTCTGACCACCCTGAAGACTAACAGCCTTGGGTGCCAAACTCCACAAGGAAGGATGATGGTCCCCAAGTGGATTAAATCCCACTTTAATCCATCTTAATGGAGTGCCGCAGCATCATCAATACTGGCCTGGGGCTGAAGAGGACTTTGTGTGCCAAAAAGGCTCAGGACCAGAAAGTGACTACAGAACTGGATCAGTGGTATGGGTGTCAATGTGGAAGGCAGATGGAAGGCCACTGCATTATATTTTCTGGACAGTATTCATGGCTGATCACCACGAGCCTTGCCTATATTCAGATTCAGATACAGAAGAAGAAGAAGAATTCTATAGTGCAGGAGATGTGACAATGATCTCAAGTTACCAGAAATCAGGTTTTGATTGAATATTAGGAGAAATCTACCATTGTTGGAGCAGTACAACAATCTAACCAATTATTTCAGAGGGTAGTAAGCTCTTTAATATTGGAGATAGACATTCAAGAGAAAGCTAGACAGTCATCTATCAGATATAGTTTGATGGGGATTCCTGCACTGAGGAGAGGGTTCAACTTGAGAGTTTTATAAGCTCCTTCTAACTCCACTGTTTATTCTTTTTGACAAGGATAGACACAGGGAGTTTGCTCACTGGGTGATCTGCAATAGATCAAGAACATTTTCAAACTCCTATTTGTTCCACAATAGCAGCAAGAAGATTTTCAAACTTCCATTTGTTCAACAATAGCACCCAGTCCCACCTCTGTTGTTGAAATGAAGAGATCACTGGATAATAAGGAGTCGATTTTCATGTGGGGAGGATTTGTGAGCCTTTTATACTCTGAAGGTTTAGTAACAAAAGCAAAAACAAAGTAGTTCTACTTTTAGTGCAGGGGTGGACAGAGCTTAAGTTTGGAGGACCTAACTTTCTACTGGGATCTCAAGAGAAGTGCTTATAATGTAATAATTCTGAGCCAAGCAATTTGTTATGAGTACCAAAGAGTACAGTGACCAGTTATGCTTTACCAAAAAATAGGAACTAAATCGCCCAAGAAATGAGAATAAATAAAGGCAAAGTTTTTCAGAACATGTGCATATGCTAATTTATAAGTGCAGATAGAAATTTAGAAATATTTACATTGAAAATCAAATAGAAATACAATATACATCACCCGGAGTTTGAACACTATTGGCTACTTTTTTGAACAGAAAGATTGCAACAGGTGGAGTTACATGAGAAAATTGGATGAGACAAATTCAGCTTTGCTGCGTTTTGATTCAGTCTATATTACATCCAATTAGTGCTCAAACGGGTCTTGTCGATTGAATCAGGAATTTAGTGTAAACAATTGATGGGATGAGATCGGAACTCCAGCCTATGGTCCCTCCTTCTTTCCTTTCCTTTCTCCGGTCCCACCTCCGCCAATCCTTTAACGGTTTTCTGTCTTGCTGGTTTTGTGTGAGAAGTTAGAGAAAACAATCAAAACTGCAAAAGAGAACCTCCCTAGTGATCTTATTAATACCAACCTGACAATGTAAGAAAATGTCCAAGTAAGGGAAAACAGTTGGGGTTTTGACATGCGCGCGCGCACACACACACACACACGTGTGCACACACACACACTTTTCACTAAATTGAGAATCCCCCTTTTCTCCCTATTGACTCAGCTATTTATTCAGCAACAAGGTGAAAGGCTGCTCTAGCACTAATCTATCTCTCTCTCTCTCTCTCTCTCTCCATCCATCCATCCATCCATCCATCCATCCATCCATCCATCCATCCATCCATCCATCTATCTATCTATCCGTCTATCTGAACTTCTGCTGATTCCTCTTCTTCCTTTCTGGACTGTGGCAAAGGAAGAACAGTTGAAGATTTAAATGCACATGCATGCACACATGCACAAAATTGGGATTCCCTCCCTCTTCTTTTTCTCTATGTGCCCTTAGATCTTTTTCTCCATTTGAATGGTGGCACCTTTTCTCTCAAAGAAAAACCCTTGAAAAAAATTATTTCCAATTTCTTGTTCCTTTCTGAGATGCTCAGTTATTGACCCAGCAAAAAAGTGAAAGGCTGTTGTAGTGCTAATCTCGTTTTTAAAAAAAGAAAAGAAGGGAGGATGTTCAAAGGAAAGAACCAATAGATGTTTTCTCCCAGTCCTAACTGCCTATGTCATTGAAAAACCACCTACAGATATGCCTCCCATCTTTACAACAAGGAATCACAAACAAATGACAGTACAGGAGGAAAAAAACCCAATTAAAACTTTCCAATGTTAAAAAGTCAAACTCCTCCAGCAGCAGAGAAAAAAGATGGGTTGGGAGCAAAAAATGCCAGATGGGTTTGAATCAGTCTTTGTATCACCAGTAAGAAATCAATTGAATTCACTTGTTTTATAAACAGAGCAATTCCTGCAGTTTTGATAGCCCAAATGGGCACTAAATTGCATATCACAATTAGTGCACCAATTTACAACATTACTTTTTGGGCTAACAAGAAATAATTCTAGTTACTTTCAAAATTAGCTCTCCAAAGACTTTTAAAATATCTTTTTGTAGCCATTTTGAGACACATTTTTCATGTTATGTTCCAATCTCTTAAACAATCTTAAGAAGCAAGAGAGGTGTTATTTTCATTTCATTTTGTGTATTTTTGTTTAAAAAATTCAAGGTACAACATCAAATTTGGTCACCAGATAGAACCATAGAATATTGCTTTCATTTTCTATCTAGTTAGTAGAAACAACATGATGTATTATTAACTTATAGCACATTACTACATTTCATAATGATCATCTGCCTACTGCAAAGTAATAAAGAACACAACAGATTCTTTTAGAAAGCCATGTTCCACCTTCTGACCTCTCCATAATGGGCAAAACTATTGCATAGATTTGAGTTTCTGGTAAAAGTACCTTTTAGCCAGGGGTGAGATGTCAAAAATTTTACTACCACACCATGATGTCATCACAGAGTGGGTGGAGCTAACATCAGGACATCATGGGCGGAGCCAGCATCATGACATCATGATGTTGTGGGCGAGGCCAAATAAAAATAAAAATAATTAAAAATAAAAATAAGTGTGTGTGTGTGTGTGTGCGCGCACACACACACACACACACCTCCACCCGCCCACCCACCCACCCACAACACAAACTCGTAAACAAATTAAATTAATTAATTAAATAAAAATACATTAAAATACACCCACCCACCCACAAATCAACTAGAGCTTTTAAACCAGAGCTTAAAGCTTATTCTGGCTAATCTTTCTCACACTAGGTCAGATGGAAGGAACTACAAAATGAACTCACCACAAGATGGCTTCATTTTGGCACTTTTCAACAGTTAGAGAAGTTAGGTACTAAGTCTTTGCCTAACCAGTTCTCTAGGATAATATGCCTTAATGTAAATGTAAAACAGCTGTACCTCCTTAAGTATTCTCCAATTGGAACAGCAATTGGAATAGCACAGGTGTACCTTATTGATGAGGTAACTCCAAGACTTTGCTTAAAAACCCCAAACCAGACCGCCAGGCCTGCCAGCCACCAGGCCTTTTTAGGAACTGTGGGAGAACAGAAAGGAGGCTGTGCATATTCGCCAAGCACTGTAGGCGTGCATGCACACCAAGTGCTTGGCGCGCATACGCAGTGAGGGAACCAGTGAAAAAGTAAGCCCCGAAGGTGGTTCCCCCCAAAAGCTGCTACCAGTTCCCCGGGACACTGGGAAAAGTTACTACCGGTTCTGACAAACTGGTGTGAACCTGTTACATCCCATCACTGCCTTTAGCTGTTTTCAGAAGTAAAGGGACTGACAGAGAAGCAGGGCCATAGCCAGCCCCCCCCAGGGAGGGGCCACCCACCCCCCTGAGCTAACAGCCTGCCCTCACCAACCCACCCAGTGGTGCCAATGTTATATATGTGAGTGTGACATTGTTGCCCCTCTTGAAAAAATTTTTGTCCCTCCTGAAAAAAAATTCACCCTCCCCTCCTCCAAAAAATCTATGTTTGGTCCTGCAGAGAAGAATGGCTATAAGTCTCCCGGAATCCACCCTTCTCATTAACTTAATGTTTCTTAATTACAGTTACTTAGATTACAGACATGTGTCTGCTGCTGTCCTTCCTGCACACATGCTAGCAACCAGTTGGGCAGACAAAATGCAACAAAACAGAAGGCACCAACCCACAAAATGAGGGACAAACAACTTTAAGGCCTCTTTTAGCCTCTCATGGTTCCTTTATCTTGAAATCAGAATTATAGCGGATCTTCCTTCCAACAGAGAGTGCCTCAAAGTAGAAAACTGTCCTTTATACAGAAGGACACTTAGCTTGTTTCTGCAGACACAAATCCATACCTTAAGCTATCATTCTTTCAGGAGTACAATTTATGGCAGTAGTGGCATGACTTAAGAGTGTAATTCAAAAAGACTTCTTGTTGTTAATACTGTATTATATTTCCCAGAGCATTTTTCTACCATTGCTCCATTCGAAAAGCCTTCCACATGTCATTATATTCATTCTCCTGAAAGCAACTTCCTAAGCATTAGAATCCACATGCATTCATCTTTCATTAGGACAAAATCCTATATTCACTTCTCTTGGGTGTGTTCTGGGGGAACTTCTATAGGACTGTTTTTCTTGTACATAGAGACAAGAGAAATGTAGCTTTGCAATTGCACTGCAAATCCCATCACTCCAAGGCAGTATAGTCAGTGGTAAGTGCTATGCTCCAATAACCTGAAATCCAAAGTCCAACAAAGATCAAACCTCCCTTTATGAGCCTGTCCAGGTTTTACGATCTTCAGAGGAGGCCTTGATCTCAATTTCAACAGAACATTTGGTAGGGACACAGTGGAGGCTCTTCTCTGGAAATCCTTCCCCTGGGAGGCCAGGCTGTTTCCTTCTTGGCTACCCTTCTGCAGGTAGGTGATAACAATTGCACTTCTAATCCACCCCATAGTGCTTAGTGCACTCTCTGGGTGATTCATAAGGTAATGGACACTTTTGCCCCGAATACACTGGGTACTTATTTTGCTGACCTCGGAAGGATGGAAGGCTGAGTCAACCTTGATACCCATCAGGATGGAACTCACAACCCTTTTGTTGCAGTACATCAGTTTAACCGTTGCACCACTAGGACTCCTCATTAACCAAGACAAGACCTTGGCATGAGATTTTGGAGGATTGATGCCAGTTCTAGAAGCTCAGTGTTGTTACCTGAGGTCTTCCAGATAATTTTCAATTTACTCCTAGGATTTCTGGCAACTCACAATGCCAAAACACCTAGAAATAGGAAGGCTGAGTCAACCTTGACCCATTTCAGGACCGAACTCAGAAAATGTTGGCTGCAGTACAGCAGTTTAACCACTGTGCCTCCAAGTGAAAATCTTTCTCTTGAGGTAGCTTTTCTTTTTAATAACTGGTTGTCTAAGAGGGTTTTTTTAAAAAACCCAGAGTGTTGTATTTCCGTTGCTTTAAATCTGTTGTTGTTGTTGTTGTTATAATATTAGATTTATATGCCGCTCTCTTTGCCGAAGCAACTCAGAGCAGCTAACAATGGTATACCGCTTTTACTTTAACATTTTTAATATGATATCTAATTCTTCTTTTAATATTGTAGTAATTAATTGTTTAATGTTTTATTATTGTTTCTTTTAATACTGTAAGCTGCCTTGGATCCTTTTGAGGCGAAAGATGGTATATAAATAGTATAAATAAATAAATGAAATAAGCAAAAACTAAAATGCCACATGTTTCTTGCCCGTCAACCAACCCAACATTGTGAGTTCAATCCTTGTGAGTATCAAGATTGCCTCAGCCTTCCACCCTTTTGAGGTTGGTAAAATGAGTACCCAGCATGTTGGAGGCAAAATGCTCATTACCTTATGAACTGCCCAGAGAGTGCACTGAGTGCTATGAGTTGGTATTGAAGTACAATGGCTATTGCTATTTTGAAAATCACAGAATCACAGAACTGAAGACTTGAAAACGATTTCTAGGGTCATTGGGTTCAGCCACCTAGACCAGGGGTTCTCAACCTTTTTAGGCTGTAGGCTGGAGCACGCCTCCTCAGACAACTGAGTGGGCCGGACTGGTGATTCTCCCTGCTGTAAACACTGCATTAAAACAAGTCCCTTGGCTTTTTTCTACAGCCACAGGCACATTTATGGCTGTCATAAATGTGTCCACTTCCACCTCCAGTGGCAGTGGTAGCAGCAACATGGGCCACATGAAATGGTGCCACAGGCCAGGGCCAGCCTGCGGGCCATAGGTTGAGAAATTCTGACCTAGACTGAGTCCTGAACAGCCTAAATTCAAGAGTGAAAAGAAACCTCCTTCCAGGTACTTTCCTGACCAGGGTTCAAAGTTGACTCAACCTTTCATCCTTCCAAGGTCAATGAAATGAGTACCCAGCATGCTGGGGGCAAAATGCTAATTAATTTGTGAACCACCCAGAGAGTGCACTAAGCGCTATGGGGAGGTATATAAGTGTGATTGCTTTTCTTTCATCTCATGCTTCTCATCAAATACTTCTCCCTTAGCTCATAAACCCAAATCTGGATGTGTAAAATTACTCCTTTTTTTCTACCATTTGAGAGGCAAATTTTTCAGAAGTCCACCCTGGTTTTGGGAACCTTCCCAGATTTTTACAGATGACTGGTAAATATTTAAGGCTTTTCATGATCCAGGGATTAAAGATCATTCAGCTTTAATTAAGCCCATAAAAAACCCTCCCACCTATGGTTAAGTAGGGGGGAACTTGCTTTTTTGAAGCAAGATATCTAGGTGCAGGGGGAAATGAAGCCACAGGTTTCTGTAGGGAGCAGCATGTATAAAAACAAGTTTCTGAGACAATTTGGAAATCGCTAATGATAGGCAAGGCTTGAGACACTTAAATTCTAATCAATCAATTAATTCCATAACATTCCACACACAGGAAATCTAGATTCTGCAAGGAAATAACTATTGAATATTTCCTTTTTTTTTTTTTTGAAGTATCTACATTAATAGCATCTTTCCTTCTTTGCAAAGATGTTCACCAATTTTTTAAATGCTCATTGGTTTTAATTGTGGTCATCCTACCCCACACTGCAGTTCATTAAGAAAATCAAAATAATAATAAAAAAAGCCTGAGCCACTTCTAGAACCTAACACGTTTTATTTGGCATCAGCTTTCATAGTCAAAGACTGTGGTTAAGACACTGAATTTGACAACTGAAAGGTCAACAGGTCAGCAGTTTGAGACCCAAGTGGTGGATGACAGAGTGAGCTTCCATCTCTGTCCCAATTCTTGCCAACCTAGCATTTCAAAAGTGAGAAATCGCAAGTAAATAAATAGGTATCACTTTGGTGGGAAGGCAAACAGTGTTCCATGCACTCCAGTGTTTAGTTATGCCTTCCACATGTCCATGGAAATGTCTGCAGAGACAGTCAGTCCCGGGTCTTTGGCTGTAAACATAGATGAGCACTGAACCTTAGAGTTGGATACAACTGGGTTTTGAGCAACGGCGACCTTTTCCTTCATAGTCAGATAAAAACTATGTCAAATGCAGCTTCTTTTCTACGGTGTCACAGACTATTAGTTTTGGGAGAGGTGTGGAAAAAGTTACCCTTTTCACAATAATTCTTGTGGTGGCTGTGAGATTCTAGGAACTGTAATCCAAAAGAATTGCTTTTCCTATCTCTGTTTTTATGCTGGACACTGAGAGAGAGAGAGAGAAGCAGGGGTGCTATTAAGGTACATACGGTAACTACACTAAAAACATACATGTTATTTAAACTATTGTTCAAATCACAGTCTCTCGGAAATGCTGAGGCATTTCAGAGAAGACGTTTCTTGCAATTCTCACAAAATCTTGTTTCTTAGTATTTCTTAAAGAATTTCAAAGAGCCCAAGCGGTGCAATAAGTTTGAACCTGATGGGGATCAAGGCTGACTCAGCTTTCTTCCATACTTCTGAGGTCAGTAAAATGAGTACCCAGCATATTGGGGGGCAAAATGATAATTAGCCTGTGAACCACCCAGAGAGTATACTAAGCGCTAAGTGTAATTGCTAATGCTATTGTGATAAGGCAGTTTGTCTATATTGGTGTAGCTGTGTGGTACCCGAATGGGTACCAAACAAAAAAAAAGATGATTAGAAGAGGAGGGGAAGGAATAAGCCTCAAACTCGTGCCAGAGCCCCATAAAAATTGTAGAATCTCTATGGTGCTGATTCAATTGAGAGCCAGCCCTACCATGAGGCAGAATGAGACAGCTGCTTCAGATAGCATGCAGTATATCAAAGTATTAGCAGCAACTAAAATGTATCCAAGGCACAAGCCACTGGCGTAGACTTTCATGTACACCAGCACCCTGATATAAGATGGCAGCCATTATGATCAAAAGACCTTCAAGTTTGCCAGAGAAGCAGGAGAAAAGGCATTTATAGTTCCATGGTTGTATGGCACCAGCCCCATTTCTCAACTGCTTCAGCAGAAGATTAAGGGTACAGACAACAGGGATTAAAGAAAAGTGGCAGGTAGAGTCTAAGGACACTACCGTCAGGGATTTAGTGCATGAATTCGATGTGTTGAATTATGTTCATTAGTTCATTTATTTCATTCATTAGTTAAGGGTGATGTTTCAAATGGGGAAAAATAAAGAAAATTATGTTCATAAAATTAAGGTTTTCATAAAATGTTAATAAAATCTAAGGTTTTCTGAGCTAAGGTAAAGGTCATCCTTGATCGAAAGCCAGTCATATCTGACTCTAGGTTTCAGTGCTCATCTCTGTTTATAGCCAAAGAGCTAGCGCTGTCTGTGTCTGCAGACATTTCCATGGACATGTGGCAGGCATGAAACACTGTTTACCTTCCCACCAAAGTGGTACCTATTTATCTTCTTGCAATTTTTTGCATTTGAACTGATATGTTGTGTTAACCCAAAACCATAAATCCCAATTTCATTTGTGTTTATTATTATTTTTTATATTTTACTTTTCAATAAAGATGCTTTTAACCTTTATTTTCCATTCTCCCCAACTCTCCCCACTATACACAAGTGTCCATAAGCAGCCCACTGTACAAACAACAATTCACCACAGGTGAATAACTGCAAAGGATCTATTTTTAATAAATATTTCAATAGTCAAACAACAAAGGAAAAGAGTTTTTCCTTCACAATTCCTTGAAAGCAGTTTTTCAATAAGAGGGAAAGCCAAAAGGGAAAGTGGTTATGACTCCAATGGAAAAACTTGCTACCGTGTATCTTTTCTTACACCAATGTATCTATTCTGTTATGGAAAGATTCTCTTTTTTTTTTAAGGAAAGAAGGCTAGAAAGAAAGTGTTTTTTTTTAAACCTTTATAAAAAATGTTTATGAAGTCCAGTCCAAATTGTATAAATGTCAAAAGAAAGGTTATTCTGCCCTCTTTCAAATGCACTTTGGATCACTTCAATCAGTTTTTTGCTGGATCACCGTGGGTGCCTTAGTTTTGGTGTTGCAGCTTCTCAAAAGTACATGATTTTCATTACACTGCAAAAGCTGCCAGACCACCTAACTGAAACGTAAGATGTTCACAGAATTCACATCAGAAACAAATTTATGGGAGTAACTTCAGCTGATCTCGCTCAGTTCAGTCATGGCGAACCTTGGCAGTCCAGCTGTTCTTGGACTTCAATTATCAGAAGCCCGTCAGCACTCCTGCTAGAGTGCCAAGGTTCGCCATCACTGAATCTAGTTGCATCCCTGGTATAAGACAGGGAATCTCAACCTGCGGCCCGTGGCATCATTTCATGTGGCCCCCGATTGCCTCCACCACACTAGGAAGTGATGTGTGGTGGAGGAAGGGCAAAATGGCCATTCAGCCCCTGAACCTGTCTGAGGGAGCATGACCCAACCCACAGCTTTAAAAAGTTGAGAACTTCTGGTATAAGAGATGGTAATCCTACCTTCACTTCCACAATACATCACTGGGGAAAGGCAATAGAAAGAGCTTGGATATATGCCTTTTGTAACAATCTGGGCCAAAGAATTTGAGGAATTCTACTCCCAAAAGTATCTTTTTCAATTTGTGGCAGTGGATAAGAGTTTACCTACTTCTGGAAACTAGCAGTGTAACTCTATGTGCAGGGGAGTGTTGTAAAGTCACAGAGGACTACAAGACAGAAGACTGTAAGGATGCCATTTTGGAAGAGATGGAAAGAGATAAATCTCTACCCCATCACTGCCAAATCAGAGATGGTCTAGAAGACTAAACACAATTAGTTCCTCTAAAGCATCTTTATTCCATACCCTGTTAATGGTGCTATACTATTGTACTGAGCAAACAAACAGGCCCATGTGCTAGGTAAGCACAACAAAGGATCAAATTCATTTGTCTTAAAACCAATTGGACTTTAACAGCATTGCTTTTAAAAAGTACCACAGAGAAAATAAGCAGCACAAAGGTCATTAATGCTTCCTCCTCTCTTTGAAACTTCATATTGAGAATCTTCAACAGCACATTTGCAGCTTTGCTATAAATTTTCCTCATGTAGAATGCCCATAATATTCTCTCTTGTATTGTCTACAAGTAAGTACAGTAAATATAAACTCAAGCTAGTTTTCCTTTCCTCTTGTGTGTTTGCATCCTCTGAATAAATAGGAAATTTCAATTGTTTTAAATACATTTCATTGATGTAACTGACTTGACTAACTATACAAATGACAATTTTCTCTCTCTCCATGTGATGGAAATTGGATGGGTAGGAGGAAACTAGAGCATAAAATCCGAAACTGAACACTAAAGGGAGAGAGAGAAAGATTACTGTCCAAGATGTGAGAAAAGAAAAGAGAAACAGATTAAGGGAAAGCCCTTTACACACCATTTAGCATGTGTACAAATGAGAGAGAGAGAGAGAGACTAAATGGGATTAGCATGCAAAGGTTGCTTTTGATTGAAGTCTCCTAATAAAGGAGGTGGTGACAATTACAGTGTCTAAGATTCCATAGATGAGCTACCCATGGTGTTGAACCTTGGCACTCCAGCTGTTCTTGGACTTCAATTCCCAGAAGCTCTGATCAGCAGGTGTACTGACCTGGGCTTCTGGTAATTGTAGTCCAAGAACAGCTGGAGTGCCAAGGTTTGCCACCATTGCTAGGCTAAGAGGGCCAGAGAAGCAGGGAAAGGCAAAGAAGAAACAATCTGTTTTCTTCTTACCTGAACTCTCACTTCAGGAAGGTTGACCTTCATAGCCAGTTCCTCTCGACTATAGACATCAGGATAGTGAGATTTCTCAAAGGCTCGTTCCAGTTCATGGAGCTGGTAGGTGGTGAAAGTGGTGCGATTTCTCCTGTGCTTCTTCTTGGGCTGATCTTCATCGGAAAGTTTGCCATCACTGTTATTACAAGCCGGCAGTTCTGGACTCAAACAATCTTCCGAGCGTTTGGGACAATAAGGATCTGAGAGGGAAGAGGAGAATTAGGCACGGCTCATGTTTCAACCAGTTATGCCAGAAATAAACATGGATCAAAGCTTTAAAAGTGTTGTGGTTTGTAGACCAAAAATTGTATTTTCCAATTCTAAAACGAATTCAAGCTGACAGGTTCTCTGAGACCTTTAGTAGGTCCTAAAGTCTAAACACGTTTCAATGAACAAAAAACCCAGGGACTTGAGCCTCCAATGCTGTCTTTTTCCAGGATTGTTCTGCCTGTTTTCTTTTCTTTTCACATTTTGCACACTTTTAAGGAAGGTTTATACTAGACATAATTCTTATTTTTGGGATAATACACTTTAATGAGATTTGAATGAGAGAACCAACGTCTACTGTTACTAAGCACCCTTGCAATCACAAAACTTAATGGTCTCATTACCATGCATTGCTCTTCTTTTTGGTTGCCTGTTTCCTTCCAAAGTTTCCTTTTAAAATAAAATCCTTCATTTAAGGCAGCAGCAGGAGCAGCAGCAAAGGACAGCTGCCTCTACTATTCTGCCCTGCAACCACAGCACAAGTGGTTCTGTGCCAAGTTACATAGACAGGAATCCCACTGATTTCACTGCCTCCGTGTCAACCTTAAGCTGTGACCCTGTGCAGAAAATAAGATACACTGGATTTAGACATAAACCTAGCTGAGGACACATAAACTAAAGGTTTTGCCAGTATATTCCATTAATCCAGGTGAGTTGAGAGGCTAATTCACATAACATTGTTCAACAGCACAATTTTGCTCTGAGTGCTAAATTGTTTCACAAATATGGTTAGTGTATGTAGAGGTATTTCAAATATCTTTCCTACCACTGCAGTTGCATGGATGGGAGAGGCTTGAGGTTATGTCTTGGTGAATTGGACCAGAATTTGTTTAATGCAGCCTTCCCACTGCATCCTGGGATGGCCAGCCAGATGTTTACAAGGGAGACATAAGTCATAAGTACAATATAGGCTGGGAAAGGTTTGAGCTTTCAACTGAGAACAAACAGCGCATATGTTCCTCTAAAACCAAAATGTTCCTGGTCAAACTTAGGGTTGGTGTTCCATTCTCATTCCAAACTGTAAGTCTGGCAACCAGCTCTTTAAAGATCTGTAGCATCTTGACTGCATCCAGGATCTTCGGTTGCACTAGTCTAAACACATGCAGAGTATAAGGGGTACCCAAAGTCCCACGTAACTGCTTTACAGTAATGGACATGAAAGGAGCTTCATTTGGGCATTTCCTGAGATGAGTTTCTTCTGCAAAAATCCTTTCAACCCAGAATAATTTCTGACATGAAATTATTATTAGTAATGGGCTGGTGGTCCCCATTCACTCTGCTGTTTCCCAGCTCTTAAAAGTCCCTAGAGGAAGGGAGAGAAGGCTCCACATTTGAGCAGTGAATTAACCTAAACCTGGACGGAAATAGGGAGGTTGTGATCCCCCAGCCTTTTAATACTAATCAGATCAATTCGCTTTAATGGATCTGTCCAGGAGCAGGGCACTCCCTCCCCCTCAAAACCACTTCCCTAGGTATTACCAATTTTCTCTTTCTCCTAAGGACAAGGAATATTTTGGTAATGGAAGCTCCTGTTTTAGCCTCTCTCTCTCCCCCCCCCCCCTAAATTTAAGTTTTTATTGAAAGAATCAGAATAGTTATTTCCTAAGAATTAACAAGACGTGCTTCTGATGAGAATTTTCCCACAGGGATCTGGTCCTCAAATTGCTTCAGAAGAGTTACCAACTTGGCACAGCCATGAATGTCATCTTTATCTAAGTCATAGGTTCCCAACTTGTGTTTCCTGGAGAGGGTGCCACGGTTTTGTGACACTGCATTATTCAAAAATATTCTGTCTGGGGAATTTTCATAGAGGGAAGGGAGGACAACCATCATATTAACATTAGGTAACAGTTATAGAATTACATTCTGGGGGTGGGTGGGAATCAATTTTAAATGTGTTATCTTTGCCTCTTTCTTAAGGCAATGCAAGTGGTGGTTTGTTTCTGGTTATTATTTGTTCTATACTTGGCCTGTCTGCAATGGCTGTTTGTTGTTTTTATTATTCTATTTTATTAATTATTGTTTTATGATTATACTTTTCATGTTGTTTAACATGTTAACCACCCAGAGTAGTTTGCACCAGTAGGGCAGTGTGTGTTTGTGTGTGTATAGATATACTGTATATAAATAAATAATTTTCTTTAACTCATTAAAAATGCAAATGTGGCAGGGTCACAGGTTACTTGGCTGTTATAAAGAGGCATCAGGACTTGGAAAAGGTTGGTAAACATTGATCTAATTGAATGCAGGTTACGGCTGAATCTTGAATTTAGCAAGAGTTATTCCCAACTTTTCCTGCCTGCCTTGTCTCTTCCTCTAGGGGAAAAATATCTACAGAAGAGAAGAGTGTCTAATATCTAGTTCTGCATAAGCTTTTGCAGCTTCTTCAGTATGAGAAATGTCAGTAAGAGGAATGTAAGAACGGGCTTGAATGGTCTGTGGCAACAAGTCTGACTCCTGCAAGGTTCCCTGATCTGTCAAATTTTGTCAGTCCCTTGTGGCTTTGCCAGAAGTTTGCTTTGAAACCTGCGCAAGGAGTCGCATATGAAAATCTTATTTGACTTCGTTCATTTTAGAAGAGGGGAAGGGGGGGGGGGCACTAATTAATTAATTAATTAATTAATTAATTCAGACATCTTCTAAGGATAACCTCAAGGTTTTTGGGATACCTTTGAGAGGGAAAACATTTTGAGGTCTGACTGAGTTGAGATGCTTTCTCCGTTAGGAGACCCAATCAAAGGCGAGCCCGCACAGGCACAAAAAGCCGAAGTAAAACGAAGTCCCACCAAGCTAAGCGAACAGAATTCAAAGCCACTGTGCGCCGGCTTGGGAAACCCACAGATCTTCTCGACGGGCAAAACGTTTCCAAAAGGGGACGCGGCACTCTCAATCGGGAGGCAATGGAAGGGGTTGCGCTGGGTGGAGACTAAATGGGCTGTCCTAGGGTGGGGGTCCCCGACCCGGCTTCCTCCTCCTCGGGCTCACCTGCGAAGTGCTCCGTCGGGGGCCCCTCCGGCTCTTGCCCGACAGATCCCGGCAGCTGCTGCTCGGCGGGCATTTTGGAGAAACAGTCGCGGGGGCTCATCTTCTCCGCCTCTTTCCCCAGCCGGGATCCTCCGCCGCCTCCGTCGGAGGCCTGGAAAGTGCCCAAGAGGGGGTCCTCTTTGGTAAATCCCAAAATGGCTTCGATGCTGTGAAGCCTGGACGGGTTCCCGCCGCTGCCGCTGCCGCCGCCGGGGCTCCGGACCAAGTGGCCCGCCAGGGAGAAGCCGCCGCCGCCGCCGTCGGTCATGCTGAGGAGGGCCCCTTGCTGCAGGTGCATCGAGGTGGCCGAAGGGGGAAAGCGGGCAGCCCTCGACCCTCCCCCCCGTCTAAGTCCTCCCGCGCTCCCCCAGGCAAGCCCCAGCCGGCCCTTTCCCTCGCCGTCCAAGCAAAGAAACAGTCGCGGCGAGCCCTTCCAACGGCTGCGGGGTGGGTCCGCCAAGGTCTGGCTCCTCGACGGCGAAGCTCGGCACCCTGCCTGCCTCCTCCTCCTCTCCTAAGCCGCTTCGTCCCGCCCGCCCGCCTCTTCCCAGTTGACCGGTGGGAGTTTCTTCCAGGCAGCTGGACCGGCCTGGCGCAGGCTCCCGCTCCCGGGGTCTTTGTGCGACGTGAGGGCCCGGAGTGGCCAGTGTTAACGGGAGGCGACACCCCCCCCCCCGGTCCGGCCTCCCTACAAGCTCCTCCCTCTCCAGAAAGGACCGCCCTCGGTCGGGTGAAATCGACCGGCACGGCTGGTATTAAGTAGAGAAATAAAGGACGGGATGGGGGTGGGTGGGAAGGAGATGGCGGGGAGGATCGGGTGTGAACCGGCCGTCGGATCCACTTCGGTGGTGTCAAGGGTAGAATTTAGGAGCTGCCCTCGGGGCTGTCCCGTCCTTAATATCCGAAGGGAGGCGAGCTACGGGGCTCCCGCTCGGTCGGCTCCCTCGTTTCCAAAGATTCAAGGAACAGAAAGCCCAGTTAAAGAAAGTAACTAAGTAACGGAAGGGAAACTAAGGAAAGGAGGCATATTTGGAAACCCATCAGGTGGCCCGATCGCCCCTCACAAATAGACATCAAATTAATAAAACAGGGAAAACTAGATTAACTCCAGAGTCCAGACCCGACGGCCGGTTCTTGACCCGCCCCCGGTTTTGGGGAAATAGCCTCGACGGTTTTAAAAAGAGACGCCTTTGGCTGAAATCTTTGGGATTTGGGGTCTGCGGGAATCTTTTCCAGGAGCCTCTCGGTTGAAGGGACCCGAGTGCGTGGGAAGCGGCGGCGTCCTTTCTAAGCAGATTTAGTCGAAGGCGTTTCCAAAGTCATCGACGGGACTCGCTTTCAGGTAAAATGGGTTTGAAGGATTGAGGAGGCGGCGTTCCGGCTGCTTTTTAAGACCATGAAGGGATTAGAGGCGCTTAATTGCTTAATTTGTTCCCTCTTATTTAGGGCGGTAGATTAATTAAAATTAATTATAATTAGTTAAAGAAAACCTAGGAAATTACAAGGAGGTCTATAGGATGAAGAGAACGATTAGGGGATCAGTAAGACATACCTTTTAATTTACTTTCCCTCCGGGTGGAACACTTTCCCCGTTTTTATACTGCATTTGCTATATTCTCTCTCTCTTTCACACCCACCTTTGGGGGGGGGGAGATCTTACAGGGTTGAACCTTAAGTATATGAAAGAGTAGAATTTTATTTTTGAACCAGGGTCAATTAAACTATTTTAAATCCGTTTAAAGCCCAAGGTTTTCCTTTTTAAAGGCGTTGAAGTTATGTGTTTGCTTTGGGAGTCGTGCTGACCTGCCATATCTTATATCGACTTATTCCTTCAACGAACGGAAGATTTTTGGTAGCCGGTTCCCCAAATATAGCATCGGTACCTTCGCCTCCTTCTCTCCGCGGAAACCTCCGTTGAAAATCCTATTTAAAATTTAACTTCTTAAGCAGTAGTGGAGGCATTAATCGATTTGCCGCACCAATTAACAGTTCCTCGCTGCTGTGCCGAGTTAATTATTGTTTTTCCAAAACTTTCCGTGTCCTCTGAAGTATGAACCGCGGTCTTATTTTATTTATTTATTTATTCATTCACATTTATACCCCGCCCTTTTGATGCGAACACCTCTCATAAAATATACATAAAATATCATAAAATAGACAGTCCATAAAATATACATAAAAGATCAGAATAAACCACCCGGTAATAACCAATAAAAAACACAAGAGACAAAAACAGATGGCACCAGCAGTAAGTAGAGGTTAATAATAATAATAATAATAATAATAATAATAATAATAATAATAATAATAATAATCATCATCATCATCATCATCATCATCATCATCATCATCATCATCCAAGGCCAACACTACGCAGTTCTCCTGATCTTATAAGCCTTGAAAGGTCTTGTGCAGCTGAGTTAAGGAAGGGAAACGACTAATTTTTATTTCGCCATACAGTATTTTTATTTTATTTTAATGGTTCGGCTCTGCCCCCTATTTTGCCCTCCTGTGCCGATCTTGAATAATCAAAACAGGATGATTTGTCACATGGAAAGTTATTGTGCAGGGCACAAAAGCGTATACTTTGCTCCGAAATAACGGCAGGGTGTTTGGCGACCGGGAGGCAGAGTTGGAGACCCGAAGAACCCCCACCCACCCCCACGGATTCGGTTTCTCTACAAAGGGAGTGGGAAGAAAAGTGGATTTCTGGAGCTTGAGGCTGTACTGTACATCCGCCCCCCACCCACCCACCGAATGTCCCCAGAAGTGTGTGTGCCCCCCCCCAAGGGACGGTTGAGCCCGTGAACATTAAAAATAGTAGGTACATTTGACATGAGAGGCACATGCCACGCAGCACCCCTTAGGTTTGTACTGCTTTGTCAGCTGGCAAGAGACCCACATTGTTTTATCCTCGGAACTTTGGATTTATTCCCGGAGGCTGAAGGTGGATATTGAAGTTTATTCAACTCAGATATTCTGGCTCAATTATGCAGGAGAGGAAGGCTAACAAGCTTTCTCCTTCGGTCTTTCTCGGCTAGCAGATTTTATTGCTCTTTCCATAAGGGTAAGTGCATTGTCTTTGGGTCACTTTAGAGGCTAACAAGTATATTGGCCACATGTTCTCAAGGCATCCAGGCCACATCTGCAACTAATGGAGTGGGCTGCTGCACTCCATGAGGACTTATGCCAGCCAACCAAAATCTGTTGGCCTTTAAGGGGCTTTTCTATTGTCGTCCTTCATTTTGATGATTAGGATGATGATTAAAGGAAAAGGAAGAACCACAAAATAAAAATTAAAGCTAAAGAGTTGTGTCATCTTAATGTCCCACAAACTCATTTTTTCCTCTTTTGAATGCTAAAATTGGCAAACATAGATGCCTCACTAAGGACAGAAATACAGAAACACCACTTATCCAAATGGTCACACAAAATACATTTGACATGCATGCTAGACATAATCCCCCCCAAACAACAACAACAACTAAACAGTGTAAAAAGAAAGCATAATTGAAGAAAGGTTACTATATCAAAGATACATTGATATTAAAAACATGCAACTGAAGAAAATGTAAAAACCACACCCAGTTGATCATGCTTTGATGTCACATGTGCAAAGTATGACATATCAAATTTTAATTCCTCAAAAGGAAAAGCTACTGCAAATCCCACCTCATACTTCAACATGGTGCAGTGGTGACCCTGGCTATCCAACAGCTATGGTGGCAGGGGTTTGGAACAGGAAAAGGAGTCAGACAAGGCTGCATTTTGTCACCCTGCTTATTCAACTTACACACAGATCACATAATGTACAACGCAGGGTTGGACAAATCACAAGTGGGATCAAAATTGCTGGGAGAAACATCAACAACTTGAGATACGCAGATTTTACTTTCTTAGGATCCAAGATCACTGCAGATGGTGATTGCAGCCATGAAATAAAAAGCCGACTGATGCTTGGGAGACAAGCTATGAGAAACCTAGGGAACATAGTTAAAAGTAAAGACATCACCTTGCAAACCAAAATTCGAATAGTCAAAGCAATGGTATTCCCAGTGGTAATGTATGGTTGTGAGAGCTGGACCATAAGGAAAGCTGAGCGCAGAAGAATAGATGCCTTTGAGATGTGGTGTTGGAGGAGAGTTTTGAGAGTCTTCTGGACAGCGAGGAGAACAAATAGATTGATTCTAGAAGAAATCAACCCAGAAGGTCAAATCAACCTTAGAAGGTCAAATAGTAAAGATGAAGCTGAAGTACTTTGGACATCAAATGAGACGAGAAGATTTACTTGAGAAAGCCTTGATGCTGGGAAAGGTGGATGGCAAAAGAAGAAGGGGGTGGCCAAAAATGAGATGACTAGATGGTATTATAGATGCAATGGGCACAAAGCTAGGCAGGGCGAGGAGGATGGTGGAAGACAGAGGTGCCTGACGGGCAATGGTCCATAAGGTCACAAAGGGTCAGAATCGACTGTGCGACTGAACAACAACAATACTGTACTACCAAACTGCACCAATGTTGTTCTGTATTGCTGTCATTGAGGTTATTTTTCTCCTCTGATCCCATGGATTCACAAGGCATGCCAAAGCACAAACCCAAAACAATCACCCAAGCAACAATGAAATACATACCAACCTCTACTGGTTTAGCCAGTGCTTTTTCTCTCTCTGTAATGCATGCAGCTGGACACAAAATGCACTGCTGGAAATTGAGAAGTTGAAAAGAAACAAGATGGTTGTAATAATAATGCATTGAGATTTACCACCAGTGTCCGATTGCACACTTTCGCCCAACTATATATGTTGCATCCAACTATATGCTAAAAAAAAATTGCTGTCAACTTTGACCTTGGCAGGGATGGAGTGAGGAAAATCATAAGAAAGGGAATTGTGGGTGATGCGACAGGGAATAAGGGATGGCTATGTGGAGACTCCAGTGGCTTACTGGTTAAAAAATTGAACTTGATGACTGAAAGGTCGGCAGGTCAGCAGTTCGAGACCTGAGTGCTGCATGATGGAGTGAGCTCCCATCTCTGTCCCTTCTCCTGCCAACCTAGTTTGAAAGCAAGAAATTGCAAGTAGATAAATAGATACCACTTTGGTGGGAAAGTAAACAACATCCTTTGCACTCTGGTGTCTAGACATGCCTGCCGCATGATCATGGAAACATCTGCAGATGCAGACAGTGCTGGCTCTTTGGCTGTAAACAGAGATGAGAACTGAACCCTATAGTCAGATACGACTGGCTTTCGAGCAAGGCTGACCTTTACCTTTTCAGATGTAAGCTGAATATGAGAAAAAACTTCTTAACGGTTAGAGCAGTACAACAGTGGAACAGTGTCTTGAGAAATGGTGAGCGCTCCAAGCATTCAAGAGAGAATTGGACAACCATCTGTCAGATCTACCTAAAAGGCCCCCTTTCAACTCAGTGATTCTATGATTCTTGGTAAAAAGTCGTGTAATATAATAATAAAAATAATATAATAATAATTAGCTACTCCATCCTTTTCTGAATGAAATGCTGGGGGTGAGCTGAAAATTCTCATTTCCTTCTCTCCCTCACCCCCTTCCTTGCCAAACCCTGTTTCTCCCATGGGGGTTGGGTTTTTCACACAGTAAAGCTACATTAATGCAATCCTTCTTTACTTGTTTTCCAATTAGCCTAATTGAATTCAGATTGCTTAAAAGTGGGCACCCGAGACGTTTATCTTGATGGGATGACTGCTCTGAGCTCCAGCGATCCTATTAGCTGTAAGAGGAATGAAAATCTTAGGTTGTGTTGCTCCTTCAACAACAGCAGCAGCAACAGCAGCGGCTCCCACGTGATGGGGCTTTAGTAGCGGCTCCTTGTCTTCTGAGCTCTGTTGCACGCTTGACATGGAAACTGTGTTTACCATGTGGACCTCAGTGCTCCATGGGAAAGTATGCAGCAGGGTCTTGGTTTGCTCTTTCATGAAAAGCCCCTGGGGTGTGCAATATCACCAAAGGGCCTGGAAAAGTTACTTCTGTGGGTTATCATCCCCAGAATCTATAGCTCTGGAGCCCATAATGTTCCAAACAAGGGAAACAACAATATACCAGCACTTTTTCTACTTCTTCTTGCCTTTGTTTCTTGGATTACAGCAGGAGTTCTCAACCTTTTAAAGATGGGGGCCGGGTCACGCTCCTTCAGACAGCTTGGGGGGGGGGATGGCCATTTTGCCCTCCCTCCACTACATGGTACTTCCTGGTGTGGTGGAGGCGGTGGAGAGCCACATGAAATGGTGCTGTGAGCCACATCTGGCCCATGGGCCACAGATTGAGAATCCCTGGATTACAGCTTCAAGAATTGACACTGCCTAAGGTAGTGATGGAGAACCTTGGCACTCCAGCTGTTCTTGGACTTCAAACTGTACTGTTTAAGGAGGCTTATAAGAACATTCTCTTTATAGCTAATGAATACTGTATGGAGACAATTTGTGGAATATGTAATTGTTAAAAAGAAAGGTATTAATACTGTACCGGATCAAATTAATTTTTGGAAAATATAATTTTTGTTATAACCTCCCGGACACTGTATATAGCACAGAGGTGATTTTTATTAAAAGATTGATGTTTAGCAGTGTTAGATGTTAAGAAGCATATATGTGGATTATGTAATAATTGTATCAGAAATTTACTCTGAAAAGCTTCTGTATCAAAGGTGTACTTTCTATTTTTGTTCTTTTATATATTATGAATGTTATGTTTGATTTTTGTGTAGTTTTTTTTGGTTGCATTCTCTTTGAAAATTTATAAATAAAAGTTTTAAAAAAAGAATACTGTATATACTTGTGTATAGTTTTTCAGTCCCAAAAATGAGCTCCCAAAAAGGGAAACAGCTTATACTCGGGTCAATGACCATGATGGTCCCAAGACCACATCAGATTGAGATGTGCCAAAAAAAATAATCAATTTTACCATATTTTCATGTATTTTGATTATTGAAACTCACTAGCAGCTGCTGCATTTCCCATCCTTGGCTTATACTCGGTCACTTAATTTTCCTAGGTTTTCAGGTCAAAATTAAGTACCTCGGCTTATATTTGGGTCAGCTTATACTCTAGTATATATGGTAAATGTATAATTGGACTTTGCCACTCTTGGATGCCATCAATTATTATTGTGTATATATCTCTGGTTTTAACTATTGTATTGTAAACCACCCAGATTGGGAAAATATCCCAAATGGGCAGTTTATAAATCTAATACACAAACAAACAAATGAATGAATGAATGAATGAATGAACGAACAAACAAACAAATAAATATTTCCCATCTATTCATTGCACATTTCTACACACTTTGCTTCATTGATACCAAATGAGCTTGATTAATTAGTTCTGAAGCTTGGATTTCTGTATATCATATACAGTATTTGTACCGTATATCATTCTAAGGGAGAAATGCCTTACTAAACAAATTTCGGCAGACCTGCCTTGCCTTCACCAGCTAATTATTCAGGTTGTATAGATCAAGCAGGGCTCCATGACAGAAATGGGCGAAATTCAATTCCTCAACATTTAAGCACAGGATGTGCCTTAGTTCACACTTTCCAACCAGGCAGCGTATCAAGTCAAGAAATGTGCACTTCTATGAATTTTGCAATGAAAGGCTTTGAGCACAAAATGCAAAGAAAAATGTGGTTGCAAGAACAAGAGGAACATCCACGTGAATATTGTTGATGAAGTTATCCATAATTATATTACTCTTCTGAAAACTATTTGCCAAACTTTGAATATAAGACTAATCTGCATGCAAAACTCATACATTTGGAAAATTGCAGACAAATAGATATTACTAAAATGTAGAATTCTGGGAAGAGTTGATCTATAAACTGGAAAAATTCACCATGAATCAAACTGAAGAGCAGAAAATGTAAACCAGAGAGAAACCAAAAGGAACAGATTTGTCTCTTCCTGCAGTGCGAACATATTGGTAAGGCACAGAGCCAGAGACACCCCCTTCAACTACCCTCAACAATCATTCCTATAATTATATTTCAGACCTGTTAACTCCTATCAACCCTTAAATTTGATGGAATCTCATTAGTCACTTGTTTGGGGATTCTGATTGTACTTTCTCCTTTGACCCCTTAAACCATGAAAATGCTGATCCTATATGCACTGACGAATTTAATTAGCTCCTTTAAACCACCAGATGCTTTCAATAAGATTTTCAAGATGTTCCTGTCACATTTTAATTCAAAGGTCAAGGGGTTTAGACCTGTTTAGTGCAGTGGTTTTAGATAAGGTACTTTGCTCTGTAAAGTAATGCAAAGGTCTGGAGATCCATAGCTCGCATTAGCTTCCAAGGCAGAAATATGGCATAACCATTGGGGTGCAGAAGAGGAGCATGATAATTGGGATCTGTAAACATTATGGCTTTGTAAACATTTTTGTAAAATGTACATTTTGAAAAAAGGCAAGCCTGAACTATCTCTGGAGGCAAAAACGATGACATTGAAATTGTCCTATTTTGGTCACATCATGAGAAAGCAAAACTCTTTGGGAAATACAATAATGTTGGGAATGGTGGATGGCAGAAGGAAGTGAGGATGACCAAAAGCAAGATGAATTGATTCCCTAAGGCAGTGATGGTGAACCTTACCACTCCAGATGTTCTTGAACTACAGTTCCCAGAAGCCCTGATCAGCAGGTGTGCTGACTTGAGCTTCTGCTTATTGAAGACCAAGAATACCTGGAGAGCCAAGCTTCACCATCACTGCCCTAAGGGAAGCTACAAACTATAACTTTGCATAAACTGAGCAGGGCTGCTGAGGACTGGACATTTTGGAGATCTCTCATTCATAGAGCGGCCCTAAGCTGGAGACAACTTGATGGCACATAACTTCAACACAACAAAACATTTTGGTGTATTCAATTTCTGTTTGCCACAAAGAGAAGACAAATATTAAGTAGGAATGGCCTATATCAGTGATGGCCAACCTTGGCACTCCAGGTGTTCATGGACTTCAGTTCCCAGAAGCCCTGACCAGCAGTAGTGCTAACTTGGACTTCTGGTAACTGAAGTCTAAGAACACCTGGAGTGCCAAGGTTGGCCATCACTGGCTTATAGACTTCAAGATGACTTCTGAAACATTCAAACCAAATCAGATATTTATTGTTATTTTACACCATAAAGTCACATTCAACTTATGGTGACCCTTGTCAAGATACTACTGGTTCAGAGAGGCCTGAACAAATTACTCCACCGCACTATCCTCTTTGTCCTGGAGAAGGTAAAGCCAGGAGGGCCAAATGTGTTGGGGGAATCTTCCTGTCCTGGCAGCTTCCCAACACCTCATTCTGACTGGACTAAGCTATGTTTCCAGGGAGGGCAACAATTCACAATGTTACATGTCTTTGACTGTCCCACCAATCCAACAAAGTCGAACTGCCACTATACCCACAAACTGACAGGCTCCCAGTAGCTGGTCAAGGCAAACCCTCTTGATCCAAAATCCAAATACCTTTGCTAGTTATGTGGTATATATGTTTAATAAAAAGATAAACAAATAATAACTGAATGGGCAAATTTTTATACAGCACTCTATTAAAGACGGTAAAGAGGCCAGAAAACAAGAAAGTTCAAAAACAGTTTCAAACAGTTGCAAAATAATTCAAAAATATACTGGAGCAAATAAAGTCTGAGGCAGAAGCAACACAAGGTAAATACACAAGGAAATAAGAAAGTT